>CM040239.1:213789781-214534693 GCA_022545495.1 Chrysanthemum lavandulifolium
TTTGATAAGGTTTTAAAAGGTACCATTTTGAGGGTCGTTTTAGCCCTTATTTGATCACTTTTGTATCCGTTATTGCTTAATTTCATTCCTTTTCACTTTTAGGTCTCTTGAAGGCAAAATCTTGGAATGGCACTTATTTGAACGAAAAGGCGCGAATATCTGAAGAAAATGGCCAAAGTCGAGAATCGAGCCACTCAGTGCTTTGGGCAAGGGGACGGCGTCGGTGTTAATGCGCGCCGTCGCATCACTTTATGGCTCGGCTAAATGCTCATTTACAAGTGACGGCGTCGGGTTTTAAAGTGAGGCGTCGCAACTCAGGCAGCCTAGATGTGACCCGAGGCGTCGTCAAGTCGAAGAGGACGGCGTCACGGACATAAGGTGGCGTCGTCGCAAGGTTAACGTGGCCAAGCGAAACCACAATGAGCGGCGACATGACGGGTCACGAAACATAAGGTGGCGCCGTCGCATATGTAATCTTATATATAGAATCCGAATTTTAGGTTTTAGAGAGTCTTTTGGGTGAAAACCTAAAACCGAACCTAAGGTGTCTTGTACAGTATTTTAGGGTTTTAAACCCTATCTTACATCAAGATAAGTATTTACTTCATTAATTCAATTATGTCTTTGATTATTTGTGTGTATGCTTGCATGTTCTCCATGTCCGGCTAATTTATTTGTGTGTTTGCTTAGGAAGTATGAAACTTAATTATTGAATATTGATTGGTTGTTTCTTATCTTAGTTGATTAATGATCTAGTAATGCGATAGGTCATTCGTTGTGTATTAATGCTTGATTCATCTTTGTGAACCTTAGAATATGATTACACGAGTAGTTGTAGGCTAAATTATCCAAAGAGTGCCTTAGAGTAAGAGTTTATCATCCTAGTGGGTTTTGTAGGCGAGACCCTTTGGTAAGTTCAAAGAGTTAGGAGAAATGCATACCCTACAACTTTAGACACACAAGCGCAACTAAGAATAAGGACGACAACTCAACCATCAATAGGAGATAATTAAGGAGTAGTATAACCTAAGTGAACACATCTTTAAACTATCATCTGAGCACACATTAATTAGACATAGACTCCCACAACCTTAGTTTAGATAATTAGATAATAGTAGAGTAATCGGTAGAAATACCAACCCCAAATCCAATACCCGAGATTCAGTACCTTTCCATTTCATAAAATATAAAAATACAAAAATAATCTTCCTCATTGACCTTAGCGTAGTAACTTCTCACTAGCATTCCTATTCCCTAGAGAACGATATCAATACCGTGGCTTACCTAATTACTACACTACAACGATTAGGTTCACTTGCTAGGGTGTTATAAAACTTGCTCGAAGAAAGGAAGTTTCCTTGACCCCGACGGCGTGTAGCGTTATCGATCCATGGCAAGGAATTTTCCAACTAAGCGAAAAGAAGGATCTTGCGTATCTTGACTATCATGTTGGTACAAAAGGAACAATCACGGACTTCAATTGAGTCTTGAGGAACATGACTTCATGGCTATTATGGATGATCCGGAAGACCTCGAGGAACTCAATGCAAGCTGCATCTTCATGGCAAATCTTGAGGAGACTAAGTCGACACTAATTCTAACGCACCTCCCATCCTATGGCGCCAACGCAGATCTCAGAGTACCAATCATTGATCCATGCTATAACAATGTCATATTTGATGTGTTTACTCATGATGAACAAAGATTCAGCGACATCGGCACCTACTTATGATACATACTGGACAATCCGAGTTGTAGCAATACTAACTCGAAACTCCGATGTGGATCCTAATGGAGGTGTGGCACAAAATACTAAGGCGATGAGTAAACACGTGCTTATTTGAATCATTAATCAATAACTATGGCATTGAAATTGAGAAAGTTAGAGCGGTCAATCGCGAAGTTAAGGCCGCGAATGCTAAATTGACGGCCGAGCTTGAGAGTTACAAGGAGAACGAAAAGCCTTTGAATTTCGAAAAACAAAGAATCGAAATTAGAAATTGGTTATCGAAATTTGGTTTCAAGAACAACTATTGCAAATCAAGTACAACACACTCGATGTGAATTTGAACTTGAAAATTAAATCTTTAAACAAAATTTACGATTTAAATAACCAACTTTCTAAACAAAAGAAATGTTTTCTAATCTTGAAAAGAGAAGAAGCGATTGATTCTTGATTTTTCAAAACGAAAGATTCTCTTCTTGATAAAAATGAGAAAAACCAAACTTTGGAAAATTTGCTTCTTAAAAGCGGGTCATTCTCGCTCAAACAATCAAGATGCTTTCTAATCAAGTAAATCCAGCGTTTTCATACTAATAATAGAATGGCACTTGGTAATGACCCTTCTTCGTTCCTCAAGAAAGCTCGAAATTTCGAATGTGTTAAACAATGGAAATGTTTACATAAACCCATTATTGTTCGTGATTCTCTTGAAGCGTTAGAACTATCTCGAGGAGAGTAGATCAAAATGAAACAAAACATCCAGAAATCAAACCAATTGATTATAACAAATGGAACAAAATTAATGGAATTAATTTTGTTAATCAAAAGAAAAGTCAAAGTTTTCCATCACACCAAGTGTTTCAAACAAAGAGTCAACACTGTTTCAAAATCTGTTTCAAAACCGGTTGTTGTCTCAAATTCTCTTCGAACATTGAACAAATGTCTTCAAACAATCCTTTTAACACAAGTGATCACGAGAAGTATTTTAGAAAATGTGAAAACTAAATTGTGGATCTTGAAGACCTTTATTAAAACTAAAACCAATATTACTACAAACATCCGGTTTAATAGTTTTGATAATGAAAATAAAAAGTATTTTGAAACTCAAATTGCCCTGGTGAATGCCATCGGTGCAAGGGTAATTCATTTTGAACAAGCATTTTGAAAGAAGCGGTGACTTTGTCAAGGACCATAAATCCACAGTAAAGCAAGCTAATGGTATGTTGAACAAATCAAAGTTTTGGAAAATTTAAATGACTCTCTCTTGAAGATGTTCGACTCATCGATATTATGTCCATTATTTTACAAACATATTCTGTTGAAGATCATGAAAGACTCGATCTGAGACCTCCAAAATTGTTTCAAAATATGAAAAAGCACTTGAGAAACTTGAAAAGAAAATATCTCATATTTTAAACAACTTGATCAAAAAAGCGAGGAATGCAAGTATGAAAAATTGTCATATGGCGTGCCTACAATGACATGAAAGCGAAAATGATCTTTTGAGAGCTCGGTTGGAATGTCAAAAAGGAAAGGCGATGGATACTAAGATTCTAAAACCATTGGTGAGGAGAAAGCAAATGTTCCCAAACGGTTCTCAAACCAAAATATACATTTCTATGCCTCCTCCAAAATTCAATGAGAAAAAGATTTATCAAAACCGGTCACTCCACCTGCCTTGCCCAAACAAAATGTTGATAAAGGAAAAGCGGTTATCGAGAAACCAAAGTTTTAGCTCACGGCCTTTTTAAGATGAGTACCACTAATAAATGCCTCCACATCTAAACCATATGGAACAAAGCGAAATAAGTTTAGATAAGCACTCTAAAGAGACTAGGAAAGTTGAAACCACTTCTCTAGATAAAAATGTGAATCTAATGAGTGTGCCTTACCTTCTGCAGGACTAGGAAGCACCTCTAGGAGCAGAGACTAACGCCTAAGAGCAATACAAGGAACAATAGAGTCTCGCTTGCCTCTAAGAGTAGTCGCTTGAATAAAGAGAAGAAAGTAGAAGAACACCCTAGGAATTTCTTGCTTTGTAATAAGAAAGACATTTCATCCGAATGTAATGAACCTATGAAATCTGCTAAGTTTAATGAATCATTGAATCATTTGTTTAAGCGGCAAGAAATCTTTAACTAATGTTCATGATGATTGTGTTTCTAAGAATGAGATTGTTAAACATTAGGAAGAATGTTCCCAAAAGAACTTATGCTAAGCGAATAGGAAGACTAGTCGCGAGACTTAGGCTTTACACTCTTGATAGGGAGCATAATGTTTACTATAGGGATGACATTTGAAACCCACAGGTAGAACTTTCACACTCGAGAATGGTAGAATGAGTGATGCACTGTCTTACCAATAGATAACTTCTATGAGTGTGATCGAGATTTTACCTCTAACCCAAAGGAACCAAAATCAAAACGGTTTCCAAAATCTTCTTCTTACATTATTGGTAGGTTATCGAAATATGTCTTTGGATCGTCGACTGGGTTGCTCCAAGCACATGACCGGAATCAAGTGGCCGATCAATTTAAATGCGGCAATTCATGGGAACCGTGCGTTTGGAAATGATCATGTAGCGACTATCATGGGTTATGGAGATCTACCTTTTGGAAATTATTTGATCACTCGGGTTTACTATGTCCAAGGTTGCCGTTAGAAACTTGGATGGCGATCTCTTTAACGGGAATCGTGATACAAACTTGTATGCAATCGACATCAACCAAATGGCCTCTTCATCACAATATGTCTTATGACACGAGCATCCGGAACACGATCTGGTTGTGGCACGACGGTTATCCCATCTCAATTTTGACACCATCAACAATCTTGCCAAATACAACATCGTCAATGGACTTCCAAAGTTCAAATACACCAAGGATCACCTATGTCCATCATGCGAACAAGGAAAAAGTAAAAGAGCATCATATAAACCCAAACCCGTACCTAGTTCGGAAGCAAGGTTGCATATGTTGCACATGGACTTATGTAGCCCAATGAGAGTTGAAAGCATTAATGGGAAAAAGTATATTCTTGTTATCGTCGATGATTATTCAAGATATACATGGGTTAGATTTACGAGATCAAAAGGCGAAGCACCGGCATCATCATCACCTTCACGAACGTATTCAAGTACTTCTTCAAGCTCAGTAAGATTTGTAAGAGAGACAACGACCTGAATTCACAAATCGGGAGTTAAAACTTATTTTGAAGATGTTGGAATAACTCATCGGACATCGGTTGTTAGAACTCCACGGCGAATGGGGTAGTTGAAAGAAGAAATCGTACTCTTGTGGAAGTTGCTCGCCAATGCTAATTTATTCTAGTGCACCGTTATTTATATGGGTGATCTTGTTGCCCTTGCTTGTTTTACTCGAACCGATCCTAATCCATCAAGATTCAATAAAACCCCATATGAAATAGTGAACAAAAGAAAACCCGATATCTCTTACTTTCACGTGTTTGGCGCTTTGTGCTATCAGACAAACGACGAGAGAAGATCTAGGAAGCTGAAAGCTAAAGGTGATATTGGAATCTTCATTGGATATTCGAGATAACTCGAGGGCATTCGAGGGTGTATATGAAGAACTAGGAGGATCATGGATACGATGAATGTGAAATTTGATGAACTTTCACATATGGCTTCGAGAGACTCGCTCTAGAACCCGCACTAAACCCAGAACTTCGGACACATCGGTTCGGGACTCGTACATCAAAGAGCTCCATCAACTTTTGCTGAAACACCTCATGAAAAAGAATGGGAGAAATTCTTTGAGTTAATGTTCGATGAATACTATGGTGGAACTTTGACAAATGCATCATACCATCATTCCGCTGCACCCGCTCAAAATCATCCTCCACCACCAACAGAAGATGCATCTACAATGGTTGAAACCAATGCACCAACTCCATCTACATCATCTACATCTACTACAGTTATTGCACCCGTTCTACCAGCAGTTGATGAGCAAAACCAAAACCGCAACGATGCAACGTTAGATGAAGACTTATTTGTAAACCCATTTGCTACGGAATCATCTGAATCATCTTCATGCTTACGAGAACCATCTAACTCGCATCGTTTACCCAACGGTATCCTTCTACTCGAAGTGGACAAAAGACCACCCAATTAAACAAGTTATTGGTGAACCTTCAAGGCCAATTCAGACGAGGCGTAACTTGCCACCGATTGCGACTTGTGCATTTACCTTTGCTCAATTAGCAATATAGAGCCAAAGAACATTCGGCGAGGCAATGGCGTAACCCGTATGGATAGAAGCAATGCAGGAGGAACTTCTCCAATACCGTCTTCATGACTCTTGGGAAATGGTTCCAAGACCAATTGACATTCGCGTCATTGATCTCAAATGGTTATGGAAGAACAAAAGGATGAAGAGATGACGTAATTACAACAAAGCTCGTCTTGTTACCAAAGGATACAAACAAGAGGAAGGGATAGACTTTGAAGAGTCATTCACGGTAGCGGACTAGAAGCGGTCAGGATATTCTTAGCCTATCATTCACAAAAACATCACGGTTTATCGGATGGACATTAAGACCGCGTTCTTGAATGGAACTCTAAAGAAGAAGTGTATGTGAGTCGCGGAAGGCTTCATCGACTTGGAACATCGAGACTCGTCTACAAACTCAAAAAGGCAAACTATGGTTTGAAACAAGCTCGAGGCGTGGTATGACGATCGTCTCTTTCCTCATCAAAACAATTTCACCAAAGGAACAGTTGATCCTACCTTGTTTACACAAAAATGCAAAAATGATATTTTGATTGTTGATTCGTGGGCGACATCATCTTTGGGTCCACTAATCCGAATCTTTCAAAACATTTTGAAAATCTCATGAAAAGCAAATTTGAAATGTCCATGATGGGGAACTAAAATTCTTTCTTGGTTTACAAATACATCGGTCCTCTCGTGGAATTTTTATAAATCAAGCTAAATACACAACCGAGATTTTGAAAATCATGGTATGGATAATTGTGATTGGTCGGAACAATAATGGTAACTTCACCAAAAATTGGAGCCGATTTGTTTGAGAAACCTATTGATCGAAGAAATATCGGACATGATTGGTTCTCTCATGTACCTCACTTGCTAGTCGACGGATATTCATTTTGTTTGTTTGCTTATTAGCACGGTTTCGTGCAAAGCCTACCGAATCGCACCTCAAAGAGGTTAAAAGATCTTCGGTACTGAAGACATCCATTCACATGGGACTTTGGTATCCGAAGGAATCAGATTGATCTAATTGCCTTTTCGGATGTAGACCACGCAGTGATCAAGTTCTGACAAAAGTACATCAGGAGGAGCACAATTTTGGGTGAAAAGTTAGCCACCGGTCTTCAAAGAAACAAGATTGCACTGCACTTTCAACCACAAGCCGAGTATGTGTCTCTATCTGCGTGTTGTGCTCAAGTTCTATGGATGAGAACACAATTCACAGTTATGGCTTTACTTTTGATAAAATACCTATGTATTGTGACTCGAAAGTGCCATAGCCATATCATGCAATCCTGTTCATCACTCAAAGACTAAGCATATCGAGTCCGCTATCACTTCATCAAAGAGTACGTGAAAATGGTACTGTTGAATTATTTTTGTGAAGTGATTACCAACTCGCCAAATATTTACTAAAGCCCTTCCAAAAGACGGGTTTGACGATTTAGTTCGATTTAATTGGAATGCGAAGCCTAACCCCGAGGAGTTAGAACGTCTTCTCGAATCTTCGTGAAAATGATTTTCCAACAAGCTTATTGTAAATATTTTTGAAAACAAAATACAAAATTCAGAAAAACCAACAAAAGCAAAACATAAAAATATAAAACTTTCAAAAATACAAAACAATAGAAAATCAAAAATACAAAAATATTCTTCTTACGACATGTCTCTTGTATAATCGATATTACATGCGTTTCTAGCAATGTCATTCAACAATGATACGGGCATGTACAGATGCTTGAGCGAGAGTTCTTTAAATGTTTTCTAAAACATGTCGTTTCTCAAAATTTCTTCAAAAATGGCTTTCGTATACTCCAGTACGAAACCCGGACTAAAATGATGACTTTTGATTATCTCAAATCAAAACTCGTGTTTTTAAAGAAAAAATCAAGTGTACGTTTCAGTGCACTACATTTAAACTGGTGAGAAATCAGCATCATCTTGAGCACCTTTTCAAGATTGTTCAAAAAGATTTTTCAAAATCTTTCAAAATATTTTGTGCTCAAGATAACTCCCTCTAAAACCCTTTAATTGATTATACTTTATTAAAGGGGGAGTATAAAACAAAATGTTCCAAATTCATGCTTAAATCAAATCCGTTTGTCTCCCCAAAAGATTCTAAAATGTTATTTAATCCATTGATATCAAAAATATCACGAATATGCTATCGTGATTAAAATGTGATCAAAAAGTTTAATGATCGTTGTTTGATTCTCAAATGAGCTCGACTAAGTTGAAACCAATGAATTGACGATGAATCATGTACCATCTCGAGAAACTCTCTATGGACTTGACCAGGACGGGTAATAATTTCAAGCTAGTTCTCTAGTGATGTAAACGTGTCTCGAATCGGTCTTGTTCATTTAAAGTCGATCAATTCAAAAAGTGCGAACTCTACCCTCTATGTGCGGTTACATCATAACTTATAAGCACATGTGAAGGGGAGTGTTTCGAAAATATAAAACTCACGGAGTGTTCCAAACATGTTTTCTATCATAAACATTCCGAGAGATTTTCAAGAAAAATGGTTTTATGGCAACAATAGGACGAATCATGGAGTTATAAGGTGACTAAGGATAGGAAATACGTCCTATGATCCGCCAGAGTCGGAGGGATCTACCCAAGGACATCACAAATAGTTAGTATTAGAAGTCCTTAGGAATGATTGAAAAAGGAGTATTGTGAGAAAGGAAAAGAAGGGGTTGAAGAATTAAAAGAAAAGTAAAGAAAGGGTGAAAAGAAATAGCCTCCATATTCAACCTTAGGGCGTAAACCGGGTTCAATACATATACTCTTGGTTGTCACTAGATGACACCGGTATTGAAGACAAAAGACGTCATGGACCCAGGTGGCGACTTGCACTAAACCTTCTAGCCACTCAATTCCTCTTAAAAGGATTTGTTTCATTCTCACGGGAACCTACGTAATCTATCGACTTTCTCTTAGAGATTGTTGGTATTGAAGAAGAAGACCCTCTCCTAGTCTCCGCTCAGGAAAACCAATGTGCACTAATTGAGTCTAGAGCCACGAGATTCATCAAAAGATCTCATAGGAACACTTGACATGACATCGCTTGTTGTTCATCAATAAGGACACAAGTGATATATTATAGAGTCCTACGCAGATCTTAGCAATTTGCCAGAACATTTATGAGAAGTTTCACATCGGTGATCTTCAGTGATTAAATGGAAACTCCTGCCAGGGTCAACACCAAGCAGCCCTGACAGCAGGTCACTTCGGTAACTCCCCGTGGATTACGCTTAGTGTGTCTCAAACGGTAACCAAAAGACAAATAGAAGTGTAAGCATGGTGGAGAAAGGCGTGGAGACACCTAACCAACGAAGTTGACAACGGCAGACAACCACATTAACTGATCACAAAGCATGAAGAACAATGAATCAAGACTATTCTATATCTACACGCAAAGTTCAAGCTCAGGGAAAGTAAAGATCTCATCAAGTGGAGCATCTTTTGAATGACCACCCCACAGGGAGATTGTTGTATAATAGTTTTATTAGAAGTGATGGTCATTCACTTTTAGGAACTTTGTAATGTGTGTTAGATATCGTGCTAGAATAGTCAACGGGCTCGTGGATTAGGCTAAGCTAATTGGCTATAAGTGAAGTTAAGCTAGCCTTTCTTCATGTGTTATCAATCCAGTCCACGAGGCCCAAGCCAAAGCCCATTAGGCGTTTATGTATTATATTATATAAACCCCTCAAAGTCTCATTTTGAGGGGTGTGCTTGAGTGTGTGTGTGTGTGTTTTCTTTGAAATATACAACATATTGTTTTCGTCTTTTCTCTACACATATACACGGTTTTAACATCAAGTCACCATCTTTCTCATCTTCATTTCTACGCTTTGTTTGTGTTTGTGGTTAACGTGTTGGGTTTGTGATAAGGTTGATAGATTTAAGATCCTACAATTGGGACAACCTCTTCTTCATCATCTTCGTCTTCGTCTTGTAGATGGTACGATGCATGGTCGGAATTTGGTTGGGAAGCGGTGTGTTAGTTTGGTTGTTGTTGTTGTTGAGAAAATTGATTATATTGTTGCAATTTCCATTGACTAAATAAAAATTGTTCTTCGGGATTCATATATGGGTTTGGGAAGCTAGGAAAGTAAGGCGATTGATTGTATGGATTCGAAGACGAGCCCGGATTGTTGGCCGGATTTGAAGACAAGCTCGTCATTTGGTTAGACGGGTCGTTTAGCATATTGTTAATCCGTGGTGAGTTGGGATTCATTTTATTTAGGGAAAAAAATGAGAAAAGTAGATAGTAGTATGTTATAAAATATATAAAAGTGTGTGTGAATTATGAAATAATAAGGATATATTTATAGGTTTTTTTGTAGGGTAAAAATTATTTTTTTGCCCAAAATTGATGTCAAACGATATTGTTACCGTTGCCAAACGTTCAAAGTACTCCTAACGTTCGAATTTTTGGAAACAAAAAGAAAAAAAATCCAACCACGCTGGTTGGTTCTATCGGCACAAAGAGGTATGGCGCGAGATCCGTAACCGTGCGCCGTTCTCATTTTTGAGTTGGTAGCTTGGCGCCAATGTTTGCCACGGTGATACCTCCCACCCTAATAAATGATGATTTTATGCTTAACATTGAGGTGTAATTAATTTTACTTAACGAAGAGCGATTTATGAGGTATTTACAAAAAAGAAGAAAAGAAAAAAGAAAGAAAAGTTAAGTGGTTTTTCATCTTAATTGAAAAATAATTGGCTAGAATTGTCGTATTTGCTTTTTTTTTTTTTTTTTTTTTCTTAATGCCAAACCAAATATGATATCATGTAGTAAATTTTATATATTCGATAGTTCGAGAATATGTGTAGTTCGAACATGAGCATGTTTAAAATTAAATCAACAACTGAATTCCGAAATTTTTTTGAACAATTTTGTTGTTGTTATTGTTGTTGTATAACGAAGAGTTAAAAAAACATACTATGGCCCAACATTAGTCATTCTGTTAAAAGTTTCTACGTTCTTTGATATGATTTCAGTCTTTCAGGAGTAAATGTTGCTAACAATAATTCTTTTATACGGTAATATTTTTGTTGGTAGTTTTGTTGAAGTAAGATATCTCATCACTGTATACCAAAAGGAGTTGTTGCAAAACATCTACTATCAGAATACCAGCTGGCTAACAAAAAAGAGCATGCAACAATATCAAGCATAATAAAGGAAAGACGTTCAGGTGTGCGTGTAAAACCATAACTCGAACAAGTTAAATTTAACACTGATGCATTGTGGCAAAAGAAACGAGCATGGCAGATTTGAGGTTTTTTGCTCGAAATTATAATGGGGATGTGCTATTATCAGGTGCTCGGCAAGACGTAGCCAGGAATTTGTTTTTTAGGGGGCTAAATAAATTTAAAGTACGTTAGGAACTACTAAAAAACAACATAATATATAACTATGGAAAAATGTTACAACAAATTTGTTCATTTATATAAGAATTAATAGAGAGTGATGGACAATTGTAACACAATAATAGTTCTTACTAAAAGTTGAATTTTGATGAAGAAAATTCTACTCTTAAAGTTTGAATATTATTTTTTCGGATTAAAAAAATTTTAAAAAATGTCGTGTCAATAACCTTATAAGCTACCAAACGATACTACTAACAAATCTTATTTCTTAATGTGTAAATTACAAGTCTCAAATGTTGCTGATCGTGTATGGTACCCCCGAACATACAGAAGAAGTGGACCCAGCCCTGGAACATGACCCACTGGTCTAGACTTATCCGGACACTGTTCATCAGCACATCACCCAGACGGGGATGTCAAACCACGGATGAACGGTGCATCCGGAGGAGAACCCAACCGCGACCCAAATAAAGAGCAAGGAATCTTACATGGGAACGAGATACTATTACCCACAGTACCTAAAAAGGGAAAGCGCGATTGATTCCCGCCCAAAACTATCGATATCACAACAATAAGACAACCCTTGGGTTGACTTACGTCATTCCCCACTCACAAGCTGTCGCTCTCATGACCCGTGACCATGAGAACACGTCAAGAGGGTCCAACATATAAATAGGGACCCTCGCCGACATTCAAACGGTAACTAACACGCACACTCTCTCTCTAGAACACTTTATCTCTCTAAATCAATACTTACTCTTCGTCGGAGGTTGACCGCGAAGTCCCTTCCGCTGATTAGGCTAACGGTGTTTTACTTTCTTAGCGACTACAAGCCAAGACTCTCACTTAATTCAAGATCCATTCCATAAAGATAGCTTAAACTAGCCTTTGTGGGGAAGTGCCCGGTTGTATTAACAAGTTGGCGCCATCCGGGGCGCTAACATAATCGTTTCCAAAACAAGCTCTTTCATGAGTAATCGAGCGAGATAACCCTTCCCTGGACCTTCTACGGTCGAAACACAGTGGAAAGGAAAATGAGCACGACACGAGCGTTACTCCCCAGCGTCGTGCGGATCGACAATAAGGGAGTTACGTGAAAGGCACTATAACCGAATTCTACCCTTAATGGCATAAAGGTTCATCGGGAAAAATAGGCCGGGTCAAAACCCGTTTAGACTTTGATGATGAATCCAGAATGAGAGATCTCGGGCATCACGGAACACCCGGTCGGTCCGAAGAAAAGGAAGTCGGGGAAGAGGCAAAGGCTGGCCCGTTGCGGATCGGACCCTACGGAGTATTCGGTCACAAAGTGTCTTCGAGACTCGGTCGAGAGACTCGAGCACTCTATAGAAAATCCGGTAAAGGTCGGGAAGGGGGGGGGGTGCGGCGGGGCGTGTTCTCTAGTTTGGAAGAGAACGCCCCACGTGACCACAAGGCTAGGGAGGAGAAAACCGGATGTGTTTTCCGGACTCCAATCAAAAGCGTCCTCCAGCAAGCAGCGTGAAGAGAAGTCGAAAAGCTCGGGAAGGAAAGCGCGGCAGAAGGTGCTCGGTTGAAAGACACGGATGAGCCAAAGCTTGGCCCGCGTAAGTTCTTCCCACTCAAGTATAGCACGGATGAGAGCTATCGCTCATACCGCGATGGGTCTAAGGAGATATCTCCCGGAAAGTGAGGAAAGCACGGAGGACACCGGAAGTCCACCCCAAAGAATAAGTCGAGGCGAAGTTGATGGATTATACTCTCCTACGACATAGCGACGCGGACCCTTTCACCGGTGGATCACGGAGCTCAATTTCCAAAAAGCGAGAATGCCACTCATATCGGGACATATGATAGGACGGGGATCCAGAGGATCACCTAAAAGTTTTCAGACCGGGCTAGAGTGGAACAATGGCCCATGCCTACGTGGTGCCACATGTTTAATTCCACCGATAGGACATGCCGCGTTTGGTTTGACGAACCCGTCGAAAAGCATTGACAACTTTGAAGAGCTAAGGCAAGCTTCCTCTCATATTTTCTTCAACAAAGAAATACACAAAAGACCTTGTAGAGTCAGCATCACATAAAGCAACGGGAAGGAGAATCTCTGAGGCATTTGTGGAGCAGTTTAAGCGGAGAGTATGCACGTGAAAGGTGCTCCGAATGTATCTGGGTGTCGGGTTTCATGCACGGGATAACAAATCTGGTGATTAAAGACCCAACGACAATATACCAGACGATGGGACGAAATGTGGAAATGTGAAGGCATTTCTCAGGAGAGTTGGTCGCGACCAACCAAACAAAAAGAATCAAATAGTGGAAGCGATCGGTCGGACGACTAGCACACCGGTCAAGGAAATTAAGAGCGGTACCCGGAAGAATAGAGGCCCCAAAGGGAAGAAGGATGATGTGGCCAAAGAAAAAGCCCATGCCATATTCATGGTCCAAACGTGGCAGCGGATGGTCAGACCCAGAGTATCTGCAGGCACAACTTCTAGTATGGAAATCTCTTTTCCCCCCATATACGGGGATGATTGGGTTGACCATCCGCTGATGATTAAGGCAGACATTGAGGGGCGCATGGTCTACAGGATGTATGTGGACAACGAAAGTGCCTCGGAGGTCTTGTACGAGCATTGCTTCAATAAGCTAAGCCCCGACATCCAGAAAAGCATGATGCCTGCCTCATCACCATTGTTGGGGTTTAGTGGAGAGCTTTCATGGCCGTTAGGGCAAATACTCCTAGAAGTGACGTTGGGAGACGACAAAAGGACGCCCAATGCCTGGATGAATTTCATGGTAGTACGGTCCCTGTTAGCCTCGCTAAAGTGAAGTCATTACGGAAATTGCATTAGTTTATTCTTTTCTCATTCACAAGGACTAGTTTAGTCATTTTGCTAAGTTAGGCTTGTTTCTAGTTTAAATACACCTCCTAGTCCCAACGAGGAGGGAGGAAGTTCACACTTGTAAAATAAGGTGTGTGTTTCTTCTTCTTCTCTCGAGAAACACACATCTTCCCTTTCTTCTATCTAATACAATACCATGTCTTATTCATTCTTTGAGCTTCCCCGACCCCCCGAACCACATGAATCTCTTGTTTTTTTCGATCCTACAATTGGTATCAGAGCCAGGTTGTGTATTTTTAAGATTTGTGTGGTTTGAATATTTGTTTAAACTGTTTTTCACCGATTTTTATGACTTGGAAAAAAAAATTTCCAAACTTTTGTATTAACAGTTTATTCAGATTACTTGTATCATTTTGGTCAAAAATAAAAAGTCAACAACTATTTATTTACAGTTTCCATGTTTCTGCTTCTGTCCTTTGTGTCCATATATCAGTTTTTGGTAACATATATTTTTGTGACTATCTTTTGAACCAATACTCGTGAAATATGATATGGCTAACTAGTCAAATTTCATAGTCAAACAGGTTATTGGAAGCGTTTTCTGCAAACATATACGGGTTTCTCTATCTTTGAGCGGACAATATGGTGGAAAAGTCACCTAAAAAATTCAACGATGGTCAAAACCATATTCTTACGCAGGACTCATCTACAATATGTTTACGAGTAACTTGGAAAGTTACTCGTAAAAGCTACGCCTAAGTCTTACGCGTAATGGTCTCGCATAATGATCGCTTACGGCGTAAGGACTTTCGACCAATACTTTGCTTCACGTAAGGTGTTACGCATAACATTTTTTCGACCAAAATTTTCTCGCGTAAGACCGAAATAGGAGATAAGAGGAAGACTCAGACCTTGACCAAACCAAATACCATCAAACAAAGTCAAAGACGAAAATAATAAAAAGCTTTCGGGCTATTGTACACCTCTGCCAAAATAAAACCAACCCTATTTCAACCAAATCCAAAACTAACCTAATCCCATCTCCTTCAACTCCACCATACTACTCATTCACGACTCGGGCTAACATGAAAAAGAAAATCAAATAAATCTTAGATTTTTTTTGTGGTATTCACAAGTGATATCAAACCATTGAAGGTCAATTACGAAAAGAACATCATCATTGATTTTTATCGAGCTATGCTTCTATATCTATCTGAAACGAAAATGAAAAGAAAATAACAATTATGTCATTTCTTTTCATTTGTTCGTTCAAAAATCATCATCAACACAGACTTTAATAACCTACCCGAGACCCTTTGACAGGACCTTGAAGTCGTGTGTTCATGGTGCTCTTGCATCTTCGTACCTAAGATTCTAACAAGGAAGAGTGTTGCTCGATTGGTTATGATTAAAGAGATTGTGATTTATGATGTTATGTGTTGAGATGAGATTTGATATGATTGGTTTCAAGGAGATGAGAGATGACTGAGAGCAGATGATTTTGGTGAGAGAATTGAGATGAATGTAGGCGTTATTCTTAAGATGTACAATTAGGGTTATAGAATACTTAGGTATGCTTTATATTCGTTTATTTAGGGATATTATCTTCGGACACAGTATTTATTTCTTGGCTTGGGCTACGATTAGATATGGAGCGATGAATTGGGCCGATCAGGAGATCTTGGACTTAGCGGTAATGTATGGGAGTGGGTTGTTGCTCGTTGAATCAAAATGATTCACTAGGTAGCAATTTTACTATCTCAAAGTTTGGATCCGTATCTTATATCAAAATTTATTATCCAATGTATTTTTTAAATGCGTTGTATTAATTTTTGGTACAATTATTGGCACAAGGAGTGGTATTTTGGTTTACGCGAATTTTCACGAGGATACTACGTTCACGGCTAAAGTTTTCGATGAATATCAAATGTGACCACGAAGATGATTCTTTATTATTTATTTGGGTTTGACTTGAAGTTTGACGGGCGCGTTTACTTATTTCGTCTTCTTTCTTTCTTCCCTTCCGCGAAGATGACTTGTTTGGGCAAAACTTGAGTGTGATGAAGACTTGGATATCTAGTTACTTATGTGATTCCTTCTCTCTTAATACACAAAGTAGCTATCACTTTCGGTGTCTCACGTAGTTGAGGATATGTCAAGAGGTTTTGTACATTGGGTACACCGTTCTTTTCCACAAGGATAGTACAAGCTTAAGTAACGATCTGGAAGATTTTACTTCATTCTCAATCTGACAAGCAAAGCAAGATTTCCCCACCGTTTGTTGTGGGTCGCGCCACCGCGAATCGAATGAATGAAATGAGTGGGTTATCTTCATGTGGTTACTACGTAAAACCGTTGAATTTTTATATACTGAGGGGTTGAAATGAGTTAGAAAATTTCAAATTTGAAATATGTTAGGAATTAGAAATTCCGGTATTAAAGAGTCGGTCACCTCAAGTATATGTAATCGTTAGAAAGCTCGTAGTCGTAGTTATTTTAAGTTAAGTAGTACTTAGTTTAGTAACACCGTGGAGGACGGACGGTCTTTACCCATTAAAGTATGCCCGATCCACACCCGTTGTGTGGCGTTTATTGTAAGACTATAAATACTCTCTACCTTCCAAGGTAGAGAGTTGGAGCTCATAATAATATTTTCTTTCTCTCACTATAGTTCCCAACACTCTTCCTTTCTCTTAATAGAACTTTCTCTCTCTAACATACTTATACGCCTACTTTGATCATGGTTTAGTGTGTCTGTGAAATCCAATATCATTGGTATCAAGAGCCATGGTTTGATCACTCATCTTTCATGCTCTTTGTTTTGGTGGATTTCATAAGGTTTTTGGTGTATAAAGGGTTTAGGAGAGTTTGATTCATTTGGACAAATTCTAGTGGTAAAGTTTGAATTTTACTTGTACTTTTGTGTTTAGGATCATCATAAGTGTTTATGTTTTGAATTGGAAGGCTTAAATCATTGTGGTTTGGTTGTTTTGGATTGATAAAGTGGTTATTAGTGAAAAAAGGACTAAGCGAGTTGAGTCTCGGACTTGTGTTTCTTCAAAGCGTGTTGCTTTGTTACTTAATGCGAGTTGGTACATGCGACTTAGTGCTTAGCGAGTTGATACTTATGCGACTTGGGTTCTAAGCGAGTTGTTTCTTTAAGCGACTTGAGATCTAAAGCGACTTAGCTATTTAGCGAGTTGTAATGCTAGCGAGTTTCTTTAAGCGACTTAGTGTTCAAGCGAGTTGATTGTGTTGCGAGTTGATACTAAAGCGAGTTGGCTATTTAGCGACTTGATTCATTGCGAGTTGACCGTGTTGCGAGTTGATGTCGATGCGACTTGGCTATTAAGCGAGTTGATTACTTAAGCGAGTTGTTAATTGCGAGTTGTGTGGTTAGGTATTTATTCATTTAGGCTTGTTACTTCTTGGTGATACATTCTTACGGTTGTTCTTTTGGTTTAGTAAAATCCGTGAAAGAATCAATTTCCCGTTTATTCAAAGAATTGTAAAATCCGTAGAGCTTGAAACATGTCTACAAACGCTCCTACTATCATCTCCACTGCTGCCGAGGATGTTCAAGCAACCGGTTCGGATACTCGCCCACCCATGCTTGATGTAACCGACTACGACTCTTGGGCTCAACGAATCGATTGTACTGTCTTGGAAAGGAAAATGGAGTCAACATTCTCAAATCCATTGATGAAGGACCATATCGGGTTGAGACGACTAGAGATGTACTTGATATCTTGAAGATGGAACTCGATTTACGGAATGGATGGACCAAAGATGTATGATGAGCTTGATGATAAGGAGAAAAGAGATTCGATGTCGATATCGTGGCTTCTAACATTGTTCTTCAAGGTCTTCCAAAAGACATCTACAAGTCGATCAATCACAACACCGAGGCAAAAGTCAGATGGGATAATGTCAAGATACTTCTTTCTCGTTCGAGCTAACTGTGAAGACCGAGAATCACAATTGTATGATGAATTTGAGCACTTCAAGATGAAACCGGATGAAAGTGTCTATGAGTACTATGTGAGATTTCATAAGTCGATGAATGACATGAGGAACATCGAATGACTATGCCTAACATTCACCGAACTCAAAGTTTGTAAACAACATGAATCCCGAATGGCACAAGTTTTTCACTGTGAAGCTCACTAAAGGATTGAAGAATACAAATTATGAGCAATTCTATGCCTTCCTTCTTCAAAATGAGAGGCATGCCATGTTTGAAAAGAGGATTCTAGATCGGTTCAAAGCTCGGGAGAAGCAAGTTCAACAAATGATTCAATTGCTTTTTACTCAAAAATTGGGATTACCACCAAAGCTTCTCAAGTTGTACCCACGGGAGATGGTGATCACAATCTCATTCCCGATCCAAGGTTCAAGCAACCAGATGCTAATGTTTGTCATGGAACATTTCATCAATCAACCGACACTCATGGTTAAAGAGAACAGACACTTTCACCTCACACTAACAAACTTCACACCAACAATGAAATCGAACCGCCCAATCTTCACAATCATGCTTTGATCGAGATGGGAAAATTATGGGCGCCAGGTTCAAGAAAGGCGCTTGATCAAAGAAAGGGTGGAGCGGTGGAGGTTATGTTGGTAATCGAATCGAGGAAGGAATGGAAATCAAGGTCAAGCTAAGCCGATCAAATGCTACAACCGTGGTGGTGAGGGACACATTGCAAGGAACCGCACATCTCCAAAACGCCCTCGAATGCCGATTACTTCAGAGATAAGATGTTGCTTGTACAAGCTCGGGATAATGGTGCCGCTTTGGATGAAGAGGAGTTGTTGTTTCTTCTTGAGGCAATGCCAAGACCTATGATGCGATGTGGATGAGCAACTTATTCGTGAGATAGGTCACAATCATCGAATTCCTTTCAAGTCGCCGATTGTGATGCATACGACTGATGTGGATGATGGACCCACGCACACACAATTTTTATGGCTAGCATTTCTCCAATGGTTTCTCCCAAGGTCTCATCTTCACCACAAGCTCGTCCATCCAAAGACAAACTCATCTCCGAGGTATTAAAATTATACGATGAAGTTGATGAGCAAAGATACATAACAAAGTACAATCAATCAGTGTTTATTGAATCAAATATTGAAAATATGGGTAATATCAATGTTGTCCCATATGATCAATATGTGATACAAAGTGAAAGTGAGATTGTACCAAGTGATGCATCTTCTACATCAATAATGATTATGTTTTGATGAATTCACCGCATGTGCCTCGATGATTCGTAATTTCGAATTAAATGCCTATAAAGAACGTGTTGCTATTTATGAACAACGTGCAAAATTTGAGTTGACCACTCGTGAGCGTGAAATGGATGACCAAGTGAGTACAATCATTAGAAAAAGTAATTTTAGAGAAGAAGTATTAAAACAAGAGTTAAATTCCTTGCAAGAAAAGCTTTCTAAAACGCTAAGCAAAACAAGAACTTCAAGAAAATGTGAAAATGCTTAAGCAAGAATTTAATGCAAAGGAATCAAAACTCTTGAAAGATTTTTCTAATCAAAAACTTTGAAAACAAACTTGAAAACAAGTTGTACATACAAGGAACACCATTCGATCGCTTCACATGATCACTAAGCATAGAGTCTTCACGATAAGCATAGCATTCCCTTGTTGAGGAACCTAATCCAGAGGTCATTAAAAGGGCTAGAAATGCTCATAAGGTTCTTTATGATGGCAATGAAATCCTTAAACCTAGACGAAACCTAGTTGCATTGAGTGCACCGAGGAAGATAAGAAATCAGATGAAGTCACTAGGGAAAAGATGAACAAGAAATTAGATGATCCTAAATGTAAAGAGAAGAAAATAAAGATCACACCCCATGATTACAAGAAGGAAAACTGGATTTCCTTGAACATGTTTAAGCCTCAGACATTGTTGACTCCCGAACAAGTGTTCTGGAAAATGGACTTAGATAAACAGAAAGCAGAAAATATTGTTGAAAATGCCTAGAGCGACTGTGTATCCTCCTAATACACCAATGCATCTAGTTCCTAGAACTATTGCTACTAAAAGCAAGACCTTAATCACCAATATGTTATTTTTCAACTATTTGTTGATTTTGAGAAAACTTGTAAGAAAAGGATCACACCCATCGGGATAATCAAGGTGAAAGGGTTTTGAACAAACAAAAGAATGCTATTTAATCGAGGTCATGCCTTTCTTTAAACTTCTAAAAGATCACTTTGAGAGTCTTAAAAGGGATAGATATCGATATTAAGGGAATGGAAAAGGAATTTGATGCAATGATAGTTGAGGTTAGTGACTATGAGCGAGCACTAAAATATAATGAGATTGAGAGAAAGAACTTGCATACACTAAATGAGAACCCGATTTCGAATGTATTGCTCAAGATGTGTTCTACATCGCTACTAACTGTTCTATTATCGCTTCTCGATTCCATGAACTGTCTGCTGCTTTGAAAGTCTCCCATGATCGTGTCATTGAGCTTGAAAAACTAATTCGAACTAAATGAGAAAATTGAACTGGATGATCATGACAATTTGGTTAAACATTTTTCTAAACTAGAAGTTGAGCATTTTAATTTACAACTAAAATATCAACATCTTAAAGAAAATGTCAAAACTTCAAATATCAAGACATCCTCGATGCTCCGAGTTTGATGCGCTTTTCAAATTAACAAACGTGATGAATGATTCAAGCTCATTGCAACACGATCGAAAGTTGAAAGCCCAAATCTCTCAATTAAAGGGTCAAACAAACAATATGACAGGTCCCAAATGCCTCCTCCTTTCGATTCTCAGAATTCTCAAACGTTTCATCTTCAAAACCTAGTAAATGCATTACAAAAGGAAAATGAAAGTTTTCTAGAAGAAAATGAACAGGTTAAACGTCATTTCAATAAGTTATTTGAATCAATAAAGGTCACTCGTAACAAAAATAACGAACAAATAGCTTCATTGCAAAAGGAAATTGAGAATCTGAAGAGTCAGGTAAAAGGGAAAATGCCAATGACCAATGGGGAGAATGGTGTATCAAAGGTTCACTCTTGTAATGAATATGCTATGTTTGTGAAATATGTTCCTCCTTATCTTAGGAATAACAAACTTGTTATTCAAACATATTTCTCATACCTTAAGGACAGCCTAGAATGTCTCCGTGAGATTGTAGAAGAGGATAAGTTAGAGAAACCAGATGATAATGCAATTGGCCATGCATGCTTATATGCCAAACGTTCTCAAGAACTTCTAGAATGCCTAATTACAATATGCCCTAAAACCTTAGGTGAGCAAGTCAATCCATTGATACCGTGTTTTATGCCTAGTGCCAAGCATGCAAGTCATTCAATGCCAAATGTTATGAATGTGAACCCTAATGTGCCTTCAAGTAGCTCAGATTTCAAATCTGTTAGTGCTAAGAATGTGAACTCGAGTGTGCCCTCTAGGTGTTCAAATCCCACTATTCAAGTGTTAAAAAGTTAATCTTAGTGTGCTGCATGTAGCTCGGATCCCAAAGACATCTAAACAGTGAAGCAAATAGTAGCCAAACCAACTAATGTTCCCATTCCTCTACAGAGTAATCGGTGACATTAAAGCAAGCGGTGTCAAAGTCTCAAGACAATACAAGGAAGGACACGACCGCAAGCTAAGAATGTGCATTGGAAGAAAGTAGAAGACCTACCTAGGAACTTTAAGTTTGAGCCGAATAAAACGAATCGTGTTATTCTAGTATTAGTCATAGGCGCATCGTAATTAATTCGAATTCGATACTATTTGCAAACCTTGTATTAATGTCCGCTTGAATTCGCTTCTAATCATAAATGTGGTGTTAATGTTTTGCCTAATGATGTTAATTGTCCAATTAATATTGTTAATGCTAAAAATCATGCTAAGAAGGCTAAAAGGCAAAACGAAAGAAAGTTAGAAAACAAAGGAAACCCACAGAAGAACATTTAGTAAGATAGGCTATCATTGGATACCGTTGGTCATAAGACTAATCGACAATGCCCACTAGAAAATGGATGCCCACCGGTAGAACTATTCCTTAAGAAGTGAGCACACTTTGAATAGGGCTAATACGCACACTAGTACTACATCTATTCATAATGATTCCATTGCCTTAATTTCGATATGAATGCTTCTATTTCGATGTGGGTGTTCCAACCATTGTTACTAACCAAATGGAACCCATTCTTGCATGGGGATCCCAATTATCCGCTTATCCATTATTGTCTCGTGTTCAACCGCAGATCGTTCTAATCGCTCGTGGTACCGGACTCAGTCGCTCCAAGCATATGATCGCAACCGTCACGGCTCATGAACTTCGTGAGCAAATTCATCGACGCTTAGATTCGGAAATGATCATTTCGGTGCTATTATGGGTTATGGAGACTATGTTGTTGGCAAAAGTGTCATCTCCGTGGTTTACTATGTAGAAGGTCTTGGTCACAACTTGTTCTCTGTTGGTCAATTCTGCGATTCTCGATCTAGAAGTAGCCTTCGTAAAACCCACCGCTTTGTTAGAAAACTTGATGGTAAGGAACTTTTAAGAGGTTCACGTGGTTCAAATCTATACACCATCTCTATCGAAGATATGATGAAATCTTCACCAATTTGCTTGTCGTCAAAGGCTTCTATAACAAAGTCATGGTTATGGCATCGCTGCCTCAATCACCGAACTTCGCACCATCAATGATCTCACCGTAAAGGACTTAGTTGTAGGCTTACCTAGACTCAAGTATGAAAAGGATCATCTTTGTTCAAGATGTCAATTGGGAAAAAGCAAGAAGTATGCCCATTAACCCAAACCTACTAACTCGTCACGAAGTTCTTCATACAATTCATATGAATTTATGTGGACCAATGAGAGTGCAGAATATCTTTGGGAAGAAATATGTGTTAGTTGTGGTTGATGATTACTCTAGATTCACCGGTCAAGTTCTTAAGGACAAAGGATGAAACTCCCGATATCATCATCAAACTCATCAAACAAATGCAGTTCGACTTAACAAAACCGCCGAATTATCCGAACAGACAATGAAACCGAGTTTGTTAACAAACAACTTAGTGAATTTTATGAAAGCATTGGAATCACCATCAAAGAAGTGTTCCACGAACTCCTCAACGTAACGGTGTAGTTGAAAGACTAAATCGAACTCTTGTAGAAGCCGCTAGAACAATGCCGATTTACTCAAAGGTTCCAATGTTTCTCCGGGTCAAGCTATTGCCACCGCATGCTACACACAAAATCGCTCCTCGATTCACACTGCTCATGGAAAAACTCCATATGAACTTGTCCACAACAAAAACCTAATCTCTTTCCTTCGTGTGTTTGGTGCATTGTGTTATCCAACTAATGAGGGTCAAGACTTAGGCAAACTTAGAGCTAAAGCAGACATTGAGTTTTTGTAGGTATGCACCAAACAAAAGGGATACCGAATCTACAACAAAAGAACCCGAAATATCATGGAAACAATTCACGTTACGCTTGATGAGTCGACCGTCAAATGGCTCTGGACAATTCGATTCAGACCCACACTTCAAAACAGTCCCATTGGTTCATCCCTTGTTCCAAACTCTTCTCAAGAAACTCCATATGTACCTCCATCCAAGATGATTTAAAGAAATTGTTTGATCCTATGTTTGATGAACTTTATGATCCAAGTACTAATGAGGTATCGATTCCTACAACAGAGGTCGCTCATATTCCCGTGAATGAAGACAATCCTCGCCTCAATATCTTTAAGTCAAGAAGCGCTGCTCACGATCCTTCGCCTCATCAACAAATCATCATTCTTCAAATGTACATCATGGAAATGTTTCGCATCAATGATGAAGTTAATCCTTTGCTACTCCTCAAGATGCTCCATTCGAAAACATATTTGCTCTCGAATCTTCTTCGAACCATCTTCTTCGTGAGACATCGACTCGCTACTTCATCCCTCAACAACTACCACATGAACACCTCGTAAAATGGACTTACGATCATACATTAGACAACATCATTGGAAATCCCTCTCGTCTCCGTATCAACACGGAAACAACTTGCAACCGATGCCTTATGGTGTTTCTTCAACTCCGTACTCTCAAAGATCGAACCAAAGGATGTTAAACCGCCATGAACGAAGACACCGGTTCAATGTTATGCAAGATGAAATTCATGAGTTTGATCGACTTGATGTATGGGAGTTAGTACCGCTCCGAATGTGCCATGATTATTGCTCTAAAATGGATCTTCAAAGCGAAACTTGATGAGCATGGTGATGTATTGAAGAACAAGGCTCGATTAATTGCTAAAGGATATCGTCAAGAGGAGGGTATTAACTTTGAAGAATCTTTTGCTCCAGCTTGCTCGAATCGAGGCAATCGGAATCTTTTGGCTAATGTCGCTAGTAAGAACATGGTAGTCTATCGATGGATGTAAAGACGGCATTTCTAAACGGAGATCTTAAAGAAGTCGCTCACGCCGCCCAACTCAAGGATTTGTGAATCAAGAGCATCCTACTCACGCTTATCGTTTGAAGAAGGATCTTTACGGTTTAAAGCAAGCTCCAAGGGCATGGTATGATACATCACAAAGTTTCTTCTATCTACCGGATTTAGCAAAGGAGCATCTTGATCCAACATTGTTCACCAATGAAGTCCTTGGGATTACAAATTTCACAAAGTCCCGAGGCATTTTCATAAATCAATCTAAATATGCAAATGAGATGTTAAAGAAATTTGGATTTGATTCTAGTGACCTGTTGACACTCCCATGATTGAACGAACCAAGTCGGATGAGGACCACCCAGGATCATGGTAGATCAAACAAATTATCGTAGTATGATTGGATCCTCGATGTACCTCACGCTAGTAGACCGTACATCTTGTTCATTGTGTGCATGTGTGCTAGATACCGTGCTAAGCCTACTAAAAGCACCTTGAAGCGGTTAAACGGGTCTTCGGTATCTCCAAGGAACCATCAATATGGGTCTCTGCACCAAGGACACCGGTATGTCACTAACAAATTTCTATGCAGATGCGGATCATGCAGGTGTCAAGATACTCGTCAAGTACATCCGGAGGTGCTCGGTTTTGGGTGATAAGCTTGTAAGTGGTCTTCAAAGAAGCAAATGAGTACTTCTATTTCCTCTACAGAGGTCGAATACATAGCCATGTCATCTTGTTGTGCTCAAATCTTATGGATGAGATCTCAATTATCCGACTATGGCTTTGAATTCAACAAAATCCCTATGTACTGTGATAATAAAGTGCTATTGCTCTCTCATGCAACAACGCTCAACACTCAAGAGCAAAGCATATCGAATTCGACATCATTTCATCGGGAACAAGTGGAAAAAGGTGTGGTGGAACTCTATTTTGTGAGGTCCGAATATCGCTAGCGACATCATCACCAAAGCTCTTCCAAGAGAACGCTTTGAGTTTATTCTTCCACGCCTTGGCTTGAAAAGTCTTCAACCGAATACTCAAACGCCTTCGTGAGGAAGACGAGGAGTAAAGGTCTATCTTCATCTATCTCTTGTAAATATCTATTCAAAAAATCAAATAGACAAATATAAAACTCTCAAAATCTATAAAAATTTGGAAAAAAAATTGAAAATTCTTCAAAAATATTGTCATTTTGTCATGTATTTCTCGATTCGATAATATCTACGGTTTTGTCTGTCATTCAAAGAATGACACGGACTTTAGATGTTGTTCGAATTCTTAAAAAAAAAAACAATCAAAAATTCAAAAATCAAAAATTTTTTGAGAGAAAGAGAAAAATGGTTTATTGTCATTTCAGCAAGAACCGCTTTTCAAAGAAAGAACAGAGCCATGCTTTACCATGTTTTCAAATTCCATGCTCGATTCTATAAACATTTATCTGCCGAAAACTAACCGCTTTGAAAAATAACTCGGTCTCTATTTTTGATAATCATCGTGACGTATTTGTCAAAATCTCAATCTCTCAATCAACAACCTATGTCATTGATTGAGGGGAGAATGATTTCAATTAAATTAAAAAGTTATTTGGCATTAAATTGTTTTCAAAAGATATACATGCATGTTTTATCAATGGAGTTTTAAAGTTTTAAAATCCGATCCTTATCGCCAAAACGCTTTCATAATCAAGACACAATCCCCTTAAAGCTTTCAAAATCAATTTAAATCAATAAGAGATCACAAATTTCAAATGAGTTGATAATTGTGATCGGGGAGAATGTGTGATTTAAATTGGATTTAAACCGATAATTCGGTAAATGGTTTTATAAGGATGTACATGCTATCCTTCCCACATGTGACAAACGATTTCAAATTTTCCATGCACATGTTGAGGGGAGCATCTATCTTAAACCTATGATTTGAAACATGATCACTTATCTCAATGTGCGGTTCCTCTAGTATGTGCAAAACTCTTTTCAAATCTCGAGGTACATATTGAGGGGAGCAAACTTATGAAAACCTCATCTTCCCGAAATGCTTTATCTTCTTGATTTGATCAGGAAGTGATGTTGATATCTTTTAGAAAATGGTAATCAAAGAAGTAAATTCTTCCTCTTGCCTCCGTGCAAAACGATTTCAAACATTTGATGCACATGTTGAGGGGAGCACTTATTCTAAAAATATCAAAAACAATTCGTGTACAAAATGTTTTGATAATATATCACAAGTATCCGGATTGATTTTCAAATGGTTTTCAATTGGTTCCAATGGCGTATGAACAATACCAAATAGACCGACCAACTTTACCTTATGTACGTTGATATAAGGATGATAAGGTTAGGTATGTGTTCCCATGATCCGCCGTAACCGGAGGGATCTACCCAGGACTATCCACTAGTTAGTGTAGAGTTCTTAGGTATGATGATAAAAGGAGAAAATGAGATATGGGAAGAGTGCGGAATGAGACCGAGCTAGTATTGGAACAAACCCAACAAGGTTCTAGCTATGAAGTCTCGGTAAGCAATCAAGGGGTTGAAGAATTAAAAAGAATTGAATGAGAAAAGGGTGAAAACAAATAGCCCTCCATTTATTCAACCTTAGGGCGTAAACCGGTTCAATTCATATGCTATTGATGGTAACATCGGTATTGAAGACAAGACGTCATGGACCCAAAGGACGACCGCACTTCAACTTTCCAAACCACTCAAGTTCCTCTTAAAAGGACTTGTTTCATTCTCACGGGAACCGACATTATCTATCGACTTTCTCTAGAGATTATTGATATTGAAGAAGGAGACCCTCTCCCTAGTCTCCGCACAGATCCAAATATGCACAAAATTGAGTCTAGAGCCACGAGATCATCAATAAATCTCATTAGGACACTTTCAAATGAAGACTCTCTGCTTCACATAATGTGGAAAGAGAGATTATATCTTGTGTCCCACGATTATCCTTGTGGTATTGCCGTAACATCCGAGTGATGTGTAAACATATTCACAATGAAGATGGAAAGCCTCGAGCCAACATCAAACAAGCTCGGTAGGTGGCATGTGAGATCTATTATATAGATCAACCATGTGACAAATTTAACGAAACAATGGGGCGATTCAATCTCTTGAATCAATCTCGGTTCGAGTTATGGATTGACGGATACCTTTGAAAACCGGTCTTTGTGCTTAAAATCTCTTTTCTTTAGCACATTGACCGTGTACTAATTTTTCAAATCAAAGGTGTTATTATGATTGATAATTGATTTTCAATAAAACCTTCGTTGTATTGCAAAAACAATTTCTATTGAGCAATACACGATTATTTTTCAAATCTCTTTCATCAATCGCTGGACTTAAATTACCGGTTCACTCACTCCGTGTTGTCTTCTTTGAGACGCCCGGTTTGAGAACAACTAGAGCATTGCGAAACCTCACAAGGAAATTCTTTGAATTATACCGATCACGTGCAAGATTTGTATCGATCAACGGGAACCGTGGGCCGTGTACCTCAATTCAACTAAAGTGGTCAAAGACACTTTTGTACGCTTTATTGCTAATCGTTGTATGCAGTGTACGCCCGACGCTTGCGGTGATCGTAATGAAGCGGTCAATCCATAGCCGCATGCTCACACAATACATTCATCTCTCAAGAAATCATGATAAGTGCATCAATGACTCGATATTTTCACTCCATGCTTCGCTACGCCGCCAATATCATGAATCAACGAAAGCTTCCGCTACTCGATGAGAAGATATCATGATCCGTAATGTGAGCATGTCGGTCCGAAAGTCACAACATCACATAATACCAACACCACAATGGATGTCTCGAGATTTTGTTAGTGATGGTCTCAAAAGTCGGCTCAAATTATTATCACGTGGATCAAGAAAATACCTCCACTTGGATTAACCAAACATGCAATGAGAAGAATCAATGACTACGAGCTTGAGCAAAGTACTACATCAAGAATGCAAGAACAATTTTTTGTAATATCTGTTTGTATTCAATGTAATTTTAGTACATGATTGAGGTGACCTCCTTGGGGAGATTGTTAGAATTAGAAATTCCGTGTATTAAAGAGTCGGTCACCTCAAGTATATGTAATCGTTAGAAAGCTCGTGAATGTAGTTATTTTAAGTTAAGTAGTACTTAGTTTAGTAACACCATGGAGGACGGACGGTCTTTACCCATCAGATACCGATCAATGACCGTTGTGTGGCGCTTTTATTGTAAGACTATAAATACTCTCTACCTTCCAAGGTAGAGTTGAGCTCATAATAATATTTTCTTTCTCTCACTATAGTTCCCAACTCTTCCTTTCTCTCACCGTAACTTTCTCTCTAACATACTTATACGCCTACTTTGATCATGGTTTAGTGTGTTTGTGAAATCCAATATCCTACAAAATCATATTGTAGCAACTCCTGTGATGACATCACTGGGAGAGATTAGAAGCCTTGCCAGCGGAAGTCATTGCTGGAATTGCACTAGTTTCTTCTTTGTCATTCACAAGGACTAGTTTAGTCATTTTGCTAAGTTAGGCTTGTTTCTAGTATACAACACCTCCTAGTCCCAACTAGGAGGGGAGGAAGTTCACACTTGTAATACGGTGCAGTGTTTCTTCTTCTTCTCTCAAGAAACACACACATCTTCCCTTTCTTCATCTAGTACAATACCATGTCTTATTCATTCTTGAGCTTCCCCAATTTCCCAACCACATGAATCTATTGTTTTCAAGATAATGGGATAATTGGAAGGTCGGGCATAAGGTCATAGTGATAGTCCCGCCCACGGCACACGGATGCTAAAACCACCACCCATGTATGAATCAGAACCTTGCATAGAATAGTAGTCCCGCTTGAGTGTAGAATGATCGCCGAATCAAATTACACCAGGACGCGATGAGTGTGTAAATACTCATCATTTTGTCTTATCCGAGCTTGCCAAAACACTTAAAAACACTCAAATATGCACAAAATACAAAATATATCCAAGGATTGTATTTTATATGTTTCGATGCAAAATGTTTAAAATCGATGAAAAACGAGCTAAGTTTGCATAATTGGCGCTTCAATCCCTCAACTTTCAAATCTTGACAAAATCGGTCCACGAGCATTTGTTTTGAAATAAAAGTCAACCCAAGTCCTTTCAAAATCAAAATTTATCAAAAATGATCCTTGGGTAAAAGTTTGGAGAATTTACAAGTTTGGTCCTTAAAGTTTCAAAATTGGCAAAAATAGTCCTTGGAAGTTTAAAATGGAAAATTATCTTTTATGGTCCTTGTACTAATGAAACTTGGCATGTTTGGCCCTTTTGATAAGTTTGGGAAAGTTACAATTTCACCTCAAGAATCGAAATTACAAGAATGGTCCTTGTGTTAATACTACAACCCTTGGACCATGACCTTGACCTTGAACCCCGCCAAAACACCCGTGACCCCCAACTTGAACCCCTTCCTATTAATATACCCCGGTCAAACATAGTCAAATCCGCCCACCCTTTTCCTCCATTTTCCCACCTTCTTCACTCTCTGCAACCAACTCACCATCACCATACCTCCAACTCACATACCACCACCCTATCACTCCACCTCACCTAACAAAACAAGAAACATTTAATGCTTCCTCCTCCTGCACTCAACCCACCCCAACCGGCAAGATAAGTTTTGGCGCCAAAATGCCATCAACGGCTAAAATCCAATTCAATAATCCAATGGCTCGATTCTTGATGGGAAATGATCGAGTGGCAAGTGGAAGACTTTTGTTGATAAATAGAGGGAAGAGAAGGAGAGAAGAAGAGTAGTCCTTAGTTTTTATTTTCTTTCATGTCGTTTTTAATTTCCATGTCCTAATTAAGCTTTAAATTGTAACTTTTAATCTTCCTTGTACTCATTTAAGTCATCTCAATCAGTTGTAACTTATTTTCAGTGATAATTCAAAGTTTGATCAATTTTTCTGTTTTTACATTTTCTGTTATTAAATCGAATTTAAAATTGCTAAGTATCAAGCTTCAAATAGCTTTATTACAACTTATATAAGCTTATTCAAGTCGTTGATAGCTCGAATAAGCTTATCAAACAAGTTCAAACAAAAGAGCATCATGGTCAACGAAAGTCAAACTGTGGAAATTTTGGGTTAAGATTATGGAAATGGATTTTAGGTTGATGCAGAGTGGTTTTGGATGGATTTGGTTAAAAATAGGGTAGTTTGGTTCGGTTTAAGTCGCAAATAAGTTGGACATCTTGTGAGTTTTTATTCTATTTATCCTAACTATATAGTCTGCATAAATTGTTTGAGTTTGAATCATTGTTAGAATTAGTTTTATCTGTTCATTAAACTGTTATTAGGTTATATTGATTCGTTTTAGTGTTAGCATAAGCTAGATAATCATTTAGATAGAGTAATTGCAAAACAGTTATAACTAGTGTTTGGATCATCATTGATTTTGAGATTGAGCTTAAGTCGTGGTTAAGTTAGTTGCTTTAGTCACTTTTAGGCATATTAGAGTCATATTGGTCATTAATTTGCACTTTAGAACTCTTTAAGTCAAAATCAACTTAAATCATCTCATAAGCTCAAATCTCGGTTTAGTTTAAGATCATTGCTTGGATTTAGGTTTAGATATTTAGAGTAGCTTAATTGAGTTTTAGTTTAGCTTAAAACATCATTACATTCCATTTAATTAGCTCAAAGTTCATAAAAGTCAAATTGCAATTTCGTTTCAAAAGTCAAAAGTGAGTTAAGTCGGTTTTCACCAAACTTTGTTGATTTTCATAGCTTCAATTCTAGTCAATTTTGTTGAAAATCGGGACAATTAACTTCGTTGGTCAAGAGTTGGAAACCGATTTTGTGGAATTTTAGAAGACCTCTATAAGCTCTAATTAGTGCTCAATAAGGTAGAAAGCGCCTTCAGGCACACTCAAAGATACATCGAGTTGTGTGCATGCAACTTGCGAGCCCCGCACAAGCTTCAAATTAGCTTTTAGTGTCTGAAACTTGGTCTAATTGTTCTTTAGTTGGTGGTCTTGAGTTCCTCGCCTGGTTTTCAGTTTGGTTCAATAAATAAGTCGTTGTTTGAGCTTAAAGTAGGTAGGATTGTCGTTTTCATTTGAAAATTCAATCTAGTCATATCTTTGTAGCTTGCACTATAGAGGTTTAGAATAGTTGAAATAGGTTGGTTTTAAGTAATTTTAGCATAATTGGGAGCTCGTGATCATTTGGTGCTTTCTAGTGCTTATTAGCTTATTTTAAGTGCTTATTTATAAGCACTTTTCACTACTGACTTCATAATTCTTGTACATAAGCATAGTTTTTATTTTTCCTAGATTTAGAATATAATTTTAGACTTTTCCTGAATTTTTCATAATTTTCATCACTGTTTGCTATTTTTCTTATTTTAAATCGCTTTTAAGACTTTTTAAATAGCTTTTAATACAAATAAATCGAAAAGCTTCAAAAAATAAGTTTTCAATTTTCATAGATTAAGATAAATATAAAAAGCCAAAAAATATTTTTCCATAATTTTCCTAGTTTAAATAGTAATTTTAGCAATTTAATTAGTTTTAAATAGTTTTTAAATCATAGAAATTAGAATATAAATCGAAAAAATACAAAATTAGTTTTGAAAATTCTCTTTAGTTATTTTAGATTTTTAAAAATAGTTTTATAATTTTCCCATTAATTTTCATAATTTTTAGTATTTTAATTTAGTTTTAAAGTTTAAAATTAGTTTTTAATTCAAATTTATAAAAGAAAATCAAGAAAATCCAACTTTAAAAATAGTGATAGCGTTTATTTAATATAATTTAGCTTTTTAATTTTCTTTTCAACTTATTATTAATTTTCTTTTATATCGATTTAAGTTTCGTCCTTTTTAGTTTTCTCGATTTTTCCTTTGTCATCTATCATTATCATTACCCCTTTCTTGCTCAATATCACCCGATCACTACACGCTTAGCTATTCAATCGCATAGCTCGTTGGGACTTAACGACCCGGGAAACACTAAACTCTCTCGGACTTAATTGCTTTGGTTTTAGACTGTTTGACTTTTATTACGGTTGACCATTCACAAGTGGTTGACTTGTGTAATAAACCCGACCGTTTGGGACCAATCAAATTTTGGCGCCACCGCCGGAGTGTGCGTGCTAATAATCTTACGTTTAGCGATTAGTGATTTGAATATTCACTCCTTGTTCATACCATCTATATATATTTATATTTTCTTATAAAATCCAAAATCCAAAAACATCTTAAAACCATAAAACCCAAAAGATTCTTCTTTCCCCATTTTCATAATTCCTTGACTCGAGATTTCTTAGAGTTAACTCTAGTGTATCGCACTCGCTCTTCTAGGTCTGTGAGCCCATTTCGTGAGCTTGTCGATTCCAAGAAGGCGATCCAGAGACGTTACGCCCCATCGGTCGGATCGAGATCCGGATCGCTCGCATTACTTCCGTTATCATGGCGGAAGAACGTCCTATGTGCGAGCTTCTCCGTGCACCCATCGATGGGTATGGAGATGCTATTGTTATCCGACCATTGTGGTGAAAATTTTGAACTCAAAACCGGTTACTAAATCTTGTAACCTCAAGTCAATTCTATGGTTTTGAGAGGATGATCCTCATGCTCATATTCGATGGTTTAACAAGATTGCATCTACCATCAAATACAAGAATGTCCCTACCGATGTCATCAAACTTCTTCTCTCCCATTTTCCTCGAGGACAAGCCCGGATTTGGCTTGAAAACAACCCCTCAATCGATCGAAACATGGGAAGACACGGTGAAGAAATTTGTGAACGAGTTCTATCCACCTTCTAAAACCACGAGTCTTAAAAACGAAATCATCAAGTTCACACAAAGTTTGATGAATCCTTCAAGGAATCGTGGGATCGTTTTAAGGAGTTGCTCCGCAAATGTCCTCACCATGGTTTCTCCGAGTTGATGCAACTCGATACTTTCTATAATGGAGTGAGTCAATCGATCAAGATTCTCTCAATTCCTCCACCGGAGGAAATTTCTTGAGCAAAACGTAAAAGAAGCTTTAGCGATAATTGAAAACAAGTCTAAAGTCCGACCGCACGAAGCAAACCGGTTGTTTCCCAAGTCGGTGTTGGTCCTTCGCTTCATCGCTCGTGAGTCAATCTAGCACCGATGCTAAGATTGACAAACTCACTGAAGCAATTCAAGCTTTGGTTCTCTCCAACCAAAAGAAAGTTTCTTTTCCACAAACTTCACCTCCTGCTGAAGTTAAGAAAGTGGAAGTATGTGTTACTTGCGGTGGCCCCATGCCTATTACAATCAGTATGGCCACCGATGGTAACCCTTTGAAGCAAACAACGTGGGCGGGATTTCCAATTCAGAGGCAACCAATACCGTGCTCCTATGGACCCGAACCACCGTCCTAACCACTACCTCGACCACCCGGTTTCAACCAAAACCAAAACCGTAATCAAAATCGAATAGAACGAACCAAGGTTTTCAAAACCAAGGTAATTTTAGTCGAATAACGGTTTTCAAAATCAAAGTCAAAATTTCCAAAACCAAGGAAATTTTAATAGAAACCAAGGTCGTGGAAATTTCAACCTGTGGTATTTTCATGGCAATAATCAAGGAAATTTCCAAAATCAAGGCCCTAATCCAAACAATAGAGGCCGAATTTTCCTACACAAAATCAAGCCATTGTTCCAACTGGACCATCATCGATGAGTTGTTGAAGCAATTCATGAAATCCCAAGAGGAAATGAATAGGTTGTTGGTAAGCCGATATCGACATTAAGAAGTCTTTAAATGATCGACCCTCGGGCTCGGTACTTTACCTAGCAACACGATCGCTAATCCGAGGGGCGATGCAAAGGCGATCACAACCGAAGTGGTGCTTCATATGATGGACCCGCTATTCCTACTACCTCTTCTTCTTCTCTCCCGAAGGTAGTGGAAAGTGAACCCGAGGCGACAAAGGACCAAGTGCAACCCACTAGCTCACAGAGCACAAAGACATGTCCATCCTCAAGTTGTCCCGAAACCCAAATCCAAACCAGAGTTGTTTTGAACCTCCAATTGAAAACCCCAAATCCAAAACTTCTATTCCTTACCCATCACGCTTAAATGAGCAAAGCTCTGCGAAAAGCCGGTCATCAAATGGAAAAAAATTTTCAAATTTTCCAAGAACTACATTTTGACATAAGCTTTATGGATGCTATCATGTCGATGCCCAAGTTTGCATCAACTCTCAAACACATGTTAAGCAACAAGGAAAAACTGCTTGAAATGGCTAAACTCCTTTGAACGAGAACCGCCGTGAGCTCATAAAGAAGCTTCCCGAAAGCTTGGAGATCCCGGAAAATTTCTTCTACCTTGTGTTTTTCCAGAATGATTGAATGCTTTGCCTCGCCGATCTTGGTGCAAGCATCAATCGATGCCTTATTCAAGATGGAAGAAACTTTCTTCCGAACTTATTCCTACCGCATGACTCTTGAGCTTGCGAGATCGTTCTATATCGCGTCCTCTTGGCATCGCCGAGGATGTATTCGTGAAAGTAGGAAAGTTCCATTTTCCACCGACTTTGTGGTTGTTGATTTCGATGTCGATCATCGGGTTCCCTCATTGTTGGACGAGGATTCACGAGAACGGGCCGTGCTCTCATTGATGTATTTGAGCAAGAAATCACATTACGTGTGGGTAATGAAGTCACACCTTTAACCTTGATCAAACTTGAGGTACTCCGCAAACTATGATGTCAAATCGGTTAATCGAATCGATGTAATTGATATTGCTTCGAGGAGTACTCTCAAGAGTTTCTTGGTTATTTTCATAATTCGTGAGTGGGGATCCCACCACATCTTCTCAACCAATTATTGCCGATTCTTCCCCTCTCTTACTCCGCTTTGAGGGAGGTGACTTCTTTTAGAAGAGATCGATGAGTTTCTTGCTAATGATGAATCGATTCCACGGAATTGATGATGGTGTTTATGATTCGGAGGAGATATCCTTTATCTTGAGCAATTGTTAAACGAAGATCCATTACCGTCACTCCTCCGAAAGAGATCACGATTGAAGAAATCAAATCCGTACAAACATCTATCAAGAATTTCCCGAGGTTGAACTTAAGGACCTACCTCCTCATCTCGAGTATGCATTCTTGGAGGTGATGATAAATTACCCGTCATAATTGCTAAGGACTTAACCGAGGAGGAGAAGACCGCTCTCATAAAGGTTTTGAAGTTGCACAAGCAAGCAATTGCTTGGAGACTCTCCGACATCAAGGGTATTAACCACGAATTTTGTACGCACAAGATTTTATTGGAGGATGATTTCAAACCAAAGATCCAACATCGAGAGAGGGTGAATCCTAAGATTCATGAGGTTATCAAACAGAGGTTCTCAAACTTCTTGATGCCGGTTTAATTTACCCGATCTCCGATAGTCCTTGGGTCACCCCATCCACCGTGTTCCAAAAAGGGTGGCATAACTGTTGTCACAATGAAGAAAACGAGTTAATTCCAACTCGATTGGTTACGGATGGCGTGTGTGTATTGACTATCGCAAGTTAAACGAAGCCACCCGTAAAGACCATTTTCCTCTACCCTTCATGGACCAAATGCTTGAGAGACTAGCAGAAACGAATACTATTGTTTCCTAGATGGTTTCTCGGGTATTTTCAGATCCCCATTGATCCACGGGATCAAGAAAAGACCACATTCACCGCCCATACGGAACTTTTGCCTACAGACGTATGCCTTTTGGCCTATGTAACGCTCCCGCACGCTCCAACGATGTATGATGGCAATTTTCCACGACATGATCGGGAAACAATGGAGGTGTTTATGGATGACTTCTCGGTCATTGGGGACTCATTTCAAACATGTCTCTCCCATTTAGAAAAATGCTAAAACGGTGTGAAGACACCAATCTTTGTCTAAATTGGGAGAAGAGCCACTTTATGGTCAAGGAAGGAATTGTCCTAGGCCATAAGATTTCAAAAACGGATTGAGGTTGACAAAGCGAAAGTGGATGTCATTGCCAATTGCCTCATCCTACTACCGTAAAGGTATTAGGAGTTTTTAGGTCATGCCGGTTTTATCGCAGATTCATACAAGATTTTTCTAAAATCGCTCGCCTATGACTCATCTCCTTGAGAAGGATGCTCCTTTATCTTCTCACCGAGTGCATCAAGCTTTTGAAACATTAAAGAAAAAGCTACGGAAGCACCCATTCTCGTTGCCCCGATCGATTTACCCTTTGAACTCATGTGCGATGCAAGTGATTTTGCTATCGGTGCGATCACAGGGCAACGAAAACCAAGCATTTTCACCTATCCACTACGCGAGTAAGACTATGATCAAGCTCAAACCCATTACACCACTACGTAAAAAGAATTATTAGCCGTGGTGTATGCGTTTGAGAAGTTTCACCATACCTAATCTTGACCAAATGCGTGGTGTATACGGATCACTCGGCTCTCAAATATCTCTTTGCAAAACAAGATGCAAAGCCGAGATTGCTCCGTTGGGTTCTCCTCCCGCAAGAATTTGATATCATTATACGTGATAAAAAGGAGCCGAGAACACGGTCACGATCATCTGTCCCGCCTAGAAAACCCTCACCGTAATGTGTTCGAGAAAAGGAAATAAACGAAACATTTCCTCTCGAAACACTCAATGTGGTTTCTTTTCGTGGAGACTCTTCTACCCCATGGTTTCTCGACTTTGCAAATTACCATGCGGGTAACTTTGTGGTGAAAGGGATGTCGTCCCAATAAAAACAAATTCTTTAAAGATGTAAACATTACTCGGGACGACCCTACTTATTCAAAATTTGCGCGGATCAAGTCATCAGCGATGTGTGTATGGTCGAAGCCAATGACATTCTCAAGGCTTGCCATTCGGACCTCTTGGGGACATCATAGCCCCAACTACACCGCCAAGAAGGTGTTTGATTCCGGATTTTATTGGCCCACGATTTACAAGGATGCCCATGAATTTGTCAAAACCCGCGACGCTTGTCAACGTCACGGAAATATCTCACAAAGAAATGAAATGCCGCAAAACGCCATTCAAGTGTGTGAGATTTTTGACATCCGGGGCATTGACTTTACGGGCCATTTCCTTCATCTCGAGGAAATAAATACATACTCGTGGCCGTTGACTATTTGTCAAAATGGGTTGAAGCGAAAGCTTTGCCTACCAACGATGCCCGAGTTGTTGTGAAATTCTTAAAATCTCTTTTGCTAGGTTTGGAACTCCACGAGCTATAATCGGTGATCGTGGTACGCATTTCTGCAATGACCGGTTTGATAGAGTCATGCAAAAGTATGGTGTAACTCACCGTCTCTCATGCACCACCCCAAACAAGTGGGCAAGTGGAAGTTTCCAACCGAGGGATTAAAAGAATTCGAAAGGACAGAGGGCGAAAACCGTGCCTCTTGGTCGGATAAGCTAGATGACGACTGGGCCTTCCGTATAACTTATAAAACACCCATCGGTGTACTCCATACAAGCTAGTGTACGGAAAGGCGTGTCATCCGCCGATTGAGCTTGAGCACAAAGCATACTGGGCCTTGAAACATGCCAACTTCGATATTCAGATACCGGTGATCACCGGAAAGTTCAAATGAATGAATTAAATGAACTCCGTGATCAAGCATACGAGAACTCTTTGATCTACAAAGAAAAGACAAAGAAGATTCATGACTCCAAAATCAAGAACCGCGTTTTCAACGTCGGTGATCGAGTCCTTCTTTTCAATTCAAGATTGAAGATTTTCTCAGAAAACTAAAATCCTACCGGTCCGGACCATTCACCATCACTAAAGTATTTCCTTATGGAACTATTGAGTTATCTCAACCCGATGGTCCAAATTTTAAAGTGAATGGTCATCGATTGAAGCACTATTTTGGAGAGGACATTCCACCTATGGTTGTCCCGGATCTACAAACTTTCCCATGAACCAATGAATGCGGGATCGAGTCAAGCTAGCGACTCGGGAATCAAAAACAAGAGCACACCATATGGGTTTTCACCCATATTTCGACTTCTTTCTACTTTCTACCACCCTAGTGTGGGGAGTTGCCCACTGTTGTATATAAAGTTTCAAAAAAAAAAAAAAAAAAAAAAAATCAAATAATGGCCGTAGTATTTCCCTTTTACGTTCTATGTTTCGCATAACCGCGGTACTTTGAATATTGAGGGCAATATTCATTTCTAGTGTGGGGGAATTCTCACGAATTTTATCATGTAATTATACCACCCAATTCCCCATTTTGGCCAAAATTTTTTTTGGAGTAAGTGTTTTGCACTTACTCACTTTATGGTTATCATCCGCCATGTCTAATAAACAAAAGGATTGGCTAATCCAGAGCAAACGGCTCTTGGTAAAGATATCTCAAATCCGTTGACGGCTTGCAATTTGCCCAAAATTGTATGGTGTTCACCACCATATCTTTAATTAGTGAAGAGTTGGCTAGCCCGCAAGTTTATGGCTTGTGGTAAAGGCGCTTGGAAAACCATAATTGGTAATCGACTCACCAAAGATATTTTATCTAAGAGTTGGCTAGTCCGAAGCAAACGGCTTCGTAAAGACAAATCAAAACCGTTGAAAGTCGGTGATTTGCTCAAAATCATTTGGTTATCATTGTACCAAGGTTCTTACTTGAACTGAAACAATTGGCTACTCCGAAGTAATGGCTTTTGGTAAAGAGATTCAAATCCATTAAGTTTTCTCAAAAGATTGCTAGGACTAGCAATAGTTTAGTGTGGGGATTGATGAGTGTGTAAATACTCATCATTTTGTCTTATCTCGAGTCGCCAAAACACTTAAAAACACTCAAATATGCAACAAAATACAAAATATATCCAAGGATTGTATTTTATATGTTTCAGATGCAAAATGTTTAAAATCGATGAAAACGAGCTAAGTTTGCATAATTGGCGCTTAGGTCCCTCAACTTTCAAATCTTGACAAAATCACCCCGAGCATTTGTTTTGAATAAAAGTCAACCCAAGTCCTTTCAAAATCAAAATTTATCAAAATGATCCTTGGGTAAAAGTTTGGAGAATTTACAAGTTTGGTCCTTCAAGTTTCAAAATTGGCAAAATAGTCCTTGAAGTTTAAAATGGAAAATTATCTTTTATGGTCCTTGTACTAATGAAACTTGGCATGTTTGGCCCTTTTGATAAGTTTTGGAAAATTACAATTTGGTCCTCAAGTTTGGTTGAATTTACAAGAATGGTCCTTGTGATAATAATAAACAAACCCTTGACCCTTGAGCCACCCGCCAAAATAACCCATGACCCCCAACTTGAACCCCGCCCATTAATAACCCTCGGTCAAACCAAGTCAACTCCCGCCCACCCTTTTCCTCCAAACACTTCACCTTCTTCAATCGCCTCTGCAAAACCAACTCTCCAACCTTACCTCCACCACAAACCCACAACCTTATCACTCCACCTCCACAAACCAACAAGGAGCATTTAATGCTTCTCTTCCTTGCACTCAACCCACCCCAACCGGCAAGAAAAGTTTTGGCGCCAAAAGCCATCAACGGCTAATATCAAGTCTTCTAATCCAATGGCTCAAAAGAAGTGGAAATGATCGAGTATGTGGGAAGCCTTTTGTTGAATAAATAGAGAAAGAGAAGCTAGAGATAGTAGTAGTTCTTAGTTTTTATTTTCTTACATGTCGTTTTTAATTTCCATGTCCTAATTAAGCTTTAAATTGTAACTTGTAATCTTCCTTGTACTCATTCAAGTCATCTCAATCAGTTGTAACTTATTTTCAGTGATAATTCAAAGTTTGATCAAATTTTCTGTTTTTACATTTTCTGTTATTAAATCGAATTTAAAATTGCTAAGTATCAAGCTTCAAATAGCTTTATTACAACTTATATAAGCTTATTCAAGGTTGATAGCTCGAATAAGCTTATCAAACAAAACAAAATCCGTCAACAAAAGTCAAACTGTGGTGAATTTTGGGTTAAGCAGTTATGGAAATGGATTTTGGTTGATGCAGAGCTGGTTTTGGAGTGGTATTGGTTTAGGATAGTGATGTTTGGTTCTGGTTTAAGCTGTTAATAAGCTGGACTACTTGTGAGTACTTTACCTATTTCAATACTAGTATATTTTGCATAATCTAAATCTGTCTAAATTTGTTGTTAGCTTTAGTTTAGATCTTCTCATTTAACTGTTATTAGGTTATATTGATTCAGTTTCAGCATTAGCATAAGCTAGATAATCATTTAGGTAGAGTAATTAGCAAAACAGTTGTATAAAAGTTGTTTGGATCAGTCCATGTGATCTCGAGTCGCTTAGTTAAGCCGTTTAAGATTAGCTTATTTAGTTTAGTTCATGTTTATTAAACTTAGTTTATTAACTTTGCACTAAAAAACTCTAATAGTCAAAATTGCACTTAAATCGATTTTAATCATCATTTCTAGTTTGAGTTTCAAGGATCAAAAGCTTGTTTTAGGATTAGATAATGTTAGAGTAGCTTAATATAGTTTCATTTAGCCTAAAACATCATAATCATTCCATTTAATTAGCTCAAAATTCATTTTAGTCAAAGTTCTTTAACCGACAAAAAGTCAAAAAATTGTTAAACTCGTTTTGCCAAAGTTTGTGGAATTTTCATGGATTCAATTCGATTCAATTCAAGTGATATGTTGGATTTAACAAATTCAGTTGGTCAAGTGTATAAATCGATTTTTGTGAAATTTTAGAAACCTCTTAAGCTCTTAATCACCGTCCAATAAGCTCTAATCGACATGTTCACTCAAAGATACATCGAGTTGTGTGCATGCAACTTCTGACCTTGTGCAGCTTGTTTTTAGCTTGGTAGTGGCTGAAACTTGGTCTTGAGATAGTTCACCGGGTGGTCTTTAGGTCTCCGCTTTGGTTTTCACATTAGCTTATGGAATAAGTCGGTACTTTAGCTTAAAAGTGAGGGTGATAAGTCGTTTTCATTTATAGCTTATTTAAGTCCAAATCTTTATAGCCCGATAACTGTGGTTTAGAGTAGTTGACTCTAGTTGTTTTTAGTTTATTTTAGCTTAATATAGCTTCTATTCATTTCGTGTTCTATCTTAGCCATTTGCTTATTTTAAGTGCTTATTTTCAAGTACCTTTCACTCTGACTTCATAATCTTACACATAAGCATAGTTTTTATATTTTTTATAGATTTATAATATATATTTTAGACTTTTCCTGAATTTTTCATAATTTTTCATCACTGTTTGCTATTTTTCTTATTTTAAATCGCTTTTAAGACTTTTAAATAGCTTTTAATACAAATAAATCGAAAAAGCTTCAAAAAATAAGTTTTCAATTTTCATAGATTAAGATAAATATAAAAGCCAAAAAATATTTTTCCATAATTTTCCTAGTTTAAATAGTAATTTTAGCAATTTAATTAGTTTTAAATAGTTTTTAAATCATAGAAATTAGAATATAAATCAGAAAAATACAAAATTAGTTTTGAAAATTCTCTTTAGTTATTTTAGATTTTTGAAAAATAGTTTCATAATTTTCCCATTAATTTTCATAATTTTTAGTATTTTAATTTAGTTTTAAAGTTTAAAATTAGTTTTTAATTCAAATTTATAAAAGAAAAATCAAGAAAATCCAATTTTAAAAATAGTGATAGCGTTTATTTAATATAATTTAGCTTTTTAATTTTCTTTCTCGTATTTTTCCTTTGTCATCTAGTATTATCATTAACCCCTTTCCTTGTCAATATCACCCGATCACTACACGCTTTAGCTATTCAATCGCACAACTCGTTGGGACTTAACGACCGGGAAACACTAAACTCTCCGGACTTAATTGCATTTGGTTTTTTTATGGTTGACCATTCACAAGTGGTTGACTTTTATTACGGTTGACCATTCACAAAAGTGGTTGACTTGTGTAATAAACCACCTGAAGAAGTACTTAGGGACATAGAAGGACCAATCAACATGAAATTAAACCCTAAGAAGTGCACATTTTGGCGGGGGATGTTCTTGGGCCACGGTAAAGAAGGCATCGGTTCCGAGAAGTTGACACACTCCCATCCTCAACAACCAAAAAGGAAGTGCAAAGTCCGAAAGAAGCCTCATCCGCTTCATGTCCATGTCCGTCCCTACCATTCTTCAAAACATCAAGCATCAAAAGAGCAACTTTGACGGCTGTTTCAAAGAAATGAAGCAACACATTGCCAACTTACCAATGGTAACCGCACCACACCCAAAGGAAGAACTGACCATGTATCCGCCGTGGCAGAAGCGTTGATAGTCGAGTTTTTTGCGTGCTTGAAAGGACCGAGATGAATTATAGCAAAAGCTGAATAGTAAAACACCTTTCAACAACCCCTCAAGTTGACCAAAATGAAGAAAAGTGGAAGAATGGTCGGACGGGCGATAGAGCCGATGAACATGACATCGTTCGGCCCGTGACAACCATCAAAGGACAACGGCGTAATTCATCGCTAAAGTTCGAAGGGGCCCCGACAAGTCGATGATAAGAAGCATACCAACCGTGGCTTGTTCACGGACGGATATGCCAGACGGGTCCGAAATCTTGACAAGTCCGTAAGGCCGCACGCTAATCGCTTTGAGTTCGAGGCATCCAATAATGAAGCTGAGTACGAGGCGTTGATAGCAGGTTTGCGGATTGCAGAGCAAATGAAAGTAAAACACCTTTCAACAAACGTTGATTCCCGACTCGTGGCAAACCAAATCAACGGCTCATATGAGGAAAAGGAAGCAAGCATGGCGTGTTACCTAGCTAAAGCCAAGGCCCTAATCGAAGGCTTCCAGAAATTCTCTATCAAGCATATCCCACGAAGCCAGAACAAGCAGGCAGACGCATTAAGTAAAATAGCCTTTACCAGTTTTGCCCACCTAACAAAATAGGTGCTTGTGGAAGTTTTGAAAGAAAAGTCGATCGAGGAAAAGGAAGTCCTAGCTGTGGTTGAAGAGGAAGGAGACACATGGATGACCCCTTTGATCGACTATTTAAAGGATGAAGCATTGCCGATGGACGACAAGAAAGCTAGGAAATTGAGAATCAAAGAATCCATGGATCCGGACTCAACTAGGGTATGAGTAACATTGATTGATTGGATGCACAACGGAATAGAATAACACAATCAACATCAACTAATAAGGTTTTATTTATTGAAAAATATAAATACTACTACAACTAATGTACATACGCTATGATCGTGTGTCTAGACTCTCATTGAAGAGTTTAACTATGAATTGAAATGAAAGGGATTAATGAAAATAATGGTTTGTAAGTAGATGCATACCCTCTTTATATAGGAGAGGGAGGTTACAAAACCCTAATAATAGCATACTAAGAAAGCTACTAACTATTACATAATAACCCCTCGCTGTTTCTTCTTTCTTCATTCTTCCTTGTAGTTTTGTAGAAGTATTATGCCCAAAGTTTTATGGGTTAAGTAGAAGTGGTATCTAAATGGTTTAGGTTAGACAAAAATATTCTTCTATCTAAATTTCTTTCAAACATCTCAAGTACAAATCTTCCGTCAACACTGTGTTCTATCAAACTTTTCTCAATTTTCCTGAACAAGTATTGAGGGGAGAAAGTAAATATTTTTTGGTTTCATAAAACCTTGTACTTGCATGTTTCCAAAAATATGTTGTTTCTTCTAAAATGGTGGATACGGTTCTTGTCAAATACTCTCCTCGGACTCAAATATTTTGAAAATTCATTATTTCAAAAGTCAATGGGGAGTATCGTTAAGTTTCTTGCCTTACAAGTGTTTTGTCTAACCTAAACGGAAGTTAAAGGTTCTTGGTTGGAACCTCTTTAAGGTTGAGGGACTGAATGTGTCAACTTGGCAAATTAATTTTAACAAAATCATTCACCTAACACATTCAATGCACCACTTCATGTGCATTACTCCTAAACCACCAAGATCAAACGACCCAAATCAAATCTTCAAAATCCGTTCAAGCTCTTCATAATCTAGGGGAACTGTTAGGTCACCATTTATGTAACAGAAGCATCAATATGAAGAAATGAGATAGAAAGTGATCGGTTGAACAAGACACACAAAATACACGAATAACTTATAACCTTTAGGCGTAGGAATTTTAGTGAAATGAACAACAAACCTTCAAGTGAAGGTTTACAAGACTATTTATAGGGGAAGGAGCTAGGGCAACACACTAGTTCCCTTCCTTTCCTTATTGGGCTTGGGCCAAGGCTTATGGGCTTTCTACATAAGCCTTGCCATAATTACTAACATAAAAGCCTAATTAAGCTAACTATTACATATTAATTACTAACACTTGTAATTTGTTTAGGAGTGATTCCAACAAGACCCCTATTAGAAAAGGGAAGCAGATTCATAGTGTGCAGCTTATTATTGTGATGACATGTTTTGGCATTGTTTCTTCATACAGGTTGTTTTGTACTATCAAGAAACTGGAACTTAACCTAGTCAAATTCCAGTTTAGGGGAAGATTGTTGGGAATTATCGATTACAAAACGAGCAAGAATGAAGAAAAAAGAAACAATGGAGGCCTTATAGATAATTTAATAATAGCTTTGGTAGTAAGCTATGTCTAGGGTTTTTGTAACCTCCCTCTCCTATATAAAGAGGGTAGGCATCTAGTTACAAATTATCCCTTTCCATTATCTTTTCATTTCATTTCATAGTATTGATCTCTAATGAGAGTCTAGACACACGATTATAGCGTGTGTATATTAGTAGTTGTAGTAGTTTTTATTTTCAATAAAAAAACCTTATTAGTGATGTTGATTGTGTCTTTAATCTTTCTGCTGTTTTCATTCAATCAATTGATATCACTTATACCCTAGTTGAGTCCGGATCTTGGATTCTACAATTGGTATCAGAGCCTCGTGGCTCTCTATCCATGGTTTATAAGGTTTTTCTATTTAGGGTTTAACCCTAATTGTTATGTAGCAGCAGATGGAAAAGAGGCAGCAGGCAAAGGGCAGATTTGGTGCATCGATGAAAAGGATGGTTTGTAACTAGATTTCTACCCTCTTTATATAGGAGAGGGAGGTTACAAAACCCTAATAATAGCTTACTAAGAAAGCTATTAACTATTACATAATAACCCCTCACTGTTTCTTTTTTCTTCATTCTTGCTTGTAGTTTTGTACTCTACAATTCCCAATAGGCAGTATGCGCTAAGAGATGGCATTCTGTTCTAAAATCATTCCTAGAACCATGGCTCCGATGCGTAGGCCCCGTTCAAGCCAACTATGTGATGCGGGAGATTCACGAGGGCTCATGCAGTATGCACTCGGGACCTAAAGCAGTCGTGGCCAAGTCAATCTGATCCGGGTATTTGTTAGGAATTGGAAATTCCATAGTGAAGTGTCGGTCACCCCAAATATTATCTAGCATAAGTTAGCTCATAGACATATCGTTAGTTACGCTATTTATCTGTTTATTAGTTAGTTATTAGTTTAGTTTAGCGTAGTGTAACACCGTGGTGGAAGGACGGTCTTTACCCACTGTATGCCTGATCCACAATCCGATAGGAGGACGTAGAATTTGTAACTATAAATACCCCTTCCATCCATGGAAGGGGTGGTGATTCTCATAATCTAACCTTTCATATTTTACAAAGCAAGTCTCTAACAAGAAACACCCTCTCATCTCTTTCTCTCTCAAATGGCTAACATGTATTTCCATCATCCAAGACCACCCGAATCATCTACACAATAATATGTATGATCCTACAGTTGGTACCAGAGCCAGGGTTATTGTGTTTTGATGATTTGTTGTGGTTTTGTATCTTGTTCTAAACTATTTTTGGTACATCTTGATGGTCGAAAAACGTTGTTTTATGTTGTGGTAAAACTGTTTTTGCATTTTTTATGGTCGGAAAAACTTTGTTTCCGATTATTTTGGTAAAACAGCGTCTAACAGGTTTTATGTGTCCTCTTGGTTTTAAAAGTCATATATGCTTTTGGTCATCTTTGTCCATACAAATACTGTTCAAACTGGTCATTTTCATGTGGTCAAAACAGGTCATAGGATGCATTTTTATGATGGTTTTCTAGGTTATTAATGTTGGCCGGAAAACTATGGTCGGAATTTGCCAGAGCAAAAAGGTCCTTATAATTGTCATAGCGACTTGTGTCTACAAGTAGCGATTTGTTTACCTGTTTTTGAAGTAGCTATTTGTGGTTATTTGACTATTGAGTCAAATAAGGTCAAGTAGCGACTTGTTCCAAGTAGCGACTTGTGGTTATTTGACTATTGAGTCAAATAAGGTCAAGTAGTGACTTGTTCCAAGTAGCGACTTGTTCCAAGTAGCGACTTGAGACAAGAAGCTACTTGTCAAATGAAGATGAAGATGAAGAAGATAATGACAAAAGACCAGCAAATACGTAAAGACTTATCGACTGCCAAACATCACCAACACTCATCTATACCAACTACAACTCAATGCATCTAGACTCGACATAAACCTCTTCTCATATGTGAAACAACAAGACTCAAAGATTAAAGGATAATAGATTTAGGATCTCATAACTAGGTTGTGTTTCCTTGTGTCAAGTCTACACCTTTGAAGGCTTTCACACAACCTCATCATCACAGATCCTAAAACAAAGAAACAATCATGACTCAATCAAGACTCTCAAGATCTCAGTTCTAATTTCGTGGTATACTATGTTATCATCAAGACCATCTGGGGTCTAAACACACGAAATAACACCATCATAGATCCAAGACTCAAATATCTAAGACTCGTACTGAAAACTGTTGCAATGATTTTAATTGATCTCAGTTCTCCTTTCTCGTGGGTTAATGATTTCTCATGACCTTTTTCAGATCCATATCACCACAAAGGAACTCATCATTGATCTAATTTTTTATATATTTGAGCCAAAAGACAAAAAAAACAACAACCATGTTTTTTCTTGTTCTTTGATTCGGTGATTAAAAGACATGTCAAAAGCTCAAAGGAAAAACTAAGTATGATACGAGATCTCAGCTTTGTTCATCTTTGTGAATGGTTCTAAAAACTCATAGATCTCGAAAGATCTACTCACTAATGAATGTGTGCTTCATTGATCAATTTTGGAGGATCACTCCTTTTTATGTCCGAACAATTGAAGAATCAAACAAAAACCATTTTGGTATTCATTTGACTCTTACGCTCGTTAAATCAAATCACATGGGACAAATTCGTTATGATACTTACCTTTAACCCTTTTGGTTTGGTCACTTCAACTCATGCCATCCCTGTGGCTTTATTATCTAGCTCAAGCCAACCCTGTGGCGAACATAGGTTGATATGGATAACAAAAACCATGTTTTCGTATGTAATTGATGTTAATCTGTGATGAAATACACGTTCGATCTTGAGGGGTTAGTTGTTTGTTTGGTCATATTGTTATGTGGTATTGATGCTTAATGATAAGATTTTGATCCAAGATATGGTATGATTTTTTTTGTGAAGTGTTTTGAGAAAAGGGGGCGGACAGAATAAACCGATGGAGAGAGGTTTTAGGGTTTGTGAAAACTTAATATGTGTTTTAGGGTTAAGTGACACCTTTATATCAGATATGTTATCTACTCTTTGGATCGGGTTGTTGCTTGCATCTGGATATTGGGTTTGGCTAAATGGATATTGGGGCCTTGTATTATTTTCAAATAATGGGCTGAGTAGTAGTTTACTTAGACTTTATCTTGATTGATTGGTCTGTGTTAACGTCTGTATTGGAATGAAATAGAGTTACAAATTTTGTCATCCAAAATTCACAAGAATTCTTGGATACAAATATTTAACTTTGATTTGAAGAGTGGTAATTTTGGTATTGATAACTTTCACGGGAGGATACAAATTCACGGCTTGCACTTAATATTTGAGATAAAGATTTTAGAAGTAGGTGACCTCACTTGGCTTTAGAGTTTGAATGAAAAATCACACTTCTTGTTTGGAGGTTGATATATAATTTGGAGATTGTTATACAATTTCAAATTTACCATAACGGGAGTATAAGTGATTAATACATATGTTCTTTTGAACATTGGGTCATACAGCTTGGATTCGGATGACGGTCATATGGGCTTCTTAATATGAGATCGGATTTATAAGACTTGGATTTAATGAGATTTATTGAAGAAATTTGTGATAATGAGACTTAATGATTAGAGTTGTTTGGTACTTTGGTTTATGCATTTTCACGGAGTATATTATGTCTCGGCATGAATTGTTTATTGAACCACGTTGACTACGGAGTTGTTTGGACGGTATTTCTTATTTGGATTTGAAGTGAGGTTTTTCCGGGCGCGTTTACTTAATTCATCTTCTTTCTTTCTACCCTTTCGCGAAGATGACTTGTTTGGGTATTCATAGAGTGTGATAAAGACTTGGCTATTTAGTTACGGTTGTGATTCTTTCTCGCTTAACCCACAACGCAACTATCACTTTGGTGTCTTACGCAATTGAGGATACGTCAAGAGGTTTTGTACATTGGGTACAACATTTCTTCTTCACAAGGATTAGTACAAGTTTAAGTAACAAATCTGGGGAAGTTCACTTCATGATCAAGTTTGGCATATCGGGTTTACTTCACCATGTTGTCACTGCAATAGCCGACAGAATGTGTGAATGATGTGTTTGCCAAAGTGTGTATTGGATGGTTGATGATATTGTTGATGTTGGAGAATGAACCGTTGATGAACCGCTGCATGTTCCCCTAAAACAGGTTTTCACTAAAAACCAAAGTTGTCGTATCACATACAAGCTGACATTGTTTATGGTTTTGTCTTGATTTTGTAAAATCCCGCGAAAGAACCTATTTCTCGATTTAAATCATGGACTTGTAAAATCCCGTGACAATGGAAACATCCCAGTTTATGTAAATTTCATTTCTGGATCTATCTTACGGTTTATTCTTGGTTTTGTAAAATCCCGCGAAAGAAACTATTTCTCGGTTTAAACTATAGAATTGTAAAATCCCGTGTTGATGGCATCATCCTGGAGATAGGGAAAGTGTAATTATGGATCTTATATGATGCTGGTGCTACGGTTTCTACTTTGAAGAAGGGATAAAAGGGTGTACTACATGAATTGGATGTGTGTTTGGATATTCGTCATGGCAGTATGGCTTTTACATGGTTTTACTGGGTTATGTGCTTTTAACCATGGTCGGGATGAAATCATTATCATAGTTCACTTAAAACGTCAAAGGAGGCTAGATTTGAGCTTTTAACCAGAAGATGTGACAACGGAGTTAATTCACTATTATTTATTTGAGGTTGAAGTGAATTATCACGGGCGAGTGTACTTAGTATCTGAAGGTATCGGGGATGGATGGATGAAGATTCTTCAAGATCCTTGTTCAAGCTTATTATAAAAAACGAAGACATGGAAACTTAGTTATTGTTGGGTGACTTTTTCCTTTTCTTTTACCACTTGGGGTAATTGGGCTCGTACCACCACAAAATAACTATCACTTTAAGGAGTTACGTTGTAGTGCTCAGTGTCACATTAAATTGTGGATTTTCAAGAGGTGATGTACGTCTTATACTTGATGGTTGGTTGGATGAAGAGTATAGAGTACTTAGAGATTCAATGGAGGATGAATGCTCGGCACCGCTCTTTGTTACATTAGTGCAAGTTTAAGTCACGAGTTCGAGTTAGTTTACTTCAGGGTCAAATTCATCATATTAGGTTTTTCTCCATCAGCTGTCACAACAAAGAGCCTACTAAGGCTATGCACAATGGCGACCTAGTTCGTCGTCGCCACATCAGCTTTCTCTCTCCGACGACCTAACGACGACCTAGTTGCCACAGTGGTGACCTGAGATTTTTTTTTAATTCAATTATTTTTAAAAACAAAATTAAAATTCATTAATAAAAATACTTAACATTACAACAATAATTAAAAACTTAAACTAATTAAACGTAGACGTTACAATACTTATTAAAAATTGAAAACATCACAAAAAAGCTTCATCGTCAGTTACGTCTTCGTCACTTTCTTCTTCGCCTTCAATCTCTTGATTGCCTGCATTTCCACGGTTTCTCCAAATGTGTTCGACCAAATCAGATTTTATGTTTAGATGAGTTGATCGATCCATTAACTCCTGAGTAACTACTAAGGATTCTGCATGGGATCTTACCAGATCATGATCACGGTGGCCCTCTTGTGGAAACCATGTAGGACAAATTGCCCGCTGCTTGTGTTTGATGATCATATTATGTAATATGATGCATGTATATACAATATCTTCGAGATCCTGTTTACGCAGCCCTCGAGCCGGAACTTTAAGCATTTTCCACTTCTTGGGAGGCGACCGCTTCCAATAAAATGAATGGAGACACCAAAGAACGCATGCCAAATCCATAAATCTTGGGAGGCGACCGCTTCCAATAAAATGAATGGATGTGGCCCGTGATCACCCCTAGCATGTTGACCTCTCAAACTATTTGGGCAGTTCTCCCAAGGCCAACCTCTACAATCAATGCTTCCCATCATCCCAGGAAACCCATGCTTATGCTCGTGATGAGCATATAATCTTTCAAGGTCCGAATACGTGGGCTTTCGTAAATACTCAGCACCATATAACTCCATGATAACCGTGCAAAAGTTACGGAGACAAGCGCGTCTTTGTTGTTGCGACCACTTGCAGATACTCGTCAAGAGAATCGAATCGCCAGTATCCCAATTGACGAATGCCGCAATACACTTGACCAATGGAGAAATACCAAGTACCCTCTACAATCGGGAGTTTGTTGAAAATAAGGAGAATGATTGGTTACCTCTTGCACAATTTGAGTGAATAGGTCTCGGGGCATCCGGAACCACGACGGAATGTTTTTTCACATACAACGGTTCTTCGAGAAGGCGGCAACTAAACGATTATGAGCACCTACATGATCCCTAGCCGTGTGGTTTCGTCGGGCCTTTGGCAGTGACGCTTGGTAAGTGTCCCAAACATTCTGCGTATACTCCATGAACTCCGTAAACTCTCTCATAACTTCTTCCTCGTCGGAAGACGAAGAATTAAAAATAACTTGTAAGACATAATTATCAAAATGTGTTTGAAAGTGTTTATAAGAAGTTGTTTGAAATTGTGTGTTTAAAAATGTGTTTGAGTTGGTATTTATAATGTTGTAAAAGTGGTAAAGTTAAATTTTTTTTTTAATAGGAAACGGTAGGATTTTTTGGATATATGTGGCTTTCCACTCGGTTGAGGAAGCAACCTTCTTCCTCCCTTTTCTTCCCCCAACCGACCACAACCTTCCCAGCCACAATGGCTCGACCGACCTTCACCGAAGCAACCAACCGACCTTCACCGAATCCACTGCGCATAGCCTAAATGATAATGGGGTTGATTACATGTTTGCCAAGATATGATGAAAAGAGAGAGATTATGACGTTTGAATACTTCATTTCAAGCCTCGTACTCTAAAGAAAAGAAAAGTGTACGTTTCAGTGTGCTTTATCTTCGGAAGAAGAGAAATCTTCTCAATTATGACCATTCTCATCAACATACTTCATGCTTTTTCCATGCACTTTCAAACATCAAGTGAACCGGGCTACCATTGATTGTTTTCTTATTCCACTTGCTCAACTATAATGACGATGACGACATCATGTGCTAATTTTGTTGAGAATAAATGGTCAAACGGCTCCAAACTCATGTAAGAACTGAGCTTCTTCTTATCGGGTCATCTTCACATGGAGTTTTATAGTAAGAGTCGTTGGTTAACATCTTCACACGGGCTGATTTGATTAATGACAAAGTGCTTCTAGTTGCTGGGCTGATTTCTTTGATGAACATCTCTCTATTCTTGTTTGATTGGGAGGGATTTTAGTTAAGGGGATTTGCTATTTCAAAGTTAACGGGAATGCATTTGGTGATTTGAAGATGTTGACTTTCTATTCCCCAATTGGACAATCTTGAAGAAGGTCGAGTCTACAGTCGGTTCTACATTATCTGCTACATGATAGAAGACTAAAGACGAGTTACATTTAATGATCTAAAGACTTCTTCTTAATCCAAACATTTATCATAAAGATTGTCAGTTTAGGGGAGAGCACTAATTGGGGGAGAGTGAAATCAGATTCAATCCCAATTAGACTTGCTCATATTCTTTAGCAAGTTGATTCTTACAAAGACTTCAAGCGATCTTCTCAACAGATTTCAAGTATTTGGGCTTAAATGTTTTGCTGATTTTGAAGCATTAAAACAAGCAAGGGGGAAGGAGACACGCATCTAAACACGAGTAAACATTGATGAACTTAATACTTCTAAGTGATTGAAGATATCCAGGGAAGACGAATGTCATTACCGCAGAGAAACTCAAGGTTTGACTCATGGCGTTTAGTGTTCTTATTCCAACTATGTGGGGGAAGAGATGGAAGAGTTAGTTTAAGTACACAAGTGTGTGAAGATTTCGATGTTATCGCAATCATCAGGGGAGAGAAATTGTGTACATTGGGGATGCTCAGCTGTTTCACTTGAGAGCATAGTCGGTGATTCAGTGATAATCACTTATTCCGAAGATGACATCCACAGAGATAATAAGTGATTCAGCATGCTACTTTAGTGTTATCGGTTATTCTTTCTTTAGGCATTTGGGTACTTTGGGTTCTTGAGCTTTATACACTTTCTTCAAGGGAGAGAAAAGTATACTTCGGGGTTATTCTTTGGATATCGGACTTAATCTGCTACTTCGATGTTATAAGTTTCTCTGTATTTGGGTCAATGTGTATTCGGTTCTTGAGCTTTTTCCTAGAGGCTGACTGCATCAATTCAACTACTTGACGAAATTGTTCTCTTGACACCTTTTGGAATGGATTACTTCTGACTTCAGTGGAATGAAATTTGAGAAGAGTTATTTATGTGTGGGATGATACGTTGTTGTTCTTGTTGATGATATAACCCCGAACGAAGAATCTCGACTAACGTTCTTAAAAGGAGCAGCGGGATTTATGATAATGGTGTGCTTCTCTGTGCACTTGGCTAAGGCAAGCTTGAAATAGAGCTTCGAATCTGCTCATCTAATGGATTTTCGGTTTGGGGGGAAGCTGCCAAAGTCTCTTTCAGATGGTTCAATTTCTTTCTTCAATGCAAGAGCCTCGGAAGCTTTGGTGGTGAATGTTTTAGGGATGATGACTTCTATCTTCTACAACGGGGCTGCTCGATATCCTTATCTCGGTACTCGTATCATCATCTTCTTAAACTATATCATCTACTCTATCTGTGTATATATCTATCAAAAGCAAAATACAAAATAGAAAACCAACAAAAGAAAATAGAAAAATATAAAACCAACAAAAATCCATAAAAATCGAAAAATTTGAAAAAGACCAAAAATATGTTTTCTTAAGACATGTCTTACGGTATCGATAACATCTGCGGTCTTAGAAATGTCATTCAATAATGGCACGGGACCATAGATGAAGTTCGAGCGAGGAGGTGTAAATATTTCTTTTCAAAACATGTCACAAATCAAATGGCTTCTGATTATTTGATCAGAACCCGCTTCAAAAATGGCTTGCAGTTACTTCAGACTGTGACCCGCGCTTAAACTATGGCTTGCTATTATTTCCGATAGCAACCCGTTCTTCAAGAAAGGAAAGTGTTGCGCTAAACAAATTTTCAAAAATATCGTGCACTTATCCTAAATCATAATGAGGAAAGTATGTCGAAGGACTGCTGTTCCTACACAAATGTTTTTCCGTCTAAAATTCTTCAAAAAAATATTTGTTGTATTTCTAAATGGTTGTAAATAAGTTTCTTGTAAATCAATCAGATTCAGAGTTTTCGTAAAAATTGAAAACTCAATCAATGACTTCAGCACTTTTAACCTTTTCAGAAAAATAAGTCATTGATTGAGGGGGAGAATGTTTTCAAATTTATATCATCTAACGGACTTTCTGAATTATCCTACGTGCTTAATTAAAAATGATATTTGCCTATGTCGAAGGACTAGGAATTTAGGATATGATTGATAGGATTAGATGATTAGAGTTTGATAAACACATTATTCCCATGCTTTACATGATCTGATGGATATGTTGGATTGACTTTTATTAGTCGATTGCTGTTTGGGTGTTGTCGACCACCATATATCTGTTTGTATGTCTACTAACATATGCAGATATCATGGATTATAAGAATGTTCCCGATCCGGATCCCACAATGATGATTGGATGAAAAAAGGAAAGGGTAACTATATCTTTTTTTGACAAATGAAGAAACGGAGCTTAATTTGACTTCTATGGAGAGTTGGCATGAAATGCAACGTAAGAGGTCTCACGGCATCAGCAGATGGTTTTCTTCATCATCAAATGAAGAAGCAGAGCTTAATTGGACCTCTATGAAGAGTTGGCATGACAAATGCAACGTCAGAGGTCTCACTGCATCAGCAGATGGGTTTCTTCCTGCCCTACAACAACAACAGAAGCTTCTGAACCACCTAACGTATCTTTGTGCAGGACAAGTAGTGAATAATACCATTTTTCAAAAAAATTGTTAAAATTGTTTTGAAAATGGAAAAATATTGTTTTGAAAATAAACTGAACTCATATTTTGGAAATCACCGGACTTCATTTTATCAAAACTTAAGTCACTCAATCATCGACTACGGTCATCGATTGAGGGGGAGAGTGATTTAAAATAAAATATTTTCAAACGATATTTCTTCATAAAAGTCCGGTTTGTACAAAATAAGTGGTGATCTAAAGATTTAATGGTATGTCATGGTATGATTTTTGTTTTTTAGAATCAAGATCTTACAAAATGAAATTTTTTCTGTTCTTGTTTGATTGTGAAATTGTTTTATTTTACTTAAAGATCTCTTAAAAACTATCATACCTGACACTAACAATCTTTAATGTCGAAAAACTGTTCCTTATCAGTCATTTTTCAAAATTTTGCCACGTCTTTCCCCAAAATCTTTTAAATGATTTAAATCAATTGGGATCACAAATCTCAAAAGGTTTGAAAATTTTGATCGGGGGAGAGATCGTGATTTAAATCTCAAATATGTTTTAATGGAATCGGTTTTAGTCCTTTATAGGCACTCCTGCCTCCATGTGCCAAACGATTTCAAATACACAATGCACATGTTGAGGAGGAGGATTTATCCAAAAACAAGATGAGTATTTAAACCTGGCCATATATTCTCCCATGTTTTCTAAACCTTATTAAATCACTTAGGATCCAAAATCTCAAAGGGTTTGATATTTTTGATCGGGGGAGAATTTGTGATTTAATATGAAATCTGATAAAAGGTGATCGTTTGATTCAATTGTGCATGCAGTTCTCCCATATGTGCTAAACGCTTTCGAATCTCGAAGCACATATTAAAGGGGAGCATTTCTAATGAAAATAAATTATCAAGGTACAAAGGTTTCAATGTTTTATCATAAGTACCTTGATTGAGTTTTAAAGGTTTTCTCTATGGCATTCGTGATCGTGGAAGTACTTTAAAGAACTCCTGCCTCTATGTGATAAAATGATTTCAAATATCCAAAGCACATATTGAAGGGGAGAATTTACCAAGAAAATCAAATGGCTTTTTCTATGGAAATTGTGATCAAGAAATTATTTCAAAGAACTCTTGCATCCATGTGCTAAACAATTTCAAAATCTTATGCACATGTTGAGGGGGTGCATTTCTAAATGATCAAAACAATTAAGGTACAAAATGCTTTGATATTATATCACAAGTACCTTGATTGATTTTCAAATGATTTTTCAATTGGTTTCATGGAAGAATGAACTATACCAAAAGACCGACCATTTTACTTTATGTATGGAGTTATAAGGATGGTTAGGTTAGGTATTCGTTCTCACGATCCCGCTAGAACCGGAGGGATCTACCCAGGGACAATCCACTAGATAGTGTAGAAGTCCTTAGGTATAATCAAAAAAAGAGAAAAGTGAGAAACGGGAAGTGTGCGGACTGAGGTGAGCTAGTCTTGGAATAAACCCAACAAGGTTCTAGTTATTAAGTCTCGGTAAGCTTGAAGGGTTGAAGAATGAAAAGAATTGAATGAGAAAAGGGTGAAAAGAAATAGCCCTCCATTAATTCAACCTTAGGGCGAAACCGGGTTCAATACATTTGCTCTTGGTGGTTACTAAGGTAACACGGTATTAAAGACAAGACGTCATGGACCCGGTGTGTGCTACTGCACTAAACTTCCCAAGCTACTCAAGTTCCTCTTAAAAGGACTTATTTCATTCTCACGGGAACCTACATAATCTATCGACTTTCTCTTAGAGACTGATGATATTGAAGAAGGAGACCCTCTCCCTAGTCTCCAGCATAGGAACCAAATGTGCACAATTGAGTCTAGAGCCAAGAGATCATCCCTAATATCTCATTAGGACACAAAATTAATGAAGACTTGCTGTTTTAGACAATGTGGAAAGTAAGTATATAGTAAGAGTCCTATGCATTATCCTTGTGGTATTGCCAGAACATCTGAGTGATATGTTAAATATTCACGATGAAGATGGAAATCCTTTTAGAGCCAACATCAAACAAGCTCTTGGTGGGTGACATGTGAGATCTTTCCAACAGATCAAGCTTGTGACAACTGGATAGAAATAATGGGGTGATTCATTCTTGAATCAACCTTGGTCCAGGAAATGAATTGACGAATGCTTTTGAAAAACCGTTCGATGTGCAAATCTTCTTTTCTCTAGCACATCGAATGTGTATTCATTTTCAAATTCTAAAAGTATCTCTGATTGAAAAAATACTTTTTGAAAAACCTTTTGATGTGCGAATCTCTTCTTTTCTCTAGCACATCGAATGTGTACTCTTTTCAAATACAAAAAGTATTTCTGATAGAAAATTGATCTTTCTCATAAAACCTTCGTCTTATTGCAAAACTCTTTCTTCTAAGCAATACGCGATTGTTTTCAAATCAATTTTCATCAATCGATGAATCTCAATTATTTGGTTCACTCACTCCGTGTTGTCTTCTTTGAGGCGTTCCTGGTTTGAGAATGGCTAGAAAAGTTGCGAAACCACATCAAGTAGATTCTTGGAATCATACCGATCACAGCAATACTTTTACTGATCAACGGGGAACCGTAGGCCGTGTACCTCAATTCAACAAAGTTATCAAAGAAACTTTCGTGTGTTTTATTGCTAACTGTTGTTTGCAGGTACATTTGGACGGTTGCAACTGATCAAAATGAGGATTCAATCCAAAGCCGCATCCTCACACATCACATTCATCTCTAAAGAAATCATGATAAGTGCATCAACGACTCTGATATTTTCACTTTATGCTTCTGCTACACTGCTGCAAATATCATGAACTAGTAAAGCTTCCGCTACTCTGATGGAAAGATGTCATGATTCAAAAGTATGAGCATGTCGGTCCTAAAGTCACAACATGACATGATGGCAACACAATAAAAGGTGATCTAGAGATTTACTGTGGCTGATGATCTCAAATAAAGCTCGAAGATCATCAATGATGTGGATCAGTTCAAAGACCTCCACTGAAAGTACAAAATAATCAGACAATGAAGAGTCATTACAAAGGCACAAAGTTTACGGAATTGAAGAATTAAAGTCTACGAGCTCAAGAACAAAGTCAAGAATAGAATGCTAGGATTCGAAATGTAAAACATGGGGTGACCTCCCTTAGGGGGAGATTGTTAGGAATTGGAAATTCCATAGTGAAGTGTCGGTCACCCCAAATATTATCTAGCATAAGTTAGCTCGTAGACATATCGTTAGTTACGCTATTTATCTGTTTATTATTTAGTTATTAGTTTAGTTTAGCGTAGTGTAACATCGTGGAGGAAGGACGGGTCTTTACCCACTGTATGCCTGATCCACAGTCCGATAGGAGGACGTAGTATTTGTAACTATAAATACCCCTTCCATCCATGGAAGGGGTGGTGCTTCTCATAATCTAACCTTTCATATTTTACAAAGCAAGTCTCTAACAAGAAACACCCTCTCATCTCTTTCTCTCTCAAATGGCTAACATGTATTTCCATCATCCAAGACCACCCGAATCATCTACACAATAATATGTATGATCCTACAGTATTATTGGCCAACAATGCACAAAGACGCCAGGGAACTTATACGGAAATGTAAAGATTGCCAAGTTCATCGTCCGATGCCAAAAATTCGCAGCAAAACCATACCCTGATCACCTCACCTTGGCCCTTTTACAAGTGGGGCCTGGACATCTGTGGCCCTTTCCCGGAAGAGCCAGGCAAGGTCAAGTTCATGATCGTGGGAATTGACTATTTCACAAAATGGATCGAGGCTAAACCTCTGGCCACCATCACAGGTAGAAAAGTTAAGAAGTTTGTTAGGGACAACATCGTTTGTTGATTTGGTCTGCCGGGGGAAATAGTATCGGATAAAGGAAAATAGTTTCGTGAAAATATGTTTAAGGACTGGTGTGAAAAGCTCAATATTAAACAACGTTTCCCATCTGTCAAACATCCGCAGGCAAATGGATTGGTGGAGAGTGCGAACAAGAGCTTGGGGGATGGCATCAAGGCAAGGTTGGAGAGAGGCAGCAAGGATTGGATATAAGAGGTGTCGCATGTGCTGTGGGCTCACAAAACCATGATTAAGACCAGTAATGGGGAAACCCCGTTTTCCCTCACATATGGAACATAAGTGGTCATCCCGGTAGAAATTGGAATGCCAAGCATCCGATGCACACCCATGAACCAAGTCTCCAACGACCAGGACGTCCTACTGAACCTGGACCTCTTGGAAGAAAAGAAGGAAGCCGCGGCTATTGAAAAGGCACACAACAAGGCTAGGATAGTAAAGTATTACAACGCCAATGTCCGAGGCATGGCGTTCAGGACCGGAGAATTCGTCTACCGCAGTAACGAGGGTAGTCGGGTGGAAGACATAGGAACACTGGGTCCTAAGTGGGAAGGACCGTATGAAGTAGTAGAGGCACTAGGGAACAGAGCGTACATGCTCAGAGGACCAAACGGAGAATCACTTCCGCGGACGTGGAATGTCCGCAACTTGAAAAAGTGCTATGTGTAAGTAAAAACCTGTCATCCCCGCCTTTTGTAGTTGATCATGGACCATATCCGGACAACGGGGAAAGTAGTTTAAATTTATGTCTTTAGTTTTTCTTGTATCATTTTTAGTTATTAATGAAATGTGGGGCCTGGCTCGCTTCACAAATTTTCCAAAACAAGTCTATTTATGATTTCATAATATTATTGCGCATCCGCGACACATATGTCACATACCCAAAACAAGGATGAGCAACCTCATAATTGACTCAGGCATGTAAGAGGTATTGCAAACCCATTGACCAACTTATATTACACCTGGATTACAAAGTACAGACACAAAAAGGTACAAAACAAAGCCCGAATTATCCAACCCCAACAATCAACCAAACATATGTATGTGATCCAAGCATAAACATGTATTATCATTAAGTCAAAAAGTTTTTACATATACACGGGGGCATACCCCCAGATTACAAAATAGAATAACACTAAGAGGACCACACCCCCAGATCCCCGCCTAACAATGTGCAACGAAGGCACGACCAAAAGAATAAGTAAGTAACAAGCTTCACAAAGGTTTAAAGGGCGGCATAGTCTAAATGCCACCCGTGGAAAACAGACACTCTAAGCATCCCCGACGTGATCCAATATCTCCGTGTCAAACATATCATCATGAGTTTGTTCTTCTTCCCCGGTTGGACCCGTAAGAGGAGCAGACAGAGTTGGCCCTGGGGAAACGATGACCATGGAAGGCTCCGCGGACGGGTTGACCTGATGAACAACGGTAGAAACCGCCAAATCCGGGTTCCCAAAACCAAACTCCTTGCCATGGAGGCGACTTTTCCTCTCTTTACGCCGCAATAGCCCGCGGTCGCCCTGTGATAGCTTGGAGTAAAGAATTGGGAAGTATAACCTCCTCCGCGGTAGGGAAGCTGAACACGAACTCCCTTGATCCACTAGGCCGCTCCTCTTGCAAAACCAGTTTAGCCATTAGATACTCAAGAAGAGCGTCCTTGCAAGCTTCCAGTGAATCAAGCAAGGGAAAAGGAACATCACTCAGCCGCATGACTGACTCGCGGTAACGTACCTTAGACTCGGGATCATAGGCCTTGTTATTTTACAACTTAGTACCCGCGATCCCATGCACAACCCCGGCCTCCAAACCCTGCCTCAGTCCCTCTGCTATAGCCTTACTGATGCAGTCACCTAGGCGAGTCTGCAAATCCTTGGACTGTTTAAATGCCATCCATGCCCTGCGAAAACCATGCCCAACAACCCACCTCTTACCCTCGACCGCAAGCAGAGTGCTCGGGAACAACTCTTCATCAAAATCGCTGTTAAAATCCGCCAACCTCTGATCTAACCTCTCCAAATGCCCATAATATTTCCTCCGGACCTCCTCCTCACATGCCTTTAATTTCTCACCAAACAGCCCCACCTTCTTAACCTGCACCTTCAAATCATCACAAACAGTACACAAACCAGCGACTTGACCCTTGAGCTTTGTGTTCTTAGCGGTCAGTGTAGCCAGTTGTTGATCCTTGGGAGCAATCATGCCCTCCAGCTGGGCCACACGGTCGCGGAGCCTCTGTACCTCCGCAGACTCAGACTCTAACACCCCAACACGCTCGCGAAGGCCCTTTGCCCTTTCCTTCAAACTGGCTACCCACTTCCCCCTCCTTTCCAACTTCTTGTTCAACTTTGAAGTTTGGTTCAACTCAAACTCCAGCCTCAAGTGCACCTCTGAGGACGTACAAGCTTGTTGCGCAGTAATCACATTGTACTGATCTAGCAACTCCGTATGAGGCATATTTTGCAGCACAGATAGATAACCGGGAGTAGAATAATTATCCACCAAACTCCGAAAATCCAAAGGGTCATCCATGCGGAACTCATTGGTTGGGAGCCACCTCGGAACATAAATAGTATTCGCCTCCGCAGTATCCATAGACATTGACTGGTAGAAGTCCTCGTCAGATGCCGTGGGGCGGTGAGCCAAAACTCCGGTGGAGGCGACTCCGCCTCGAAACCACTCTCTTGATGCACTAGTGGTGGTTGAGATGGGCCGGACATATCCAGAGGCACACTGGTGGAGATCTTAGAAGCAGTGTCAAGATCCGGTTGCTGGCGGGGAGAAGCTTCAGAAGAAGCAATAACAGGCTCCAAATGCTTAGGTCCAGAATCAGACTCATCGTGAAGCTCCACGACCGGGATGGGCCTCGAGGCCGTACTCCCTGCATAATAAAGACACTTATGTTAATAATAAAAAAAAAGAAGAAACAGAGGAATACAATCACAATGGGACGCGGCTTACCAATGGTAGCTCCTAAGTCCTGCTCCGGCACAGGAACAATCCTTTTTTTCTCCGCCTGCTTGGTAGGTACATGAAGCCTAACCCTTTTCTTCCCAGCAGCCTTGTTAGCCTTGGCAGCCTCAACAGAGTCAACGATGGTTTCCTGGACCAAGGTGATAAGGTTCTCTGACGGCTCTATAACACGCCCCGCCGTCACATCTTGCAAGGTCTTCTCACCCGGCCACAAGATCCTCTCCCCGGACTCCACAACAAACGGGTCCGATTGATATATGAAAGCAAAAATATCCATCTCTTCAAACGAAAAGGACAACGGGTTAAATACTGTGGAAAACTAGAAGGGGGGGGGATTGAATAGTTTTAAACTCTTTAGATCGACTTATGTCAATCTAGTTGAACGTGTGTGTTGGATGTTGATAGACAAGTGTATAGATAAATAAAAGCTAAGATAAAGAGTAAAAGCACAAAACCACAACGCGAGTATTTATAGTTGTTCGGCTACAAGGACACCTTATTGGCCCTACTCCACTCCCTGAGTCACCTACTCGAGAGTTCGTAATCACTACACAACACAAAACTCCTTGTAGCGGAGAAGCCTTCACAATGTCACCTACTCTTTATCTGGTACAAGGCTAGACACCGGGTTCTTCCACGAGGTAGAACCAAACCTATCACTACGTCGCCTACACTTTATCTGGTACAAGGCTAGATACCGAGTTCCATTTACAAAGGTGGAACTACTACCCAACACTACGCAACTCCTATACCAAAGGAGATCTACTCCTTATGACAACATCAACAAGGATATCAATATCCTTTGACCTAATACAAATCTATCTTGTACATCGACACACCATATCGAATGTACACCTTAGGAACCTTTCACTAATGCCTTTGACTCGACTTCTAGGCACCCTTCACTAATGCCTTGTGACTTGACTTCTAAGCACCTTTCACTAATGCCTTTTGACTTGACTTCTAGGCACCTTTCACTAATGCCTTCAACATGGACTTTCGACACCTTTCACTAATGCCTTTACTTTGACTCTTCAACACTTGTCACTAATGTCTTTGTCTTGACCCTTTAGACATCTTTCAACTATGTCTTTGACATTACACTTCTAATGAGAAAGAGAAGAACTATCAATAAGATACCATTAGTAGTCTTGATGATGACGAAGCTAGGAAACTCATGGACTTGAGCTTGCTCGACTACAAGAGGTGGTGATCTTGCCTTTAAGAGGAACCTAGAGAATCACGCAAACACAAAACTACATAGAAAGATCACCTGGATCTGTGGTTATAGAGTTTACAACACAAAGAGAAAATATGTGTGAAAGGGGTGAGTTAAAATGAAGAAATGGCTCACTATTTATAGAAAAACTTATGCTACTGTTCTACAGATCCCACGGATCCCTTACTTGAGGGATCCATCCAGTGTAAACTGGGGGAACCGTGGGACGCTCCTCTTTGCCCATGGGTTTTGGGTCATGGGTCATGGGTTATGGGTCCTAGACTTTGGACCATGGGTATCCAAGTAGATACAATGTATCTAGTAGGTGCAATGCATCTAGTCCATGGGTCATGGGTTAACTTCATGGGTCATGGATAATACCTATTTATGACTTATGCATGATGTCATGCAATGGATTATGGGTTATGCTCCATGGGTATGGGTCATGGACTTTGGGTTATACCCAACTACATTGAATGTATTTGGTCAATGGGTCAAATACTTAAACTTCTACCCATTATATTACCCATTATAATACATACTAATTATGTATATATCTACCCAATATGTAAACACTAGTTGTTGTACATATGTATTACTAAATCATGAAAACACTATTACTTGTTTAGTGTTTTATGTGAAAAAATAAGTTTGTTAGTAAACTATTGCCTCAAACCATTTACGTATTTTCTTTGTTTCGTTAAAATAATCTTACGTTTGTTATCGACAAAACACTAGAAGATCGTAAAATATAAATAAACATTTTACGGCTTATTTATATTAATAATCTCCCCCTTTTTGTTGATGACAAAACATAAGATTATTTTAAGGAAAAACTAAAATTCGTAAAAGTTTGAATTGGAGTTTTTACTCTCTTCTCCCCCTTTTTGTCAAAACAAAAAGAGCGTCGAAAAAAACTAACACCTTGTTTTAAGAAAAATATGTGAAAGAAAAAGTAATAAAATAGAGAGTAAGTAAGGAGAAGTATTATCAACTTAGCTCCCCTTGACGAGTCCATCTCTTTGTGAGGTCGTCAAGTAAGAAGAAATATGATGAGTGTGTAATACTCATCATTTTGAATTAATCTGACTCGCAAAACGTTAAAATGCTCGAAATGCATCAAAATACTGAAAATATTCGAAAATTGCATTTTATATGTTTCGGATGCAAAATGTTCAAAAGCAGATGAAAAATGAGCAAAGTTTGCATAATTGGCGCTTCGAGTCCCCAAGTTTCTAAAATTGTCGAAATAGTCCACAGTCCTAATTTCAAAGAAAAATCACCAAAGGTCCTTTTAAATCATAACTTGTCAAAATTAATCCTTTGGTGAAAAATGTCAAAAGTTTTGAGAAATTACAAGTTTGGTCCTCCAAGTTTCAAGATTGGCAAAATTGGCCCTTGGAAATTTGAAAATGTCAAGTTTGGTCCTTGCATTATTGAACATTGTCACTTATGGTCCCCTGGAACAACTTTGTGAAAATGGCAGCCTAGGTCCTTGTATTTTCAGAATTTACACAAAAGGTCCCTATGTCATTAAACCTTTAACACCCCATTTGGCCTTGTCATAAACCCATGGACCCCTGCCATTAGCTTTTTGGACCCAGCCTAATTGACCCCCCTTTATTAATAATTCCCAAGTCAAAGCCACGGTCAAAACAAACACCTTGGCGCCAAAATTGTCTTCCCAATGCTTCGCTTCTTCACTCTGCAACACACATCCTCCTCACCTTATCCCTTCCTTGTTCCCCCACCTCCACACAACTACAAAATACATTAATTACCTCACCCTCATCTCACTCAACCTCAAGCAGTCAAAACACAATTTCCGCCAAAATGATCAATGGCCAAAATGATCTTGAAGCCATCCAATGGTCCTTGAGAGATGGGATATTCTCAGAGATGAGAGAGAAATCATTGGGAGCTATAAAAGAGAGAGATGAAGGAAGCAAAAAGAGTTAGTTAGTTTTCATATTTCTTTGTATGTCGTTTTTTTTAGTTATCCTAATTAGTGTTCTAGAATGTAATTTTAAGCTTTAAATGTATAAAACTCAAGTCACCTTATCATTCTAATTTACTTTTAAGCTTCAATATCAAGGTTTTATACAAGTTCATATTTCAAGTTTACTGTTACAATTTTCAGTTTCAAATTCTATTGTCCAAGTTGTTAGTGGCTTATTTTAAGCTTTACTAAGTTTGTTTAAGCTTTTTATAAGCTTTGAGTAAGCTTACATTTCATTTTCAAGTAAATTTGGTTGATGGTCAACAAAAGTCAAACTGGGTGCAATTGGATTTGGTTTTGGAATTTGGGTGATGCAGAGCCTTGATTTGGGTTGGATTAGATTAGTTTAGATTAGTTTTGGGTTTGGTTTAGCCTGCAACACCAGCTGGACAGTTGTAAGTATCTGTTTCACTTTTCATTTTCAAGCCATTTTGCAGATTGTGATTGTATGTGTATCTGTGGTCACCATTGGTTTTTATGTGTTTATTTAGTTGTATTTAGGATGTCTTAACTCAGTTTGATTATTAATACTAGTTGGTTCAGTAGTTTGAGTAATTTTCATTGCAAATCAATGTTTTAAGTAGTGTTTGGATTTGCAGCTTGATATGTGATCTAGGTTTATGCAGTGGTAGGTTTCTGTTGTTTCATGTTTGCTTAGCTCTATTGAACTCATTTGAGTCATTTATCTGAGCCTGCATATCACCAAAGTCAACTTTCACATTAAATCTGTCTTATAGCTTGTCTGTTGTGATTTTGCCTAAGCAAAAACTTATTTTGTGTTTGAAATACATAAACATAGATTGCAGTAGTCTTATTTCATATATTAACATCATAATCTGTCCACCATTTTGAATCAAAACTCATTAAAGTCAACATTTCATTTTTTCTTCAAAAGTCAAAACTTGCAAAAACTCATTTTGAGCCCAAATAGGATGAATTTTATTGGATTCATTTCTGAGTCAATTTCAATGAAACTTGTGGCTTTAAAAACTTCTACTGGTCTAGTTTGTTGTTGTGATTTTTTTGTATTTTTGTAAATTTTCTATAAGCTTCTAATGGGCTTGTCAAATGGGCATAAACTCCTCGTGCAACCGACTCGGTGAAAGTCGAGTGCGCATGCGAGGGTTTTGTGAGGCTTGCATTAAGCTCATTTGAGCTTATCTAGGTCTCAGCTTAGGCTTATAGATAGCCACCCAGGTCTAGCTTAGGATCCAGCTTTTAGTTTTTAGTTTCCAGCTTATTCAAGTGCTTATTCTTCTGCTTAAAAGTGGCCCCTCACATCTGTTTTTTGCACATAAGCTCACATCATTAAATCTTAGCAACTTGAAATTCAGAGGTTAAGAGTAGTTGGTACTTGTTGGATTTGGTTAATTTTAGCATATTGTAGCTTCTGTAAACAGTTGGTAGCTTATTGTGGCTTTTGGCTCATCTTAAGTGCTTATTTTAAGCACATTCCACTATGACCTCATTTTCCTCCACACAAGCACCTTTTTTCCATTTTCCTAGATTCCTAATATTATTTTAAGCTTATCTTGAATTTTTCACATTTTCTAAGTCAGTTTAGTATTTTCTTGATTTAATTCGGTTTTAAGCATTTTAATTAGCTTAAAATACAATTAATTAAGAAAATTTCAAAAAATAATTTTCATTTTCTTAAGTTAAGATAAATATAAAAAGCCAAAAAAATATTTTTCCAGATTTTTATTAGTTAAATTTGTATTTTTAAGTAATTTAATTAGTTTTTAATAGTTTTTAATTCATAAAAAATAGAAAAGTATTCAGAAAAATACAAAAATAGTTTTGAAAATTCTATTTTGTTATTTTAGATTTTTCTAAGTCAAAATTTTATTTTTCTAGCTTTGTTTCATATTTTCTTGTATTTTAGGCTATTATTTAATAGTTAAAAATAGTTTTTAATTAATAATAATTAATTAAATAGTTGTAAAATAATTTTCTTTTCTATAAATTTTCTTTTATCATTAGGTTTGTAAAATGTCATTTTCATATTTTTAGGATTTATATTGCTTTAGTTTCACATTTTCTTTTGTGCGTCACGTAGTTTTTAATTCGGTTTATAAAACATAAAATCAAAAACATCATTTTGCAAATAGTGATAGCGTTTATTTAATATTTTTATCTTTTAATTTCCTTTAATTTGCATTTAAGCCCTATAATTTGTTGGCTTTTACATTGTTATAATATTCACAAATCCACTTTTGCTCAAATCTCTCGATCACTATACGTTTGGTGATTCTTCGCACATTTCATTGGGACATAACGACAGGGAAAACCTATACTCCCCGATCTTCATTGAGTTTGCTTCGAACCGTTTTAAGTTTCTTCGATCGGCCATTCACAAGTGGCCGGCTTGAGTGAGAAAACTTGACTGTTTGGGAGCGGATCAAAATACTAAACTAGTGCATTGCAACTATGTTTGCAAATGGTTTCGTCTTTGTGACGAATATGCTTCCCCTTGATGATTGCAACTTTTTAAGGAGGACGTCATGTAATGTAATCCTAATGTGAATTATATTGCAAATGATTTTGCAATTTATCGCTTTGACACGAAACTCCCCTTAGCTTAGGGTGTCAAAGTCTTCATGTGTATATTGAAAATCTACAAAACAAAGGTTAGAAAACAAGCATATAATGCATAATTTCATGCAAATAAGACTCAAGTTAGTAGTAAATAAGTCTTCTGTTGCACGGATCCCACGATTCCCTCATTGGAGAATCCGTCTAGGAAAAACTGAGGGATCCGTATGTCTGAAAGCTTAAGACAGCAATGGTGATGTAACAAGTGATGTTAACATCAAAATGAGATATGTATTGAGGCATCAAGCAAATTTTCAAGACAATATGGCATATAACATGTAATTACATTCAATAAAACATACGAGAAATTATCTACATATCTCTAAAACATACGAGAAATGATTTAAACATGAAATATGATTCCTAAACTATCTAAGATAAGCTTAAGACTAGGACACCACTTGAATCCTTAAACTCAAGGTTGTTTGGGTTTGTTGATCTTGTCGAAACATTCGAGGAGGTGATAAAATATGAAACGTTGATCTTCACGTACTTCATGTATCAAAATTTCAACATGTTGACAATGATAACAATCTTTGTCATGACTAGGAAATGGTGGTGGTAGAAAAGAAATGACTTGAGATGGAAGGTTTGGTTGAGATTCCACAAAAGAAGGAGGAATATGTGGAGGTATATTTGGAGGCGATTCAACCATATGTGATGAGGATGGTGGTAGAGAGGTATCTGCTTCTATGTGATCGGGTGGTTGACTTTGATGATTCCTCATGATCCAAAAGTGACTATAGGTGATGAAGAAAAAGATGTCGGGGCTAGTGTTGATTCAACACCTTAAATTTGTTGCTCTATTCTTTCCATTGAGAATGTTGGAAATGGTGGAGGATGATATGGCCTAGGAGGCAAGTCCTCTAGATTATAGAGGTGTGATGATGAGAGTGAAGTGGTGAATGATATGGCTCTATGCACTAAGGGTGATGGTTTAGTGGAAATAGAAGTGTTTGGTTTAGGGGGTATAGTGGTGTTTGGAATTGGTAGTTTAGTGGGAACAATCCTTTTGGGGATTGGTTTGATAGGTTGAGGGGAGATCCTAGCATTTGTGGATTTAACGGGAGAAGATTCGGTTGAAGAAATTTCGTGAACAACACGAGCAAGTTACTTGGGTGGTCCTTTGGTGGATGAGTTACCACTAGGAGCTTTCCTCATGATGAGATGATAAAAAATGGGGTTATAAGAGTTTCTAAATGCTGAGAATGAGGATGTAGATGATGACTTTAGGAGTCTTAACACGATGGTTTATAAGGGGGAGGATTTGGCAAGTGCATTCAAGACTTAAGCCACTAAGATCCTTTGGAATGTGATGATTTGCATGCACAAGAGTCAACTTCAGAGTTGTACTGATCTAGGAGTTTAATTTAAAAAAATGGAGTGTTCAAGTTAGCAAGGAGAGCTTGAAATGAGTTTAGCTAGAGTTTGGATGAATCTGTCACCCAGATCCCACGGTTCCCTCCAATGAGGGATCCATCTAGGCTAATCTTAGGGATCCGGCTCTCAGCAGCTAAGAAAGGAGAAAAATGATGTTTGTAAGGTCTAATACCTATACCTCTTGAGTTTTTCAGTCTTCCTAAGTGTCTTAAATGAAGGGGTACTTAAATGATCAAGGTCAATGAATGAAGGTAGCTAATGATTGCCTTTTATGGAAGAAAATGGAACTTTATGAGTACCAATGAATGACCAAAGATGACACTAGAAAATTTGAGAGTGTAAAGTGGAGCTAAATGATCCTAGAGACCAGATAAAACTAGATGACTAAAAGAAATGAAAAACTAGTATTTGACCCATTTTGAGGTAGAGATGACTAAAATCAATTTGCTAAAATTGAGAGGTTTGTAAAACTAGATGAGTTGACATGTGAGAGATGATGTGTGAGTATAGGAGCGAAATAATGATGAGTTTTTGGTGAAATGATAAATTGAAAAGCACCTTGAGTGTGATCCTAAATGAGCTATGAGTGAGTGTGATGCTTACTGAGCTTGAGGAAGACTTAAGTGGTCCCAAGGTATTATGTTTAGCTAGTGTGAAGTATTCTAAGGACATGGTTTGATGTATAAAGTTAGCAACTGCATTTCTGTTTGCTCGGATCCCACGGTTCCCTAAGTGGAGGGATTCGTCTAGTACAAAGTGAGGGATCCGTCTCCTGCTAAACAGTACCTTCACATAAGGTATGAAAAAGTTGCACAAGGTATCGTATTTCAAAGCTAGTGTTTTCTAAGAAGTTTGAACAACTATATAAACGAGACATCAAATGTTAGATGTTTCATTTAATGAGAAAAATCACATTATAATGGAAAACTACATTTCTTGAGCGTTTTCGCTAGATGGATCATCAAATGGATGATGAGTATTTGTTGATTCAGAGATGAAGAAATACTTGATGAGAGATGTGTTTAGAGGTTCCATCATCTTATTCACGAGTACGTACAACCGACTTTGAAATTGAGGGTGGAAGTACATGATGTGATGATAAAGGCGTGTCAAGAACATTCCATAATGGATTAGTTTGTTCTTGTTGCCTTGAAGGTTTACAATTCGCCTTGCGAAGAAATAGGCGAGATTGTATGGTTGTTGTGTTAGAAAACAATACATTATGTGAGCACAACAAGTGGGAAGGATTTCTTGATTTCCCCTAAGACTCCAAGCATTTTCACATAAGATGAGTGCGAGAGGTTTAAACTCATCTCGGATATCCCGTGTATAGATTATGTTTGGATTAGAGTAATAGGGCCGAGGTTTGCATAACATGCGAGTCAAGTCTTGAGGGGAAGGTATGTGTGAACAATATCGACTATTTTCTTCACGATAGTTGAAGAGAGAATTAAGAGACCAATCTTCAGTGAAGTCACATTGTCCATGATTTGGAATTTGGAGAATGTGTGCAAATTGCCCAAGGTTTAAAACAAACTTTTGGTTTTTGATCCAAAACCAAAGAGATAGAGATCGATCCTTGTTACGAACGAGTTCAACTTGATGGAAGAAATCCAATGCAAACCTTGGACAAATTTTCTTGTTATTTTCGAGAAGGCCTTCTAGTCTTATGGTTCGGAAAGAGGTATTGATACCTTCTTCGTATAGTAGAGGTGTGTCGACAATACGTCCTTCATGGAATTGACGAGTTTCAAGATTATTAAACCCACGGACATGATTGCCAGGTGTGTTGGGCTCAAGAGAAATGTTAGGAATGTAGACATAAGTGAGTGAAAAGTCAAACTCATACTCATGAGACATGACGAGACCTATGGAAGTGAAAAGAATATGATGAGACACATTAAAGCAAAAAGGATGATCACCTAATGTTTTTACTATATTTCTATTAACAATGACAATTAACTCACATAGTATTTAACATTCTAGTGGGATTTATCTTTTTAAGATGAAAACTATTTTATATTGCATGAGAATCTGTTTCCCAGTTCCACGGTTCTCACGGTTCCCTTCCAAGAGGGATCTGGCTAGTAGAACTATAGGGATCCGTGGATCTGTAGTGACAGAAAAGATTTTGACGAAAAATAGGTTTTTGCATCTTATAGGTTTATAAAAAGAAATGTATTTTAGCCAATATTTACTTAGTTAAGCATACATTGTTGGTTTCTAAGGTATCTCAAGGCTAAATGTACGAAGGACAAAAAGTAGAAGAAATGACAAACACATTATGAAAAATAAATTAGATAAACCAAAACATTTGTAATATTTTATTTCAATGCTAAGAATGATACAAAGGATTGGGTATACAACACCAATGTAGATTAACAACACAAAGTACATGTCTCCATAAGAAAACTTGATCATGGGGAACACAAGAGCGATGAGTGTCAAGACGATGATCACGAAGGCAATGTAAACCATGATGATAAAGTTTTTCTTTGGTTTTTATTTGAGATGGGATGAGATGAGAAGGAAGATGAAGTTTGAATGAGAGGTAATTTTTGAAAGTGGAAGATTTGAAAAAATGAGGGTTTGGTGGAGTTGACGATCGGAGGAGGTATTTATGGGGAAGGAGGAATTTTTGAGATTTGTGTTTTGTTTTATTATTAGAAATATTTGATTTTTGGATTAAGTAAAATAAGAAACATGTTTATAAAACTAGACTATAAACGGAAGAGTAACACGTATACAAGAAAAGCTTCCTAACAAAATTACGTATAATGAACGAGTATGTGAAGAAAGAAAATAATCATATAAGTTCCTATGCAAGCATACTTATTCTTAAGCTAATGTTATTTAAAGATAAGTAGGAAGTCATACCTCTAATGCAATTATGAGTGTCTTTCTTTTGACAAGAAAAATGTCAATAGACAGCTCCGATTCCTTCGTGATTAAGATACCTTCTTAGAAGGTAATCTTGTTACCAAGTAATTCCTATGGCTTGATAAACATGAGCTTTAACTAAGCAAAATGACAAAAAATGTTAGTGCAATTTACTAAGATAAATTAAGAAAAAAAACATTGTTCTCATCTAATCAACATCCTATAAAAGTGTTTTTAAGACATGGTGTTTGTTTTTGTAAAAGACCTTCTTTGTAGTTTTCAATTATACACGGATCGTATCAAGTTTTTAAAGTACAACATACTCTAAGAAACTTGGTAACGAAGCTCTGATGCCAATTGTGGAAAATTAGAAGGGGGGGTTGAATAGTTTTACCGATTAAAATTTGGTTTTAAATAATTTATATCGCTTATGTCAATCTAGTTGAACGTGTGTGTTGGATGTTGATCGACAAGCGTATAGATAAATAAAAGCTAAGATAAAGAGTAAGAAGCACAAAACCACAACGCGATTATTTATAGTGGTTCGGCTACAAGGACACCTTCCTTGCCCTACTCCACTCCCCGAGTCACCTACTCGAGAGTTCTTAATCACTACACAACACAAAACTCCTTGTGGTGGAGAAGCCTTCACAACATCGCCTACTCTTTATCTAGTACAAGGCTAGACACCGAGTTCTTCCACGAGATAGAACCAAACCTATCACTACGTCACCTACACTTTATCCGGTACAAGGCTAGATACCAAGTTCCATTTACAAAGGTGGAACTACTACCCAACACTACGCAACTCCTATCCCAAAGGAGATCTACTCCTTATGACAACATTAACAAGGATATCAATATCCTTTGACCCAATACAAATCTATCTTGTACATCGACACACCATATCGAATGTACACCTTAAGCACCTTTCACTAATGCCTTTGACTCGACTTCTAGGCACCCATCACTAATGCCTTGTGACTTGACTTCCATGCACCCTTCACTAATGCCTTTTGACTTGACTTCTAGGTACCTTTCACTAATGCCTTCAACACGGACTTTCGGCACCTTTCACTAATGCCTTTACTTTGACTCTTCGACACTTTTCACTAATGTCTTTGTCTTGACCCTTTAGACATCTTTCAACTATGTCTTCGACACTACACTTCTAATGAGAAAGAGAAGAACTATCAACAAGATACCATTAGTAGTCTTGATGATGACGAAGCTAGGCAACTCTTGGACTTGAGCTTGCTCGACTTCAAGAGGTGGTGATCTTTCCTTTAAGAGGACCCTAGAGAATCACACAAACACAAAACTACATAGAAAGATCACTTGGATCTGTGGTTAGAGAGTTTACAACATAAAGAGAAAATATGTGTGAAAGGGGTGAGTTACAATGAAGAAATGGCTCACTATTTATAGACAAACTATTGCTACTGTTCCACGGATCCCTTACTTGAGGGATCCATCCAGTGTAAACTGGGGGAACCGTGGGACGCTCCTCTTTGCCCATGTGTTTTGGGTCATGGGTTATGGGTCATGGGTCCTATACTTTGGACCATGGGTATCCAAGTAGATACAATGTATCTAGTAGGTGCAATGCATCTAGTCCATGGGTCATGGGTTAACTTCATGGGTCATGGATAATACCCATTTATGACTTATGCATGATGTCATGCAATGGGTTATGGGTTATGCTCCATGGGTATGGGTCATGGACTTTGGGTTATACCCAACTACATTGAATGTATTTGGTCAATGGGTCAAATACTTAAACTTCTACCCGTTATATTACTCATTATAATACATACTAATTATGTATATATCTACCCAATATGTAAACACTAGTTGTTGTACATATGTATTACTAAATCATGAAAACATTATTACTTGTTTAGTGTTTTATGTGAAAACGTAAGTGTGTTAGTAAACTATTGCCTCAAACCATTTACTTATTTTATTTGTTTCATTAAAATAATCTTACGTTTGTTATCGACAAAACACTTGAAGATCGTAAAATATAAATAAACATTTTTACGGCTTATTTGTATTAACAAATACAATAATGGATACATAAAATCTAAGAACAGACACGATAAACCCTAGAAAGAAAACCCACCCTCGTTGTTCGAAACCATAAAGGTAGGACGCGCCGTCACATCATCCCAGGCGCGGCTCACGCCTACTAAACACAAGAACGGCTCCGGATATTTTTTGAAGGGAGCGCGCTTTGTGTCAAGAACGGACAATAACTCAAGATCCACTTCGTCATCTGAAGGAGGTGGATCACGGTCGACAGAGACGTTGTCATTCCAAGGGATAGACAACGGGAAGATGGTGGAATCAACCCAGAAGAAATACTCCTTCCAGTTCTTAACGGAGTCAAGGGGAGCGGTGTGACACACTAGGATAACTAAGGACTTGGGACCCTTCCTTTTCTCTAAGGTCAACCATCCGTTATTCATTCCATAATAATAAAATTTCCTAAACAACGCTACGGTCGGCACGCCACCATGGACGCGACACTAGACCTCGAAGTGACTAATTCTGGCCGTGGCTAAAACGGATAATTGTGACAAATGAATCTGGAAATATTCTAGGACAGAGCAAAGGAATTTTGAAAGAGGAATCCTAAAGTTGCAAAACTCAAAAGATCTGGTATATACACCTATTTTACCCTGGGGAGCATCCCTAATGGTGTCATTAGGACCAGGAAGAAGAGGGTGCACTCTATCAGGGATATTATATTTTGAGCAAAAGGAAACTAAATCTTGTTGGTCTAACTCGCATGTGAAGTCACTAAGGAATTTTTTAGCCATATCAGAAAAAAGGGGGAGGAAAACCTAACCTGAAGGAAAGAAGGATAGGAAAAAAGCCGGTATTATCTTTTTTACTCTCGAGGATGAAGAAGCAACAATAGTCAAAGAGGTAAAAAGTGAGCGGTATTTATACTCTTCCAAAAGAAAGATAACCGCCCATCAGACGAAAGAGAGGAAACCATGTACCCGATCAATATCCAACGGCTCAGAATCATATGGGTCAACGGATGAGATGAGAGCAGCCAAAAAGTCACATCAGTCAGAAAAAACTCGGTCAAAAAACGACTCACGAATTTTAAAGGAACAGTTGTAACGCCTATCTACTAAGTAGTGGAATACAAAGTCAGCACCAGTGATGATAACCCGCGGCATAAGCAACCGCGAAGATAAGCATGACCTAGTCTAGAACGCTTGTTCCTAGCCAACAAGTATACTAGACTGGGGGACTTGATCGGGTGTATGGTATCCCCGGACATACAGAAGAAGTGGACCCAGCCATAGAACATGACCCACTGGTCTAGACTTACCGGACGCTGTCCATCAGCACATCACCTAGACGGGGATGTCAAACCGCGGATGAACGGTGCATCCGGAGGAGATCCCAACCGCGACCCAACTAAAGAGTAAGGAATCTTACATGGAAACAAGGTACTGTCACCACCGTACCTAAAAAGGGAAAGGGCGATTGATTACCGCCCAAAACTATCGCTGTCACAACTGACATACGTCATTCCCCACTCACAAACTGTCGCTCTCATGACCCGTAACCATGAGAACACGACAAGAGGGTCCAACATATAAATAGGGACCCTCGCCGACATTCAGACGGTAACTAACACACACTCTTGTGGAAAACTAGAAGGGGGGGTTGAATAGTTTTACCAATTTAAAACTTCCTTTTAGATATTTAGATCGACTTATGTCAATCTATTTGGTTGTTTATGTTGGACGTTGATAGATAGATATATAAACGTGTAATGAAAGATAAAGAGTAAGAAGCACATCACCACGACACAAGTATTTATAGTGGTTCGGCTACAAGGACACCTTCCTTGCCCTACTTCACTCCCCGAGTCACCTACTCGAGAGTTCGTAAACACTACACCAACTCCTTATGGCGGAGAAGCGTTCACAACGTCGCTTAACCTTTTTACGGTACAAAGCTAAATACCGAGTTCCTTCACACCAAGGCGAACCACACCTAACACAACGTCGCCTTTAAGAGGAACCTAGAAGATCACACAAAAACAAAATACAAACTACATAGATCTCTTGGATCTGAGGTTAGAGGGTTATAATACTTGGGGAAGTATGTGTGTAAAGTTTTGTTTAGAAAGGAACAAATGACTCTATTTATAGAGAAAGTTCTCTACTGTTCCCCGGATCCCTCCCACAAGGGATCCGGCTAGCATAAAGCCAAGGATCCGTGGAACGCTCCTCTTTGCCCATGGGTATTTTTGGTTATGGGTCATGGGTTATGGGTTATGGGTTGATCCATGGTTTTCTTTCTAGATACAATGTATCTCAAGGATACAATGAACTTGGTTAAGTGGTATATATAAAACCATAGGTTATGGGTCAATACCATATGCTAGTTTTTACCCATTTGGTATATACTTGTTTTTTACCCATTTTAGTATTATTAGTTTAAGTATATGTTAACCCAATATGTAAACACTAGTTGTTGTACATATGTATCTAAATCATAAAATCACTTATACTTTTTTTAGTGTTTTATGCGAAAACGTAAGTGTGTTAGGAAACTATTGACTCAAACTATTTACGTATTCTATTTGTTTCGTTAAAATGATTTTACGTTTGTTATCGAAAAAACATTAGAAGATCGTAAAATATAAATAAACGTTTTTATGGCTTATTTGTATTAACAATCTCCCCCTTTTTGTTGATGACAAAACATAAAATTATTTTAAGGAAAAGCTAAAATTTGTAAAAGTTTGAATTTGTAGTTTTTACTTTCTTTTCCCCCTTTTTGTCGAAACAAAAAGTGTTAAAAGGAACTAACACAATTTTTTTAAGAAAAATATGTGAAAATGTAAAGAGAGCAAGTGACGGAAATGGTACTCGTCTTAACTCCCCCTTGACGAGTCCATCCCTTTGAGAGGGCGTCAAGTACATGACATAAAATAAACTAATTGTGTTTGCAAATATGTTTGCAAATGGTTCGTCTAAGTGACAAAAATGTGCTCCCCCTAGAAGATTGCAAAGTTGCAATGGGGTGTCGTGCAGTGTAATCCAAAATTGGATTAAGTTGCAAATGTTTTTGCAATATCGTTTGACACAAAGCTCCCCCTAGCTTTATGGTGTCAAAATCTTCATGTGTATTTTGAAAATCTACAAAGTAAAGGTTAGAAAACAAGAGTATAGTGCATAATTTCCTGCAAATAAAACTCAAGTTAGTAACAATTTGTGCTTCTGTACCACGGATCCCACGGTTCCCTTCTTGGAGGGATCCATCTAGGCATTTTGGAGGGATCCGGCTATCTGGTGACAGTTTCTTCAGTAGTGAAGATGTGTCAATCAATGCTAATCAAGAGATGATATATTTGTGAAATAACAAGCACAACTCACAAAATAATCATAGCATATAAATATTCATTCAATAAAACAAGAGATAACCAAACAAATCTCTAAAACTAAGAGAATGAACTAGCACATACAAGTACCACTAAATACTAACTAGTTACTAGACTTAAAACGCTACAATGTGCTTGAGTCTAGGGATGAGTGGACTTGTTGATTTAATCCAACTTTGCAAGAAGATGATTAAACATGAAATGTATCTCATTTTGTGCTTCTTGAACAAGTCCTTGAGTGTTTAGACATTTTGGACAATTATTGTCTTGGTTTGGACCCGGAGGGAAATGAATATTTTGAGGAGGCTCTATGTGTGATTGTGGGTCTTCATTTTGAAAAGTAGGAAGAGGTTCTAAAAATGAGGGTGGTAATGGAACTTCTTCCATATGATCAAGGTTGTTCCTTGTCTCCCATAATGGGCTAGTTGGTGGTTCCCTATTCAATGAAAAGGTTGGTGAATGGGAGGTTCTTAGTGGTGAATGATCCAATGAGTAGATGTTTGGGTGAGGGAGAGGCTCATTCAAGGAGTGTAGTCCATGCTTAATGAATGAGGGTTGTGATGGCTTGCTAGAACTAGTCAAGTTTGGTTTTGAACTAGATGATCCTTTGTCTAGTCCGAACGGTTTGATGCTAATCCTTGCGGTTCTCTTAGCCTTTGTTGGATGAGTTTGATGAGATGGGGTTCTAGTATCATTATCTCTAATGGGGGATGTTTCGGTGGAAGAGATTTCATGGATCATTTGACCCTTTGTTGGAATCACTCCTAAACTGTATTTCAAGTATTTATATTTCATATGTAATAGGTAGCTTAATATGGCCTTTATGTTTGTTTAGGGTCTAGCTTATGTAGAAGGCCCATAAGCTTAGGCCCAAGCCCATATAAGAAAGGATGGGAACTAGGGTGTTGCCTAGCTTCCTCCTATAAATACCCTTGTAAACCCTCATTTGAGGTTGGTTGTTCAAGTTACTCTTTCACATACACTCTACGCTTAACCTTTCTCTTTTATACGTGTGTGTGTTTGGTATTTGTTCATCCGCCTTTATCTCTTTCTCTATAACTTGTGTTTGTAAAACTAGTGACCTAACGATGGTATCGATCGCCTACTAGTTGGGTGAATCGTTTTGTTTTGAAGTGGGTTTTGGTCCTACGCGTAAAACTAACGAGTGATACTTTGGTTCGCTTAAAAACTTGTTTTTACACTTTTAATCCAAGATTCTTGTACTTTCAACGTTTTAAGGTGTTAAAATACTTGTTTTGGCAAAAGGTTTCAACCTTTACGCGTGGATATACGTTTTAAGCTTGTTTTTGTTCTTGGGTGTCTTCTCTGCGTAACCCGTTTAGCGCTTTTGGTACATCAAGTTTCACACTTTTGTGTTCTTTTGGTACTATTGAAGCTATTCCATAACAAAAATCGGTTTAGAAACACATTTGGGCAAAATCAAAATTACGAGTAATCCTACGCCGTATTAAAACCCTAAAATTACGCGTAAGATTATCCTTGGCTTGATCTTCATTTTCGTGGTTTATTCGTGTTTTCTTACTTGGATAAGTCCGAAAATACGTCGACTTTGGATATCTTTTGCCTTTGTGATAGTGTAAAGATCATTTGGGCAAAACCCTAAAATTACGCATAAGCATAAGCTTACGCCGTGAAATCCCACGCATAAGATTCACTTTACGCCGTAAACTCGCCCTCGCATAAGGTAATCCCACGCCTAACTTTCTATGCCTAACTTTTGTCTACGCATAACTTTAGTGCTTTTATCCTACTTACGCGTAAGCTAAATCCTCACGCGTAACTCCTTATTGTTACGCGTAACTTTTGGTGTTTTACGCATAAGTGCTACTTGGTTCTTGTCTTTTCTCGCCTAAGGACACTTCATCAACAAAGGTTCATTCGACTACAAAGATCCATTTTACTACACAAGTTTATCATCATGTCTCAACCACCATACTCTAACTATTTCCCTCACACTTATAATCATCAACAACAACAACAATTAACTCCACAACATCAACAATGGAATCAACAACAAGCTATTTATCAACAACAATTTAATCAGCAACATACTCCACAAATTGGTGCAATTCCACCACCACAAATGGTTCAAACACCACCAAGCCTTCAAGTTCAACCCTACACAAACGATTTCAATCAACATCCATCAAGGAACACTATGAAGGAACCCACTTGGTTTGCAAAGATGTGTGAAGCTTTAAGCGACCAACAATCAATTCATGAAGTGGATCACTTGATAGACCTCCAATGCTCACTCCGAAACTACGATCAATGGGTGATAAGGTTCTTTAGGTTTTGTGATCCAAGAAGCCACATGGAAAGTTTTAAAATAAGGTTATCTTGGAAGGTCCATTTGAGATGCCTCTTGTCATTGTACCGGAGATCCAGCTATTTGTTCCACCAAGAGATGAACAAACCAACATTGCTACTTGTTGCATCTTAATGCTACGAAACTTATACACTATGAAGTCGATGAACTTGAAATGGAATACATCCTTTTAGGATTACCAAACCCAATTCTTCGTAGTGTTGATGCTCAAAAGATCGCACAAAAATGTGGGATCATATTCGTCTTCTTATGGAAGGATCAGATTTAATCGGGAGGATTTGGAATCCAAAATTTACTTGGCTTATGAACACTTCATGATTGAACACGGAGAGACACTAGAGTCCTATCATCATCGATTTTCGACATCATCAATGATTTGGATAAACACAACATCATCATGCCAAGAATTGCGGTGAATACTAAGTTCCCGAGTAGTCTTGGTCACGAATGGGAAAAGTATGTCATCTTTCTCCGTCAAGCGAAGAATATGCATCATTCTACTTATGGATTGTTGTACGATTACTTGAAGCCTCATGAAAAGGAAGTTGATCGGGAAAGGATTCTCCATGCTCAAATTGCTAAACAATACATCCGGATAATCAACAACTTGCCTTGTATGCTCAGCGAATTATCCTCTCAACCAACAACTCAACCAACTGCTTCAAACACACCTTCACAAAGAACAACCTCAACAAAATCAATCGGTTCCATACAACAACAACAATGCTCAAGCATATGTCGTTGAAGCGACTAAGGAAATCGATCCGTTCAAGCATTGCAACAAGGATTTGTGATGATTGCTAATGCTTTTGGCGTTACACCAACAAATCCAACAATCGTATTCATTCCTCATCTAACACACGGACTCAAGCTATTGTGAACAATGGACGTGTTGAAGTTCAAAATCGTGATTATGGTCGTCGGATGGGCGGTGGTCAAGGGTTTAATCTTGTGGGTAGGAATAACAATAGAGCTCAAATGGTGGAGCAGGAAATGCTCGAGAATCGGTTAAATGGTCTTAGATGCTACAACCGCAATGAGAAGGGACACTGGCTAATGCATGCCCAAAGCCAAGGAATAGGGCGGTGCTTATTTCAAAGAGGCTTTACTTTTGGCTCTTAAGGATGAAGTCGGTGGATCTCTCACGACAAAAAACGAGCTTTATGGCGATGCGCACTCGAGATGATGATATGGAGGACTTGCGTGCCAATGCAAATATTATGTTGATGGCTAATATGCAAGAGTTACACATGAGTGAAACAGGCCCGAGATGACACTAATGGCTTGTCTCGGTGCCGAACAAACCATCATCATATCGAACTAATATCTCCGTCAATATCGAATCAAGACGGCTCAAAATGTTCAAAATGAGTCATCTACATCTCATTCGATGATTTTCAAATAAACCCGTAGTTACATTTGACGATCCGGATGACCTTATGGTTTCCTTGATAATCAAATTGACTCGTGGTTATACTTGAGGATCTAAATAATGATCATGTTGTGACTCACGTTGAACACGATGAACCTTGCCTCATCTAGATCTTGTTACATTACTTAAAGACAAACAATCCCAAATTGCTAAATGTGTTGCCTTAAATCGGACCTTAAAAAGTAAAAATGCACTGCTAACCAAGGACTTTGAATGCTTACAAATGCAAATCAACTTTTCAAAACTCAAGAAAACCGTGAAAAAGGTTTTGAAGCCGCTTTGCAAAATCTCATCAAAACAAAAATATTTAGAGACGGATGCATGATCTAGCCGCCTCGAAGAATGCTTTGTTGTGCGAATTAGAACAATCGAAACATGAACATAAAAAGCAAATTAACACTCTCACCTTGGAAAATCAAAAGCTAAGGTTTGAGTTGTTAAATTGTCAAAAACAGTTCTCCGCATACAAAAGCATTCAACGAATCGGGTAGATGACCTTCTTGAAGAAATTATCGGCTTGCAAAACAAACTTAAAGAGTTTAAAACTATTGTTTACAAACATGGTGAATCGATAATGACTATTGAAAAGTTTACCTTAAAACCCAATCCAAAAGGATATGGAAAAATCTAGCCGATTACAAACCAAAGCTTTCACTAAAACATTCAAACCAACTCACGAAGTTTCGGTCACGAATACAAAATTGATAATCTTGTTATGAGTGTTGTTGAATATCATCGTCAAGAGGAATTAGATGCGTAAGAAGGCAGTCGATCAAAATTAAAAACGTTGTTTACAACAAACCTTTTAATTATAAAACGCGGTCACTTTCGTCACACCAACGGATTCTTCTAACATACCAAGGGTTATCATCAAAACACACGAGTCTTCTAATGTTAATCCCAAAGCAGATTTTGCACAAACTTATGGTCCTTTACCTTCCATTAGTGAAGTAAACTCACAACCCGAAAATCGAAAAATTCTTGATATTTTGACATTTTCATGGTCGACCTCAAAATTTTACAACATGAGATAGAATATCGCTCGAAATCAAAATTGAACACTTTCAATCGCCTCGAGCGAGAACAAAGAGACATTTTTCGGAAAAATCTTTTACCTAATGTTAAAAACTTGAAAAGTTGTGCAATTGCTTGGGAAAAGGATTTTCATAAGGAACTTGGGGTAATGAAAAACGTTTTCGAGAAAATGAAACATCTATTTCTAATACTAAGCGTAAAAGAAACTCTTGAGAAAAGATGTTGATCGACTCTTGGAAGATGTTATCATCTTGATATCCATAATGTTGTGTTACTTCATGCTTTTCCATTTGCATCGAATACATCTCTGCGATATTGTTGAAAATGTTGTAAATCATGTGAACACCGATAATGTGCTTCAGATCGAGTCTTTAAAAGTGAAAATAAACGATTACTCAATGAAATTTACAATGCAAAACGTCGTCTTCATTGGTGTGAAAAGATATTCACAATCATCAACTTAGTTTTCAAAAGAAAATCTCGGTTGAGTGCAAAATCTTCGATCCTAAAATTGAGCAACTGGATGATCAAAACGTGTCTTTGAAAAGTCAAATCTCAAAATATGAACAAGAACTTTCAAAAGTTAAACAGAATATGGTGTCATATTTGATTTGCTCAATAAGACTCGTCATGAAGCATCAAACGAACTTGATCACTATCTTGCTCACACTAGAGAAGTCATGAATTTTGTTTGGTAATATTCGCTCGAAAATCAAGATTTGATTCACACTATCTATAAGTTAAGAGAAATGTTAGGAAAGTATGAACAACTTCCGCCTACAAAGATTAAGAGAATAGCACCAATCACACTTAGTAATCGTGAACATAGAATTCCCACCGCCAAATCACAAGTTGCTAACGTGTTTCCCTCTCTTGAAATAGGAATAGTTGCATCTTTTCCAAGCGTCCGCACTTCACGGCCTAGGTGCACTCAATCGAAGAATAGGAAGTTGCGACCTAAGAAAAGATCAATAAGGAATGCTAAAGTAGAAGAACACCCTAGGACTCGAATAAAACTCATGTTGCTTCCACTATAGATGTTATGTCGGCAAATGTAATAGAAATAGTGATGTAACGAATGCTAAACCGTTAAATACTTTTGATATTCATCCGATGCACCTTGTGTTATTTGTCGGAAGAGTATGAATTCTGATTGTCATGACAAATGTGTTGCTAAAGCTATAATCTCTCGATTACGGAATCCTAAGAATCGGAATATCTCTAGGCCCACTAATCATTCTAAGTCTGTGCTTGGTAGACCGCCTTCTTTAGATTCTAAGGCAACCATTGTTGTCATAGTAGCTCCCGCTTCACCTCCTAAGAATGTAGTACCACCTAGTGCATTCACTAAGACTAAAGCAAAGAGTAGTTATAGATGGCAGAAATGGATATATAACACACTAGGATTTAAATGGATGCCTAAACTTATTAATGTGTGTATGTCTAATACACCTGCTTTGGAACCCTCTAACATTTCTGGTTCCACATCTACTTCTATTCCATCCGTGTCGCCGTGTGTAATGCAGGTGATACAGATCATTCTAGTTGTTGATAGCGGATGTTCCCGACACATGACGAAACCTTAAGCTGTTATCAAACTTTATTGCAAAGTTCATTGGCACTATCGGTTCGGGAACGATCACTTGCAGCTATCATGGGCTACGGAGATTATGTCAATGGGAACATCGAAATCGGCAGGGGTTTACTATGTGGAAGGCCTCGGTCACAACTGCTTTCGAGGGTCAATTTTGTGATGGAGATTTGGAGGTTGCTTTCGGGAGAAAACTTGTTTCATTCGTGATCTACAAGGAAATGACCTTATGTCCGCTCGCGTAATTCTAGTCTCTACACTATCTCTATGCAAGACATGGTTGTTTCCTCTCCCATCCGCTTACTTTCAAAGGCAACATCTACAAAATCCGGCTATGGCACCGCTCGCCTCTCACATCTAAACTTTCAAACCATCACCAACCTTGCTCGACACAAACTAGTTGAAGGACTCCCACGATTCCGGTATTCAAAAGATCACCTTTGCTCACTGTGAACAAGGGAAAAGCACTCGTGCTCATTTTCCTTCAAAGGTGGAACACTGACTCTCAACATGTGCTTCATCTTCTTCACATGGATTTGTGTGGCCCGATCGCGTGCAAACGATCAATGGCAAATGCTACATCTTAGTAATTGTTGATGACTACTCACGATGGACTTGGGTCTACTTTCTTCAAGCAAAGACCAAGCTCCACAAATGATCATCACCTTTCTCACAAAAATACGAGTTCACTCCGCAACACCGTCGGGATAATCGTAATGCATAAAGGAACCGAATTTGTTAACAAAACCCTTCGAGAATTCTATGAGAAAGTGGGAATTCAACATCAAACATCTATTGCACGTACACACGAACAAAACGGAGTTGTTGAAAGATGAAACCGAATGTTAGTGGGCTGCAAGAACAATGTTAATCAATGCTAAACTTCCAGATTACTTATGGGAATAAGTTGTATCTCATCGCATGCTATACTCAAACCGTTCTATGATCACAAACGCCACAACAAAACACCTTTCGAGCTTGTCCACAACTATAAACCGAACCTCAAACACTTTCATGTATTTGGATCCTTTGATATCCAAATAATGATCGTGATAATTTTGGAAAGCTCAAAGCCAAAGCCGATATTGGAGTCTTTATTGGATCTTGTGACAATTCTAAAGGTTTCCGAATGGGAATCGTCGAACTAAGGAGGTAATGGAAACGATTCATGCTCATTTTGATGAACTCACGGAAATGGCTTCGAGTACAACAACTTAGAACCCGGTCATAACCGCTTAAACTTCCTCAACCCCATCATCACCGAACAAAGCCCCCACTAACTCGTCAACAAATGGAAAGGTTATTTGCTCATCCGCTCGTGACGATATTGATGAACGTGCTCGGTGTATCCGATGTTTCATCCGCACAACCGATAATATTCCTATACCGATACACTGCTACAACAACTCTCGTTGAAGATGCACCTACACCATTGACTCCAACACAACAGTTGAACACACCGCTTCCAACAATGATGAACCACCGATGATATTCGAATGAAGTACCCCACCGCAGATTTTGATCCAAATGCATTCTTCAACCCGTTTGCTAATGAGGCTGCCGCACGGATGTCGCGGAATCTTCAACAAACCATTTGAATCCTCGATAATCGCACAATGTTTACCAACATCAACCTCTACACACCGATGGACAAAAGACCATCCTCGGCTAACATTATTGGCAACCCTAATCAACCGATCGTTACGAGACAACGTCTTCACACAGACGGTGAACATTGCATTTATGCACTCACCGCTCGCTAACTGAGCCTAAAACATTAAAGACGCAATGACAAAAGACAACGGATTGAATCCATGCGGAAGAACTCAACCAATTAAAACGTCTTGAAGTATGGGAATCGTTGAAAAACCAACAGGGTCTACGTCATTGGTCTAAAATGGATTGGAAAAACAAATTGGATGTTGAAGGGAACGTCATCCGAAACAAGTCACGTCTAGTTGCTAAGGTTTATTGTCGGGAAGAGGAATAGACTTTGAAGAATCTTTTGCTCCGGTTGCTCGTCTTGAGGTCGTTCGGATATTTCTCGCGTTCGCGACTCATATGAATATGACGGTCTATCGATGGATGTCAAAACGGCGTTTCTCAATGGACAACTTAAAGAAACGGTCTATGTCACCAACCGGATGGATTCGTTGATCCTAAGTTCCCGAACCATGTCTACAAACCGAACAAAGCTCTTTATGGTCTCAAACAAGCCCCTCGGGCATGGTACGATAAGCTATCATCTTTCCTCATTGCCAATAATTTCACCAAAGGCTCGGTTGACCCAACTCTTTTATACAATATCACGGGCACATATCTTAATTGTTCAAATTTACGTGGATGACATCATTTTGGGTCTACATAAAAGTTTTCAACCGCTTTTGCAAAACTAATGAAGAAAAATTTTGAAATGTCCATGATGGGTGAACTCACGTTCTTTCTAGGACCGCAAGTTCATCAATCACCCGTGGTATTTTCTTGAGTCATTCCAAATATGCCCTTGAATTGTTAAACAAATTTGGAATGAAAACACGTGATACTTATGCCACACCAATGACTCATACCAAGAAGCTAGACGATTTACATGGGAAATTAGTTGACCCTACCAAATACCAAGTATTATTGGGTCTCTCATGTATCTAACACTAGCGACTTGATATTGTCTTTGTCGTTTATCTATGCTCCCGTTATCGATCGCGACCAATTGAAACCCACCTCTCGAGGCTAAAAGAATCCTCCGATACATAAAGGAACCATTAACTTGGGATCCGTATCCGAAGAATTCGGTTTTGAACTAATCGCTTTTTAGACGACGACCACGCAGGATGCTTAGACTCAAGGAAAAGTACTTGAGAGCTCTACAATTTCTTGGCGATAAACCGGTGTCTTGGCAATCAAAGCGGGATTGTACATCATTGTCATCAACCGGCGAATATGTAGCCATGTCCGCATGTTGTGCTCAAGTCATCCGGATGAGAACACAACTCAAAGACTATGGTTACGTGTTTGATGTAATTCGATGTACTACGACAATCGAGTGCCATTGCGATCTCGCAACTCGATTCAAAGACTCGAAATCAAAGCACATCGATCTTCGCTATCATTTCATCAAGGACCACGTGGAGCAGTGCCGTTGAATTATACTTTGTGGTACAGAATACCAATTGGCGGATCTTCTCACCAAAGCCTTGCCTACCGCTAGGTTTAATGAGTGATCCACGGATTGGTATGAGGTGTTTGACTCAAGAGGAATTGGATGACCTCTTAAACTGCCTTAAAACACATCAAACACCAAAACATCCTTTGTAAATAAATTTTTCAAAAACAAAATACAAAAATATAAAATCCGATAAAACAACAAAAATATTCTTCTAATCTATAATCTTTCAACATGGCAAGTACATTTCTTCCTTCAACACTGTAATCCTTCAAAATTCACTAATTTTTACGATCACGTGTTGAGGGGGAGAAAATTTTCACTTAACTGTTTCAAAACATCAGTGTACTTGCATGTTTTCATATCTCGGTTGTTTCATTTTACAATGGTGGTGCATTTTTCTGGTTAAATGACACTCCTCGGACTAAACTTATAACCTTTCATTATTTCTTAAGTCGAGGGGGAGTGTCGTCAAGTTTCTTTCCTAAAATATCTTTGTTTGGTAACATAAATGGAAGATAAATGGCTTTGTTTGATAAAGGAAAAGGTGGAGGGACCAAAACTGTCAAAACCTTAAAGATATTTTGAATAAAAAATATCTTCCACCTAACATTTCACTTCTCATTTAATACTTAAAACCTAATACATCCTACGCCTAAGAATCGTTCATCAAAACCGTGTTTAAGATCGTCAATTTGTAAGTGATTTCATGTTCCTAACAAGATTTTAAACAATGGTTTTAAATTTTACACGAATCCAACGGTTAAAACATCGTGTTATCTTGATTTAGTGGTCTACGCGTAAACGTATGAACACCCAATCAAGAATGGGTATTTGTGGTTAAAAAGAATGTGTCAAAATGTTTTAACAACATCTATGATATCGTTTCTAAGCTCAAAACACACTCAGAATCACGTTGTAATGATTAGGGTTTATGAATCGAATTTGGGTGTTTTCAAATGAGAAGTGTTTTTGGTCAAAAAGGTTGTTGTGTAATGTTTATATGATGATAAATTGATGATTTCCATGCTCTATAACCACCCAGAAACACTAATTGTGTCAGAATTAGAAATTAGGGTTTAAGGTTCTTGAGTTTGGGTATTTTTGATTCACTGCAAACTAAGTGTTAAAACTTGGTCAATATACTCTCACAACATCTATGACATACCAGAAAAACTTTGGTGCAAATTCTATGGCTAAAATTCATACGCGTAGATTTAGGGTTTTAAACTACGCTTAAGGATTTCTACGCATAACTGTTTGACATGTGCTTTTGCCATAAATTGTTGTTAAAATGATATTCTGTGATAATGTTAATGATTTGATGAACTTATTTCAGGATTTGTTACGCTTAAAATTCAGAACAAAGGTCATTTGCATTTCTACGCATAAGGATTACCCTACGTGTAGTCGCTATGCCTACGCCGTGAGGTTCTGATGGGACTACGCGTATCCCGTGAAGGATATGCGTAAACAGCTCTCACGCATAAGGTCTACTCTTACGAGTAAACCTTACGCGTAAGGTTTTATACGCCTCTGCCGTAAGATCTACGCGTAAGGTCCCCTTTTCTTCGCCGTAACTTTTTCTACGCCAGAAGATAGGATCCTGGCGTAAGCTTATAACTACGCGTATAAAACACTTGCTTATGCATAACTTTGTCATTGCTACGCATAAGCCTGGATGGACCTTCATTATGAATTGTTACGTGTACAAACTTGTTAATAAACTTATCATATCATCACGAATCCAATAATGTCACTAATAAACTTAATCGTTTGATATGTGGTGAACAATAAGTGATAACATAAACTTTAAAACTTAAAGTTAACTAACTCACGAAACATTTCACGACATCATTAGACTATTGGACAAACAAGTGACTTAGGACCCGTAACAATCATTATCACTGTACATTCAATAACTAGACAATAAGACCTTCTGTTGACTAACATTATGTCTTTCGATATGTTGGTTCTTTTGGCTAATGTTATTTCAGATCACGACATGGTTGAACAAATGAATGTGGATGCATCAGAAGTTCTCTCCATTCTTGATATCTATCCTTATGGCTATCCAATGAAGATAGGAAAGAATAATCTCCGTGTTGACTTTGACACCCTCACTTGCTCGTAATCTTCGTGTTTAATTGCTATTGATATTCGAGGACTCATCCGTATCGTAATATGCTCACTCACTCGCAACTGCTCCCACGAGATCTATATCCAACAGTTACGGAACACTATGGAAAGGGTCAAAGGACGGATCGATGTGACGGTGACTCGAATCACAAACAAGTCACCATTACACCTTCAGACTTAAGGGTCGTTCTCCTAATTCCTAAAGTCGATCCAACCAAACTATATGCCACACCGTCAAGAGCTCACTCTCCAATTCTTAATCGATATCGGTTATGACGAGGCTACGGAGTAATCACCAAGCATTCTCACGTAGAGCTTAAGAGTATTACTCAACCATGGAGAACTCTCTACATGATCATCACCAAGTCTTTACGGTCGTGACGGTGGCTATGAGCATCCTAAGCTCATGGAACCGCAAATATTTTAGGCATTGGTCAACATGAAACACATCGCTATCGAAGCTCGATTTGGGATGACATGATGTCATTTCTCAACAAGCTTGGCTCAAAGATTCCCTACATCGATATACTAAACTGTTGATCCGAGAGCACTTGGACTTCATCCTAATATTCCCAAGAGGCTCAATGACCCCGACAATCACGATATGTTGACGGAACCTATTCTATCCGTCGTAATCAAGGAATCATCTACAAAGAAACAAGGTGTTTGATTGCATTTCCTTCTAACGAAGATGTCGAAAGCTCAAACGCATAAAAGGTATCACAAGCGGTTAGACTAGGCAAAGTTGGTCATCTCGACGAAAAATCTTCCGGAACACCTATAAGAAGAACCGAAAGAGGAAGTGCGAAAGCGCAACAAGTCTTGGAGTCAAAAGAAGTTTCCTAAAGGAATCCTCCTTCTAAAAGGATTGTTCCGTAAAGGAAGCCGAACCTATTCCCACACTTGAACCGCAAAGAAAGCTTGTGGACGAGAGCTCAAGATATTGATCTGATGAAGAGGTTCATTACTCGCAATCGCAACCAAAGCACCGCCTCGAGCAAAACCTCCAAGTCCTCCAGTTGTCCAAGAAAAGGAAAGACTCAAAGAATTGTACCATATGATGAGAGCTCAAGAAGAAGAAGAGCAACTGGATAAATCATACGTAAAGAAGTTTAAAATCGTCGACATCTTCAAAAGGCTAAAGAATTTGCTAAAGACCAAATGGGTGGCCCGGTGGGTCAAGTGGTGCACTCAATCTTCACCAACTCTAATGCGGTTAATCAACCCGATAAGGGAGTCGGTGCCACCACTCTTGTGCAACAACAAAAGCTCGCAGAGGATACTATTGTATATGATTTTGAGAAACCGAAACCGAGAAGTCGAGAAAGATAAAGATGATGATTATGACAAGTTTCTTCGGAAGTCCCACACATTCATAGAAGGAAACTTCGAACCGCCTAAGGACCCCGAACCTCCTCATGTCTCCTCATCATCGACTCTTCATCTCATTCATCACCACCACCATCAAAGAAGTCAACCGATCATCATCCAAATCGTGAAGAAACCACCGCTCTTGGATTTCTCGGACTCATGAAAGAATTGTGAAAGCTATCCAACAAGTCGAAAGAAGGACATACTTTACGTAAAACCGAATTGGTTTCTTGACGGATCTGATTTAAATGATGAGAAAGACAAGATGCGAAAGAAAGGGAGTTTGTTCGAAGTTCATGAAGAATCATCGTAAAGAGGAACTCGAACGAAATGATCGAAGGTTACACTAACAAGTACCTTCGTGGATATCGCCCTAAAGTCCAAAAGGAACCGGAGAAGACAAAGAAGAGATCATACCCACAAGTTTCTTCTCGACACCGTCCCGGTGTGACTAGAGAAGTATTTTCCGCACAACTCACCCTAACATCGTCGCATTGGTTAAACATACAATGGCCAAAGAAGTCGATCTCTCGAATCTGAAAGTTAATCGCTAAACTAGTGATGCAAATGTCAAAGCGATCCGGAACATTTACTTGGATGAAGCTAAATTTTCAAGGTCTACTTGCTTTTCAACTCGGATCATCATGCAAGGAGTCACCGATCAACCCAAACGCCAAGAGATGACGATGATAAGGACAAGGACTCGTGATCTAAACGCCGGAAGCAATCGGTGAATCTTCTTGATGCCACCTCCTCCACAACGGACTTCTTCTCAACAAGTCTCCTCCACCTCGGTCTTCTCTCGATAAACCTCGGGATGATTCCGAGTTACCACCCCGACTCAAAAAGCAGTGATTACTTTGAGTATACGGGTGGTGACGATGAAGAGGTCCTTGAGCCCCAACAACAACCCACCTCTCCCAAACAAGGATGAAACCAAGATCATCATCTAAGCCTTCAAAAGAAGAAGAAGACGCTTCATACCGACGTCAGATCATGGCTAGATGACGATAAAACGAAGAATTTGAATGGTTTGCTACACTTGTTAACAACACTCCCACCAAAGAAGGTCAAGAATTGGTAGACGGTAGTACCTTGGAGCATGCAAAGATTTTGCAAGAAAGGTTTGGGTGAAGAAGATGACGAAATCAATTGAATCGCATCAAGAATGAAGCATTCCTACTTTTGAAAGACATTTCGGAAAGTGCAATCGAGGTTGAATATCACCTTGAAAACATTGCTCGAGCCATGTCTAACAACATGGATTGGCTCAACCCGAAGCAAACATCGACTTCACCAAACGGGACAATCCTCCATATTACACCGATGGTCTCGACCTCTACCTACCATTGGCCAACCCGATCGACCTAGGATTCCTTTCTGACATTTCTTCAACAAAGACTTAGATTTTCTTCAACACGGTGGCGATGGTTCAAGGAAATACACTACATCTCGACACTTCCATTCCCTCACGCCATATACTCGATTGTATAGCCATCGAGGAATGTGCTACCCACATGTTCTCCGACAAAGTGGTAGCATATGACCAAGATGCAATGTATGGATTCACCATTGGCCGAACGTCAAGAATCTACTACGTAAGATGATTGGTCCGTAAGTCTCAACATGCGGTGTTCAAGATTAAAAGTATCGTGGCCATCCAACATGTTGGTCTATCGCCTAAATGGGACTACACTTTTCTCAAGAAGATTGTGGTCAAAAGACAAGACGAAAGGGACTATGCATTCTCTGAAGGCGACTTTGAGAATTTGAACATCAACGATATTGAAGACATGTATCTTGCCAAAGTTCAAGGTCACATGAGACAATTTCAAATCAAGTACAACGTGAATTCATCAAGTCATTGCTCATCTTCATCGACGCATAGTCATCAAAGAACGTGTTGAAGATCTTCACTTGCCGCTGAATCATATCGAAACGTGTCAACCTCACTCCTCCAACGCTTGATCTTCCCGACATCAATCAACTAACTCAATATACGCTCATCGCTGAAACCATTCGAGTTGTTTACCACGGTGAACTTCAAAGAAACCGCTTAATGGCGTGTAGTGAACTTCGTAAATTGGGATCATACCTTGAAGTCGGATAGGGATGGATTGGCGTCAGGTTGAAGGATATACCGAAAGTTGGGTCTCCTAAGCTACCGGAATTCTCGTGAAAGGAGGGATGTGAGAAGGATCATCACCATGATTGATGAACGGTTGTTCGAAGGAATCGCCTAACGTTAGAAAGTTTTGTTGGTGGTCGACCCAGATCAACATCACCGGCTATCAACGCCCTATTCGTACTCCGGGAACATCACCGCACTTCCTGCTCGCACTCACGTGGTACGCCTCGCCACAAATCCTTATAAAAGGAGCGAAAGCTTCTTATTTTTGAGTAAAACCTATCAAACCTTTCACTTTTCAAGGTTTTGCTCAAAAGACAAGTACTTCCCGTATGATTTTCAAAACCTCAACCGCTTATATCACTTTTGAGGGGAGTATTTGATTTAAAACTTTGTTCACAAATTGTTCATAGTGGTCATCTTCCCGCAACACTCGAAATGGTCATATTTATTCTCAACCGCTCAAAATAACATTTTATATGCCATTTTTAGGGGAGAAAATTTGTGTGATAAGAAATATGTTGTGCAAAATGCAAATGAATCAGGGACTTGGACTTAACCAATGAATTGACGGTACTAAACTGTTAGTAACTCGAAAAGACTTGTCCTGGACGGGTAATAATTTCAAGCTAGGTCGCTAGTAATGTAAACGTGTCTCGAAAGGACTTGTCCAAGTAGAAAGTACCATTCGAGAAACTCTTGATAGACATGAACTCGATGGGTATGACAACCTTTCGAGGTTTGTCTACACCTTCAAGGTAGTTATTAGAGCTAGTTGTCACCTAAAAGTCGACAATGTAACTCTTTAACTATGCAACGAACCGTGTCTCACGGGGATTGTCTATCTTCATGGATCAATTCTAAAAGTGCGCTCTTTCCTCACTGTGCATTTAAACCATTAATACTCTTAAGCACATGTGGAGGGGAGATTTATGCAAAACCTTATCTCTCACAATGGTTCAAACATGTTTCTCATTTACAAACCCTTTGAGAGATATTTTCACATCTGATGGTTTTAATGGCAAACATAGGTTAGTCATGGAGTTATAAGGTGTCTAAGGTTAGGAATAACTGTCCTATGATCCGCCAGAGTCGGAGGATCTACCCAAGGACACTACCATTAGTTAGTGTTAGAAGTCCTTAGGAATGATTGTAAAAGGAGAAAATGAGAATCGGAGAAAGAAGGAGTTGAAGAATCAAAAAGAAATGTAAAGTAAAGGGTGAAAAGAAACACCTCCGTTATTCAACTTAGGGCGTACAAGGGTTCAATTCATATGCTCTTGGGTCACACTTAATGACACCGGTATTGAAGATTAAAAGTTGTCATGGACCCAAAGGACGCACGCACTAAACCTTCTTAGCCACTCAAGTTTCTCTCAATGAAGCTTGTTTCATTGTCACGGGGAACCCTACGTAAACTATTGGCTTTCTCTTAGAGATCGCTAGTATTGAAGAAGGAGACCCTCTCCTAGTCTCCACCGAGAAAAACAAAACGCACTATTGAGTCTAGAGCCACGAGATTCATCAAAAGATCTCTTAGGAACACTTGACATTTAATCACTTGATGATCAACTAATAAGATTATCGGTGGTTCATATCGAGTCCTTCACGCATCTTAGCAACTGTCGAGAACATTTATGAGAGGTTCACATCCAGAACCTCGGTGATTGAATGGAAACTCCCGCCAGGTCAACATCAAACAGCCACGACAAGCAGTCACTTCGGTAACTCCCGTGGATTACGCAGAGTGTGTCTCAAACGGTCTACATCGTGAGATGATGCTTGTACCTCAACTCATCTCGAATCAGATGTACTTCAAGACATCGCGTTATCTCACTTGTGGGACTCCAGTTCGGAATGGCCTTTGTAAAAATTAGAGTTGTGTTTTCACACTATGTCGTTAACACTCTCAAGTTCAAACTTGTAAGTGCCGGAAACCGCTTATTACTAACCGTTTGAAATGTTTTCTTCTTATGGAAGCTCCGAGCGGGATGATCGTCTTGATTCTTCTCATGCTCACGCCAACATCATCACTAATGGAAGTTTTATCCCAAAGCAACACAACCGCTGAATGATTCTTCGTCAAGCCAAAGAATCTACAAAGTTAAAGACTTAAAGAACTTCATTAGTATTGAATTCCAACATCAAAGAGCGTGAGCATGTTGAAGAATGACGAGAGACACTGGAGTAACGAAGCGCACTGAAAGGCATCGATGCGCACAACAACATACTATCACTTTCACCACAAAGAACAATGATCAAAGAACAAAGTTAAAGATGACGTCAAGCATAACTGCTCAAAGATAACTATCTCTACATTGGGAGATTGCTCGAATCAAGGCAATTCCTCTCACAAGAAAGAAGAATGTCGAAGATGTCGAGCTACTATTACATCAACGCCTTCACCGCTTACATTCATATATACTTGAGGGAGATTGTTGGAATCACTCCTAAACCGTATTTCAAGTATTTATATTTCATATGTAATAGGTAGCTTAATATGGCCTTTATGTTTGTTTAAGGTCTAGCTTATGTAGAAGGCCCATAAGCTTAGGCCCAAGCCCATATAAGAAAGGATGGGAACTAGGGTGTTGCCCTAGCTTCCTCCTATAAATACTCTTGTAAACCCTCATTTGAGGGTTGGTTTTCAAGTTACTCTTTCACATACACTCTACGCTTAACCTTTCTCTTTTATACGTGTGTGTGTGTTGGTATTTGTTCATCCGCCTTTATCTCTTTCTCTATAACTTGTGTTTGTAAAACTAGTGACCTAACACCCTTTCTTTTGGATGATCCTAAGGTTGAGGAGTTGTTGCTAAGAGACTTAGTCATGGTGATGATGATGCTAATTGTGAGCTTCTAATTGCTGATTTTTGAAAGGTGAGTGAGGATGGTGCCTTAAACCTAAGGTTGTTTGGTTTATAAAGGATAATTTGAATTAGGAAATTAAGTTCTTGGCCACTTAGAGGACTAAGCATGCTCTTAATGTTTGATCAGCTCTAGGAGGATAATAAATGAATGCTAAAAGTGGTTAGAGAACCAAAAGGTTATTTGAATTTGAATATGGAAGTCGATTGAGGCTTTTCTGCACTACGGATCCACGATCCTCTCAAATAGGATCCGCTCGTTAAAGACCGTGGATCCGCTATCGACATGTTTTAGGTGAAATGATTATGCTTTTGTAAGGTTTATTATCAATGGATTTTGAGGTTTTGACTTAATTTTGAAGTCTTTAGTGTTGGATATCTCAAATCCTCAACCATAATAAGTGTTGGTGCTTAATGATGGTGCTTAATGATGGTTTTGGGCAAGAAGGTTGACTTTGGGTAGTCTAACTATAAGTTTAACAAGGATACCATTTAATTTGATATGGAGAAATGGTGATAACAAGTCCTAGAAGTCGATGATGTCCTAAGAGGAATTTACTAAAATCTTTAAAAATAAAAGAAATGAAAACTAATTTTTGAGCCTAATTTTGAGTCAAAGATGATTGAGATCAATTTGCTAAAATTGAAGGATAGACCAAACTAAGTGCTATCGATGTGATAGATAATGTGTCGTTGTTGGAGCGGAATTATGGTGAGTTTTGAATAGTTGATAAATCAAAAGTATTTCAAAATATATCCTAGATAAGCCATGGATGAGAGTGAGGTTTTCAACTATTTGAGGAAGACTTAGTTGGCTCTAGTATCTTATGTTTGACTCGTGTGAGGTGATCTAGTAGACTATTTTGATGTAGGCGATCTGTATTGCTTATCGAAGCCACGGATCCCACGGTTCCCTTCTCGGGAGGGATCCGCTAGTTTAATGCCGGGATCCGCCTCTGCAGATCGAAGGCTTTCAAAGAAATGTGCAATTTTGCACTTCTTAGTAAATGCTTCTCCTAGTTGTTTCTATGGGGACTAAATGCAAGAACACAACTACTATAATGTATAGCAAAGTAGGAAGAGCTAAAATTCCTAGAATGAGTGACGACGACCACTCAAGGGGTCGTAAAATCTCATTTTTCAAATACCTAAGTTAGAGTTGTTTAGTGCCAAGATATGGAGATACCTACATACTACGAGCATAGTTTAAAGTGTTACAAACCATTGTGTGAAATTGTTCATCATACACTTGGGTCCTAAGACCTTACCTCTCTTCTCCTTCCCATCTCGTCATCACTCGTCCTCCACTCTACCTCTTTTTCTTGAAGAAATTGGAAAAGCACTTGAAGATTCCCTTGGTTTGTTTCCATTCGGGTGATGCTCCAGGAACATCCGGCAATTGGTTGATATACTCCAAGGGGTCGAGTTCGGTATTTCCGAGTGGGTTGCTACTTCCTTCACCTTCTCTTGGTCTCTCCCTTTCTTCCGAGGAATCCGTGGGTGGGTGAGGCCTCTTGCCATCTACCATAAACCTCGTGGTTCTTCCCTCGGTCAATGGTACCATAACCTTGTTGCAAAAGCTATGATCATAGGTTTGTGGAGAAGGATCTAATGAAAAGATGAATTTAGCAAGACGAGTTAGGAGCATTGCATACGGGAGCACCATCTTGTCCATGCTTCTTACACTTGCCATTCTCTTGACCATGTAGTAGGCAATGTTGAAGCGAGTCTCGGTCACTAGACAATAGATCATGAAGCTTAGACATGCGTTGGGGTGATCCTTGTTTCCTACTAGACACACCACATTCTCCCTTATCACATCTTCCCATTTTCTATACAACGGGTACATCTCCGAGAGCTCCATTTGGAAAGGATCCCTATAGATCACTTTCGACTTCCTAGTAACCCTTGATGGGGATGCTCTTGGCAAAAACACGGTGTCCCTTACCGTGGTTGCTTCCGGGATTGTTGCGTGATAAATGTCGTGATGATCAACCATAGAGTGTAGCTCCTGCAACGACCATTCATTAGAATACATGCAAACACCATCATATGGAACCCCTATTATTCTTCCAAACTCCTCAAGTGAAAGAGTGTACTCATGTCCATTTATGGTGAATTCAATTGAGATGGACCCATCATCATTTCTAATTATACCCATAGTCTTGTAGAACTCAAGCACAAAGACCAAGCAAATTTGCTCGTTTATATCCAATAAACAATCAAATCCAATAGTTCCAAATACTTCCCTTATGTCGGTATTTACAAGAAATGATTGATCAACAACTCTACCTTCATGAAAGAGTCTCCTTTCAAGCAACTTAAAGGCTTTCCTATCGTCCGGACTTAATACATTTTTCCTATGGTACACGGGTATGTAGTGAGCGGTGTCTTGGTAATCTTGTTGCTTGTTGCTTGGCTTGATGTTCCTAAACAATACAACCACAATGTGGTGTTAATTGTGAATAGTAACCTAGAGGGTTTGATCACAATTTTGCTCTCATCATCTTTGTTGAATTCAAGAAATGTGTTTAATTTGTATTAACAATGTTAATTCTTTGATTTAGATTATCTTAGAAAACAATGTGGTGACAAATTATGATAAACCCATTTGAACCCAACTCTTAAAGATGAAGAAATTGTAATCTTAGAAATCAAGGAATTAAATTAACATTGTAGTGAAGATTGTACTTACACAAGTGATTGTTAAACTTGAGAGGAATGATCAAATTGCTCCTATGAACAATGACACGAGTTTTTGTTCGTGAGTCTTTGAGGTGAGTATAATTGTAGAACATCCACAGTGATCATTCTTTAGCTTATCTTGTCTTACATTGCACGGATCCCGCGGATCCCTCTCATTTGAGATCCGGCTAGTATAAGCGGAGGGATCCGGCATGACAGCAAAAGTCAGCTCAAACATTCCTTGATAACAAATGTTTGGGAGTTCTAAAACGCTTAGTGTTTTGATGTTAAGGCTCTAAAACTTGTGGTTTGAGGTTTTGAAGATTTAATACTATTCCTATTAGACGAGGTTCCCCTTTTTAAGAATTAGTCATAATTCTTGGGAAGCTTTTCAAACATTATAATAAAATCCCATTTTATCGTAATATAAGAAGTTTCACATGGATATTTATTGACATAGATGAAGTGTCAATAAATCCTTTGTGATGAATAATGATTGAGGTTATCGAATAACCAAGATATCATTATTACGAGTTGGTAATGTAGTCTATACAAATTAGTCAAGAATACTATTTTGATGATGACTATAATATGGATAACTACTTGAACAATTACTAATAAATCATGCAACTAAGATTTTAATAATAAAAATAAAAGTAAGTAATTAACGATCATACCTTTGCTAAATATTCTTTTTAAGAAAAGAAGTATTTAGATGTTTTGTGATCTTCTTGGAATCTCCAGATTTATGTTGTGAGAATACTAAACATTCTTTTTGCGAAAAGAAATATTTAGATAGATTCTTTATGATCTTCTTGGTAACTCCAAATCCAAGTATGGATAATGCTTAAAAAAATGTTAGAGCATTCTATCATTGTCCAACAATAAACAATATAATGATTTTTTAAAATATGACAAAAAAAAATAATCCTTCTTTGTAGTTTTCAAACATACATGGATCGTATCAAGTTTTTAAACTACAACATACTCTAAGAAACTTGGTAACGAAGCTCTGATGCCAATTGTGGAAAACTAGAAGGGGGTTGAATAGTTCTACCAATTTAAAACTTCCTTAGAGATATTTAGATCGACTTATGTCAATCTATTTGGTTGTTTATGTTGGACGTTGATAGATAGATATATAAACGTGTAATGAAAGATAAAGAGTAAGAAGCACATCACCACGACACAAGTATTTATAGTGGTTCGGCTACAAGGACACCTTCCTTACCCTACTCCACTCCCCGAGTCACCTACACGAGAGTTCGTAAACACTACACCAACTCCTTATTGCGGAGAAGCCTTCACAACGTCACTTAACCTTTTTCCGGTACAAAGCTAAATACCGAGTTCCTTTACACCAAGGTGAACCACACCTAACACAACGTCGCCTACCCTTTATATGGTGCTAGGCTAACCACCGAGTTCTATCACACCAAGGAGAACTAATCCTATCACAACATCGCCTACCCTTTATTAGGTACTAGGCTAAGCACCTAGTTCCATTACTATGGAGGAACTACTACCCTTCACATCACAACACCTAATATCAAGGAGATCCACTCCTTGTTACAACACCATCAAGGATATCACCATCCTTGGAAATAAAACAAATACTTATATGTATAACGATGCACCTCATCGATTATAGGACCTAGGCATTCTTCCCAAATGCTACTTGATTTGTTTCTTCGACATCCTTCACTAATGCCTTTGACATAACGCTTGGTACCCTTCACTAATGCCTTCGTCTTAACACTTTTAGCATTCTTCACTAATGCTTTGACACGGACGATAAGCACCTTTCACTAATGCTTTCATCTTGACACTTTCGGCATCCTTCACTAATGCCTTCGAACCCAACATCTATGGAGAAAGAAAGAACTATCAACAAGAGAACCTTAGTTGTCTTGATGATGACGAAGCATGGCAACTCATGGACTTGAGCTTGCTCGTCTTCAAGAAGTGGTGATCTCGCCTTTAAGAGGAACCTAGAAGATCACACAAAAACAAAAGACAAACTACATAGATCTCTTGGATCTGAGGTTAGAGGGTTATAATACTTGGGGAAGTATGTGTGTAAAGTTTTGTTTAGAAAGGATGAAATGGCTCTCTATTTATAGAGAAAGTTCTCTACTGTTTCCCGGATCCTGCGGATCCCTCCCACAAGGGATCCGGCTAGCACAAAGCCATGGATCCGTGGAACGCTCCTCTTTGCCCATGGGTATTTTTGGTTATGGGTCATGGGTCATGGGTTATGGGTTGATCCATGGTTTTCTTTCTAGATATAATGTATCTCAAGGATACAATGAACTTGGTTAAGTGGTATATATAAAACCATGGGTTATGGGTCAATACCATATGCTAGTTTTTACCCGTTTGGTATATACTTGTTTTTTACCCATTTTAGTATACTTAGTTTAAGTATCTGTTAACCCAATATGTAAACACTAGTTGTTGTATATATGTATCTAAATTATAAAATCACTTATACTTGTTTTAGTGTTTTATGCGAAAACGTAAGTGTGTTAGGAAACTATTGACTCAAACTATTTACGTATTCTATTTGTTTCGTTAAAATGATTTTACGTTTGTTATCGACAAAACATTAGAAGATCGTAAAATATAAATAAACGTTTTTATGGCTTATTTGTATTAACAACTCTCTCTCTCTCTAGAACACTTTATCTCTCTAAATCAATACTTACTCTTACGCTGGAGGATGACCGCGGAAGTCCCTTCCGCGGTGAGGCTAACTGTGTTTTACTTTCTTAGCAGCTACAAGCCAAGACTCTCACTTAATTCAAGACCCATTCCCTTAAAAGATAGCTTAAACAAGCCTTTGTGGGGGAAGTGCCCGAATTTGTATTAACAATTGAGTCAACACTTGCTCCGGGTTCCTTTTTGCCGTCTCCATCATATAATCCTATATGGATTATGAGAAATCATCAAAGTCAACCACCCGACCATATGGAAGTTGACACTTCCTTACCACCATCATTCTTGGTCGAGGCATTCTCAAATGCACCTCCACCAATCCTCCATCGTTTGAAGCTCCATGAAGCCGCTTCACTTGATCCTTCGCATCAAGCCATTTTATTTCCTCCACCACCACTACCTAGCCATGACAAAGATTTCTATCATTGTCAACATGTTGAAAGTTAGATACATGAAGTACGAGAAGACCAACGTTTCATGTTCTATCATCTCCTCGAACGTTTCGACGAGATCAAACCTAAACAAAACTTGAGCTAGAAGATTTTAGTGGTGTCCTAGCATCAAGCGTTAGATAGTCTAGAAATTCCTAGTCATGTATTGTCTATTTTCTTATTTTTAGAGTCATGTATATCATAACTCTTGTTTTATTAAATGGAATTACATGCTACTTGTTATTTTTCCGAGAATATGTATTCATATCTCATTTATGAGATAACATTACTTGTTATATCACCCTTGCGATTTTAGTCATCACCGACGGATCCTCAAGATGTTGCCTGAGACGGATCCCTACTAGGAGGGAACCGTGGGATCCGTGAAGTCGAAAGTTTTTTTCTAACTTAAATCACATTTGCAGGAAATTGTGAATTATACTTGTTTTCTAACCCTTGTTTTGCGCTTATTTAATTAACACATAAAGAATTTGACATCCTAAAGCTATGGGAGCTTGGTGTCAAAACAATACGTTGCAAAATTACTTGCAACCTTTGATTTAAATTTCATGACTTCCGTTGCAAATATTGCAATCATATAGGAAGAGCACACCGTCACATAGACGTAATCTTTGCATAAGTTAGTTGCAAATGAACTAGATTAGAATTAGTTTCTTGACGCCTTACTTAGGGATGGACTCGTCGAGGGGAGTAACGACGAGATCCTTTCCGTTACTTGCTCTCTATTTTTTCTTTCCTTTCACATGTTTTTCTTAAAAGCGATGTGTTGCTTTCTTTCAAACACTTTTGTTTCGACAAAAGGGGAAAAGAAAGTAAAAACTACAAATTCAAACTTTTACGAATTTTAGCTTTTCCTTAAAATAATCTTATGTTTTGTCATCAACAAAAAGAGGGAGATTGTTAATACAAATAAGCCGTAAAAACGTTTATTTATATTCAACGATCTTCTAATGTTTTGTCGATAACAAAAGTAAGATCATTTTAACGAAACAAATAAAATACGTAAATGGTTTGAACTAATAGTTTTCTAACACACTTACGCTTTCACATAAAACACTAAAACTAGTATAAGTGATTTTATGCTTAAGATATACATATGTACAACGACTAGTGTTTACATATTGGGATAACATATACTTAACTAAGTATATACCAAAATGGGTAAAACAAGTATATACTAAAATGGGTAAAAAAAGTATATACTAAATAGGTAAAACTAGCAAATGGTTTTGACCCATAACCCATGGTTTTATTTATACCACTTAACCAAGTTCATTGTATCCTTAAGATACATTGTATCTAGAAAGAAAACCATGGATCAACCCATAACCCATGACCCATGACCCATAACCAAAAATACCCATGGGCAAGAGGAGCGTTCCACGGATCCTTGGCTTTGTGCTAGCGGATCCCAAGTGGAAGGGATCCGTGGGATCCGGGAAGCAGTGAGGATTTTTCCTCTATAAATAGTGAGCCATTTCTTCATTATTTCTCACCCCTTTTCAATATACTTTCTCCCCTGAGTTAAATCTCACTAACCTTAGATCCAAGAGATCTATGTTTGTAGTTTTGTTTTTGTGTGATCTTTTAGGTTCCTCTTAAAGGAAAGATCACCACCTTTGAAGTCGAGCAAGCTCAAGTCCATGAGTTGCCATGCTTCCTCATCATCAAGGCTATTGAAGTCCTCTTGTTGATGATTCCTTTCTTTCTTCAAAGAAGTGTAGTGTTGAAGATATTAGTGAAAGATGTCTCAAGTATCAAGACGAAGATATTAGTGAAGGATATCTATCGTCAATAGCATAAGCACTTGTGGTAGGTGCTTAGAAGTCAAGACAAGAAGCATTAGTGAAAGGTGCTTAGAATTCAAGACTTGAAGCATTAGTGAAAGGTGCTTAGAAGTGAAGACACAAGACATTAGTGAAAGGTGTCTTGTAGATCTAGTCAAAGGCATTAGTGAAAGGTGCCTTAGATGTACATTCGATATGGTGTGTTTCGATGTACTAGATAGACTAGAATTAGATCCAAGGATATTGATGTCCTTGATGATGTTGTAAAGGAGTAGATCTCCTTTGGGATTAGTCATTGGTGTAGTGTGGTAGTAGTTCCTCCATTGCAATGGAACTAGGTGCTTAGCCTGGTACCTAATAAAGGGTAGGCGACGTTGTGAATGTGTAGTTCACCTTGGTGTGAAAGAACTAGGTACTTAGCCTAGTACCTTATAAAGGGTAGGCGACGTTGTGAAGGATTAGTTCTCCTAAGGTGTGAAAGAACTCGGTGGTTAGCCTAGCACCGTATAAAGGGTAGGCGACTTTGTGTTAGGTGTGGTTCGCCTTGGTGTGAAAGAACTCGGTATTTAGCTTTGTACCGGAAAAAGGTTAAGCGACGTTGTGAAGGCTTCTCCGCCATAAGGAGATTGGTGTAGTGTTTACAAACTCTCGAGTAGGTGACTCGGGGGTGGAGTAGGGCAAGGAAGGTGTCCTTGTGGCGAACCACTATAAATACTCGCGTTGTGGTTTTGTGCTTCTTACTCTTATCTTTTCATTACATATCTTTATATGCTTGTTTATCAACATCCAACACACACAACCAAATAGATTAACATAAGTCGATCTAAATAGTTTAAAAGGAAGTTTTAATTGGTAAAACTATTCAACCCCCCTTCTAGTTTTCCACACTATGTTATGAAACTAGTCGTGTAACACTAATCCTATTTCTAAATGATCATTGAAATTTTGCGTCTGTTATGAAGTTTTACTTTTCAGCTTTTTAAATATTAGGGCCCCGTTTGGTTTGTGATGTTTGCTTATGGGGGATTGGGTTCAAAGTAAAATAGTTAATTTAGTTCAAGTAAATGGGGCTAAAAAATGAGACTCAGACCTTTAATGAGGGCATAGCCGAATCCTTAGGTGGTTGCCCGGTATAAACACTGACACACCTTCTTCTTTTTTCCTGTCGTTCCTCTTTTGTTTTATGCTAGTGACTTCTTTTCCTAATATATATTTTATTTCAAATATTATAGTTTATTGCTTTATAAATAGGCCCCATCTATTATTTATTATATTTATTAATAAATAAACAATTCTAAGTTTTATCTCCACGTACAAAACAAACAACTTTTACACTTTTTGTCTCCTACATTAAATCAAAATCCAAATTCTAATCCAAATCAAAATCAAAATCCTAAAGCTAAACCATCTACAAACCAAATGGGCCTTTAGTATTTTCATGGCTATAAATACAACTATAGGCATGTTTGATAGGGATTCTTTTGGGTTTTGGATTTAATAAATGCAAATCAAATATTTGTTTGTAGTAAAGATGGGTGGTTTAAAGGGTTTTATAACAATGTGAAACCATATATTGTTTTATCTAGAGCAAATTTTCTAAATGAACGATTTCTATTACTATTTTACATAAATGAACCTCGAGTGTGTTGTTTACCAAAATGAACTTTTCAACTGGGCGAACCTTGGGCGAAATTCTGGGCAACAACGACACTCGAACGAAATTTCGGGCGAACCTTGGGCGAAGTTCTGGGCGACAAAGACCCTTGGGCGAGATTAATGACCCTTGGGCGAAATTCCAAGCTATGTGGATGCAAAGGGGGCTGGACATAATGTGGCTCAAGCTGTTGCCATTGGATTGTGAAGATGGTTGTGCTAGAAAAAAAATTCGTAGCTTGTGAAAATGGTTGAATGTTTTGAGATATGAGTGGGTGATGAAAGAAAAAAAGAAAAAGAAAGAAGAGATAAAATGGTATGATAAGATGACGGGCATTAAGATGCCTGATGAAAGAAAACAAAATGGTCCCTTATATTGTACACTTGATGTGACACTTTTTGTTCATTCTTAATAAACTATTGAAAAAAAGTTTGTATTTATAAAATAAGTATTGAAATGAATTATTTTAGGTAATTTAGTTTTTATCCATATATTTCTGTCCTATTAATTTTATTTATATTATAAAATAAAAAAGTTTATTTCTCACCTCTCACTATTAATATAAATAATATTTAATTATATATTAATATAAATAATATTTAATTATATATTAATATATAATATTTATTTTAATTTTTTTCTCTTTCATACATAAAATTTAAATCCAAATCCTAACCAAATCCAAATCATAATCATAAACCCATCTAGACCACATCATTAATTAAGTTTGTTTCATAACCCAGGCATCACGCCAACTAGTTATTGATTTTTAATTTTTTTTATGAAAGTTTGAAAATTATCATTGTAATGCATAATTTTTAGCAACTTTTTGAAATAACATAATTAAGGGCCCGTTTGATTTGTAGGTGGGTTTAGGATTTGGATTTGGAATTGGATTTGGATTTAGATTAAGATTTGGATTTGATATAAGAATAAAGAAATATAAAATGTTATTTGGTTTTAGATGAGATAACTATTGGATTTGAAGTTTATATATTATTATTAAATACAAAAGTTAAAATTAAAAAAAAAAAAAAGAGATGATGATCTAAGGCTTGAAAAGGTACGAAACTAAGAAACCATGTCTTTTTCATTTGCATGTACTTATCATACAAAAGTCAAAAAAGACGGACGGGATTGTCATAATTGTAGGGGGTACCCATGGGTTTTGTGAAAGACCTCATCTATGGGTATTAAATACTATTTCATATCCGAAAACTCGAAACAAAAAAAATTTGTTTCACATCAAATCCTTTCCCTCAAACCGAAATACACATAACAAACAGGCTCTAAGTTGATTGTAATTATGAGGAAAGAAAATATATGTACGACGACTCAACCGTAAAATCTGTAATCGGATATACTCTTTTTCTATATTATCAAGAACCTAAGAACAAAAAATCAATCATTAAAACACTACTACTATCAATTAATGACTGCTCCAAACATGGGAGACTCGGCACTGCTCCGAACATGGAGACTTTAGGTCAAGGACATACAGTCTATTAGGTTCAAACAAGTCATAATTCATAATTAAGTCTAAGAGTCTAAGGGTTCAAAATATATCAAATAGTTCAAATCAAGTCAAAAGAAAGTTCAATATAAGTCAAAGGGTTCAAAATATATCAAGAGGTCCAAATTAAGTCAAGAGAGTTCAATATAAGTCAAAGGTTCAAAATATATCAACAAGTTCAAAGAAAACAATTTAAGTTTATGTTCATGCATTTCACCCCAAATAATTAAAGCGGTAAAAAGGGGGCTGTGAATACTCACCTTGGCAAAAAGCAGTATGAACGAGGGTCAAGTCAGATAGTATGAAAGTGTGGCTCCGACACGCAACCTAAATTAGTATGGCGAGTCTCAGTTCTGATTTCTTGTTAGATAAAGTCTACTTTACTTAATATTTAATTTACAAGTGTTGTTATTGTTGTTGTTGTTGTTGTTGTTGTTGTTGTTGTGTCGACGTTAGTTTTAAAAATGTCATTTTCAAAATAATGTGTATATTTCGACTAATAGAACTTGTTTTGAAAACAATGTTGAAAAGTATATATTTCAGCTAAAATTGATTACATATAGTGTTTAAACGAAAGCTTTATAGAAAATATAACGTTTGATCGATAAAGAAAGTTTGGCTTAAATAATGTTATAAGTACATATTTATTTATGAAATTATATGTATATACGTTTTATCGATATGAATAAAGTGTATGTATATTTATATGTATCTACAAGTATGTATAACATTTTAATTGTCGCCTTTGAAAATAAAAAATATGTTTATAAAATATTTGAACCGAGGTATATAATTTACTTCTTGATGAGTCCATTCTGAAAAAAAAATAGTTTTATACGTATTGTTTTACTTGCTTTATGAATATAAAGGTATCGGGTCTAAATGAAATATTAGTTTTTTTTTAAGAATCTTCATATAAACATTTAATTTTAGTCATATTTGGTTTAATTGTTTTACACGATTACAAATCTTGCTCATAAAATTCATTACTCAATTTAAGTGTTTATATGTAATTTACAATGACGACGTAAGTAAAATATTAATCGACGAGAAATTTTGAAAAGGCGAGCGAGTGGTTCGTCGTGCTAGGGCTGTGGCCCGAACCAACAGTCAACAGTGACCACGGCGAAAATCATTACCGCCCTGACTTTTTCTCCAACATTGTGGATGCTATTATATAGTGTTTATATGATCTAAATAACTTACTGAGACATGGAAAAAAAAGTACGTGTTGTCAAATTTTTCATAATCTAATAAGCTGATAAACCCACTAGCCAATCCAAACACCTATTAGAAGTTGTAATGACGATGTATAAAAGGTTCGAATTCACGTTCTTGCCATTGAAAACATCCATTTTAACAAACTTTAGCTTATCAGTCTACTATGATGTTACTAATTTTAAACTTAATACATCAAAAGTGAACAAAGCAAATAATACTAGGCAAATTCTATCAAGTCTCACTACTGCAGTACAACCACAGGTTTTTACAAGTGTGACATACAGGTCCAAAGTCAATAAATGGTATCATATTGACCAATTTAGGCACTAGAATAACATAAACCACATTTTTTTTATAAGCCGATTATTAGGATTAATTTAGAAATTGCTTTGGTTTTTCTCTTCTTGATTCTCGACAGTAGCAACAACAACAACATATGAATGACAATTTTTATTTATACCCAATTAAACCTTAACCAATTTCATAACAACTTTTATTATAATAAACCCTCAATGCCACCTCAATGCCATGTAATTTAATTTAATGCCACATAATCATTAGTTGTCCACATAAGGAAGATTTTTTTTCCACCTAAGCACTAATTTTTAAATTTAATTAGAGTTTATTTAAATTTCGGATTTTTAATAATTATTTTGTAAATTTCGGTTTTTAGAAATTATTTATAAAAATGAACCATGCAAGGATTGAACCTTGGTCATTTGGATAAATAACTTGTAGGCAACAAGTTATTTAGGTAATTATGTTGCATATTATAATCTATAAATGGATATAATTATATTGGAATCATATACTAAATACAATTTATCTAAAAAAATTATATTAAGTAATTATCTTTTTTAAAACTTTTTATACATATCTTTTCCTTAAATATATATTTTTTCTTAATTCATTCATTATTAACAAAAAAATCATATGTATATTTTCCCAAAAACAAACAAACCCTAATCATTAGAACTCTCTGCATGAAGAAAACTTGTTAGATATAGGATTTCACAAACACATTAAACCATAACCATGTGGGGCGTTAACAATGTTTAGAGAGAGAAAGTTCTAGTGAGAGAAAGGAAGAGAGTTGGGAACTATGTGAAACAAAGAAAAATAGTATTGAAGCTCCAACCCTCTACCTTGAGAGGTAGAGGGTATTTATAGTTTCTTACAAACAAACGCCACCTACGGGCTGTGGATCAGGCATACAGTGGGTAAAGACCCGTCCGTCCTCCACGGTGTTACATAACTAAATACTACTTAACATAAAATAACTACGACTACGAGCTTTTAAACGATAACATATACTTGAGGTGACCGACTCTTTAATACTTGGAATTTCTAATTCCTAACAGTCTCCCCCTAAGGGAGGTCACCTCAAACACACATTAAAATTACATTGAATACAAACAGATATAACATTGAGATTGTTCTTGGATTATTGTCCATGTTCTTTGTTCTGTAGCTCGTAGTCTTTGATTCTTCATTATTGCATGTTTGGATAATCTGAGTGGAGGTCTTTAAGCGATCCACGTGATCTTGGGTTTTGAGCCGACTTTGAGATCATCGACCACATTTAAATCTCTGACTCAACCTTTGTGGTGTTGGTAATTAATGATGTTGTGACTTTTGGACCGACATGCTCACATTCAGGATCATGATTTATTCTTATCAGAGTAGCGGAAGCTTTCGTTGATTCATGACATTGGCAGCAGCGTAGCAGAAGCGTGGAGTGAAAATATCAAAGTCATTGATGCACCAATCATGATTTCTTTAGATATGAATGTGTTGTGTGAGCATGCGGCTATGGATTGACCGCTCCATTCTGATCAACTGCAAATGTAGGGGTGTACCGCATAAGATAGTTAGCAATAAAGCGCACGAAAGTGTCTTTGATCACTTCGATGAATTGAGGTACACGCCCACGGTTCCCGTTGATCGATACAAGCATCTTGCACGTGATCGGTATAATTCGATGAATTTCCTTGACGGGGTTTCGCAATGCTCTAGCCGTTCTCAAACCGGGCGTCTCAAAGAAGACAACACGGAGTGAGTGAACCGGCGAATAGAGATTCAGCGATTGATGAAAAAGATTTGAAAAACAATCGTGTATAGCTCAATAGAAATTGTTTTGCAATACAACGAAGTTTTAGTGAAAAATCTTTTATCAATCATTAACACCTTTTGATTTGAAATAATTGTACTCGATCGATGTGCTAGAGAAAAGAGTTTTAAGCACAACAACCGGTTTTCAAAGGCATCCGTCAATCCATTTTCTTGGACCCGGATTGATTCAATTTTGAATCGCTCCACCGATGAGGTCCATATGACACAATCAAGTCTTGGCAATACCACAAGGATAGTCGCGGGACTCATAAGATATAATCCCACATTCCACATTGTGTGAAATAGTGAGTCTTCAAGAAATAAGTGTCCTAAAGAGATTAATTTATGATCTCGTGGCTCTAGACTCAATTAGTGCTCTTTTGGTTTCCTGAGCCGGAGACTAGGGAGAGGGTCTCCTTATTCAATATCAACAATCTCTAAGAGAGAGTCGATAGATTATGTAGGTTCCCTATAAGAATAAAACAAGTCCCTTTTAAGAGGAACTTGAGTAGCTTGGGAAGTTAGTGCAGTGCGTCACTGGGTCCATGACGTCTTGTCTTCAATACCAGTGTTACCTTAGTAACCACCAGTAGCATATGAACTGAACCCGGTTTACGCCTAAGGTTGAATTATTGGAGGCTATTTCTTTTCACCCTTTTTCTCATTCAATTCTTTTTCATTCTTCAACCCCTTGATTACTTACCGAGACTTCATAACTAGAACCTTGTTGGGTTTGTTCGATACTAGCTCAATCTCGATCCGCACTCTTCCCATATCTCACTTTTCTCCTTTTTTTTTCCATCATACCTAAGGACTTCTACACTATCTAATGGATTGTCCCTGGGTAGATCCCTCCGGTTCTGGCGGATCATGGTACCTCAACCTAACCTTATCAACCTTATATCACCATACATAAAGTAAAGTTGGTTGGTCTTTTTGGTATCGTTTATCTGCCATTGGAACCAATTGAAAACCATTTGAAAGTCAATCAAGATACTTGTGATATGGAATCAAAGCACTTTGAGTAGATAAAACATTTTAAAGAAGGATGAGGTTTTCACAAGTTTGCTACCCCTCAATATGTGCATAGATGTTTGAGAATATTTTGCACATATTAGGAAAAGACTGCACATTGAGATAAATTGATCACGTTTCAAATATTTGTGGTTTAAGATAGATGCTCCCCCTCAACGTGTGCATGGAAAATTTGAAATCGTTTGTCACTTGCGGGGAGGCAAACATACTAATCACTTATGAAACCATCTATCGAATTATCAGTTTAAATCCAATTTAAATCACAAATTCTCCCCGATCACAATTATCAAATCATTTGAGAATCGTGATCTCGATGATTAAATTGTTTTGAAAGCTTTTAAGGAGAATTGTGACTTGATTTTGAAAAGCGTTTTAAGCGATAAGGATCGAATTTTGAGACTTTAGACTCCAAAGATTTAAACATGCTTGAATATCTTTTGAAAACAAACCATTGTTTGAAAAAAATACACTTTTTAATAAAAAATCATTTTCCCCCTCAATCAATAAATTACTTTTGAGAGATAGATAGTTTTAACAACCGTTTAGTACAAATGATTTGCCAAAATTGAGCCCGAGTAATTTTTCAAAGCAATTGTTTTCATTGGATAGTGATTTTTTTTTTTTTTTTTTTTTTTTTTTTAGACTCGAGCATGAGATTTGAAAAACAAGATAAAGTATGGCTCTGTTCTTTCTTTTTAACATGGGTTACTGCCTGAAATGACAATAAACCACTATTTTTCTTCGCTTTTTTTTTTTTATGAAAGACTATGTACATTCGATGAACATCTAAAGACCCGTGACATTCTTTAAATATCAACACAAAGTCCGTAGATGATATCGAATTGAGAAAAACATGACAAAAAGACAATATTTTTGAGGATTTTTCGAATTTTTCACATTTTTATGGATTTTGAAAGTTTTATAATTTTCTATTTGATTTTTTTGAAAGTTTTGTAATTTTGTATTTTGCCTTTTGAAAAAAATATATACAAAGAGATAGATGAAGAAGGACCTTCACTCCTCGTCTTCCTCCTGAAGACGTTTGAGTGTTTCTGGTTGAAGGCTTTTCAAGCCAAGTCGTGGAAGAATAAACTCAAAACGTTCTCTTGGGAGAGCTTTGGTGAAGATGTCGCTAACGGTATTCGATCCTTACAAAATAGAGTTCCACCACACCTTTTTCCACTTGTTCCACGATGAAATGATGTCGAATGTCGATATGCTTTGCTCTTGAGTGTTGAGCGTTGTTGCATGAGAGAGCAATAGCACTTTATTATCACGATCTGAGAGGATTTTGTTGAATACAAAGCCATAGTCGATTAATTGAGATCTCATCCATAGGATTTGAGCACAACAAGATGACATGGCTATGTATTCGACCTCTGTAGAGAAATAGAAGTACTCATTTGCTTCTTTGAAGACCCGACTCACAAGTTTATCACCCAAAAGCGAGCACCTCGGGCGTGCTTCGACGAGTATCTTGACACCTGCATGATCTGCATCTGCATATGTTGTTAGTGACATACCGGTGTCGTCGGTACCAAAGTCCCATGTTGATGGTTCCTTGGAGGTACCGAAGACCCGTTTAACCGCTTCAAGGTGCTTTTGGTAGGCTTAGCACGGTATCTAGCACACATGCATACAATGACAGAATATCGGTCTCTTGGTGTAAGGTACATCGGGATCCGATCATGCTACGATATTTCGTTTGGTCTACCATGATCCCCGAGTGGTCCTCATCCGGTTTTATACGCTCAATCATGGGAGTGTCAACGGTCACTAGAATCAAATCCAAATTTCTTTAGAATCTCATTTGCATATTTAGATTGATTTATAAAATGCCTCAGGGACTCTGTGAAATTTGTAATCCCAAGAAAATGACATTTGACCCATCATAGACATTTGAAATTTGGAACCCATTTCTTTTCAAAAACGATCACATTCATTGGGGTCGGTCGAGGCAAAGATAATATCATCAACATATATTTGAACATGAATTAAATGTTTGCACGACTTCGGTGAGCAGTAGGATCATTGCTCCTTTCTTTGAAGCCGGTGAGCGGAAGAAACTTTGATAGCGTATCATACCATGCCCTTGGAGCTTGCTTTAAACTATAAAGAGCCTTCTTCAAACGATAAGCGTGAGTAGGATGCTCGGATTCACAAAGCCTTGGGTTGGTGGCGTGACGACTTCTTTAAGATCTCCGTTCGTAAATGCCGTCTTTACATCCATCGATAGACTACCATGTTCTTACTTGCGGCATTAGCCAAGAATATTACGATTGCCTCGATTCGAACAAGCTGGAGCAAAAGATTCTTCAAAGTCAATACCCTCCTCTTGACGGTATCCTTTAGCAACCAATCGAGCCTTGTTCTTTAGCACATCACCATGCTCATCAAGTTTCACTTTGAAGATCCATTTTAGAGCAATGATCATAGCACAATCTGGGTGGTACTAATTCCCATACATCTAATCGATCAAACTCATGAATTTCATCTTGCATGGCATTGAACCGGTGTCTTGATTCATAGCGGTTTAACATCTTTAGGTTCGATCTTTGAAATCTTGAGTTAAAGAAGCACCATAAGGCATCGATAGCAAGTTGTTTACAGTGGATACCGGACGAGAGGGTTTCAATGATGTTATCCAATGGGTGATCATGTGTCCATTTTCTAAGATGTTCATGTGGTTGTGGTTGTGGTTGTGGAACCGAGTAGCAGAGTCGATGTCTCGATGAAGATGGTTCGAGATGATGATTCGAGAGCAAATATATTTTCAAATGGAGCATCTTCGGGAGTAGCAAAGGATTAACTTCATCACGTGAATCGGAAGCATTTCCATGATGTACACTTGATGATTGTAGATTTGTTGATGAAGCAGTTGGTCGTGAGCAGCGCTTCTTGGCTTAATGACATAGAAGTTAAAGGGTTAATTTCATTGGCGAGGATAGAAGCGACCTTTGGTGATTGAATTGTCATATCATTGTTACTTGGCTCAAATTGTTCATCAAACATTGGATCAAACAGTTTCTTTAAATCATCTTGAGGGAGGTACATATGGAGTTCTTGATGAGGAGTTTGGTACAAGAGATGAACCAATGGGATTGCTTTGAAGTGCGGGTCTGAATGGATTGTCCAGAGCCATTTGACGATCGACTCATCAAGCGTGGCGTGAATTGTTTCCATAATATTTCGGGTTCTCTTGTTGTAAATTCGGTAACCTTTTGTGTTAGGTGCATAGCCTACAAAAACTCAATGTCCGCTTTAGCTCTCGGTTTTCCTAAATCTTGACCATCATTAGTTGGATAACATAAAGCACCGAACACGAAGGAATGAAAGATCGGGTTTTGTTGTGGACAAGTTCATATGGAGTTTTCCATGGCGGTGTGAATCATGGATCGAGTTTGGGTGTAGCATGCGATGGCGATAGCTTCACCCGGAGAAACATTGGAACTTTTGATTAAATCGGCATAGTCCTTGCGGCTTCCACAAGAGTTCGATTTCATCTTTCAACTACACCGATTCGTTGAGGAGTTCGAGGAACACTTCTTTGATGGTGATTCCAATACTTTCATAAAACTCACCAAGTTGTTTGTTAACAAACTCGGTTCCATTATCTGTTCGGATGATTACGACCGTTTTGTTAAGACGAACTGCGACTATTTGATGAGTTTGATGATGATATCGGAGTTTCATCCTTTTCTTTAAGAACTTTACCGGTGAATCTAGAAATCATCCACCACAACTAACACATATTTTTCCCAAAGATATTCTGCGCTCTCATGGGTCCACATAAGTCCATGTGAATTGTATGAAGAACTTCGTGATCGAGTTTGTAGGTTTGGATTTATGGGCATACTTCTTGCTTTTTCCCAGTGGCATCTGAACAAAGATGATCCTTTTCATACTTAAGTCTAGGTAGACTTACAACTAAGTCCTTTCTGGAGATATCATTGAAGGTGCCGAAGTTCAGGTGATTGAGACGACGATGCCATAACCATGACTTTGTTTTAGAAGACTTTGACAACAAGCAAATTGGAGAAGACTTCATCATATCTTCGATAGAGATGATGTAAAGATTTGAGCCACGTGAACCTCTTAAAAGTTCCTTACCAACAAGTTCTCTAACGAAACAAGTATGTTTTACGAAGGCTACTTCTAGATCGAATCGCGAATTGACCAACAGAGAACGAGGTTATGACCAAGACCTTCCATAATATACCGGAGATAACACTTTTACCAACAACATAATCTCCATAACCCATAATTGCACGAAATGATCGTTCCGAATCTAAGCTGTCTAGATGAATTTGCTCACGAGTTCATGAGCGACCGGTCTCCGGTCGTATGCTTGGAGCGACTGAGTCCGGTACCACGAGCGATTTGAGCGATCTGCGGATGAACACGAGACAAGAATGGATAACTTGATAATTGGGATCCCATGCAAGAATGGGTTCCACTTGGTTAATGTGATGGTGGAACACCCGCATCGAAATAGAAACATCCATATCGAAGTAGAAGCAATGGAATCATTGGGAATAGATCACGATCTTGGTGTACTGTATTTGACATATTCAAAGTATGTTCACTTCTTAGGGAATAGTTCTACCGATGAGGCATCCATTTTCTAGTGGGCATAGTCTTAGCGGTTTGAGGACAAAGCGATTATTCTTATGACCAAAAGGTATCCAATAATAACCTATCTTTATAAATGTTCTTCTGTGGGTTTCCTTTGTTTTCTAACAATCTTTCGTCTTTGCCTTTTAGCCTTCTTTGCACGATTATTAGCATTAGCAATTTTAAGCGGGCATTTGTGACATTAGACAAAGCATTCACACCACATTCATGATTAGCAGCGAATTCAAGCGGACATCATTACAAGGTTTGCAAATAGTATCGAATTGAATTAATTACGATGCGCCTATGGCTAATACTAGAATCAACACGATTCGTTTTATTTAACTCAAACTTAGTGTTCCTAGGGTGATCTTCTACTTTCTTCCAATGCACATTCTTACACCTTGCTTTAATGTCACTTGTTTACTCTGTAGGAGAATGGGAACATTAGTTGGTTTTGCTAATTTATGCATTTCTGTTTAGTTGTCTTGGGATATGAACTATTTGAAGGCACTGATAAAGTTCATTCTCTTAACGATAGAAGTCTTTGGGGTTGAACTCCTAGAGGGCACACTCGAGTTCACATTCTTAGCATTAACATATTTGGAATCTGAACTACTTGAAGGCATGATTGTGCTAAACTAGTCAAGTCTTATCACACAAGCCGGCCACTTGTGAATGGCCAACCGTAACAGACTTAAAACAGCTCAAGCACAAATGCAATGAAGTCCTGGAGAATATAATGAATTCCCGGGTCTTTAAGTCCCACGGAGACTCAATGGTGTGTAAACACTAATTCAGACGATAGAATGATCACTAAGGATAGTGATCAGTAAAGGTTGGATTGAATATTACACTACTGAAAAAGTTTATAAATTAAAGCGACTTAAATACAAATTAAGAAGATTAAAAAGATAAAATATATTAAATAAACGCTATCACTATTTTTAAAATGATGAACGTTTAAAACCTAAAACATCGTTTAAATAAAATTACGTAAGCGTACAAAATAAAAAGTGAGATCTAAGAAATAAAGTCCTAAAAATATGAAAATGACATTTTACAAACCTAATGATAAAAGAAAATATTTAGAAAAGAAAATTATTTTATAACTAATTATCTAATTATTATTAATTAAAAACAATTTTTAACTATTTAATAATAACCTAAAATGAAAGAAAATAGGAAATAAAGCTAGAAAAATAAAATTTTGACTTAGAAAAATCTAAAATAACAAAATAGAATTTTCAAAACTATTTTTATATTTTTCTGATTATTTTTCTATTTTCTATGAATTTAAAACTATTTTAATCTAATTTAAATTGTGAAAAATACCAAATTAAAGTAAAAAAATAAGGAAAAATATTTTTTATGCCTTTTATATTTATCTTAATCTATTAAAATTGAAAAATTATTTTTTTGGAACTTTTTCTCAATTAATTGCAGTTAAAGCTATTTAAAAATGATTAAAAACTATTTTAAATTAAGAAAAATAGTAAGCGATAGCTAAAATTATGAAAATTAGAAATTCTAAAATGATATTCTAAAGCTATGAAAATAGAAAAACAAGGGCTTATGTGGATGAAATAAGAATTTATGATGTAGCGATGTAAAAATAAGCAACGACAATAAGCAAATAAGCACTATATTGCACCAAACTACTACGAGAGGCTACTTTATACTATAACTACTCTAAAGCAACAATGAAACTACTCCTAACTTCTTAAATGCAATCTACCAATAAATTAGCTAAGCGCCATTTAAGCAAAGCAGTGAATATGGCCTCGCTTTAGCGAGTTGCACCGGCTTATTTAATAAGCTAAAGAGCAAACCAAAAGTGGATATCGATAAACCACCTAGCAAGCGCAAATGTGCCAAATATTAGACCCTAGTTACTTGAAATGAACAACATACACAGTGCAATACTGTAGCTATTTTGACACGAGGTTTGACTTGTAAAACAGATTAAGAAAGTTGACTTTGATGAGATTCAAGATCAAATGTAGAGGCGATTAAGGATATAAAATGATGAAATGGAAGCAATGCAAGCTGGTTTATCAAAGTCTTAACCCATATGGAATGATTATAATGCGGTTTTAACGGATTGAGTATAAGATCGGTTATGGTGCAAAATTGACTAAAGGTGCAAATGGTTTGCAAAACAAGGGCAGATATGAGATCAATCCACTATAGTAGGCCTAACTCAATGATCTACTCCATTATTAGACCTCTAAAAGCAGTTTTAGCTTTGATCCAAACACCCCTTTATTAACTCTAGCAAACAAATTACACTACCACTCTGATTCTACTTAAGCAAGCATTCTAACAAGCTGGGCGAGATCATAGAGCATCAAATAACATAAAACAAGCATCAAGCAATGAGCCATAAGATCATTCATAAAAGCAGTTTGAGAAGAAAGAAAAGACTACTCACTTGGTTATTCCAACCAAATTTGAGCGGAGTAACAACATCAAACAAGTGTGAAACATCAACCAACAACCCAACCAAGCATCACAATCAACCCGTTCCAATTTACGAACCAAATGAGCAATGCGGTTGACTTTCGTTGACCATATGACAAATTTGTTTGAAAATGACTAATAAGTTTGCAAAAGCTATGATAAGCTTAAATAAACTTATTTGAGCTAAAACAAAGCTATTTGGAAGCTTTAACACGAAATTTGAAACTAGCTTTTTCAACGGTGAGCTTGAAATCATAAAATGAAATTAAAACCTTGAATTACCACTTAAAAGCGGATTACAGCTGTTAAACAAGCGAGTTTGATACATATGAACTTGAAATTACAACTTTTAATCTAAACTACAACATTTTATTGAAAAAGCGACATAAAGGAAAAACTTAAAACTAACTACCCCTTTCCATGCTTCTTTCTTCCTTTTATAGCTCGGATGATTTCTCTCTCTCTCGAGATAATCCGCCTTATTTCGGGGCCATTGGATGACTTTGGGATCATATTGGCCAATGATCATATTGGCGTAAATTTGACTTTGACTGTTGTGGTTGAGTAAAAGGATGAAGATGCATTAAATGTGTTTTGGAGGGTAGGAGAGGTGGGGGACAAGTTAGTAATAAGGTGAGGAGGGTATGGGTTTGCACAGGTGTTTGCAGAGAACAAGTGGAGAAGGAAGAAGTTTGGCGCCAATGGGGTGTCTTGACGGATGGTTTGACGGATATTAGTAATACAAGGGGTCCAAAATGCAATTTGACGGGGGTCAAGGTCTAGGCGAGGCCAAAAAGGTATTAGGCTTAATAAATGACAAGGACCTAATGTGCCAATACTGAAAATCAAGGGACCATTCTTGTTAATATCTCAAAGCTGATCCAAGGGTTAAAAGTGACAAGTTTCAATAATGCAAGGACCAAACTTGACAATTTCAAAATTCCAAAGGCCATTCTTGCCAATTTTTAAACTTGGAGGACCAAACTTGTAATTTTCTCAAACTTTGTATATTTTTCACCAAAGGACTAATTTTGACAAGTTATGATATTAAAAGGACCTTTAGTGATTTTTCTTTTGAAATTTTGACTCAGGGACTATTTTGACAATTTTAGAAACTTGGGGGTGAAGCGCCAATTATGCAAACTTTGCTCATTTTCATCGATTTTAAACATTTTGCATACGAAACATATAAAATGCAATTTTGGAATATTTTCGATATTTTGATGCATTCGAGCATTTTAGGCGTTTTGCGATTGATTTGACTAAAAATGATGAGTATTTACACACTCATCAAGCACACTAAGGTTCACGTTCATAACATTTGGCATTGAATGACTTGCATGCTTGGCACTAGGCATTGAACAAGGTATCAAGGGATTGACTTGCTCACCTAAGGTTTTAGGGCATATTGTAATTAAACATTCTAGAAGTTCTTGAGATCGTTTGGCATATAAGCGTACATGGCGGTTGCATTATCAAGTGGTTTTCTAACTTATCCTCTTTTACAATCTCACGGAGACATTCTAAGGTGTCCTTAAGATATGAGAAATATGTTTGAATTGCGGTTTGTTATTCCTAAGATGAGGAGGAACATATTTATGATCAAAGCATATTTATTCTGACATGCATCTTTGAGCACCATTCTCCCCATTGGTCATTGGCATTTTCCTTTTTCGACTCTTGATTCTCAATTTCTTTTTACCTTGAGGTTATTTTTTCGTTATTTTTGTTCAGTGACTTTAATTGACTCAAATAACTCATTGAAATGACGTTTAACCTTTTCATTTTCTTGAAAACTCTCATTTTCCTTTTGTAAGGCATTAACCAAGTTTTGAAGATGAAAATTTTGAGAATTCGAGAATCTAAAGGAGGAGGCATTTGGGAGCCGGTCATATTGTTCTTTTCACCCTTTAATTGAGAGATTTGGGCTTTCAACTTTCTAATCGTATTCTGATGAGCTTGAATCATTAAATCGCGTTTTTAGTTCAAAAACTACATCAACCTCTGGAACATCCGAGGATATCTTGATGTTTGAGGTTTAACATTTTCTTTAAGATGTTGATATTTTAGTTGCAAGTCAAAATGTTCAACTTCTAGCTTAGAAAAATGTTTTACCAAATTATCGTGATCATCTGTTCAATTTTATCACTTAGTTTAGAGTTTTGATTTCAAGCTCAATGACACGATCATGGGAGACTTTCAGCGCAACGAGATAATTCATGTAATTGAGAAGCGATAATAGAGCAATTAGTAGCGATTATAAAACACATCTTGAGAGATACATTAATCGATTCTCATTTAAGGTATCAAGTTCTTCCTCTCAATTTCATTATATTTTAATGCCGCTCATAGTCGCTAACTTCAATTATCATTGCATCAAATTCTTTTCCATTCCTTTAATATATGTATCCATCCCTTTTAAGACTCTCAAAGTGATCTTTTAATTGTTTAAAGAAAGGCATGACTTGATTAAATAACATTATTTTGTTTGTTCAAAACCCTTTCCCTTGATTATCCCGGTGGGTGTGATTCTTTTCTTACAGTGTTTTCAAAATACACAAATAATTGAAAGATCACATATTGGTGATTAAGGTTTTGCTCTTAGTGGCAATAGTTCTAGGAACCAAATGCATTAGTGTATTGGGAGGATACCACGATCGGCTGCAGGCATTCTCTAAGGGAGGGTTTGTTTAAACAAGATTTTCGACTTTTAGCTTATCTAAATCCTTTTCGAAAACTTGTTCGAGGCGTTAATAACGTTTGAGGCTTAAATTTGTTTAAGGAGATCCAGTTTTCCTTCTTGTAATCATGGGGTTTGATCGTGATGTTATTCTTTTGCATTCGGGATCATCTAGCTTCTTATTCATTTTCTCCTAGATGCATCATCTAATTTTCTATCTTCCTCGGTTCACTCAAGCAACTAGATTTACTGTCTAGGCTTAAGGATTTCATTACCATCATAGATTACCTTATGAGCACTTTTAGCCTTTTAATGACCTCTGGATTTGGTTCCTCAACAAGGGAGTACTATGCTTATCACTTAAAACTACGTGCTTAGTGATTAAGTGAAGCGATTTGAATGGTATTTCCTTGTCGTACAACTTATTTTCTAGCTTGTTTTTCAAGGTTTTAGATTAGAAAAATCATTCAAAAGTTTTGATTCCTTAGCACGAAATTCTTGTAAGCATTTTAACATTTTCTTGAAGTTCTTGTTTTTGCTTAGCAGTTTTAGAAAGCTTTTCTTGTAAGGAGTTTAACTCTTGTTTTAATACTTCTTCTCTAAACTTACTTTGTCTAATAGCAACACGTTCTTTATAAGCGTTAAGTTCAGAGATAACGGAATCATCAGGGGCACATGTAGTGTATTCATCACAGACATAATCATCATTGACTGCAGGAGATACATCACTTGATACAATCACACTTTCACTTTGTTTCACATATTGATCATATGGGACAGCATTGATATTACCCATATTTTCAATATCTGACTCAATGATTTCAGTTGATTGTATTTCATTATGTATCTTTTGCACATCAACTTCATCATATAATTTTAATACCTACGAGATGAGTTCGTCTTTGGATGGGCGACTTGTGGTGAAGATGAGACCTTAGGAGAAACCATTGGAGAAATGCTAGCCATAAAAATTGTGTGTGCAATAGGTCCATCATCCATCCAGTCGTATGCATCACGGTCGGCGACTTGAAAGGCATTCGATGATTGTGACTTATCTCTGAATTGGTGCTCATCCACATCCGCATCATAGGTCTTGGCATTGCCTCGGTAGAAACAACAACTCTTCTTCATCCAGCTACACCATTATCCGAGCTTGCACAAGCAACATCTTATCTATGAAGTATTACGCATTACGTGGATGTTTTGGAGATGTGCGGTTCTAGCAATGTGTCCTTCACCACCACGGTTGTAGCATTTGATTGGCTTTGCTTGACCACGGTTTCCATTCCTTCCCTATTACGATTTGCGGCATAACCTCTACCGACTCCTCCTGCTTGCTTGTTGAGCGCCTTTCTTGAGCCGGTTGCCCATAACCTTCCATCCACGCGGTGGCTTGATTGTGTGGATTGGATGCGGTTACGAGATTGTTGTTGGTGTGTGGAAGAGAGTTCATGTTTGACTAATCGGAAGAGCGATTGATTAATGAAGTTACCAGCGTGTGCATCGGCATCGGCTTGTTTGAACATTGGATCGGAATGAGTTTGTGAGTTCCATCACTCATGGGTATAACTTGTGAAGCTTTAGTGGTGATCCTAATGTTTGAGTAGAAAGCGATTGAATCATTTGATGAGCTTGTCTCTCCGGATTTGTTTGAATTGTTCAAGAATCCTCTTTTCAAACATGGCATGTCTCTCGTTACGAAGAAAGAAGGCATCTGATTGTTCATAATTCGTATTCTTCAATCCTTTAGTGAGCTTCACGTAGTGACAAACTTGTGCCATTCGGGATTCATGTTGTTTACAAACTTTGAGTTCGGTTTGAATTTTGGCATGGTCATTTTGATGTTCCTCATATCGTTCACAAGCTTATGGAATCTCATAGTACTCATAGACACTCTCATCGGTCTCATCTTGAAGTGCTCAAAGTCATCATATAGTTGTGATTCTCTGTCTTCAGATTAATTGAACACGAGAGAAGCATCTTGACATTATCCCACCTTTGACTTGATTGTTGTGATTGATCGACTTGTAGATATCCTTTGGAAGACCTTGAAGTATGATCTTAGAAGCCACGATATCGACATCGAATCTCTTTTTCTCCTTATCATCGAGCTCATCATATGTCTTTGGTCCATCTATTCCATATATCATTGTTCCATCTACAATTTGTATCAATTAAGTCTCTAGTAGTTTCAACCCGATAAGGTCCTTCATCAATTGACTTGAGAATGTTGACCCATTTTCCTTTCCAAGACAATACGATCCGATTCTTTGAGCCCATGAATCATAATCGATTACATCAAGCATAGGTGGGCGAGTGTCGACCTGCTTGAGCGTCTTGACTCGGAAGAAACAATAGTAGGAGCGATGTTTGCCATGATTTCTCTGGGATTTTACAATTCTTTGATTAAGCGGAAATTGATTCTTTCACGGGATTTTACTAAACCAAAGAACAACCGTAAGAATGTATCACGAAGAAGTGACAAGTCTAAAATTAGACAAGTAGTAAAACACACAACTCGCTTAGTTATCAACTCGCTAAACACCCGACTCGCTCGAGGAGACAACTCGCAAGGAATCAACTCGCTAAATAGCCAAGTCGCATTAGCATCAACTCGCAACATTGTCAACACGCTTAATGAATCAAGTCGCTAAATAGCCAACTCGCTTTGGTATCAACTCGCTTAGAACACCAAGTCGCTTAAATTAACTCGCTAGCTTTACAAATCGCTTAATAGCTAAGTCGCTTTAGATCTCAAGTCGCTTAAAGAAACAACTCGCTTAGAACCCAAGTCGCATAAAAATCAACTCGCTAAGCAGCTAAGTCGCATGTACCAACCCGCGTCCAATAACAAAGCAACTCGCTTTGAAGAAAAAGCTATCCGAGACACAACTCGCCCAGTACAAACTTCAAAATAACCACTTTATCAATCAAAACAACCAAACCACAATGATTTAAGCCTTCCAATTCAAAACATAAACACATATGATGATCCTAAACACAAAAGTACAAGCAAAATTCAAACTTTAACACTAGAATTTGTCCAGTGAATCAAACTCTCTAAACCTTTAATACCTCAAAACCTTATGAAATCCACCAAAACAAGAAGCATGAAAGATGGTGATCAAACCATGGCTCTTGATACCAATTTTAGATATAGGTTTCACAAACACATTAAACCATAACCATGTGGGGTGTTAACAATGTTTAGAGAGAAAGTTCTAGTGAGAGAAAGGAAGAGTTGGGAACTATGTGTAACAAAGAAAAATAGTATTGAGCTCCAACCCTCTACACTTGGGAGGTAGAGGTATTTATAGTTACTTACAAACAAACGCCACCTACGGGTGTGGATCGGGCATACGGTGGGTAAAGACCCGTCCAGTCCTCCACGGTGTTACATAACTAAATACTACTTAACATAAAATAACTACGACTATGAGCTTTTAAACGATAACATATACTTGAGGTGACCGACTCTTTAATACCTGGAATTTCTAATTCCTAACAAAACTTCATCATGATTTTAGGGTTTTAATGATTTTTAATATGTTTTTGTACAGGTTGTAATTATAGCATCTTTTTGTTGTTCCTAGAGCTTTGATAACGTATCAAATTTAGGGTTTTTATTTTTCTAAAGATTTGTTATTTGGATAAACTACCACTGAGACGCCATCTTGACCTTGTCTCCCTGCAACTCGGTGAATCGGGCGTCACGTTCTCAAACTACACGAGAAACCTCGGTGATGGATATAACTAAATAAAATATGGTCAAAATCTTGTAAAATGGAATACATTTGTCATAAGCTATTACAAATGTACATATTCTAATTGCCTAGTAAGAAAACAAGTGGAACGTTCACATGATGGGAACATCACGGAGATAAATTACTTATGGAGCATGAACATCCTAAGCCCCACATACACTTCTTTAAGGGTCGGCATTTGTTACGCTGTTCAATCTACATGATCGAGGAGCTTTCTTTGACTACATCAAAGGTACACAATCAAATCTACGACTATGTTATGAGTTATGACATTTATTATAAATCTTTTATTACTTTACTAAACAACTTTTTATGTTAAGGCCATTCATCGTGCTTCTGCAAAATCCCATGATCACGAGACATCGAACCCGAGAGACACTTGACTTCAAGTGGTTCCTTGAAGTCAAAATGTTGCGGAAGGTGCGGTTTCACATTCAATTGATATGAGAAGTGAGGTTAATAATGATGTATCATCGAATAGCGAAGAGACGATAAGTTAAGCGACTAATTAAATATTTGTTATATAATCTTTGAAATATTTATTACGACTCAATTCTCCATTATGTTTGATGCGGGAAAAAGCAGTTCTAACATGAATGAAGGTATTTCTACCAAGATAAGCTGTGAGCCTCGGTAGTTGTTCGGACTACAAGTGCGATTGATATTATAAATGATGGCTTCGATGGCGCAGTATGGGCGAGAATTAGTGAAAGGAATCCTAATCCAAGGTACATAACTAAAGTTCTTATCTTTAATAAATTTATGTTTCTTATATTCGAAATCCTACACTCATGCTTGGATCACAACAATGTATTGGTGTTGATGCGGGAGTTATTACCGTGTTCAAGTCTTGGTTGCCTGCTAAGAAACATGTAGACGAGGCATCCCATGATGAAAAATGGTGATTACAACTTATGAAGGCGTCATGATCATGATATGCGGCCGGTCGAGACGAGTTACGAAATATGTCGAAGCTGGGCGGCACCACATCTTTGACAATGATGGATCAAGACCTCACGAGTGCAGGTGCTATGGATATGGTTCTTCACGTTAGTGCTACGATCGAGCGGGGTTCATATTCTAAGTGCAGTAGCCACTAACTAGAAGTACACCACGGTTTATCTATTTTACCTTGCCTATTGTTCTACCCTTAGGTTTCATCTGTAGTGTCACATAGTGTTGTTATATACCCATAAATCGTTTATGATTGTTAGATTCAACATTGGATTATTTGGATGAGCTATAGATATCATGAACAAATTTTAATATTTGATTTTGTTAACTTTAAATATTTGAGGAGCACAAGTTGCTCATGTTTAATGACATGGACCATGGTGGTTGCAGCTCTGTTACACTTGACTTGTGTGAAATCAACCACAAGTACTTTCATGTTCATTGTGGAGGTCTATCAGTTTATCTTTATATCTCATGTGCTGTCTTTTTTTACTGTTGTTGCAACATATGCTACTCTCTTGGTACATGAACACGAAATAGAATAGAGACATGTAGTATTAATTTATGAATTTAGTAATGGTTGTCATTGTTGGCGCAGGTTGATGGGTTGTATTGACATGTTCCGATAGGAAGACAAGACTCGAGAACAGGTACCTTTGCCCACGTGGAAACAAATGTATGTGGTACAAATGACGAATTATTATCCTTGATCGTTATATTGATGTACCGAGGAATGTTTTTCACCGACATGGTTGCACTTTTAGGTAATAAAAATATTGAACATTGTATTGAAATTTAAGTTGCCTTATATAGACTATTAGTCTTATCGACACATTTAAGCACCCTTTACAGGTGGGATTGCGGTTTGTTTGTTAAATAAGTTCGTAAGCCTATATGCGATCTTAAACAATAATAGTTCTGTGTATCTTAGGTGGGCGAAGGCATCCTTGAAGGTAACTTATACCATCGGTGGAAAGGATGACATACCATATGTTTATGGGATACCATTAGTCTATAGTTTACGATGTTAAGTTTGAATGTTTCGTTACAAAATACGATAAATGAGGCAATGAAGATGATATTTGTTGTCACGCGAATGACTCAATCGGTGGTGAGGCAATGGATATAACTACCCTATGATAACTACAAAGTTATGCCCTCTCACGTTAAGATACATGCTCGTGCGAGTGCCTACAATAGATGGTACATTTCAACGTTTGAAATAAGTTCCTTTGTTGATTCCACTTATCTTGATCTTGTTGTTCTTCTTCATTGGGGTCGTTGGGTATTGGTCAAATGTTAGGTAATTTTTTATCTCATCTTAATGTTACTTTGTATTATTTATTATTGTATTATCAATTGTGTAATTAGAATGTACATATGTGTGGGTGTTAACCATTAGGCGTAACTACGCTAGCGAGTTATTGAATACATGATTCTTTGGAACACATGCGCCCAGGGTGGGACTTCTCTCGAGGCACCATCTCGATAACCAGCGGGTTCTGGAATGCTTGAAACAACGGTTGTCATGCCCCAATGCGGCCTGATTTAGCATAGTAATTTCTGATTTTTTAATCAAACACAATGTTGAAAAGTATATATTTCGGCTAGAATTGATTACATATAGTGTTTAAACGAAAGCTTTATAGAAAATATAACGTTTGATTGATAAAGAAAGTTTGGCTTAAATAATGTTATAAGTACATATTTATTTATGAAAAATATGTATATACATTTTATCGATATGAGTAAAGTGTATGTATATTTATATGTATCTAAAAGTATGTATAACATTTTCATTATCGCCTTTGAAAATAAAATAATATGTTTATAAAATATGTGAACCGAGGTTTATAATTTACTTCTTGATGAGTCCATTCTAAAAAAAAATAGATTTATACGTGTAGTTTGACTTGCTTTATGAATATAAAGGTATCGGGTCTAAATGAAATATTAGTTTTTTTTTAATGAATCTTCATATAAACATTTCCGTTATTTTGTTCATATTTGGTTTAATTGTTTTACACGATTACAAATCTTGCTCAAAAATTTTATTTCTCAATTTAAGTGTTTATATGTAATTTACAATGACGACGTAAGTAAAATATTAATCGACGAGAAATTTTGAAAAGGCGAGCGAGTGGTTCGTCGTGCTCGGGCTGTGGCCCAAACCAATAGTCAACGGTGACCACGGCGAAAATCATTACCGCCCCGACTTTTTCTGCAACATTGTGGATGCTACTAGTATTATTTAGTGTTTATATGATCTAAATAACTTACTGAGACTTGGAAAAAAAGTAGGTGTTGTCAGCTTTTTCATAATCTAATAAGTTGATAAACCCACTAGCCAATCCAAACACCTATTAGAGGTTGTAATGACGATGCATGAAAGGTTCGAATTCATGTTCTGGCCATTGAAAACATCCATTTTAACAAACTTAATACATCAAAAGTGAACAAGCAAATAATGTAACTTAAAATTACTAGGCAAGTTCTATCAAGTCTCACTACTGCAGTACAGCCACAGGTTTTCACAAGTGTGACATACAGGTCCAAAGTCAATAAATGGTATCATATTGACCAATTTAGGCACTAGAATAACATAAGCCACATTTTTTTTATAAGCCGATTATTAGGATTAATTTAGAAATTGCTTTGGTTTTTCGCTTCTTGATTCTCGACTGTAGCAACAACAACAACATATGAATGACAATTTTTATTTATACCCAATTAAACCTTACCAATTTCATAACAACTTTTATTATAATTAACCATCATTATTCTTCCATTATATATACCAATCGGTAAATATATATATATTTTATATATATATATATATATATATATATATATATATATATATATATATATATATATATATATATATATATATAGACAAGCGTTCAAATGAGAAGTCTATTTTTTGAGAACGCGAGAAGAGATCGGACCGTAGGATCAAGTAAATCTCATCTTAATATCAATTTAGGCGGAATGGCATTTTGTAATTTTGACAAAAATTAGAGGGTCTAAGTGTATTATTCTCATTTGCTTACACCCACCAAAAATATCCCTTTTTTTTCTCTGGAGAAACCAAACACTCTTAAACACACAAACCTACTACAACCGTTCTTCATCTCCTTGTTTTAATCACACATCTGCTTCATCTCATGGGTTATTAGTCATCTCCATCATCTCTTTGCCAATAATCTCCGGCGTTGATATGACGTTGATTTGCCACGTTGACTTTTAATTGATTGTTTCCGATTCAATTGGGTATAAATTTCAACTTTTCAACAATTTTCTTTAGATAATTAGTTTGTTAATCATTTGAAACAATGTTATGTGGATTTGAATGCTAATATTGGTAATTATTTTCAACTAATGAGTGTTTTTCCTGGTTGTAGTTATAAAATTTGTGTTTAAACTTCTTATCTATTGCGTCACATGTGAAGATGTTATATGATGCTTTGTGTAATTGATTGATTGATTGTATGAGTAGACTAAGTGTTTGGCAAAATGCATAACTATGTTGTGGATTGCATGTGTAGACCAAGTGTTCAACGAAATGCCTTACTTAGTAATGTGTATTTTTGGCTAAACTTTTCATGGATATATGTGTAGACCAAGTGTTCGACGAAATGCCTTACTTAGTTATGTGTATTTTTGGTTGCAATTTTCATGGATATATATGTAGACCGACTGTTTGACGAAATGCCTTACTTAGTTATGTGTAATTTTGGCTAAAATTTCATGGATATATGTGTAGAACAAGTTTTTCGACCACTAGTATCATTTCATTTCATTTCACAAATCTTTCTTTTAGTCAATCTGGTTCATATTTTGCCTTTTTTAATTGAAATTTAATGTCTATATAGTTTTGAACTTAATGTATGGCGTTGATTTATATGTACCGTAACTTTTCGCATGTGAAGATTTTCATGTTAAGTTTTTATGTAGTTCAACGATCAAATATGTTTCCTTTAGAGGAGATTATTTAGAGAATAGTGTACTCTAATGTTGATTTAGAGGCGATTTTTAAGTTTAAAAACAATATCTTCACTTGTGAAGAAAGTCATCTAGGAATGAGTTAGTTATCTAGGAATGAGTTAGTTTGCGTAAAAGATAGATTATGAGAATAGCGTACTCTAGTGTTGATTTAGAGGCGATTATTTAAGTTTAGAAACAATATCTTCACTTGTGAAGAAAATCATCTAGGAATGAGTTAATTTGCGTAAAAGATAGATTATGAGAATAGTGTACTCTAGTGTTGATTTAGAGGCGATTATTTAAGTTTAGAAACAATATCTTCACTTGTGAAGAAAATCATCTAGGAATGAGTTAATTTGCGTAAAAGATAGATTATGAGAATAGTGTACTCTAGTGTTGATTTAGAGGCGATTATTTAAGTTTAGAAACAATATCTTCACTTGTGAAGAAAATCATCTAGGAATGAGTTAGTTTGCGTAAAGATAGATTATGAGAATAGTGTACTCTAGTGTTGATTTAGGCGATTATTTAAGTTTAGAAACAATATCTTCACTTGTGAAGAAAATCATTTCTACGCGTTATAATAGTAAATTTGATTTAGCTAACACTCCTACACGCTTCAAAATCTTGTTGCCAAACATATGTAAATTTGATAAAAGCTCATAGGCCCTTTTATTTACTTATGGCGTATGAACTAACGTTGAGTTTGTGACTTATTTAAGGTCATTCACTCAACTTTATCATTCATAAGCCGAATTTATGAACTTTTCCAAAGTTACATAAGTTCATAAGCCTTGTAAATAAACTACAACAAACATCCTCTTCTTGAAAATATCATATGTTTTGTTGTACTTAAAATGACCTTAATTTAGGTGCGAAATATCTTAGTCATTTTACTTGAGTGAAAAAATGACTTGATGCGAACTTTTGCTCTGAGTGCGATCGTTGAGACTTGATGTTAAAGTGTGGGAGCCGTCATGATTACCTTGTTTCGATCTTTAGGGAATGCCTTTGCTAATTCGGTTTGGGAGGAATTGTTGTAGTCAAAGGTGCCTATAAGGCGGAACTTGTCCCAACAGGTAAAAAGTCTACTTGTTATGATATCAATCTTCCTTTTTATCTCATCCTATGTAAATATGATGATAACATGTTTGTGTTATTTTGTTGAAGGTTATACAAGCTTTGATAAGCCCACTCCTTTTTTACGCAAACCTAGTCATTCATATTCCATAGGTGTGAAGGAAAAGTTCATCCACGGAGGTTTAGCTTACTACTTTAGTCTCCAATTTAGTTGGTGTCCTTTGTTAGATACTTGACATCTTTATATCTGAACCATAACGTTTGTTGTCATGGCTTGATTGGCGTTATGCTTTAAAAGTATTTGTTCGAAAGCCAAAGGATCATAATAGTTTGGTGGCGCAACATATATGGGTGGTGTTGGTGCTAATGACAAGAAATCAGATATCGTCGATTGTAAACTTTGAAGCAGTGAATCATGTTAATGAACAAGGGTCTTGTAATTCATCTTTAACCCTTTCTAAAGCGATGCTGTTGCAAGAGCAGCATACCATGGCAACTCCGCTACCTTAACGAGGGATATGTCAGGGAAGTCTTCTTCAGCAGTAGCAGGCACAAGTGAAGGACATGGACATAGGAATGGATATGGAACATAGGAATTTGATGGGTGCGCCCTCCTCCATCTCGCGTGTGAAACTGCAGATATGGGGATGATTGAGCTACTGTTACAATATGGTGCCAATATAAATGTTTTCAGTTCGAGAGGACATACACCGCTCAATCATTGCATCCTTAGAGGCAAAGATGCTTCTTACAAGGTAACCTTTGACATATATGTATTACACATTCTCTATTGTCTTAGGGCGTTTCACGTAATCTATTTTATTTTTGTAAATTGCAGAGGGGCTGATCCTCAAGCTATTAATGTTGCGGGTAAAACAGCAATGGAGCTTGCAGTAGAATCGAATTTTAGAGACAACGAGGTGTTAAATTTGATATCAAACTCGAATGGGTAACATGTATGTTGAAGGTATATGTTGAATGGGTAACAATATGGATCACATGTCTTAGTGCTTTTGGAAAAATGATAAAATTGTTTCTGCAAATGAATCATATGTGGGGACAGAGAAGTTAGAAGGTAATGATACAAGCAATATAATGACTTTCGAGAGAAGATTTGGTGCAAGTTTTTGTTGATGCCTTTTGCAACTAGGGAGGGTGCTAATAGGAAAGGAGATAGTGTGGAATCGGTGTTAGCTCCTTACGTCCTCAAAATCCCGCAATCACTTGTATGCCAAAAGCTCCTTGGCGAACACGGTGATTGGAATTCATTAAACTTGTCTAACAACTATGTTCTTCCTCCTTTGAATGGCGAGGTGCGAAGGCTATATACGGTGGGACCACATTTAAAGGAACAAATTATGCCTCTAGTTTTCCGTTTGGTGATCTCGGCGTTCGCTCTCAACATGACATCAGTGGTGGAATCATTATTTTCATTTCAACTATTCTCCGATCTTTAAGGAGGACCTTATTACGTCAAGCTTTTACCGTTTCATAAAAATAGCACCCTTGTGTCCAAAGTCCTCACCGGATTCAAATTATTGAACCAAAATCTACTCCACTTCCTAGTGTAATTCTCTGAGAATGCCTTAGTTTTTACATCAAGCGGGTCAATCATATTGGCGATCGAATCTTGTCAAAGTTGCATACATGGAAATTGATGGATGAGTTAAGATTCTGCGTGATGTATATTTTTAGGCTCTGAGCATTTCTTGACGATGGTTTATAATAAAATTTGGACAAGGGAGAATCATGGGATGATGATTTTGAGTTGAACACGGTATTACAAGAATCAATTAGAAACTCTGCGGCGGAGATGATGAATTAGCTCGCGGATTAGTAGCGGTGAGTAGTACATCAATAATGTCCCGCAACAAGTAGTACACCAATATGCATAATGTCCGCTACAAGTAGTGTGAGTTTTAACTATGGATTTGTAGCGCGAGAGTATTCACAAGGCAAAATGATTGCATCATAAAATTGTGCGTTGGACTTACTATAAGCGGAGAAGCAAATCTAGTGGTAGATCCACGAGTGGCATGTGATCATAGTTTAGATATACATGATTTGCACACCTTTCCTAATATATAATATGTTATGTGCTTGATATAAGGTGACTTTCTAACATTGGAATCTTCGTGTCTAAGTGTTGCATGTTTGTTTAAATGTAATTTGCAGTAGATTACATCAGATTATGACATATAGTGTGTTTCTTTTGTTGTCATTCTGTTGACAATATAACCTCTGAACCTAGACGAAAAACCAGTCATAGTACCACCTCTCGCTCCACAAATATATACTTACGTATGTTTTTTGTTCTTGTACTTGTGTCTGTGTTTCTCTTTCTTTTTTTCATATCATCATCATGACAATACTAAAAGTGAACATGCCAGAAACCCTAGTACTAGAAACACACTTACCTCAACAAAAAACATACAAGGATGTTGTTTTTCCAACTGTCATAACACCCAACAGCAAGAAATCCGACAACAATGATGATTTGAAACAGATAGTAAGTGATCATAAGCCATGGCTAGAGTCTGTGTTGCATGAAACAAGAGCTATTTTGTTTAGAGGGTTTTCTTCTTCAGTTTTTTTGCTAGTGAGTTTAATGATGTTGTTGAGGCTTTTGGATTTGAGGAGCTGCCTTAGGTTGGTGGGGCTGCTCCTAGGACTAATGTTGTTGGTCGTATTTTTACTTCTAATGAGTCTCCTCCTGATCAGAAGATCCCTTTTCATCATGAAATGGCTCAGGTATATTGCTTATTTAAGTGGTTATGTGCTTATTATTAGAATTGTAAATAAGATGGTTATATTATATGTGGTGAATTTAGGCTTAAAGGGTGTTTGGGATTTGCTTATTTAAGTGGTTATGTGCTTACTTTGATGCAAATTGGCAGTTTGTTGGATTGGATTTGTGTTGGTTTAGGGGGTGTTTGTTTAAGCTTATATGTGGGCTTATTAGCTTATTTGATTTCAGCTTATATTTCATAAGCCCCAATTTTCAGGCTTATTAGTTTATTAGTTTATTATGATATGATAAACTTATATAAGCTAAGTCTCGAAATAAGCCAGAAAATTGGGGCTTATGAAATATAAGCCGAAATCAAATAAGCTAATAAGCCCACATAAAAGCTTAAACAAACACCCCCTTATTAGAATTGTAGATAAGATGGTTATATGTCCTAAAAATTGTTAATTTGGACTTAAAGGGTGTTTGGGATTGCTTATCTAAGTGGTTATGTGCTTACTTTGATGTAAATAAGTAGTTTTTAGTGTTTGGCAAAAATTGCTTATCTACTTATTTTAACACTGAGATAAATCGATAAACACTTAAACAAGCAGATAAGTACTTTAAAGTAGGGGTGTTTGGGATTTGATTATTTGAACTGTGTATCTCTGTATTTTGAGTCTGATAAGCAGTTTTTTAGGATTTTGGTATATATTTAGTATAATTAGTTGCTTGATAATTTGTGTCGAAAAGAAGTAGAATTAGCAACCAAGATGATGGTGTCCTTCCTGTTGAGTTGATTCATCTTATTCAATTGTTGTTGCCTTTAAAAGAAGGCGGGCGAACTTGCATTTTGTCGAAATCATGGCTACGCGCTTGGTATACCCTCCCTACCCTTAAATTAACGCCTCCTGAACATAGTATATGGTCGTTGCCAACTCACGAAAATGAAACAAACTACAACAAGCTCATTCATACCACTTTGCAAAGATACCACATAGACAATACACCCATTCAATCTTTTCATCTTTTGTTAACCATCATTTCTAAAAAAACCCTAGAGGACGTCGAAAATTCGATACGCCTTGTTGTTTCCAAAAGTTGTCTCAAAGAGCTCTCGCTTGATATCGCTGTTTACCCTGATGATCAATCTCTCCCTTTGCCAAATGAGTTATTCTCTAGCCAAGGCCTACGTACAATTCATGTCAAATCAGAGGATGTCACAAACCTTCGCCTTCGAATTTGTTCCACCAATGTCATCAACTGTGTTTCTTTGCGTGTACTGGACTTGGAATGCGTCTATATAAATCAAGATGTGTTTAACACCTTGTTGTCTACTTGTAGCTTGCTTGAGAAGATTAGGGTTAACTACTGCGGGGGCTTGAACAATGTCAAGGTTAAAAACCTTCTTCGTCTTACCAAATTGGACATTTACTCAATAGAACATGACGATCTTTGGGAGATCAACAATGGGGCTTGAACAATGTCAAGGTTAAAAACCTTCTTCGTCTTACCGAATTGGACATTTACTCAATAGAACACGACGATCTTTGGGAGATCAACAATGTACCAAGTCTTTGTTCCTTTAGTTACCGGCATCTATTTGCTGACTTGAAGCCTATACCGTTTCAAATGGATTCATTATCAAGTGTGACACAATTATGTATCGACGGTGATCTGATTTTTGAGAATTTGTTTTTCGACACACTCGAATCCAAGTTTCCTGTGCTTGAGAGTTGGGAGTTCAAAAACATGGTTTTCACTAGTGCTTGGCTTAAGTGGTTGACCCTAAACCTTAATACACTTCCAACCAGCCTGGCGGTCAACGTTCAAGTTTATGTTCCAAAATTAGTTTCTTTCATCTATCTTTAAAATACCGGTCTCCTTTTCCGAACCACCGCTCCCGAGCAAGTTAAGCTTACTTTCGATTCATGGGGGAACCTTTGGGTCATTCGTACTTTCTCAAGTTTAGGGAAGCACTCAATTTATCAAGCAAGTTTGACATCAACATAACTAGTGCTAACCTTGATTCGAGTGTGGCATTGAGACATTAATGTTGATGATCTCGAGAAGAAGGTACTCTTGTCTCCGTTTCTGACGTTCAACTTGAACTTGAAACACGTTTAGATGAAGGCGTGGGAGCAATCGCGATTCTTTGATGCATTTTCTTGATTTGCCATCCGGGTTACGTAAGGTCCCGTTACCATGTGATTAGGAAGATGATGGAAGCGGAATCTGTTGATCGCCTAAAAGAAGTTTTATTGAAAAATCCTCATAATGGAAATTGGAGGCTCTAACAACTTCTTGAAAAGCGTTCTTCACACACTCACTGGTCACCTTGAGTGCAAACTAATTTGGTTTGCTCAATAGAACATGTGTCTCGATCGATGATAATGTGGGCGAAGATCCAAGATAAGGAAAGGCATCCCTTCGGACCACCGAGGTGATGGGCGTTCCCTAAATAACTTCGCTTTTTATTATTATTTTTATATTTTGTGATATATAATTGTGCTAATTCTAATTTTCGGGTATTCAGTGTTTGCCTATTCTTTGGATGGTATTGTGGCTACTTTCCATTTTGAGGTCAAAGAAATTGGTCAAAGGTTAAGTGATGTGGAACTCGAGGAGTTGAAAAAGAGTCGTTATGGTGACATTAGAGGCCGACAAGCAAACTTAGCCGAAAGTCCGAAACAGCTGTTGCTCGAAGCAGCATCTAAAAAGGTTGTTTGAAATGTCACATACATAGTCAACATGTTGATTTATTTCTTTAACCGTCTTTGCTAGTTCATGAATATAACGGATCGTAGTGTTTAGTTCCCCATATCATGTGCTCTAGTTCGATCATATCCATTGAATTAGACTACGGTTTTAAAGTCGATACACCGATGGTGGGAAGAGTTTTATATTCGAACTTTGCTCGACAAGAAATACAATTGCGTGTCAATAAGCATATACAAATAAGGCGTCTCGATTCTCGATTAAATAGTGCATCATTCACAAAGTTTAAATGTTAAGATGTACGTTCTTAATATAAAAGGCTATACTCTTGACATTAGTGACATTATCATGTTTTTCTATATCATTTGAAACTTGATTTGCTTGTATAGTGTTTTCGGTGACTCTATTCCAATTGTACCGATATGATAATAGTTGTATTAATGAGCATTCATAGGATATCTTGTATGCATATGAAATTTTATATCATTTTTTTGTCATATCGGTATCCGGACAAAATGGTGATGTTTTTTTATACTAGACGATTAATGGACGATTATTTAAGTTTTGTAAGTATATCTTCACATGTGAAAATTATGAGCAAGGATTGAATCAATGGTCTTACTAGCATATTTTTTATACTAGAGTGAAAAATATGATATATTGATGTTTTTAGATGATTATTTAATTTTGTAAAATATCTTCACATGTGAAAATTATAACAATGATTGAGCTTTGATCTTACTAGCATATTTTTATACTAGAAGTGCAAAATAGGAGATATTGATGTTTAATAGACGATTATTTAAGTTTTTGTAAGCATATCTTCACATGTGAAAATTATGAGCGGGGATTGAATCATTGGTCTTACTAGCATATTTTTTATACTAGAAGTGCAAAAATAGGATATATTGATGTTTTTTAGACGATTATTTAATTTTTGTAAAAATATTTTTACATGTGAAAATTATGAGTAATGATTGAAGCTTTGATCTTACTAGCATATTTTTTATACTAAAAGTGCAAAAATAGGAGATATTGATGTTTAATAGACGATTATTTAAGTTTTGTAATTATATCTTCACATGTGAAAATTATGAGCAAGGATTGAATCAATGGTCTTACTAGCATATTTTTTACACTAGAAGTGCAAAAATAGGATATATTGATGTTTTAGACGATTATTTAAGTTTTGTAAAATATCTTCACATGTGAAAATTATGAAGAATGATTGAAGCTTTGATTTTACTAGCATTTTTATACTAGAAGTGCAAAATAGAAGATATTGATGTTTAATGAGCGATTATTTAAGTTTTGTAAGTATATCTTGGCATGTGAAAATTATGAGCGAGGATTGAATCATTGGTCTTACTAGCATATTTTTATACTAGAAGTGCAAAATATGATATATTGATGTTTTTAGGCGATTATTTAAGTTTTGTAAGAATATCTTCACATGTGAAAATTATGAAGCAGGATTGAAACTTTGATCTTCTAGCATATTTTTATACTAGAAGTGCAAAATAGGAGATATTGATGTTTAATGAGCGATTATTTAAGTTATTGTAAGCGTATCTTCACATGTGAAAATTATGAGCGAGGATTGAATCGTTGGTGCTTACTAGCGTATTTTTATACTAGAAGTGCAAAAATAGGATATATTGATGTTTTTAGACAATTATTTAATTTTGTAAAAATATCTTCACGTGAAAATTATGAGTAATGATTGAAGCTTTGATCTTACTAAAGTATTTTATATACTAGAAGTGCAAAATAAGAGATATTGATGTTTAATGAGCGATTATTTAAGTTTTGTAATTATATCTTCGATGTGAAAAATAGCCTCATAACTTAGTCACATAGTCACATGTGAAAAAATAGGAGATATTGATAAAAAAGCATAGTCACATGTGAAAAATATGTCTCATAACTTAGTCACTTGTGAAACTATATGTTTCATAGCCTTTAAAGATGGTGGGTGATTTGCAGCACTCTTATAAATGATGGAGAAAATTGAGAAACAATTGAACCACCCAGTTATCGAGGTAAATTTGAATCTTTAATGTTTTTTAAGCTGATACTATTCATTCGGCATGTGTTGTTAATGATAAAGTGACAAACTATTATTAGGGATCTTGTTATATTTATTTAGACGAGATCATGATACAACACTTGGTTAATGATGATACTTTATAATCTTATGTGGGCAGGTACCTTGCTGGGAGAGCTTTAAAGATTTCGATGTTGCTTTTGTTGAAGCTGGTTTGTATCCTAAGCTCCTGAGGTTGGACTTTCTTTGAGTCATTCTTGTCTTGTTGCAATACTACCTATTAATGTATGGTTAATCAAGAACCTATGTCTGTCTATGACTAGTAACTATGTGGTTATGAAAACAATCTGTTTTGAACCACTTTCTTGGACTTTCTTTGAATATTATTGATGTTGAGTTGATATACAAATCCCTTTAGCATAGCATATTATCACTTTGACTTGCTTTCATTGACCCCTTGCCCCTCTTAGCGGGATCGATAATATTTTGAACTTTTCATATGATAATGCCAAGGGAACCATGTTTTTGAAACAAGTTAACAGGCTCTAAGAGAAATGGAAGAAAAATGGTTCTTATAAACTAATTCAATTTCTTTGATGGCATACATGAAATTATCATTTCAATATCACCTTTGTTATAAAAAAGAGATCACAAAGAATTGACTTTTTTCTGTTTAGAAATGTTTCATTGCGATTTGAAGTATACCATGTAGTACTTGATGTTATCAAGTAAAATTATTATAACGACCTTGATTTGGATCTACTAGAGTTCATCATTTTTTATTTTATTTTTTGTTAAGGGGATATTTATGATTTCTGACAATTATTCATTTATATGTGGGCTACTTCCTGTTAAACTTGAACATTATGATCCGAAATCTAAATACTGATATTGAAAGCTTTTCTATTAGACTTTTATTGATATCCTTTTTTTAGAGCTTACACACCATTACTCTTTGTAGGTTCCTGCTGTAATGTGTCTTGATGATGATTGCTTTCCTGGGATCTACTGTTTGTATTTGCTTAGTAAACCATAACTTTCAGACGGATATACACAATGATATTATCATCAATTTGGGGGAGCACTGAAGTAATATAATATGTGATTGTGCTGAGGTATATTATGTGCTGAGGTATATTATGAGTTGTTCCTTTATGACATTCGGGTTGCATTGAAGCTTCTTTAATAGACACTTCATTTGTCTATTTGCAGTGGGAAAGTTTCACGAGTTACTCCTAAATTATTCACATCATTCATGGAATTTACTTGCACTTGACGGGAACAACATCCTTGCTGGGAGGATATGACCTTTTCATTGATAAAGTTGCTGCACATAATGGTTCTAAGTTTATTAGACAACATTTGGGTTTCTGTTTTGTTTGAAGCATGTAGTAGTCCTATAGACGTCCCTCAAATCAAATATGGCAATCAAACTAAGGAGCAATCTAAAGAACACGTTTCATGGTGGCTACATGTTTCAAGCCCACATCTGAAACTCAAGGAAAAGTATATTAAATGTGTTTTTCTATGAGAAATTATTTTGGAGATCATCAGATGTACCTTTTTGGTCAAAAGTTCTAAACCAATGTTGGTACTCTAATATAAGGATGTATTTTGTTTATTTTTATGTTTGTGTATAACTATATATACGTGTATTTACTAGTGAAGAAAGCATATTCACACGAGTAAAAACTATCTGCTCATGTATAAATGTACGTATATTTACTAAAGAAGATAGTTTATTCACATGCGAAAAAAAACTACTTGCTCATATATGTGTATTTACTAGTGAATAAATTTTATTCACACGCGAAGAAAAAAACACTAGAGAAAGAAAAGTTTATTCACACGTGAAGGAAAAAGTATATACTCATGTATGAATGTACGTATTTACTAATGAAGAAAGTTTATTCACACACGAAGAAAAAGTATATGCTCACATATAAATATCGTGTATTTAATAAAGTTTATTCACATGCGAAAAAAAAGACATATGCTCAATTATAAATGTATGTGTATTTATTAGTGAAAGAAGTTTATTCACACGAAGACACGTGATCATAATTTTCACGTGTGAAGATATCCTTCAAGCTTTAATAATTATCTATTAAACATCGTATCTCTGTTGTTACACTTCTAGTATAAAAATGCGCGTAAGATTAAAACGATGATTCTTCATAATTTTCATATGAAGATATTCTTACAAAATTCAAATAATCATCTACTAAGCATCAAATAATCATCTACTAAGTATCAATATCTTCTAATAAGATCAAACCTTTAATCCTTGCTTCATAATTTTCGCGTGTGAAAATATTTTTACAAAATATAAAAATACACTAATAAGATTAAAGCTTCATTCTTTGCTTCATAGATTTCACACACAAGATATTCTTACAAAACATAAATAATCGCCTATTAAACATCAATGTCACCTATTTTTCAATTCTATTTTAAAAATATGTTAGTAAGATTAAAGGTTCTATCCTTGCTTATAATTCTCAACATCTCCTATTTACACTTTTAGTATAAAAAAGAAGATTAGTAAGATTAAAACGATCGCTTCATAATTTTCATGAAAATATTCTTAATAAACTTAAATAATCATCTAATAAATATCAGTGTCTCCTATTTTGCCTTCTATTATAAAAAATACGCTACTAAAACAAAACTCATCCTTTCTTATAATTTTCACACGTGAAGATCTCATACAAAACATAAAATAATCGTCATCAAACATCAATATCTCCAATTTTGCCTTAGTACAAAACATAAATAGATACGCTCATGTGTAATGTACGTGTATTTCCTATTGAAGAAACTTTATTCACACCTCAAAGTATATATGCACATGTATAAATGTACGAAATCACAATAGTTAAGTTTAATGTATTTATGGTTATGCACATGAAAAATCTCATAAATTCACTTCCATTGAGTCACGATTAAATCACATAAGAAATTTTGATATCGAGTAATTTAATCAAACGAAATCTGAACATACAAAACAATCAAGTGAACCTCACTTTTCGCTAATCAACATGACTAAAATTCTTTGGCAGAAAATTCTATCGAAAACTAGTTCTGTTAGTTTAAACATTTGACAACGCTTATTATTCCCGTAAATTTTCAACATGCACATCAGAACACACTTTACGCTCACTCCCTCAGTCAGCTATATAGCGAGTGTGCAATCCATGGTACCATTGACTTCATCTTTGGGAATGCGGCCGCTAGTGCAAAACATCTTTCAATAAAGAGCTCTATAAAATAGAGATAAGTTCTTAACTTGAAGACTACTTCTATGGTTCTCTTTTGAATATTAACCTGAATGTGGTGTAATAGGATAGGCATTTGTGTATAAGAATTCACCTCTACATAATGGTGCCTACTTTTCTTTTCGTTAATGAATTCCATTAAGTCCGGCCAATGCAGCAACATCCTTGGTGTCTTGTCGAATCTGCATTAAAGTGCAACAATGTTAAACATAAAATTTCATAGAAAACTACTTTTAAATTAGAGAAATGACATCAAGTGAGTTTTATACTGTCACACACGACACAGAGAACTCTCTCAACCAGATTTGACTTACCATTCTGTAAAAGTTACTTGTTCTGCTTCAGTGTGTGTGTGTTTTTTTTTTCTTTTTTTTCTCTAAATTTTCATCTAATCACGGTGATTGCGCACTTCTCACTTCGTTTTGGTCACGAGTATTCCGTACACCACCTAGTACTCTCATACCTTTAGAAATAGGTAATATTTAACCAAAGGTATTGTTATCTTACAGGTCTATTATATTTCAGAAATGCATTAGTTTTATTATTTTGAACTCCACAACAAGTTTTAGGAATACATACCGATTAGAGGACCACTTACTCTAAATCTTGTTGGTTTGACTCGCTTGAGAAGATTGTAAGATTACTTATATAAATATATCACGTGTTCATTATTCAACATTTGATTTATGTATGACATTAGCATCTTTTAGTTGTTGACAGCTGACGATTTTTCTTGCAGCCTTTGTATGGCACTCTCACTAATTTAAAGATTTCTAAGTCGTAGAAATTTATATTTTACAGCCTTGATTCTGAAAGAAAGGCACATAACCATTTTGTTACTTCAATAAAAATGTTTTAACTGCTTGAGCCTTTTTGCAAATTCAAATGAAGCTAGTTCAGCACCTTAAATGCCATTTGCTTATTTCAATGGTTTTTACATAGTGGGTTCGAATATTGAAACACTTTACCATCATTAAAGTAGGTTCTGCCTGGGACTACTGTGATTCCAGTTCTAGATGTATATGGACCACTTATATCAGCTATCACAATAGCTTACAAGTTAGTTTCAATTACATTAATCTTATTGTCTAATTTTTTATGTTGTCACTTTATAGAGTGAGTATATACTGTTTAAACTTCCTTTTTACAGACTTTGATGTGGGCACATGGGTAAATTTTCTGCTGGCGCTATAGCTGGAATATGATCTTAGCAGTAATTTGGAGGAGAGTTTATATAGGAAGGAACAATGAAGATAAAGGTAGGAACACTACAAAAGAGTTTAGTCATGTAAGCTGGGTCTTGTTAGAGACGGCAAGATTAGCGGGTCAGGCTGTTTGGTAATAACTTAACTACTTTCTAAGTTATTGTCATGTAGCACATACAACCTTGGATCAGTTAGAAACGACCACACAAAACCACCCCTGACATCAGGTTTTTTAAGTACATTCTAACAATCTCTTAAAAAGATGAAAAGGTAATATTAACTTTAAATAAGCTTACCCAAACATCCCTTACTAACACTAAATATAGTGAAAATGACTTTCTTACCGTTTATTTTCCATCCACTTGCAACAGTGTTTAGAACCAAGCAGTTTTCAAACTATACCCATTGATGGATCAATAAAATTAGGCCTATATTGATCCATCTTACCTGTATAGCCAATTTTTTACGCATACTATTGGAAGTGAAGTTATGGTGTACATATTATAAAGTGATTAAATTGTACAAATAGTCTCTTCTATCCCACATCATTTAATTATTCTTTTTAAGATTCAAATAGTTGGTAAATAATACCAAAGTTTTATTAGTGGGTGTTTGGAATTGCATGTTAAAAACTTGTACTTTTCCGAAATAAACACTACAACGCGGGAAATTAGAATTAATGTTACCTTAAATTGACATGATAAGTTGTTATTCTCCGGTATATGGCGTAGCGTTGACCGTCCATAAGCATATACGGAGCTGTAACTTGGCTGTAAGAACAAATAAAATGAAGTTAAAGATACGCGTCAAATGATAAAATATAAGTCATACATAATGAACCTTTAAATTGACATGTTAAGTTGTTAGTCTCCCATCTGATGTAACTGTGCACATAACAGTGTTTAAGACATTTTCTAAAATGAATAGAAAAGGAAAGCATCAATTTTTGTCCCGAACCAAGGTATGACCACAAATACCCAAACAGCTAATCTATAGGTGCATAAATGGGCCTGGGCTTTAGACTGGTCAAAACAATTTCGTATAAGGCTTGTTTATGCCTGAAATACCCAATTAGTCGCAACTGTTTTTTCCTGAGCCGGGTTAAGCCCAAAATCAGTCATAATGCTAGCAACAAAATGAATATCGAAATGATGAATTTTCATATAATATATGCATTAAAACTTCCCCCCTCAAGACTATATGATTTCAGAAAGATGAGAGTACATTTTTTGCCAATCCAAAATCAGTCACGAAGATACTCTACTACAAATATCAGGATTAGAGTTTACATGGGCAGAAAGATATACCGTAAACACAGCTAACCACATCTTTATGATGTCGGACACTCTGCACTAATCTTCCCTCATTCATGGATATAAGCTGAAAGCTATTTTCCCAGTTGCCGCATGAAACCAGAAAATTTTCAGATGGTATCTGCATTTTGGTAAAGCTTCTGATAAGGCTTATCAGTGGCTTAGAAAGTGAATATGTTAGTTCAAATCTTCACCACTGATACTACCGGAAATAACTTGGCTGATGATTCAAGACCTAATGCCACTGATAAGCCTTCTGAATCAGCTGAACGTAGAGATTCTAATAAGCCATCTGATACAATCACTGAGCCTGCTGGACCATTTATCCTATAACCGATGACTTCCCAAACACTCAAATTGAATCAAATGAGGCTGCTGGACCGTCATGCACCACAAGGGCGACTGTGATGTGACCAGCAGCCCATCTGATCCTCAACAGGAATCTGAGTTGAATACAACGATTCCACAACCTCAACAGTAAGCTGAAACATATACTGATGAGACTGAGAGTACCCTCTGATTCTATAGAGGAAACATAAGCATAGTTAGCGATTACTGTAAATGTTTGAGTTTTGGTTCGATATGGCAATTCATTCGAGAGCTGAAACTGATGTTTAATTTTCACGCCCGAAAATAAGGTAAACCAAACACCTCGATAACTTATTACCATTACCTGTACTTGATCATTTCAGGAAACACTAACACATCTCCATCAGACAACTCAGTTTCCCCAACTCCTCCTTCACATATCATCAACAACGTCTACAAAAGAAAATAGAAATACACTTCTCAATTTTACCATGATTGCTTTTGTGTTGTCTACCATTTATTTCACAAAATCTATTTCTTAACATGTTGTATACCAATAAATCATACTCTGAGAACCAATATCAGCTTCAAAAGTTAACTCCTTACTGATAATTTCACACACGAAGATACTTTTGCTAAAACAAAATCATCAAAAATCCGCTAATAACATCAAAATTTAACTCCTAACTGATAATTTTCACGCGAGATAACTAATTTGTACAACTTCTTTGCACCAAGGTTTAATTTATATTAACTAGTTGATAAGGAACAGTATTTACCAGCTGTGGCTGAACTCTTGAGATACTTGATGTCGCAAATGCCACCAGATGTATTGTCAACAGGTTTTCTGACATCGTGAGATCCAACCAGCTTGTACTCCCATTTTCCCTTCAGGAACCCTTCACTGAGGAACAACTCTATGTGTCTAGCATCCAAAACCTGCATTGTTCCTGAAAGATATAGAGCGGATAATTTAAAAATAAATTTCAACCAAAAGTTTTAATTAGTTCTTGTCAACAAGCCTGTGTTTGTCACAAATTTTTTCTCACCATCACAGGTATTCAGGTCACAGACAGGGCACCGAACAAGCTATAAATCTGAGTCATTTATAAAGAAAAAGAAATTAGGAGTTAGTTTAAGTATAAGTAAATAATGATAAAGTTTTGAAGAGCTATAGGATAGTTTTCTGCAAGATATTACCTGCTATCCATACTCCAGTTTTGATGTTCCGCAAGTAACAAGACCCATGAGCGTTCAATATCTTTTGCATGGTTTCTTCCTTTGGAAGCTTTGCAGGGTAGATAAGATTCTCCATGAGGAATGCATCTGATGAAGTGAAGCAAAATGCACCAATCCTCATCCAATCTGATACACATGTCAGATGAACAAAAGTAGGACATGTCAATCTTTTAAATATCCATATGTGCACTTCTAACTTAATCATCTTATAAGGGACTTCATCTATTTCCCAAGTTTTCCTACATGTTTCAATGTTTTAATTCTACACACATTAGCACTTAACATACCAAGGTAGTGATGCTATGTTCCAATAGTTAGAACAATATTTTTGTCTGATCTAAAATCTCATATCTGAGTTTAATCTAGTAATAGCTTCCCAGTGACAGTATTTCCAGAAAACAACCGTTTCCAATTCAAGCGGAGATATGCTATTACTCATAGCAGATCTAAATGTATTAGAAAAAGTGGAGATATGCTATTACTCATAGCAGAACGTATTAGAAAAATTACCAATATTATATTTTCAGATAAATATAATACCTGCTTTGCTGATGTCAACTCAAGCCCATATTTCTTAAGCGGATCTTCATAACCCGTGAATCTTTTGCCCAAAGCATAATCATAAACATAACAGAACTATAAAGGCCGATTATGCAAACAAGCACTGCAATTTTGGAGGAGTTATGTTCGCCAAGTTCTGTCTGAGTGTTGGAATCAAAAGAACAACAACTGGTGTCCACAATACAAGCACCATGGAGACAGACCCCAAAATCCTAAATTCACGATACAGATTTCAGAAAAAGAGGTTAGCAGATCTTCCATGGGACTTAATTTCTTAGATAATGCAAGTGTCTGGAGTATATATATAACTAGTCATAAGGGTATCAATTCTAGTAATATGGCTGATATTTGTGATTCATGGTCTGGTTAATTCTAGCATAACTAGAACTTAATACAAGCGAATAACATCATGTTTGAGTATTTTGACTCAACTCACCCATAGTTTTTTTCATAGGACTTTAAAACACATCTAGATTTATATATGGTTGATGGTTAAAATATATGCCCTTCCGCATACAAATCTAACACAGAAGATAAACACACATTTAACCAACTGCCTACTTTAGCCCAACTTCTGTAATGTATAGAAATCAGTCAATCCTTATAATAATCTAATGTTACTAAGTAGCACATTTGACCCGAGATAATAGTGTGCACCTGTTTTACATCCCAAAATGTTTTCTGAATTAAATGGTTGCATCAACAAGGCAAAAAGATTGGGACCTCACACTTGTTTTAAATGACGATTACCATGAAAGAAAAGAAACACCACTTCATGAACAAAGTTATTACTTTGGGACATCACATAGTTAATGACTAGATTACTTACTGATATTTATCACACGCGAAGATAATGTAATCCAAACTTAAAATCCGCTAATTGCATCAAAACTTCATTTCTAACTGATAATATTCACATGCGAAGATAATATAACTAAACTTATATGCACTTATAAGCTCAAAAATATACTTACTGATATTTTTCACACGCGAAGATAATGTAATCCAAACTTAAATCCGCTAATTGCATCAAAACTTCATTCTTAAATGATAATCTTCACATGTGAAGATAATATAACTAAACTTATATGCACTTAGAAGCTCAAAAATCCATTACTTACTGATATTTTTCACACGTGAAGATAATGTAATCCAAACTTAAATCCGCTAATTGCATCAAAACTTCATTCCTAACTGATAATCTTCACATGTGAAGATAATATAACTAAACTTATATGCATTATAAGCTCAAAAATATACTTCCTGGTATTTTTCACACGCGAAGATAAAGTAATCCAAACTTAAAATCCGCCAATTGCATTAAAACTTCATTCCTAACTTCGTAACTGATAATCTTCACATGCGAAGATTCTCTAATTAAAATTAATTACACTAATACAATAATAGAATTAAAATTAGTTCACATGTGAAGATACTAAGTAAACCTAAATATGCTAATAATTTTCACATTTCAAAACAATTATTTATAAAAATTAATTAAATAATAATAAATTGTGATAATTACTTGATATCGCTGTGTTATCCGGTGATATTCGGTGATATCACTGATTTCAGTTTCTTACGGTTGAGTCATCTAGATCCATATCTTATTCATTAATATTCCGTTGATTCACCGTGATTGATCGACGGTCATATACAGCGGTTATCTGGCGGTGGCATAATATGGTGGAACGGCGGTTGATCAGTGGTTAACGACGATGGTGATTAATATTCGATGATGATTCTGGTGAATGAAGGTGGAAGAAGGTGAAGCGATAATTGTGGAGGAGTTGTGGTTCGAATTGGCGGTGAAGAGGTGGTTGTGATCGGAGAAAGTTGGAGAGAATAGTTGTGTTTCACCTTAGGTGTAGTCAAATTGTGTTTTTTTTCCTTTATATATTGAATATGATTTGGTAATTACAAAAATGCCTTTGGTTAGTGCAAATGGTGGGCTAATCTTAGCCATTAGATCTTAAAAGGGAGGGATTAGATGAAATTAGGGATCTCTTCTCGCTCTCACCAAAATTAGACTTCTCACAAGAACACCCCTATATATATATATATATATATATATATATATATATATATATATATATATATATATATATATATATATATATATATATATATATATATATATATATATATATATATATATATATATATATATATATATAATAATTCGAATGTACCAAGATTACAACAAAATGGATTGAAAAGATTGACAAAAAGATTGTTCTTACAATGAACTCAAGAAAGGGACGAACTGGCTATGAACACCGAACACTAATTGCTCCAATTGACGAGGCTCGGGACGAGTTGGAACAATTAACTACTTGCAAAAGCTTCCTCTTATTCCCAATCACAAAACCCCTATATCAATTTTGAAAAACCTTTTAATTGACAAAACCCTAATTTCTTTGATTGGATTTGGAGATGATTCGGGTAACTTTCTGAGATTGATTCTATTTATAGGGAAAGAATTGGAATGAATATAGTGACTCAAATGTAAACCCAAAACATATTTCTTTCTCTTTTAAGCATTCCTTGCCTCGAATTCGGTTCATAGACGCCGCATGTGTGCTCTAGTGCATAGCTTTTTAGGTTTAGAGGATGGTGATGGTACAAGGAAAAGGAGAAGGGAACAAAAATCTGAAAAGAATGGGAGGCGTGAGTTTGATTTTCCTGAAAAAGGAGAAGAAACTGAGTAAGAAGAAAAGGGGAGCGGCCTTGGGTGGATTTTTAGGTTTAGAATATTTATTATAAGTTTTATTATTATTATTAATAAATGTATTATGTGCACTCCGTACTGTATAATTTGTTCCGTAAGAAATAATATTTACTTATGTAAAATACTTTTCGGGTGCCCGTAAATTAAAGTTTTTATATTTTCGAAGACGTTTTGACGAGCGAAATAATATGGTATTATTATTCTCTTGATATTAGAAAATAAATTTCGTGCCAATACTATTATGGTGTCCGTATGCGTGTGGTGCCGGGACTTCGGAAAACACGAGATGACTTCTCGTTTTTGAGTCATGATAATTTCTAAAATAAAATTTTTCATTTTCTGACAAAAATGACTTATTAAATAATAGTCTGAAATTTACGGATTGTCACACATAATTCCAACAAAAGGCGAAAATTGTGCAACTTGATTTCACATGAGTGCTACTAAGCTATAAGTGTACATGGTATATGAAAATGTATACTATGGTCTAATCAAGTATGAATAACCAAATAAATCAATATAGATTGTTAACATCTTCTATACATAATAGAATGAAAAAGTTTCATGCTTTAGTTGACATCTCAGAACCATTACATCACAAAACTAAAAATTACAGAAACTAATTCCATATCTATACTACATAAAATGGAAAAAGCAAAGTGGAAAAGTGGAAAAGTGAAAAAGTGTAATGGTCAAATGAGAGAGAAATATATTTGTGTAATTAATACTCTTATTAAAACACCCATTCTTAAAAGACAATAATTTATTCACATTGTACAACCAATTAAAAGCATATCTACAAAATTAAAAACAACCAATTAAAACACCCCTTATTAAAAGTACAATGAAAATTTCACAATGTACAATTTAAACAAGTTACAACATAATTCTAAATATAAAATAATTAAACAAACTAATTAATGTTAAAACACCCTAAAATGAAAAGTACAAGTTATTATACACATTATACAAATTAATAAAACACAAAAGCTTCATACTACCTAAGTTGATGGTACATATAGTTTTAAAATCGGATCGGACCAACGGGTTCAACCTAAACCGATGTCACATCGGTTCGACAAACCAATAACAACCATCCGAAGCGAACTAGAGAGCCCCATTAAAACCGATACAACCTGGTGAATCAGTCTCATCGAGATCTATTTCTCCTTAATAGTCATGGCAGATTACATGAACGCTGCAAGAGTCTCGCTATATTATATATAAAGGAAAACCAAAAGTAAAAGTAAAAATTTGAAACTATTAACATATATTGAAACGGGTTGACACAAGACGCTTCAAATCAGGTGGGTTGACCTGTTTAATTTGACCCGTTTTGACCCAACATGTCATATTGACTCGGTTTAAATCGACCCGCTTTTCGGCGGAACAGTTCAACCGGTTGAACCACCCGGTCGAACAAGGCTTCAAAACGTTATGTTTAATCCCCAAATCTTCAAACTGCTTTTATTTTTCGTTTAGAACCCATAAACTTTATTTAACACAAAACGATCCATCATTATATAAATATATTATCTATAAGTTTTTCTTCAAAACAATTATAATGTTTTACAATTATGAGAAAATATGTGCTAGTTAGTGCACATTTAACTTTCAATATCTTAAATACGCTAATTTAAAAAAAGATGGGGCTAAATGTGCCTAAATCTCTTACAAAATAGCCAAAATTAGTCAATTTTATTTTATTTTGGCTAATCATATTCACGCTAATTTTAGTCACCATTAATCCCATCCTTGTTAGTTTTTACGCAACAAGTAGCGTGTGTTGTTAGTTTTATCCTATAATTGATGTAATGTTTACTTTCATTTTCATTAAATGATTTTATATGTTGTTTGATAGATGTTAAATTTTATCTGACTTTTAATTATCGTATAGACAAACCGTTTGCAATTGCATTTTTATCGGTTCACGCTCTATTTTAAACGCTACACAAAACACTCACCACAATATCACAAATCATTAATTATCCGACGCTAAAGCAACAACATGCATTGGTACAGATCTTCGTCTATGGTAAATATAAATGGAAAACTTAGCTTCAAGACTTCAACTACACAAACTATACATTACTAGCATTTACACCATAAAAACATCATTAATACAAAAGATTACATATAGATGATCCTATAGATCAGTTAAAAAACTATGCAAGAGCGGCACTAACATCATCCAACAACTAGATACGACCCAACGTACATCAAGTGACAACTATTGCACCAATCAAACAAAAAAACATAAGAAAAACCATGCCAATCAAGCATCATCAGTTGCCATGTATTATATTTCACTCGTTAAACATGTCATTAGCAAGATTAGCTCTACGATCACTCCATCCTTGTTAAGTCTCAACAGTGTTAATGACGTTATCGTGTTCATTTCCATCTTGCGTGTGATCCGTCGGAACTTCATTATCAAGTGCGTCTTGACTCATTTTGTACATATGAAATTATGCATCAGACAACAAGCAATAATGATACGCGGCATTGACTCAATTGGATGGTAACAATTATTGCGCAAGATAGCTCATCTAGCCTTAATAAAACCAAAACATCTTTCAATAACATTCCTTGCAGACGAGTGCTTCATATTATATAACTCCTTAGACGTTGTAGGCAGATGCGACCAAGCATTAAGATGGTATGGTACCGTTGACCACGATAAGGAGTTAAAAAACCATCACCATTAAGAGGGTAACGTTGATCCTATTAACACCAAACATGTAATCACCAAACATGTAATTATAATAAGAACACATGTGTTTCCAAATGTGTATATGCAAGTACTTATATGTAAGATATGTAACATACCACGGGTTATCTCAAGACCATTTGGTCTACTAATAGCATCTCAGAGCACATGATTGTCTGCTGCCGAACCTTCCCATCCCGCGTAGATAAAAAAACATAAGATCTCTTGTGCACACCCCAAGAAACATTGGTACAAATCTCACCCTTTCATGTCCGATAAGGTTTTTGATCACATGTTGGAACCATGACTTTAATATAAGTACCATCCAATGCTCCGAGACAACCCCATTAAAATTCATAATTACTGAATATCCATACATGTTATTTTCAAAAAAGGACAGTTCACTTACCTTAAACCATTTTCACCTCTCATCAGTTTCATTGTCGGGTACTCGCACAGGTGTCTTGTAGAATTCTATGTGGAGTCATCTAAAACTAACTTGAAATAGTGGCTTATAGTTTCACCAGATCTTTGAAATCTATTTACAATTATTTTGTTTTTCTCATTATGAGCAAGCGTATGTAGGAACATTGCAACTTGCTCATCAACTAGCATGTGTTTGCTGCTACGTAGTCCTCCTCTTGTTTCAAGCAATTTACAAAGTTTCGAAAATGCAAGTATATTCATTCGAATATTAACCACACCGTAATATCACTTTGGTACACCATGCTCCACACAGTGTCACGTCTACTACTCAAACTATATATTTTCTACGAAGCGTTTTAGACTCGATAAGATGATTGATGATCAAATAACCCAACATAAAACAACAAACCATAGTTGTTATTATGTTGAAATTTCTTGTGGCAGCTATCATAGTAGCTCGTATCCTTTGATTTCTTTGTTGGGCAAAGGGTGATTGTCACCTACATATGTATGGTACATAACAAAATTCATACATCAATAACCATAATACAAGTTCATATGTACAAGTTAGTTACATATAAGAATACATCTACTAATAGAGAGTCAGCTGTTGTGAAGAGGGGACATATCATTCTAACATAAAACAGAGAACTCATAAATGATAAAGGTTTATGTGGCTATTATTGTCACTACCGTTATAATATTTTTGTTTTCTTTGTTCGGCCAATGATGATCTTGCCATCTACATGTAATTGATCAAAATATCTATATATATACTTATATTATAATGCATGGATAACCAACTATAACTTCAAACCTAACTCCTAACCATCAAAAATTAAGTTAAAGAGCTCCAATCATGAGATGACATGTGTCACTTCTCAACTAAAAATTCGCTTTTATTTTCAGATTGAAATATCTTTTTATCTACTTTTGTATGATCTAATTTCACCATATTTTCTAAAATTTTGTGCTCTTAAACATCCATTTTGATATATTTTTATGCGTTTTTAGTTTTTAGGTTTTTAGTGGGTTTACTTTATTTTCATTCAAATTTTTACAACTTTAACCTTTATTTCAATTAATATAATATTGATTCGTCAATATCATATTGTTAAGTCACCATAAGTTAACACAAGTATGTAGATGATAGAAATGAGATGAAGATAGAAGGTTGAACACACAAACACATGATGGAATGATGAAAGTTATGCGTATAGTATTAAGAGTGAACAACAACTCTCAAATGAGAGGTAATAAGGTATTTATAGGAAAAGGGAGCTAGGGCAACTCATCTACTACCTTCCTTGGCGTTTTGGGCCTTTGCATAGGCTTATGGGCTTTCTACATAAGCCTAGCCTTAATTACTGACATAAAAGCCATATAAATGCAACTTATTAGATAGAAATTACTAACACTTGCTAAAACAGTTTAGGAGCGTTTTCAACAATCTTCCCCTAAGTGATAGTTATAATGTAATAGGGGTTGCTCGACGTCTTCTAGCATTCTTCTTTCTTGTGAGTAGAGATGCTTTAGGTTCCAACAATCTCCCCTTAGATCGGGATCTTGTTTCTTATGAAATCATCAGCTCTGACGTCGTTGTATACTTTGTTCTTTGTTCTTTTTTTTTGTGGATGTGGTGATAGTATGTTGATGTCTGCCATTGGTCAGCTTCGTCGTTCAGGTGTCTCCACGTCTTTCTCCAACATGCTCACACGTCTTTTGACTTTGGATTTCAGATGTGAAGTTGTTTTTGAGTCTTTAAACTTTGTAGATTCTTTGGCTTTGATGAAGAATCATTTTGACTTTTGAGTTGCCTTTTGAGAGAACTTCATTTGTGTTGTTGTTGGTGAGAGCATGTGGAGAATCAGCACGATCTTTTCTCCCATGAACTTTGGATCTCCAATCCTGCATGTAAACAGTTAGCAATAAAGTTCCTGACGTAAGTGTTTGGATATTTGTACAGGCATATTCCAATTCACTGGCGCGACTTTAGACGGATCTTAAACCGGATGGTCATTGGGATGTCCCCGTACTAAATATTGTTACTCTGTCGTTGTAAGTCGCTGGAGTATACCGAAGTATCACTCCACGGCTGTAGACCGTTTGAGACCACCGCGAACACTAAGCGTAACTCACAAGGAGTTACCAAAGTGACCTGCTATCAAGGTTGTTTGATGTTGACCCTGGCAGGAGTTTCCATTCAATCACTAAGGATCACAATTGTGAATCCCCTCATAAATGTTCTCGGTAGATTGCTAGGATCTGCGAAGGACTCTAGAATGTTTCACTTGCGTTCTTATTTGTTGAAGGACAAGTGATGAAAAGTCAAGTGTTCTTAAGAGATCATTTGATGAATCTCGGGGTCTAGACTCAATAGTGCGTTTTGGTTTTCCTAAGCGGAGACAAGGGAGAGGGTCTCCTTCTTCAATACCAGCAATCTCAAAGAGAGAGCCGATAGATTACGTAGGGTTCTTAGTGAGAATGAAACAAGCTCTATTAAGAGAACTTAAGTGGTTAAGAAGGTTTAGTGCATTGCGTCACTGGGTCCATGATGACTTTGTCTTCAATACGGTGTCATCTTGTGACAACCAAGAGTATATGAATTGAACCCGTGTCGCCTAAGTTGAATAATTTGGAGAGCTATTTCTTTTCACCCTTTTCTTTACTTTTTTTTTAATTCTTCAACTCCTTCTTTCTCCGATTCTCATTTTCTCCTTTTTCAATCATACCTAAGGACTTCTAAATACTAACTATTGGTGATGTCCTTGGGTAGATCCCTCCAGCTCTGGTGGATCATAGGACGTTTATTCCTAAACTTAATCACCTTATAACTCCATGACTATCCTATGTTGCCATAAAACTATTTTCATGAAAAATCTCTCAAAGTGTTTATGAATGAAAACATGTTTGTAACACTTTGAGAGTTTTGTATTTTTAGAAATACTCCCCCTCCACATGTGCTTATGAGTTTTGACTAAAATCTGCACAGTGAGGGTAGAGCGGGGCACTTTTGAATTGGTCGACTCAAGATAAACAATTCCCAGCGAGACACGGTTACATCACTGACTGGGTCAGCTTGAAGTTGTAAACACTCCTTGGTGAGGAGGTTAGACCTGTCAAAGTTCATGTCTACCAAGAGTTTCTCGGATGGTACATTCTATTAAGACTAGTCCTTTCCCAGACAAGTCTTTTTGATTTACGACATTTTAGATCTCGTCAATTCAATGGTTAAGTCTATGCACACTTAGATTCAATCACAATCCAACATATTTGTATCAGAAAATTTTTCTCCCCCTAAAAAATGGCATATTAATGTTATTTTGATGAAGTTTTGATATCGAATATGACCATTTCGAGTTTTGAGGAAGATTTCCACAAAGAACATTGTTTGAACAAAGTTATATTGCAAATACTTCCCCTCAACAAGTAATACTAACTTTTGAGGTTTGAAAAACACGAGAGAGAGAGAGAGAGAGAGAGAGAGTACTTGTTCTTTTGAGAAAAATTTTGAAAAATGTTAAAAGTTTGATAAGTTTTACTCAAAAGTAAGAAGCTTTCGCTCTTTTATAAGGATTGTGGCACTGATGCGTACCACAGGGTCCTTTCATTACAAGATCGGGTTGTACAATGATATTTATGTACAAGCCAAAATGAATAAATGAATCAAATATCAAAAATACAATCAAGAGTGTTTGAATGAGTACCCAACGATTACACACGACCCGGGACTTTATCTTCATGTTGAAAAGTCAAGATAGAGAAACTTTGTCATCCTCCCACATAGCTCTCCAACCTTCTTATCTGATCCCGGTGGAACAACCTTTCATCCAGCCTTGTTATGAACCTGCGAGCTTCCTTTCATTCTTTCGAATTCCATCTCTTCTTCGAACCAATACCTTCTTGAATATCCTTTAACCGATAAGCTAACGCATCACGAACTATTTTCAACGTATGATCTCAGAACTTGTGGATTTCGTCGAATGCCATGAAGCAAGTATGATGATGCTCACTGCGGTAGACGACCCCAAACTTCAGTTTGTGCATGATAATGTACTGAGGTAGTTAATTAAGGTTGGGAAAGTGTAGCAACGGTTTTGTAAGATTTTTCTGTTTTGGTAAGATTCGACCCCAAGTTGTAGATCTTCAACACGTTCTTGAATGACTTTGCTGTGAATGAAGATCAACATGGCGATGATGAACTGAAGTTGAATCTCTGTTTAGAATTGTCTCATCCTTCCTTGTACATTTGCGAGGTACATGTCTTCGATTTCGTTGAGTGACAATCTCAAGAAATCGGCTTTAGTAAAGTCATATTCTTGTTCATCTTGTCGTTTGACCTTGATCTCGGACAAGAATGAATAACCCCACTTTGTCGCCAGTGTAACCTTCATTACAGCAACGATTTTCTTATCACTCTTTACCTCCTTGTTTGACCTTTGAACTTGACAGCTTCTGTAGTACAATCTTCTCCTTGGTGGACAATGATGAATGCCGTATTTAGCATCGAGGTCGTAGTCCACCACCTAGTCAATGTACAATTTGGTGGCGTCTTCTTCAATGGCAATATTATTGGAGAAAACTGCAGCTGGAATGTTGAAGGTAAGAGAAGTAGCATACTTCTTGTTGACGCTACTACCGTGTTGAAGAAATTCTAGATCATTATTGAAGAAGAAACGGTATGGAATCTTTGGTTGCTCGGGTCGGCCAATTTTTGGTAGAGGCTTTGTCCAATCAGTGTAGTAGGGAGTGTTATCCTTCCTTCTAAGTTCGATGTTTAATTCGAGATTCAGCCAGTCGATGTTGTTGGACATTGCACGAGCAATGTTGTCCAAATGATATTCGACCTCAACCGCGCTGCAGGATTTTTCTTTCAACAAGTTGAATGCGTCATTCTTTATCATGCGTAGCTCCCGTTTTGTCATCTTTTTCACTTTGAATTCAACTTGGATAATCTTCACCTGCTCCATTGTTCGACCATCTACTGGTTCTTGACCTTCCGGAAATCTAGGTGTAGCATCAATCAACTTGCTAAACCAATCATACTCCTCGGTGTCATCTTCGTCCAACCATGAGACGACAGAACTTTATTTCTTCTTTTTAGGTCTGGAGGATGATTCTGGTTGCGGTGATGGTTGAGGTGATGGTTGTTGTTGGGGCTCAGGAACGTCTTCATCTTCACTACCGGTATAGATAAAGTGATCACCGGTTTTCTGCAGTGGTGGTGGAGAATATGCATCCCGAGGTTTGTCAGATGAAGGAGGTCGTTGAGAAGCTTTTCTAGTAGGTGTGGTGGTGGTCTTTGGGGGTGGTGGTGGCATGGATGATGATGACCCGACGGTTTTCTTTTGACGTTTAGCATTCGGGTCTTGATCCTTATCATCATCATGTCTTGGTTGCTTGTCCTGACCAGCAGCTTCCTTGCATGTTGTCTTTAGTTGATGTGCCAGAAGTACCTCATACAGCTTCGATTCATCTGGTGTGAAAGTAGGAGCTCGAGGAGACATCTGTAGTACCAACTGTGAGATCAAATCAGCTTCGGTAACATTTAGAGGCTGGACTGGTCGGGTTTGCATGACCATCGGTGTTGTAGTAATCATTTGCCGGACCAGTGTTTTGAGCGTTGGATAGAGTTGACTATTGAACATCTCTTTGGTCACCCTAGGGACAATTTGGAGAAGAAAGTGGTGAGTGTAGTTCCTGATCTGCTCATCCATTTCTCCTTGACATCTCGGTTGAAAAACACCTTGATCCGTTCTCTTTATCCCTCAAACTTTTCCATCTCATGAGAAAGCTTGATGACTTTGTCAGCCAGCATGTTCAATCTTTGTTCCTGAAGACTTTGTTTTCATTTTCTTGATTGAAGCAATGCTTTCTAGATCTTGGCTTTGGTGCGAGATGCCCAAGTATCGGCCTTTTTATTGATTGATTTTGATGATGATTTAGTTGTTGTGTCTTTGGATGGTGGTGGTGATGAGTGAGAGGATGTTTCGTTTTGGGAGTGTCATGGGGTTGTTCTGAAGATTGCTCAGGGTTGTGTTCAGGATTTTCTAGAATGTAGTTATCTGTTTCCATTCTTATGCGTTCCTCTTCGGCCTTCTTAGTAGATTCGTCTGCAGCCCTCTCTTTTTCTGCTTCCAACACATCTTTCTTTGTGATTTTCTCATCAGTATCTTGAACGTCATCTCCAAATTCGAACATTCCTCATCCTCCTGCTGCTTATCCTCTATAGATTCCTTGGTGGTGGCATCGGTTCCTTTACCGGGTTGATTAACCGGATCAAGAACGGATGTAGTAAGAACGCCATCGCTGGAACCTCCAGGGCCTTTAATTTGTTGAAGTTTAAACTCTTCAGCAGATTTCTCCAACCTTAGTTGCTTTATAGTTTTCTGGAACTGTTTCTCTTCATCCTTAGGATCATACTCCAAATCTGAATCTTCTTCTTCTTCTTCCTCTAGAGGCTTCTTCCCTTTGTCAGATGAAGGACTAGCAGGTTTGTCCTATGACTTCTTGATAGATGTGTCATCTTTATGTACTTCAGAGTAGATAGTTAGATCATCCGACTCACTTTTAGAATCATCATCTTGTTTAACTAGTCCTGGTTCTGCTTTGGGATGAACGATTTTGGCTGAGACTTTCCTCTTTAGGCTTGGATGTCTTTTCTTATACTTTTTTGTGCTTCCAGTGCTGCTAACTCTCTTAGCCCTTTTAGTAGCCACTGGAGTTGTCTTTTCATCCATGAACCCAACTTTTCCCGCACGCACTGCTTCCTTGTAACGTTTGTAGGATGGAAGATCCTTGATGTCATAAGTAATCAAGCACGCAAGGAGTTCCGCACCTTGTTTTCGAGTTAAGGAGTCTTTGAACCTAAAAGAATTTAAGTAAGGCTCATATAACATAGAGTGTGTATCGGGGTCATTAATTCTCAGTGGGATATCCTGGTGCTTCCCGAGAAGATTGTGGATCAGTAACTTGGTGTATCTGATGAAGAGAATCTTGGTACCAAGCTTTTGTAACGTTGCATCATGTCTTCCCATATTAAGCTCGCATAATCAATGTGGTTCATATGAACCATTCCCTAGAAAGTTTGAAGATACATAAGCTTCGGGTGTTCATGACCACTATCTCTGCCTGAGACTGATTTGGTGATCATGATGTAGATGGTCCTCCAGGGTTGTGGGATATTTTTGAGATCGACACTGGAGTGCTTAGAGATGATACCAGAAGCTTCGTCATATCCAATGTTAACCATGAAATCCAATACCTCCTCTTCAGTAGGAATCGGAACGTATTCACTATAACGAATAACCGAAAGAAGAAGGATGACACGAAGATCCGCCATAGTGACCATGACTTCCTTAGTGCCAAGGGACACTTTAACGCATCTTGACCTTCAATTTTGTACATAGTATGCCAGAACTGATGGATGTAGATTTCGGGTACTGTAGCAGAGTTGGTAAGCATGAGGTGGAAAGGATGATTCTTGAGGATGTCAACAGCAACTCGGCATGAGGATTCTGAGCATGTGAAGTTGTTAAAGTCAACATGGAGATTGTTCTTTCTAATGGTTTTGTTGTAATCCGCAGGGAAGATATCAGCCATAGTGAGCTCATTTGGGGCATTGAGATTCTCTTGATTGACAGCCATTTCGTGATCTGAAAGGTATTGAGACAAAAGAAACAACATATTGAAACACATTGTGTTAGTTTTAGTTTGATTTTATTGTCCAATTACTTAATTGAAGTTATTATGTTTATGAATGTTACGAGTCCAAAGTCACTTTAAGTCCAATTGTTTGAAGTTGATGTGATAAGTTATGTGAGTATGTTAATTTTGAAGTTTTAATGTCCAAATTCCACTTAAACACACAACATTTTAACCTTTTAGAGGTTATTGGTAACTTTTGGTTTTGTGACTTAAGTGTAACAAGTTACAAGTTAGGTTACGCGTAACATATCAAAACAAAGTGAAAAGTTAGCTTAAGCGTAAACATATCAGTTTATGTGTAAAAATGTGCTTTAGGCGCAGGTGTAAGCTTAAGCGTAAGGGCAAGCCTTAGGCGTAAGAAATTCTTACGCGTAAATCTAGTCCAAAGGCTTAACTGCTTACGCGTAAGCTTTTAGTAGAATGTTATGCGTAAGTTTTACTCGTAAGAGCAAAGCTTAGGCATAAACATCCAAGTTTACGCATATCCTTCCGGGATACGCGTAGTCCCACTGTAGACCCCTTATGCGTAAGAGTTACGCGTAAGATTGCTCTTATGCGTAACCTTTACGCACAAAGACAAATGTCCCTGAAATAGGGGATTGGTTGATCGGAAAGGTATTCCATATGCATAAGTCATGAACACCTTAAGTCTGAACTTTTACGTGTAAACAACCTGTGAGACATAAACATAAAAACTTGATTACAAAGTAATCTTAACACTATCAGAAACACTAAACAGGCACACATTCATATCATATAAGCTCAGAACAGCTTAGGCGTAAAGTGGCTTAAACCCTAAACCCTAGATTCTACGCTTAACAGATTCAACCATGTAATTCAATCAAGAAGAGTTTCTACACAATCCTAGATGCCTAAGAAGTAGTTTTCAACAAGTTTTAACACAAAACATCCACAGAATCGAAAGATTCATGGGTAACGAGCCTATAAACCCTAAAACTTAAATTATCACTTTTAGATGTTTCTGGGTGGAATTCAAGGCACGATTCATGTAATTCAACATGTTCTAATACTAACCTAGGCATCCAATCATACCAAAACACTCAAACATAAAAATCCCCAAATAAGAACATAAACCCTAAAATTTCAAAACGATTCAATTCGTGTTTTTGGTTTTGACACTTCCCATAACATCACAAACACACTTATGCATAATCCCAATTCCTACGCATACGCGTATACACAAAAATAAAAGTTTTGAAAGTTTTAACCATTAGATTTAAAAGATTTTGGAAACCATTGTTTAAAAACATGATATAAATCTTATTCCACTTACAGATTTTGATTTTGTAGAACGGATTTGAAGATTGAATGCAAGCCGTTGGATCTTGGTGGTTTAAGGAAATAAATGCAAGAGTAAATGCATTGAATGTGTTAGGTTGGGACTTTTGTTTGAAATTATTTTGAAAAATTGACAAGTTTAGTCCCTCAACCTCAAACTTTTTCAACCTATACCCATTAACTTCCATTTTGGTTAGACAAAACTCATTTTAGGAAAACTTAACGATACTCCCCCTCGACTTTTGAAATGATGAAATTTTTAAACATTTGAGTCCAAGGAGGGTATATAACAAGATACATATTCACCATTTTGAGAAATAATGTATTTTTGGTAACATGCAAGTACAAGGTTTTATTAAACTGAAAAATATTTACTTTCTCCCTCAACACTTGTTCGGAAAAAATTGTATTTTGAGAAATAATGTATTTTTGGTAACATGCAAGTACAAGGTTTTATGAAACTGAAAAATATTTACTTTCTCCCCCTCAACACTTGTTCGAAAAAAATTGTGAAATGTTTGATAGAACATAGTGTTGATGAAAGTTTTGTAATTGCAACGTTTGATTTTAAGATAGAAGAATATTTTTGGATTTTATTAGATTTTATATTTTTTTGTATTTTGTTTTTGAAAAATATTTACAAAAGAGGTTTTGGTGTTTGACTTTTCAAGAATGTTTTAAAAGTTCTTCCAGTTCTTCTCGAGTCAACACCTCATACCAATTCGGTGAATCAAATCGAGAAATCTTGCGGAGGCAAGGCTTTAGTGAGAAGATCCGCCAATTGGTGTTCAGCACCTAAAAGTATAATTCAACGGTACCATTTTCCACATGCTCTTTGATGAAATGATATCGAAGATCGATGTACTTTGACTTCGAGTGTTGAACAGTGTTGCATGAGATCGCAATACCACTTTGGTTGTCACATTACACTAGAATTCTGTCAAATACATAACCATAGTCTTTGAGTTGTGTTCTCATCCATATGACTTGAGCACAACACGCAAACATGGCTACATATTCAGCTTCAGTTGATGACAGTGATGTGCAATCCTGCTTCTTCGATTGCCATGACACCAATTTATCACCAAGGAATTGTAAACCTCTTGAAGTACTTTTCCGTGAATCTAAGCATCCTGCGTGGTCAGCATCTGAAAAAGCTATTAGTTCAAAACCGAATCCTTCTGATACGGATCCCTAGGTTAATGGTTCCCTTTACGTATCGAGGATTCTTTTAGCCTCGTAGAGGTGTCTTCGATTGGCCTTGACCGATAACGGATCAAAGATATACAGAAATACAATGCGGGTCTCTCGGTTGTTAGATACATGAGAGACCCAATAATACTTGGTATTTGGTAGGTCAACCAATTTCTCATGTAAATCGACATCCGGTTTGTTGGTGTGTGCCTTGGTGTTGCATAGGTGTCACAACTTTGCATTCCATGTTTATTCAATATTTCAAGAGCATATTTGGACTGACTTAATAAAATACCACGGGGTGATTGATGCACTTGTAGTCCTAAGAAGAACGTAAGTTCACCCATCATTGACATTTCAAAAATTGTTTTCATTAGTTTTGAAAAAGAGTTTGATTACTTTTTATGGGTAAAACCAAAAATAATGTCATCCACGTAAATCTGAACAATTAAAATGTGTGCCCCATGATATTGAATAAACAGTGTTGGGTCGACCGATCCTTTGATAAAATTATTAGCAAGGAGAAAGGATGACAACTTATCATACCACGCCCGAAGGACTTGTTTGAGACCGTAGAGAGCCTTGTTCAGTTTGTAGACATGAGTAAGGAACTCTAGATCAACAAATCCTTCTGGCTGACTGACATATACTGTTTCCTTCAGTTTACCATTCATAAAAGCGGCTTTGACATCCATCGATGAGCGATGATGTTCATGTGAGTAAATGCGAGAAAAATCCGTGCGACCTCAAGTCTAGCAACCGGTGCGAATGATTCTTCGAAGTCAATCCCCTCTTCCTATATATAAACCTTAGCCACCAGACGTGACTTGTTTCGGATAACTTTACCTTCAGCATCTAACTTATTCTTCCAAATTCATTTGAGACCAATGACGTAGACCCCTGTTGGTCTTTCAACCAATTCCCATACTTCTAAATGTTTAAACTGGTCCAGCTCTTCTTGCATGGATTCGATCCAGTTGTCATAAGTCATTGCTTCTTTAATGTTTTTGGGTTCAGATTGACAAACGGTGAGTGCATAAATGCAATGTTCTCCGTCAGTCTGAAGGCGTTGTCTCGTTACGACTGGTTGGTTTGGGTTGCCAATGATGTTAACAAGAGGATGGTCTTTAGTCCATCAGTTTGTGGAGGGTTGATGTTGGTGTACATTGTGCTGATTTAGTGGATTCAGATGGCTGGTAAAAGATTCAGCAACATCTAGATTTGCAATTTCAGTAGCGAAAGGGTTAAAGAATGCATTTCCATCATAATCCGCTGGTGCAGGTACATTTTGATTAAGAAGATCATCAGCTGGATCATCGTTATTAGAAGCAGTTTGTTCACCTGTTGTTGGAGATTTAATCGGAGGTGCATAAGCAACAGTTGTTGTTGTTTCAGGTGTATCAGGTAAAGGATTAGTATCAGGTTGAGCAGCGGAAACATTTGATACATCTAGAGCATGTTGATCAAAATCATCACTGAAAAATAGAGCAAACAACGTTTCCATCTGACGATGAGTGAGCTGATGATTGGGGGATGTTGAGACGGTTATGTCCGGGTTCCAAGCTGTTTTGCTCAGAAGCCATTTCTGTAAGCTAGTCAAAATTAGCATGAATGGTTTCCATAATTTCTTTTGTACGACGATTCCAGATCCGGTATCCCTTTGAGTTTTCACAATATCCAACGAAGACTCCAATGTCACCTTTTTCCTTGAGCTTTCCAAAGTCAGCACGATCATTATTCGGGTAACAAAGAGCACCAAATACATGAAAGTGTTTGAGATTCGGTTTTCTGTTATGGATAAGATCATAAGGTGTTTTGTTGTGGCGTTTGGTTATCATAGAACGGTTCTGAGTGTAGCATGCAGTTGACACGGCTTCTGCCCATAAGTAATCTAGAAGTTTTGCATTTATCAACATCGTTCTTGCAGCTTCCACTAACGTATGGTTTCGTCTTTCAACAACTCCATTTTGTTCTGATGTTCGTGAAATGGATGTCTGATGCTCAATTCCCACTTTCTCATAGTATTCTCAAAGAGTTTGGTTCAAAAATTCAGTTCCTCTGTCTGTTCTGACTTGGCTAACCGTGTTATGGAGCTGAACTTGAATTTTTGTGAGAAAGGTGATGATCATTTGTGGAGCTTGATCGTTACTTCGAAGAAAATAAACCCAATTCCATCTGGAGTAGTCATCAACGATTATGAGAATGTAGCGTTTTCCATTAATCGTCTGCACACGCATCGGGCCACACAAATCGATGTGAAGAAGATGAAGAACATGCTGAGAGTTGTTTTACACCTTTGAAGGAAAATGAGCACGAGTGCTTTTCCCTTGTTCACAAGCTGAGCATAAGTGATCTTTTGAATACCTAAACCTTGGAAGACCTTTAACTAGTTTGTGTCGTGCAAGATTTGTTATTATTTGAAAGTTTAAATGTGAAAGTCTTCTGTGCCACATCCATGATTTTGTAGATGTTGCCTTAGAAAGTAGACAAATGGGAGATGAAGCGATCATATCTTGCATTGAGATTGTGTAAAGGCTTGCAGTGTGGTTTCCTGACATAAGATCGTTTCTTTGTAGATCACGAATGAAGCAAGTTTTCTCCCGAAAAGAAACTTCCAAATCACCATCACAAAACTGGCCGACTGAGAAAAGATTGTGTCCAAGACCTTCAACATAATAAACCCTGCTAATTTCGATGTTCCCATTGATGTAGTCTCTGTAGCCCATGATAGTTTTGAAGTGATCATTCCCGAACCTGACAGTGCCTATGAACTTTGAAACAAAGTTTGTAAGAAGTTTGAGGTTGCCTGTCATGTGCCGGGAACATCCGCTATCAAAAATCCAAAGGATGATATGTATCACCTGCATTACACACAGACGACACAGGTGGAATAGAAGTAGAGGTGGAACCCGAAGAGTAAGAGGGTTCCGTTATAGTTACAGTTGAAACACACATGTTTATGATTTTAGGAATCCATTTAAATCCGGTGTAGTTTGTAACCATCTCTGCCAAGTCCAACTAGTTTGTGCTTTGGTCTTAGTGAATGCACTAGGTGATATTCTCTTCCTAGGAGGTGAAGTGGGTTACATGGGTACATCAATGATATTTGCAGAAATATTAAAAGGCGGTTTACCTAGCACTGACTTAGAAGCATTAGTGGGCCTAGAGGTAAGTCCATTTCTATGTTTCCATTTATGAGATAAGATAGATTTAGCAACACATTTATCATGACAACCAGAAAACATGATTTTACGACAACCAATACAAGATGCTTCAAAAAAACATTCAAAGTACTTAAAGATTCAACATTCGTTACATCACTTTGTCTATTACATTTCTCTAACGCAATGTTTAAAGTAGGTGCAACATGTATTTTATTCAAGTCCTAGTGTGTTCTTCTACTTCATGGGTCTTTACTGATCTTCTCTTATGTTGCAACTTTCTATTCTTCTTTTTTGTGCTCTTAAGCTGAGAAGTGTTAACCCTAGTATTAGAGGCAACTACTCCTGTAGAAGTGGAAGAAAGCACATTAGTATCTTGTGGTTTGTCATTAGGCATCCTAGTGTCAATTTTTTAGGTCACCATATTATAACACAAGGATCAATATGTAAGAGATAGAGATGAAGGAGGGATGAACACAATACACACACACGAATATATAAAGGTTATGCGTAGGAACTAGTATAAAATGAAGAACCAACCTTCAAGTGAAGGTTTACATGTCTATTTATAGGGGAAGGGAGCTAGGGCAACACCTCAAGTCCCTTCCTTTCTTATTAGGCTTTGGCATAGGCTCATGGGCTTTCTACATGAGCCTAGCCTTGATTACTAACATAAAAGCCTAATTAAGCAACCTATTACATATTAAATGACTAACACTTGAAATACAAGTTAGGAGTGATTCCAACAATCTCCCCCTAACTGTTAGTGATGACTCCAACAATCTTGAATAAGTTGTTGGCGTTGATGTAATAGCAGTTGCTTTGACGTCTTCTGACATTCCTCTATCTTGTGAGAAGAAATGCCTTGATTCCAACAATCTCCCCATAGTAAGGATCTTGTTTCTTTTGAAGTTTTCATCTTTGACGTCTTTGATTACTTTGGTCTTTGTTCTTTGTTCTTTGTTCTGGTGTGGATGTGGTGATATTATATTGTTTTTTCTGCATCAGGTCCGCTTTGTTGCTCAGGTATCTCCACGTCTTTCTCCAACATGCTCACACGCTCTTTGACGTTGGATTTCAGATTTGATGTAGTTCTCTAGTCTTTAGACTTTGTAGATTCTTTGGTTGATGAATAATCCTTTTGACTTTTGAGTTGCCTTTCGAGAGAACTTCAATTAAGTTGTTGTTGGTATGAGCATGAGGAGAATCTGCACGATCATTCCTCCCAGGAGTGTCCATAAGAAGAAATCATAAGAATTGGTTAGTGAAAAACACCAATCGATCATTGTGATCGTTTCTTAGAGAATTGACCACTACGATTGTTCTTCTGATGAATGTATTGATTCCATTCACCTTGGTCGGGCGAATCAGCCATCCGAATCCCATAAGGGACAGTTGGCATTACATTGAACAAGTTCAAGTAATAACCCACATCTTCAGGACTCGATTCTTGAAAGGAATCTCCTTAGCGGGATTTCCAGCACTTACAAGTTTGAACTTCGAGGGTGTTAACAACATAGTGTGAAACACGTCTCTAATTCTAGCAAAGGCTGTTCCTGAAATGGAGTCCCTCAAGTAGGATAACAGATGTACCTAAATACATCTAAAGTTCAGGTGAGTCACTGAGGTACACCGAAGCATCACCTCATGACTGTAGACCGTTTGAGACAACACTAAGCGTAACCCACAAGGAGTTACCGAAGCGACCTGTTGTTAGGGCTGTTTGATGTTGACCCTGGCAGGAGTTTCCATTCAATCACTGAGGATCACAAGTGTGAATCCCCTCATAAATGTTTTCGACAGATTGCTAAGATCTGTGAAGGACTCTAAAATGTATCACTTGCTTCCTTAATGTTGAATAACAAGTGATGAAATGTCAAGTGTTCCTAAGAGATCTTTTGATGAATCTCGTGGCTCTAGACTCAATAGTGCGCTTTGGTTTTCCTGAGCGGAGACTAGGGAGAGGGTCTCCTTCTTCAATACCAACAATCTTTAAGAGAAAGTCGATAGTTTACGTAGGGTTCCCTATAAGAATGAAACAAGCTTCTGTTGAGAGAAACTTGAGTGGCTAAGAAGGTTTAGTGCATTGCATCCTTTGGGTCCATGACGACTTTAATTTGCAATACGGTGTCATCTAGTGACGACCAAGAGTATATGAATTGAACCCGTGTCCGCCTAAGTTGAATATTTTGGAGGCTATTTCTTTTCACCCTTTTCTTTACTTTTCTTTTTAATTCTTCAACTTCTTCTTTCTCCGATTCTCATTCTCTTTTTTCATAATCATACCTAAGGACTTATAAGTACTAACTCTTGGTGGTGTCCTTGGGTAGATCCCTCCGGCTCTGGCGGATCATAGGACGGTTATTCCTAACCTTAGTCACCTTATAACTCCATGACTATCCTGCGTTGCCATAAAACCATTTTCACGAAAATCTCTCAAAGTGTTTATGAATGAAAACATTTTGTAACACTTCAAAAGTTTTGCATTTTCAGAAATACTCCCCCTCCACTTGTGCTTAAGTGTTTTGACAGAAATCTGCACAGTGAGGGTGGAGCTCGCACTTTTGTATTGATCGACTCAAGATAGACAATTCCCCTCGAGACACGGTTACGTTGCATAGTTAAAGAGATGCATTGTCAGCTTTTAGGTGACAAATAGCTCTAATAACTACCTTGAAGGTGCGAACAAACCTTGAAAAGGTTGTCAAACCCGTCAAAGTTCATGTTTATCAAGAGTTTCTCGAATAGGTACAATCTACTCGGATAAGTCTTGGAAGACAAATCTTTTCGATGTATGACAGTTCAGATTTCGTCAATTCATGGGTTAAGTCTTAGCACACGAGGATTCAATCACAATCCAACATATTTGTATCACACAATTTTTCTCCCCCTCAAAAATGGCATATAAGTGTTATTTTTGATGAAATTTTTGATATTGAATATGTCCATTTCGAGTTTTGTGGGAAGATTTCCACGAAGAACATTTTGTGAACAAAGATTTTTGCATCTGATCCCGATGAAACTCTCCAATCTCCGCATCTGATCCCGATGAAACATACTTTCATCCAATCTCCGCCCACATAACTCTCCAATCTCCGCATATGATCCCGATGAAACATCCTTTCATCCAGCCTCTTGATTATCCTTTTAGCTTCCTTCTTTTACTCTTTATTCCACCTCTTCTTTGACCCAATACCTTCCTTAATATCCTTTAACCGGTATGCTAACCCATCTCTAACCATCTTCAACATGTGATTGCCGAATTTATGAATCTCTTCGTACGCCATGAAGCAATTATGGTGAATTTTACTACGGTAACCAACTCCAAACTTTGGTTTCTTCAGGATGGTGTACTGAGATAGTTGGTTTATGTTGAGAAAATGTAGCAGTGGCGGTGTAAGGTTGACTTGCTTCTGGTATGATTCTACGGCAAGCTAGAGATCTTCAACATGTTCTTGGATCACTTTGCTTCGAATGAATATCAGTAAGGCTGTGATGTACTGAAGCTTAATGTTAGTGGAGAATTGTCTCATCCGTCCTTGTACCTTAGCAAGATACATATCTTCGATGTCGTTGAGCGACAATCTCGGAAAATCAGCCTTAGTGAAATCATATTCTTGTTCATCCTGGCTTTTGACCTTGATTTCTTTCAAGAATGAATAATCCCATTTCATAGCCAAAGTGATGTTCATGATAGCAACTTGGTAACTTCTGTAATACAAGCTTCTCCTTGGTGGCCAATGGTGAATCCCATACTTAGCGTCAATGTCATAGTCCACCACTTTGTCAATGAACATTTTGGTGGCCTCTTCCTCGATGGCAACATTGGTGGAGAAGATTGCAGCTGGTATGTTGAAGGAACTCTAGGTCATTATTAAAGAAGAAGAAGTAGGGAATCTTAGGTTAATCTGGTCGGCCAATGGTTGGTAGGAGTTTAGTTCAATCGGTGTAGTATGGAGTATTATCCCGTCTTGACACGTCGATGTTTGCTTCGGGATTTAGCCAGTCAATGTTGTTAGACATGGCTCGTGCAATGTTGTCGAGATGGTATTCGACTTCAATAGCACTGCTGGATCTGTCTTTTAGCAATTGGAATGCTTCGTTCTTGATCCGGCATAATTCCCTCTTCGTCATCTTCTTGACTTTGAACTCGTCCTGGATAATTTTGACTTGCTCCATAGTATGACCATCTACCGGTTCTTGACCTTCCGGTAATCGAGGCGTGGCATCAACTAACTTGCTAAACCAGTCATACTCTTCAGTGTCATCTTCATCCAACCAAGAGACTACTGAACTTGATCTATTCTTCTTCGGTTTGGAGGATGATCCCGGTTGTTGCTTAGTTGATGGTGGGGATGATGGCTGCTGCTGGGGCTTAGGATTTTCTTCGTCTTCACCACCGGTATATTGAAAATGATCACCGATTTTCTTCAATGGTGGTGGAGACTCAGAATCCTAAGGTTTGTCAGATGAAGGAGTTTGCTGAGATGCTCGAGTAGTAGATGTGGTGGTGGTCTTTGGCTGTGGCATAGAGGATGAAGACTCGCCTGTTTTCTTCTGACATTTTGCATTAGGGTCTTTGTCAGTGTCATCATCATCTCTGTAATGCTTCTTAATACCAGCAGCTTCCTTACATGTGGTCTTCAGTTGATGAGCAAGGAGAACCTCAAGAAACTTTAATTCATCAGATGTGAGTGTCGAAGATCGAGCAGTCATCTGAGTTATCAACTGTGAAAGTAGATTAGTTTCTGTGACATGAGGTGGCTGGACTGGTCGAGTCTGCATTGTCACCGGTGTTGTGACAATTGTCTGTATGATCAGTGTTCTCAGTGTAGGGTAAATTTGTTTGGAGAACATGTCTTTAGTTATTCCCGGAACATATTGGAGTAGGAACTGATGAGTATATTCCTTGATCTTCTCGTCCATTTCTCCTTGAATGTCTTTGTTCAGGAATAGCTTGATTTGATCTCTCTCCTGAATGAATGTGTTCATCTCATCGCTAAGTAACATGTCCCTTTCAGCCAGCAAGTTCAGCTTTCTGTCAACCATGCTACGTTTCTTGGCTTGTTTCATAGCTTTTAGGATCGTGGTTTTGGCTCGAGATGCCCATGTATCAGCAGTTTTCTTGACTGACTTGGACGATGATCTTGTTGTTGTATCTTTTGATGGTGGTGGTGAAGAGTGAGATGATGATTCAGTTGTGGAGGGGTCATGGGGTGGCTCTGAAGATTGTTTAGGATTGTGTTCAGGATTATCGCGGAGGTAGCTATATGTTTCAATCCTGATCCTTTCTTCTTCTTCCTCTTCAGCACGTGCTTCTTCATCAGCCTTTTCCTTTGCAGCTTTTTCCACATCTTCATTAGTTATCTTCTCAGTAGTTTCCTGCTCTTCTTCCTCAAAATCGAACTTGACTTCATAATTCTGCTGCTATTGCTCCGTAGATTCCTTTGTGGTGTCACCAGTTCCCTTATCGGGTTGATTAACCGCATCAAGAACTAGTGTGTCAGGAACACCACCACTGGAACCTCTAGGGCCATTTAACTGTTGAGCCTCAAAATCTTTTGCAGCTTGCTGCAATCTCAGATGCTTCAGAGTCTTATGGTATTCTCTTTCTTCATCTTTTGGAGCATTCTCTTCATCCGAATCTTCTTCCTCTTCTTCTGGCACTGGCTTCTTCCCTTTGTCTGATGAGGGACTTGGAGGTTTGTCTTCTGACATTGGTGAAGATGTATCATTGATTGAGCTCCAGACAGTCAAGTTTAATCACACAAGTTAACCACTTGTAATGGTCAACCGTAATAAACTTCAAACAGTCTATAACCAATGCAATTAAGATCAGAGGAATATAGTGGATTCCTGGGTCGTTAAGTCCCACGGAGGATGAATGGTGTTTGAACAAATTCAGATGTCGAGTAATCACTAAGGATAGTGATCAGTAAGGATTTTGGAATATTTATACCTAAAGAAAAAGTTTTGTAAATTACAGGGGCTTAAATGCAAATTAAAGAAAATTAAAAAGCTAAAATATATTAAATAAATGCTATCACTATTTTTACAATGATGTTTTTCTTGATTTATAAAACAAAATAACTTAAATAAACTATTTTAATTAAAACGTAAACCTAAATTATCTAAAAACGTGATCTAAAATGAAAACGTACGTTATGTATAAAAATTACGCGAGTGTGCAAGAAAAAACATAAAATTTTTGAAATAAAAGTCCTACAAGTGTAAAAACAATTTTCTTACTTAATATATGACAAAAGAAAATTTTAGAAAAAGATTTATATTTTTTGACTTTTATATTTTTATTATGAATTAAATACTATTTTAGACTAAATAAATGATTAAAATACTAAAATTATTAAGAAAAATCAAACTTTTTATAAATTACTTTATACTAATACAAAGTTAAGAAAAATACAAAAGTTGAAAAAGCTAGTTTTAATAAGTCAAATAAGCTAATAAGCTCGTATAAGCTTAAAAGAAAACAAGGGTTAAGTATTAGATAGTGCAAAGAAAAAGAAAAAGACCCAAGGGCAGTTGGTGAGGTGTGTGTGTGGTGAGCTGGGTGGCCAGAGTTCGAATCCCAGCACTGTCTTTTTGCTAACTTTTTTTTTTTGATTTTTCTTTTACAAACTTGTTAAACACACTAAGATAAGCAAATTATATAACTACAACTTTTTACAAAAACAACTAATAAGCTCGGTTTGAGCTTATTATTTCAACGATTGAGCTTAAGAGCTTATTTTGGATAGATTAAGCTCAAACAAGCTTCTCATTTGAAAACAAAGATAGAATAAGATGCAAATAAGCTAAATGAACTGAGATGAAGCTAAAAGCACAAAGGTTTACACCGAAAAGCTAGAAATAATCAAATAAGCACTTTGGCTATCCTACTTAACCAAATGACTTGTACACTTTTTGTAAGCCAAATTAAGCTAGGGCAAAGCTTCTAAGCTCAAAATAAGCACTTGAGTATCAAGTCGGGTTGGTGGTCTATCCAAAAGTCCAAGTTCACAAACTAAGGTCCACTAATAAGCTTTTACAAGCTTATGAAAAACTACCGATTCACCGCTCGACAAGGTGAGTCGGTTGATCTTGAAATTTGGACAAAAATAAAAGCTTAGTGCAGCCCTATCAAATAAGCTACAAAGTGGAAAATTAAGCTTGGTACTCAAAGATGGCTAGGTTAGCTTCACAAAAAGCCAAGAATCACAAGCCAAAGCTAACTGATGAGCTCTGTGTGAGCTTGTGAAAGTGATAGGCTTAACTGTGCACAGAGCATCATTTTGACTTTTTAAGAAAATGAACTATGTTGACTTTTATGAGTTTTGGATTAATCCTACTAACTAATTATGATATATTAAGCTAAGATAAGATTATATTAAGCTATGTTAACAAGTTTTAAGCTACTTAGCTGAGATTTGTACTTAAAAATCCTAACAGTGAACTAATAAGGGTGAGATTAAGATGATTTTGACCTTTTAATAAATAAGGACTGGTTTTCTTTGCTGCAGTGGGTTATTAAGACCAAGTTTGATGAGATAAAACCAATGACAAAGACTTAAACAACCTTCACACGAGTTAAACAAGTTAAACCAAACAACCCTTAACTAAACCGATTTGGTGATTTTTCAAAGCAAAACATAAATTAAGACCAAGCTATTGATTTGATTTTATAATATCATATAATGAGACTAAATGAGCATTAAACAACAAAAATAACAACACAAAACTTAGGATTAACAATTATGCTAATATGATTTGTTAAAATAAAGTTTTAGCAACTATCAATTAAAAAGAACAAGCAAACTTTTTTATTGTTTAATTCTACTTAAATACAACTCATAAACATAGAAGCATAATAATTTAAGCTAATAAGTAGCTTTAATAGTGAAAAGCTAAAATTAAGCAAAAAGGCTTACAAGATGAATCCAAGTGAAAAATGAGAACTGAGGCACACAAACACAACCTAAGGCTTCCCAATAAGCACTAAACCAAGGCCATCCACAATTTACCCTGCTCCAGCTGTGACCTTCATTTCCATGGATTTTTTTATTTTTCAACTATTTTATTTGTATTTTTGGTGATTTTTGCTTTTTGATTCTAAACTGATTTTTAAAGTTTCTAAAAGCTTTAATAAGCTTTCTAGGAGCTTATGTGGCTTATCAGTCCAATACAACAACTAACAACAACATTAGAACATATTGATAATTTTAACTTGAAATTGCATAAACTTGAAAATAAAACTAAACCTTGAAATTGATTATCACAAAAGCTTTATTATACACTAAGGTTGATTAAAACAAGATTTGAAAGATTGAATTTACATCGAATTTTGAAAATAATTAAAACGACATACATAAAACTAAATTAAGCTAGATATCTTCCCACATTGCTTCCTCTCTTTATAAAGATCTTTTGACTCTAGTCGACATCTCGAGACTTTCCCACCTCTTTCCGACCATTGGATCCTCAAAATTCATCATATTCGTCCATGTGGAGTTTTGGCGCAAAAGTCTTTAAGCGTTTCAATCAATTAATGAATTTTGGATATTGTGAAGGTGGAGGGGTGGTTAAACAAGTGGTGAGGCGGTGGAATGTTGAAAAGTGGAAAAACCGACTCGGTATTGGATTTCGTGCATGGTGAAGGAGATGCAGTGGCCCCGGTTTTAGGCGCGCGTTTGACCGTTTGACTTGGTATTAATAATACGGGGGGTTCACAATTGGGGGTCAAGGTATATTGGCAGGGGTCTTTTGATTTGGCTGGGTTTAAAATACAAAAGGGGTCCATTTGGTTTGTTTATATCATAAGGACCAATTTTGCAATTTCTGAAAATTTGAAGGACCAAACGAAATTTTCCAAGCTTATCAAAAGGATCAAACTTGACAAACTTTAATAGTACAAGGATAATATTTGATAATTTTCACTTTTAAATATCCAAGGACTATTCATGACAATTTTCAAACTTGAAGGACCTTTCACGCCATTTGACCAAAGAATCATTCAAGGACCATATTTGACAATTTAGAATATTTCAGGGACCTTGAATGATATTTTTCTTTATTTTGATTTACGTGGACCTGTTTTGACAACTTTTGAAACTTGGGGACTAAAGCGCCAATTTTGCAAACTTGATACGTTTTCATCGATTTTGATATTTTTGCATTTAAAACACATAAAACACTTATTTGTGATATTTTCAACATTTTGATGCATTTCGAGTGTTTTCGGATGTTTTGGCATTCTAAACAAGATAAAAATGATGAGTATTTAGACACTCATCAATCCCCACACTAAGATATTACTAGTCCCTAGCAATGTTTTGAACTTTAATGGATTTTAAAGAACTCTTTACCAAAAGCCATCACTACGGAGTAGCCAATTGTTTCGCTCAAGTAAGAACCTTGGTACAATGATAACCAAATGATTTTGAGCAAATCATAAGTCAGAACGGATTTGATTTGTCTTTACCGAAGCCGTTTATACGGACTAGTCAACTCTTAGATAAATTATCAATATTATCTTTGGTGAGTCGATTACCAATTATGGTTTTCCAATGCCTTTACCACAAGCCATAAACTTGGGCTAGCCACTCTTCACTAATTAAAGATATGGTGAAATGAACATCATACAATTTTGGGCAAATTGCAAGCCATAAACGGATTTGAGATATCTTTACCAGAGCCGTTTGCTCTGGATTAGCCAATCCTTATGTGGGTTAGACATGGCGGATGATTACCATTTGCTTTGAGTAAGTGAAAACACTTACTCCAAAAAAAATTTGGCCAAAACGGGGATTGGGTGGAATAATTACATGATAAAATTCATGAGAACTCCCCCACACTTAGAAATGAATATTGCCTCAATATTCAAAGTACCGCGGTTATGCGAAACAAAGAACGTAAAAGGGAAATACTACGGCCATTATTTTGAGAGTTTTTTTTTTTTAATATATATACAACTGCGGGCAACTCCCCACACTAGGGTGGTAGAAAAGGGTAAGAAGACGAAACATGGGTGAAAACCCATATGGTGTGTCTCTTGTTTTTATTCCCGAGTCGCTAGCTTGACTCGATCCCCGCATTCATTGGTTCATGGGAAAGTTTGTAGATCCGGACAATCACGGTGGAAGGTCCTCTCCAAAGTAATGCTTTAATCGATGACCATTCACTTTAAAATTTGGACCATCGAGTTGAGATAACTCAATAGTACCATAAGGATAAACCTTAGCGATAGTAAATGGACCAGACCAACGGGACTTGAGCTTTCCCGAGAATATCTTCAATCTTGAATTGAAAATAAGGACTCGATCACCAACGTTGAAAACGCGGTTCTTGATTTTAGAGTCATGAATCTTCTTTGTCTTTTGTTTGTAGATTAAAGAGTTCTCGTATGCTTGATCACGGAGTTCATTTAATTCATTCATTTGAACTTTTCGTGATCACCGGTATCTGAATATCGAAGTTTGCATGTTTTAAGGCCTAGTATGCTTTGTGCTCGAGCTCAATCGAAGATGACATGCCTTCCGTACACTAGCTTGTATAGAGTACACCGATGGGTGTTTTGTAAGTCAGCGGAAGGCCCGAGTCATCATCCGGTTTATCCGACCGTGATGCACGATTTTCGCCTCTTGTCCTTTCTAGAATTCTTTTAATACCACGATTGGAAACTTCAACTTGCCCACTTGTTTGTGGGTGGTATGCGATAGAGAGCGGTGAGTTACACCATATTTTTGCATGACACGATCAAATTGGTCATTGCGTAAATGCGTACCACGATCATCGATTATAGCTCATGGAGTTCCAAACCTAGCAAAAGAGATTTTAAAATTTTACAACAACTCGGGCATCATTGGTAGGTAAAGCTTTCGCTTCAACCCATTTTGACAAATAGTCAACAGCCACGAGTATGTATTTGTTTCCTCGAGATGATGAAAATGGCCCCATAAAGTCAATACCCCAGATGTCAAAGATCTCACAAACTTGAATGGCGTTTTGCGGCATTTCATTTCTTTGAGAGATATTTCCGTGACGTTGACAAGCGTCACATTCTTTGACAAATTCGTGGGCATCCTTGTAAATTGTGGGCCAATAAAACCCGGAATCAAACACCTTCTTGGCAGTGTAGTTTGGACTATGATGGCCCCGGTGGGTCCAAAGATGGCAAGCTTTGAGAATGTCCATACCTTCTTGTCCATAAACACACCGTCGGATGACTTGATCCGCACAGATTTTGAATAAGTAGGGTCGTCCGAGTAATGTTTAACATCTTTGAAGAATTTGTTCTTTTGTTGGGTCGACATCCCTTTCACTATGAAGTTACCCGCATGGTAATTTGCAAAGTCGAGAAACCATGGGGTAGAAGAGTTTCCACGAAAAGAAACCGCATTGAGTGTCTCAAGAGGAAATGTTTCATTTATTTCCTTTTCTCGAAAACATCTTGGTGAGGGTTTTCTAAGCGGACAGATGATCGCAGACGGTGTTCTCGGCTCCTTTTTATCACGTATGATGATATCAAATTCACGGAGGAGAGAACCCAACGAGCAATCTCGGCTTTGCATCTTGTTTTGCAAAGAGATATTTGAGAGCCGAGTGATCCGTATACACCACACATTTGGTCAAGATTAAGTATGGCGAAACTTCTCAAACGCATACACCACGACTAATAGCTCTTTTTACGTGGTGGTGTAATGAGTTGAGCTTGATCATAGTCTTACTTGCGTAGTGGATATGTGAAAATGCTTGCTTCTCGTTGCCCTAGGACCGCACCGATAGCAAAATCACTTGCATCGCACATGAGCTCAAAAGGTAAATCGATCGGGAGCAACAAGAATGGGTGCCTCGATGGCTTTTTCTTTAATGTTTCAAAAGCTTGATGCACTTAGGTGAGAAGATAAAAGGAGCATATTTTTCAAGAAGATGGGTCATAGGCAGGCGATTTTAGAAAAATCTTGTATGAATCTCGATAGAAACCGGCATGACCTAAAAACTCCTAATACCTTTGACGGTAGTAGGATGAGGCAATTTAGCAATAACATCGACTTTTGCTCTATCTACCTCAATCCCATTTTGGAAATCTTATGGCCAAGGACTATGCCTTCTTTGACCATAAAGTGGCTCTTCTCCCAATTTAGACAAAGATTGGTGTCTTCACACCGTTTTAGCATTTATCTAAATGGGAGACATGTTTGAAACGAATCCCCAATGACCGAGAAGTCATCCATAAACACCTCCATTGTTTCCGATCATGTCGTGGAAAATGGCCATCATACATCGTTGGAACGTGCGGGAGCATTGCATAAGCCAAAAGGCATCGTTTGTAGGCAAAAGTTCCGTATGGGCGGTGAATGTGGTCTTCTCTTGATCACGTGGATCAATGGGAATCTGAAAATAACCCGAGAAACCATCTAGGAAACAATAGTATTCGCTCCTCGCTAATCTCTCAAGCATTTGGTCCATGAAGGGTAGAGGAAAATGGTCTTTTCGGTGGCGTCATTCAACTTCGATAGTCAATGCAAACACGCCATCCGTAACCGGTAGAGTTGGAATTAACTCGTTATCTTCATTCGTGACAACAGTTATGCCACCCTTTTAGGAACATAGTGAATTGGGCTAACCCAAGGACTATCGAGATCGGGTAAATCAATCCTGCATCAAGAAGTTTGATAACCTCTGTTTGATAACATCGTGGATTTTGGATTTACTCTTCTCGATGTTGAGCTAACTGGTTTGAAGTCATCCTCCATCAAGATTTTGTGAGTACAAAACTCGGGGTTGATACCCTTAATGTCGGAGAGTTTCCAAGCAATTGCTTGTTTGTGTGACTTCAAGACCTTTATGAGAGATCTTTTCATCTTTACTCAAATCTCGAGCAATAATGACCGGTAATTTATCATCACCTTCAAGAAATGCATACTCGAGATGAGGCGGTAAGTCCTTAAGTTCGACTTGAAATTCTTGATTTCTCAACCGACTTGACTTCCTTGTTATGAAGCTCGACGGGAGGGAGTGATGATGGATCATCATTAAGTAACTTATCAATGAGAAGTATGTCCCCTCGATGTCGATGGGGCGTGATCAATTTCCCATGGAGCAGAATCACTAGACAAGTAGGCTTCAATCTCTTCCAAGATGAAGTCACTTTCCTCAAACAGTGAGAGAAGGAGTAGAATTAGCAATGATGGGTTGAGAAGATGTGGTGGGATCCCACTCACGAATTATGAGAATAACCAAGAACTTCTTGAGTACTCTTGAAGCAACATCAATGATATCTATTCGGTTAACCGACTCGTAATCATAGTTTGCGGAGTACCTCAAGTTTGATCAAGGTTAAAGGTGACAACTTCATTACCAACACGTAATGTGATTTCTTGCTCAAATACATCAATGAGAGCACGACCCGTTCTCGTGAATCCTCATCCAACAATGAGAGGAACCCGATGATCGGCATCGAAATCAACAACCACAAAGTCGGATGGAAAATGGAACTTTCCTACTTTCAAATCGTCCTCGACAATGCCAAGAGGACGGGATATCGTCGATCTGCAAGCTCGAGATTCATGCATGTAGGAGTAAGATCCTAAGAAAGTTTCTTCCATCTTGAATAAGGCATAAGATTGATGCTTGCACCAAGATCTGCTAGGGCAAAGCATTCAACCATCCGTGGAAATACACAAGGTAAGAGAAATTTTCCGGGATCTCCAAGCTTTTCGAAGCTTCTTCACGATAACCGCAGAGCGCTCGTTCGAAGGAGTTTTGCCATCTCAAGCAGTTTTTCCTTGTTGCTTAACATGTGTTTGAGAGTTGATGCAAACTTGGACATCGACATGATAGCATCCATAAAGCTTATGTCAAAATGTAATTCTTGGAAAATTTGAAAAATTTGTCCATTTGATGACCGCTTTCTCGGAGTTTTGCTCATTCAAACGTGATGGGTAAGGAATAGAAGATTTGGATTGGGTTTTTCAGCAGAGAGCTACGGAGGTTCAAAACAACTCTGGATTGGATTGGGTTTCAGGACAACTTGAGGATGGACATCGTTGGTACCTCCGTTATTAGTAGGAAGTTCCTTGTCCTTTGTTGCCTCAGGTTCACTTTCCACTACCTTTGGGAGAGAAGAAGAAGAGGTAGTAGGAATAGCGGGTCCATTGTATGAAACACCACTTCTGGTTGTGATCGCCTTTGCATCGCCCCTCGGGTTAGCGATCGTGTTGCTCGGAAGTTTTCCTGAGCCCGAGGGTTGATCATTTAAAGACTTCTTTAGATCGTGATCGACCGACCAACAACTGTTCATTTCATCTTGGGATTTCATGAATTGCTTCAATAACTCATCGATTATGGTCCGTTGGAACAATGGCTTGAGTTTGATTAGGAAAATTCTAGCCTCTAATGTTCGGATTAGGGCCTTGATTTTGAAAATTTCCTTGATTAGGATTCACATTCCCATGAAATTGATTCCCTCGATTGAAATTGTTTTGATTAAGGTTTCCTTGATGTTGGAAACCTTGATTTAGTCCGGATAGAAATTACCTTGGTTTTGATAACCTTGGTTCATTCTAGGTTGGTTCGATTCGGTTTTGTATGTTAGGATTCGGTTAAAACGGTGGTGCTTGATAAGTGTTAGCTCGGTAGTTTGGTTCATTTTGAGGACGGTATTGATTACCTCCACGATGTGAAGTACCGGCTATAGCATTGGCTTCAAACGGACTACCATCGGTGGCGATCACAGTTGTAGTATGCATGAGGACCACCACAAGTAACACGGACCTCAACTTTCTTCACTTCACCATGTGATGGTGTCTGTGTGAAGGTGACTTTCTTTGGTTTGCAAGAACCAAAGCTCGAACAATATCCGTGAGTTTGTCAATCTTAGCATCGGTGCTAGATGTACTCATGGAGATGAAGTAGAAGGTCCGACATTAGGCGAGATTGATATGTCTTTGTGCGGAAAGGGCGGACTGGGACTTATTTTCAATGATTTGCAAGGCTTCTTTTGTGGTCTTGCTCAGAAATTACCTCCAGCGGAGGCATTTAAAGAGTCTTGGTCGACTTGTCTCGGACCATTGTAGAAAGTATCCATTTGCATTAACTCGGTAAAACCATGATGCGGACACTTGCGAAGCAACTCTTTGTAACGATCCCATGCCTCACCGAATGATTCATCAAATCTTTGAGAAAATTTCATTATCTCATTCTTAAGACTTGTAGTTCGGGATGGAGGATAGAATTAGTTAACGAACTTGGTGACTAGATCCTCCCATGTCTCAATGGAGCGAGGGGTTGTTTCTCGAGCCAATTCCGGCTTGTCCTCAGAGAGAATGGGAACAGAAGAAGCTTGATGGCTTCATGGGACATTCTTGTATTTGATGGTAGATGCAATCTTGTTAAACCATCGAATATGTGCATGAGGATCATCCCGCTCAAAACCATAGAATTGGCTTTGGGTTACAAGATTAAGCAACCCGGTTTTGAGCTCAAAGGTATCGACCACGATGGGTGGGACAACAATAACATCTCCGTAACCCTCGATGGGTGCTTGAAGAAGCTCATTCATCGGTTTGTCTTCGCCATTACGACGGGGGTGGTGGTGGTAGGCGTTCTCGATCGCGGTGAAGGCGAGCGTCCTCGTCTCACGAGGAATATTTGCAAGCTCGAAAAGTGGACTTGTAGAATCGGAAGAGCAGTGCGCATGCACTAAGTATAAAAATCGATTTTCAAAACAAATGCGAGGCAAAGCGACAAGTGAACTTAAACCAATAATCACAAATGAAATGGCTTCTTTGAAAAAGGTACACCAAATCACAAGGACACAAAGGCAAGTTTTAAATCATTGTTCGGGAACTTATTAATGGTCGTACCCCAGCTTAGGTAGTACAACGCCTTGATTTGCGGTGGTTGATTTTTATGTATATATTAAGTACCACTGAAAAGACATAGGTATAGATTTGTGCAAGGGTTAAAAACTTTTGGACAATATTTTTGGTATCGTCTCGTTTAACCAAATCGTATCTCTTTAAGAATCACCTTAAAGGAAACACAAGCTAGAAAACGTTACGATTGTTTTGTTGTTTTATATTGTTTTTGGTGTTGTTAACACTTTAGGAAAAGTGTTAATGAACTTTTTGATTTTGTTATAACTTTACAAAAAACTGTTTACAAAAAGTGGTATATGTGCAAGAATGGATCTGAAAAATGCTTTAGAACACGCTTACAGCCTCCCCGGCAGCGGCGCCAAAATTTGAATGAGCTCCAGACAGTCAAGTTTAATCACACAAGCTAACCACTTGTGAATGGTCAACCGTAATAAACTTCAAACAGTCTAGAACCAATGCAATTAAGATCAGAGGAATATAGTGGATTCCTGGGTCGTTAAGTCCCACGGAGGATGAATGGTGTTTGAACAAATTCAGATGTCGAGTAATCACTAAGGATAGTGATCAGTAAGGATTTTGGAATATTTATACCTAAAGAAAAAGTTTTGTAAATTACAGGGGCTTAAATGCAAATTAAAGAAAATTAAAAAGCTAAAATATATTAAATAAATGCTATCACTATTTTTACAATGATGTTTTTCTTGATTTATAAAACAAAATAACTTAAATAAACTATTTTAATTAAAACGTAAACCTAAATTATCTAAAAGCGTGATCTAAAATGAAAGCGTCGTTATGTATAAAAATTACGCAGTCTTAGCAAAAGCGTAAAATTTTTGAAATAAAAGTCCTACAAGTGTAAAAACAATTTTCTTACTTAATATATGACAAAAGAAAATTTTAGAAAAAAGATTTATATTTTTTTGACTTTTATATTTTTTATTATGAATTAAATACTATTTTAGACTAAATAAATGATTAAAAATACTAAAATTATTAAGAAAAATCTGAAACTTTTTTATAAATTACTTTATACTAATACAAAGTTAAGAAAAATACAAAAGTTGAAAAAGCTAGTTTTAATAAGCTGTAAATAAGCTAATAAGCTCGTATAAGCTTAAAAGAAAACAAGGGGTTAAGTATTAGATAGTGCAAAGAAAAACAGAAAAAGACCCAAGGGCAGTTGGTGAGGTGTGTGTGTGGTGAGCTGGGTGGCCAGGGTTCGAATCCCAGCACTGTCTTTTTTGCAAACTTTTTATTTTTGGATTTTTTCTTTTACAAACTTGTTAAACACACTAAGATAAGCAAATTATATAACTACAACTTTTTACAAAAACAACTAATAAGCTCAGTTTTGAGCTTATTATTTCAACAGTTGAGCTTAAGAGCTTATTTTGGATAGATTAAGCTCAAACAAGCTTCTTAGTTGAAAACAAAGATAGAATAAGATGCAAATAAGCTAAATGAACTGAGATGAAGCTAAAAAGCACAAAGGTTTACACTGAAAAGCTAGAAATAATCAAATAAGCACTTTGGCTATCCTACTTAACCAAACAGACTTGTACACTTTTTGTAAGCCAAATTAAGCTAGGGGCAAAAGCTTCTAAGCTCAAAATAAGCACTTGAGTATCAAGCTGGGTTGGTGGTCTATCCAAAAAGTCCAAGTTCACAAACTAAGGTCCACTAATAAGCTTTTTACAAGCTTATGAAAAAGCTACCAGTTCACTGCTCAGCTTAAGCTGAGTCAGTTGATACTGAAATTTGGACAAAAATAAAAGCTAAGTGCAGCCCTATCAAATAAGCTACAAAGTGGAAAATTAAGCTTGGTACTCAAAGATGGCTAGGTTAGCTTCACAAAAAGCCAAGAATCACAAGCCAAAGCTAACTGATGAGCTCTGTGTGAGCTTGTGAAAGTGATAGGCTTAACTGTGCACAGAACATCATTTTGACTTTTTAAGAAAATGAACTATGTTGACTTTTATGAGTTTTAGATTAATCCTACTAACTAATTATGATATATTAAGCTAAGATAAGATTATATTAAGCTATGTTAACAAGTTTTAAGCTACTTAGCTGAGATTTGTACTTAAAAATCCTAACAGTGAACTAATAAGGGTGAGATTAAGATGATTTTGACTTTTTAATAAATAAGGACTGGTTTTCTTTGCTGCAGTGGGTTATTAAGACCAAGTTTGACAGATAAAAACCAATGACAAAGACTTAAACAACCTTCAACACAGTTAAACAAGTTAAACCAAACAACCCTTAACTAAAGCGGTTGGTGATTTTTCAAAGCAAAACATAAATTAAGACCAAGCTATTGATTTGATTTGATAATATCATATAATGAGACTAAATGAGCATTAAACAACAAAAATAACAACACAAAACTTAGGATTAACAATTATGCTAATATGATTTGTTAAAATAAAGTTTTAGCAACTATCAATTAAAAGAACAAGCAAACTTTTTTATTGTTTAATTCTACTTAAATACAACTCATAAACATAGAAGCATAATAATTTAAGCTAATAAGTAGCTTTAACAGTGAAAAGCTAAAATTAAGCAAAAAGGCTTACAAGATGAATCCAAGTGAAAAATGAGAACTGAGGCCCACAAACACAACCTAAAGCTTCCCAATAAGCACTAAACCAAGGCCATCCACAATTTACCCTGCTCCATCTGTGACCTTCATTTCCATGGATTTTTTATTTTTCAACTATTTTATTTGTATTTTGGTGATTTTGCTTTTGATTCTAAACCGATTTTTAAAGTTTCTAAAAGCTTTAATAAGCTTTCTAGGAGCTTATGTGGCTTATCAGTCCAATACAACAACTAACAACAACATTAGAACATATTGATAATTTTAACTTGAAATTGCATAAACTTGAAAATAAAACTAAACCTTGAAATTGATTATCACAAAAGCTTTATTATACACTAAGGTTGATTAAAACAGTACTTGAAAGATTGAATTTACACTGGAATTTTGAAAATAATTAAAACGACATACATAAAACTAAATTAAGCTAGATATCTTCCCACATTGCTTCCTCTCTCTTTATAAAGATCTTTTTGACTCTAGTCGACATCTCTGAGACTTTCCCACCTCTTTCCAGCCATTGGATCCTCAAAATTCATCATATTCGTCCATGTGGAGTTTTTGGCGCCAAAAGTCTTTAAGCAGGTTTCAATCAATTAATGAATTTTGGATATTGTGAAGGTGGAGGGGGTGGTTAAACAAGTGGTGAGGCAGGTGGAATGTTGAAAAAGTGGAAAAACCAGCTCTGGTATTGGATTTCAGGCATGGTGAAGGAGATGCACAGTGAAACTGGTTTTAGGCGCGCGTTTGACCGTTTGACTTGGTATTAATAATACGGGGGGTTCACAATTGGGGGTCAAGGTATATTGGCAGGGGTCTTTTGATTTGGCTGGGTTTAAAATACAAAAGGGGTCCATTTGGTTTGTTTATATCATAAGGACCAATTTTGCAATTTCTGAAAATTTGAAGGACCAAAACTGAAATTTTTCCAAGCTTATCAAAAGGATCAAACTTGACAAACTTTAATAGTACAAGGATAATATTTGATAATTTTCACTTTTTAAATATCCAAGGACTATTCATGACAATTTTCAAACTTGAAGGACCTTTCCTGCCATTTGACCAAAGAATCATTCAAGGACCATATTTGACAATTTAGAATATTTCAGGGACCTTGAATGATATTTTTCTTTATTTTGATTTACCAGGGACTGTTTTTGACAACTTTTGAAACTTGGGGGACTAAAACTGCCAATTTTGCAAACTTGATCGTTTTTATCGATTTTGATATTTTGCATTTAAAACACATAAAACACTTATTTGTGATATTTTCATCATTTTGATGCATTTCTGAGTGTTTTCAGATGTTTTTGGCATTCTAAACAGTACAAAAATGATGAGTATTTAGACACTCATCAATCATCTTGTTTCGATTCAGAGTAGTAAGTCACCTCTTCTGACTCAGTTTCAGAGTCGTCGTCCTCTGGAATAGGTTCTGGTTTAACTTGAGTACGAACGATCTAACCGAGGAGTTTCCTCTTACGGGATGGGTTTCTTTTCTTATACTTATTAGTACTTCCCGTGCTCCCAGTGCTTCTAGTGCTACCTGATCTTCTAGTATTTTTAGTAGCCACTGCAGTAGACTTCTCATCCATAAACCCAACCTTACCGGTTCTCACTGCTTCTTTGTAATGAAGATACGAGGGAAGACCCTTGATTGTATCAGTGATTAGGCAGTCAAGTAACTCCGCACCTTGTTTCCGTGTTGACTAGTCCTTAAATCTGACAACATTCAAAGTTGGCTCATATAACACTGAGTGAGTCTTAGGGTCATTTATTCTCATTGGGATGTTCAGATTCTTCCCGAGAATGTTTTGGATCAACAACTTTGTATATCTGATAAAGGGAATCTTTGACCCAGGCTTCTTGAGGTGTTGCATCATATCTTCCCATATCAAACTTGCGAAGTCAATATGTTGCTTGTTGACCATTCCCTAGAAAGTTTGAAGGTGCATGAGTTTAGGGTGTTCATGACCGCTATCTCTGCCAGATACAGATTTGGCGATCATTATGTAAAGTGTCCTCCAGGGCTGAGGGATTCTTTAGATCAATAATGGAGTATTTGGTGATGATTCCAGCAGCTTCATCATAACCAATGTCGACTATGAACTGCATTATTGCCTCTTCAGTAGGAGTTGGCACATAATCTACAGACTGAATGACTGGTAGAAAAAGAATTGTGCGAAGATCCGCTACCGTGACTGTGACTTCCTTGTTGTTGAGAGTCACTTTGACAGCATCTTGACCATCAATATTCTCCATCGTGTGCCAGAATTGATGGATATAGATTTTTGGTACTGTAGCCGAGTTGGTTAGCATAAGACTGTAGGGATGAACCTTGAGAATATCCATGGCAACTCTGCAGGAGGATTCCGAGCAAGTGAAGTTATCAAAATCAACTCTGAGGTTGTTCTTTCCAATAGTTTTGCGATAATCCATTGGGAAGATATCTTCCATTGTAAGTTCATTGGATGCATTGAGATTTTCCATGTTGGCGTCCATTTCGTGATCTAAAAGATATTGAGACAAAAGAACCAACATATCGAAAGACATTATGTTAGTCTAAGATTGATTTTATTGTCCAATTATTGATTGAAGTTGTTATGATTATGAATGTTACGACTCCAAAGTCACATTAAGTCCAATAGTCCAAAGTTGACGTGATAAGTTTCATGAGTATGTTAATTTTGAATTTTAATGTTCAAATTACACTTAATCACACAATGTTTTAACCTTTTTGTAGCTTATTAGTGACATTTTGGTTTTGTGACATATGAGTAACTTATTACAAGTTTTGTACGCGTAACATTTCAAAAATAAGGTTATAAGTTGACTTAGGTGTAAGCAAGTGAGCTTATGTGTAAACATGAAGACCTTAGGCGTAGGCGTAAGCTTAAGCGTAAGAGTAACCCTTAGGCGTAAGAATGTCTTACGAGTAGGAGTATACTCGTAGCTTATGAGCTTACGCGTAGGCTTAGGCAAAGGACTTACGTGTAAGGTTTACTCGTAAGAGTAGCCCTTAGGCGTAGAAATCCAAGTTTACGTATATCCTTCCAGGATACGCGTAGTCCCACTGTAGACCCTTATGCGTAAGTGTTACGTGTAAGATTTCTCTTATGCGTAACCTTTACGCATAAGGTATTCCTTAAGCGTAATCCAAGAACACCTTAATTCTGAATTTACGCGTAGAAGCCTATAACAAATCAAACATAACATATTTGGTTACAATGTATTCCAAACACTTTCAAGACCACAAAACTTGTCAAGTTCTAAATCAGTTACGCGTATAAATGCTTAGGCGTAAACAATTTCTTAGACCCTAAACCCTAATATTACGCGTAGCAATTCAACCATGGAAAAACCACAAGATTGATTCAGAGCAATCCTAGATGACTAACAAACATGTTTCAACAAGTTTTAACATCAACTACTCAATGAAACAAAAGTTCATGTTCATACGCTCACATAAACCCTAAAATTTCAATTCTTCAATTTTGTTGTTTCTGGGTAGGATTTAAGAGTGTATATGAGTGATTAAACATGTTAAGAACCTATCCTAAGCAACTAATCATGCCAAATCACTCAAACGAAGAAACGCCCAAATTCGAATATAAACCCTAAAATTCAAAAATCATTGAAACAAGTTTCTGGGTTGAATTTGTTGATAGAAATGGGTATAATACTTGTTTTTAAATATTTTGACACTCCCCATTTCATCAAAAACACACTTTACCAAAACCCTTGTTCATACGCTTACGCGTAAAACCCAAAATCACCTATAAGTAAGAATTTAACCGTTGGATTTGTAAAAGATTAAGAACCATTGTTTGAAATCATCATTAAAAGGTTTTACAACTTACAGATTTCGGATTTGAAACATGGATTTGAGTGTTGATTCTTAGGCGTGGATTCTTGGTTGGTTTTGAATTTAATGCTAGTGGGTGAAGTATTAAATGTGTTAGGTTAAATGTTTTTGTATAAAAGAGTTTTCCACTTTGACACCTTTAGTCCCTTAACCTTAAGCATTTTCAACCAAGACCAAATAATTTCATTTTGGTTAGACAAAACATATTTTGGAAAGAAACTTGACGATACTCCCCCTCGACTTTTGTAATGATAGAATTTTAAAACATTTGAGTCCGAGAAGAGTATTTAACAAGAAACGTATCCACCATTTCTGAAGAAACAACATATTTGGGTAACATGCAAGTACAAGGTTTTATGAAACTGAAAAATATTTACATTCTCCCCCCAACACTTGTTCGGGAAAAATGGTGAAAGGTTGGATGGAACAAAGTGTTGACGGAAGATTTGTACTTGCAATGTTTGAAAGAAATTTAGATAGAAAAATATTTTTGGATTTTATCAGATTTTATATTTATATATTTTGTTTTTGAAAAATTTATTTACAAAAGAGGTTTTGGTGTTTGACTGTTTTCAAGAATGTGTTAAAAGTTCGTCCAGTTCTTCTGGAGTCAAACACCGCATACCAATCCGGTGAATCAAATCAGTAAACCTTGTTGGAGCTAAGGCTTTACTGAGAAGATCCGCCAGTTGGTGTTCAGTACCTACAAAGTATAATTCAACGCCAGTTGGAGCTAACCCTTTTCCACATGCTCTTTGATGAAATGATATCGAAGATCAATGTGCTTTGACTTTGAATGTTGAACGGTGTTGCACGAGATCGCAATAGCACTTCGATTGTCCCAGTACACCGGGATTCTGTCAAATACATAACCATAGTCCTTGAGTTGTGTTCTCATCCAAATGACTTGAGCACAACACGCAAACATGGCTAAATATTACGCTTGATTGAGGACAATGATGTACGCCTTGTTTCTTCGATTGCCATGACACCAATTTATCACCAAGAAATTGCAAACCACCTGAAGTACTTTTCCATGAATCTAAGCAACCTGCGTGATCAGCGTCTGAAAAATCTATTAGTTCAAAACCAGAATCTTTTGGATACCTTAAGTATCGTAGGATTCTTTTAGCCTCAGTGAGGTGTCGTTCAGTTGGTCTTGACTGATAACGGGAGAAAAGATATACAGAAAATACTATGTCGGGCCTACTGGCTGTTAGACACATGAGAGACCTAATAATACTTAGGTATTTGGTAGGGTCAACCAATTTCCCATCCAAATCAGCATCTAGTTTGTTATTATGTGCCATTGGTATTGCATAGGTGTCACAACTTTGCATTCCATGTTTGTTCAAAATTTCGAGAGCATATTTGGACTGACTTAGGAAAATACCACGGGGTGATTGATGAACTTGAAGTCCTAAAAAGAACGTAAGTTCACCCATCATTGACATTTCAAAATTTGTTTTCATTAGTTTTGAAAAAGCGTTTGAGTACTTTTTTTGGGTTGAACCAAAAATGATGTCATCCACATAAATTAGAACAATTAAAATGTGTGCCCCGTGATATTGTATAAACAGTGTTGGGTCGACCGATCCTTTGACAAAATTATGTGAAAGGAGAAAGGAGGACAACTCATCATACCACGCCCGAGGGGCTTGTTTGAGACCGTAAAGAGCCTTGTTCAGTTTATAGATGTGATTAGGGAACTCTGGATCAATGAATCCTTATGGTCGACTAATATATCTGTTTCCTTGAGCCACCATTCGAGCGCGTTTGACATCCATCTTATAGACCGTGATGTTCATGTGAGCGTGAATACCGTAAAAATCCGTGCATGACCTCAAGTCTAGCTACGGTGCGAATGATTCTTTGAAGTCAATCCTCTTCTCGCCTATAACCCTTAGCCACCAGACGTGACTTATTTCGATAACCATACCTTCGTCTAACTTGTTTTCCAAATCCATTTGAGACCAATGACATAGACCCTGTTGGTCTTTCAACCAATTCCCATACTTCAAGACGTTTAAACCGATTTAGTTCTTCCCGCATGGATTCAATCCGGTTGTCTTTGGTCATTGCATCTTTGATGTTTTGAGTTCGATTTGACATATGGTGAGGCATAAATGCGATGTTCACCGTCGATCTGAAGGCGTTGTCTAATAACGGCGGTTGATTAGGGTTACCAATAATGTTGACAAGAGGATGGTCTTTAGTCCAACGATGTGTGGAGGTTGATGTTGATATACATTATCCAGATTAGGTGGATTCGGATGGTGGTAGAAGATTCATAACATCCGAATTTGCGCTTCGATGAAAAAAGGGTTAAAGAATGCATTTCCATCATAATCCAGCGGTGCGGTACATCTTGATTCAGAAAATCATTAGCTGGATCAGTGTCATTAGAGCGGTTTGTTCGGTTGTTGTTGTAGAATCAATTAGAGGTGCGTCAGCAACAGTTGATGTTGTGTCAGGTGTATCAGGAATTAGAATATTATCAGGTTGAGTAGCGGAAACATTTGATACATCTGGAGCACGTTGGTCAATATCATCACTAAATAGAGGAGCAAATAACGTTTCCATTTGACGACGAGTAAGCTATAAGCTTGGTTCAGCTGATGATGTGGTTTGGGGGAAGTTGAGACAGTTATGACCGTGTTCCAAGCTATTTTGCTCAAAAGCCATTTCTGTAAGCTAATCAAAATTAGCATGAATCGTTTCCATAATCTCCTTGTATGACGATTCCAAATCCGATATCCCTTAGAGTTTTCACAGTATCCAACGAAGACTCCAATGTCAGCTTTGGCCTTGAGCTTTCCAAAGTCATCACGATCATTATTCGGGTAACAAAGAGCACCAAATACATGAAAGTGTTTGAGATTCGGTTTTCAGTTATGGATAAGCTCATAAGGTGTTTTGTTGTGGCGTTTGGTAATCATTGAACGGTTCTGGGTGTAGCATGCAGTTGACATGGCTTATGCCCATAAGTAATCAGGAAGTTTTGCACTGATTAACATCGTTCTTGCAGCTTCCACTAACGTACGGTTTCGTCTTTCGACAACTCCATTTTGTTCTGGTGTTCATGCAATTGATGTTTGATGCTCAATTCCCACTTTCTCATAGTATCCGCGAAGAGTTTCACAAATTTAGTTCCTCTGTCTGTTCTTACTTGTCTTACTGTATTCCGGAGCTGAACTTGAATTTTCATGAGAAATGTGATGATCATTTGTGGAGCTTGATCTTTACTTCGAAGAAAATAAACCTAAGTCCATCTTGAGTAGTCATCAACAATTACAAGGATGTAGTGTTTGCCATTAATCGTCTGCACACGCATCGGGCCTCACAAATCCATGTGAAGAAGATGAAGCACATGCTGAGAGTTGTGTTCCACCTTTGAAGAAAAGTGAGCACGAGTGCTTTTCCCTTTTTCACAGGCTGAGCATAGATGGTCTTTAGAATACCAAAACCTTGGAAGACCTTCAACTAGTTTGTATCGTTCAAGATTGGTTATGGTTTGAAAGTTCAAGTGTGAAAGTCGTCGGTGCCATAGACAAGATTTTGTAGATGTTGCCTTAGAAAGTAGACAAATGGGAGATGAAGCAATCATGTCTAGCATTGAGATTGTGTAAAGGCTTGATGTGCGGTTTCCAGATATAAGATCATTTCCTTGTAGATCACGAATGAAACAAGTTTTCTCCCTAAAAGCAACTTCTAAATCACCATCACAAAATTGACCGACAGAAAAGAGATGGTGACCGAGACCTTCCACATAATAAACCATGCTAATTTCGATGATCCCATTGATGTAATCTCCGTAGCCCTTGATAGCTGCGAAGTGATCATTACCGAACACGCCAAGGCTTGATGAACTTTGAGACAAAGTTTGATAACAGTTGAGATTGCATGTCATGTGTCGGGAACATCCGCTATCAACAATCCAAAGGATGATCATATCACCTTCATTACACACGCATTTACACGGTGGAATAGAAGTAGAGGTGGAACCGAAGAGTTAGAGGGTTCCGTTATAGTTACAGTTGAAACACACATGTTAATGATTTTAGAAATCTATTTAAATCCTGGTGTATTTTGTAACCATCTTTGCCAAGTCCAACTAGTTTGTGCTTTGGTCTTAGTGAATGTACTAGGTGATATTCTCTTCCTAGGAGGTGAAGTGGGTTCTATGGGTACATCAATGATAGGAGCAGAAACACTAGAAGGCGGTTTACCTAGCACAGACTTAGAAGCATTAGTGGGCCTAGTGGTAATTCGTTTTCTATGTTTCCGCTTACGAGATAAGATAGACTTAGCAACACATTTATCATGACAACCTGCTTTTCGACAACCAATATAAGATGCTTCAAACAAAACATTCATAGTACTTAAAGATTCAACATTCGTTACATCACTTTTTCTATTACATTTGTCTAACGCAATGTCTAAAGTGGGTGCAACATGAGTTTTATTCAAAGTCCTAAGGTGTTCTTCTACTTCAGAGGTCTTTATTGTTCTTCACTTACGTTGCAACTTCCTGTTCTTCCTGATTTTGCTCTTAAGCTGTGAAGTGCTAACGTTAGAATTAGAGGCAACTACTCATGTAGAAGTGGAAGGAAGTACATTAGTATCTTGTGGTTTGTCATTAGGCATTCTAGTGTCAATTTTAAACATTCCAGGTGCAAGAACATTTGTGTTACTAGACTTACCTTGTTCATACTTCCCTAACTTTTCTTTCAACTCAACTATAGTGTGCAACAAATCTTGATTTTCAGAGTGAATGTTTCCACTAACATTTAATACCTCTTTAGTGTATGCAAGATGATTATCAAGTTCTTGTGATGCTTTAGCACGAGTATTTTTGAGCAAATCAAATATGACACCATATTGAGTTTTGACTTTAGCAATTTCTTGTTCATATTTTGAAACTTGACATTTTAAAGACATGTTTTCATCATCCAGTTGTTCAAGTTTTGGATCAAAAGATTTTGCATTCAACTGGTTGATTTTGTTTTGCAAAGCAAGTTCTCGATTTTGACAATCTTTTTGACACCATTGAAGACGACGTTTTGCATTCAAAAGTTCATTTAACAAACGCTCATTTTCAATTTTCAAAGACTCGATTTGCGGCACCTTATCGATATTCTCAACATTATCAATAGAATCAACAGAATCAACAGCAATATAATCAAATGCATATGCAACAGTATGTAACAACACAACATTTATGGTATCAGCACAGATAACATCTTCCAAGAGTCGATCAACATGATTTCGTAATATTTTCTTTTTCCGTTTAGTATTTGAAATCGATGTTTTTGTTTTCTCAAACTGTTTTCATAAGCCCAATCTCCTACGAAGATCCGTTCCCAATATATTGCACACATTTTTAAATTTCGACATGAGGTAAAAGCCTTTTCTGAAAAATATCTCTTTGATTTCGCGCATGTGGCGATTGAAAATGTTCAACTTTTATTTCAGAATTAACTTCAATTTCATGTTCCAAAAGTTTGATGTCAGACATGAATGTATCAAAATATTTTTAAGAATTTGACATCTTTTGGGTAATGATTTTACTTCACTGAAGGAAGGTAAAGGAACATTAATTTGTGCAACATTGTTTTGGGGACCAACATTAGAAGAAGAATCAGGAATTGGTGTGATAACCCAATGTGTGTTAGTATCATCTTGTTGTTTGACAAAAGGTATGATTTTGAGTAGTCGAATGGTTTGTTATATTCAACATTTTCCATTTTTAATCGACTCTCAGCATCAGCATCTGATTCCTCATCACGATTATATTCAACAACACTCATAATTGAATCATCAACTCTATGTTCTGCACTGTACACTTGAGGATTTGGTTTGAATGCTCTATGTGAAAAACTTGGTTTGTAATCAGCAAGAATTGGTCCATATCCATCTGGATTTGGCTTAAAAGAAAACTTTTGAATTGTCATGATTGACTCACCATGTTTATAAACAACATTTCAAAACTCTTTGATTTTGTTTTGTAAATCGACAATTTCATCAAGATACTGATCTATTTGTCTCCGTGAATATTTTTTGTACTCAGAAAACCGTTTTTGACAAGTTAACAACTCAGACTTGCCTTTTTGAGTTTCCAAAGTGAGAGCATTAATTTGTTGTTTATGATCAAATTTTTGTTGTTTTATTTGAGAAAGCAATGCATTCTTGGATTCAACTAGATCACGTATTTGTATTTCCAAAGATTTTTCATTTTGGTATGATTTTGCAAAATCGATTTCAAAACTTTGTTCACGTTTCTCTTTAGTTTCAAAAATGTTGAGTTGAAACTTATAGCATTCATTATCCTTAGTTAACAGTGCAATTTTATTTTGCAGTTTCTTATTAATCTCATTGCATTTTTCCAATTTAGATAGCGTGGTCTGACATAAGGTCATGAGTTTTGAATCTGGATTAGACAGAGGTTCATTTTGTTCAACTTGAGGCTCCACATATTCATTACTTGGATCCTCAAATAAAAGCACGGAGTCAACTTGATTATCAATATTAACCAAAAGGTCATCTTGATCGTCAAATGTAACTACGGGATCTATTTGATTATCGTCGTAATGAGATGTAGAAGGCTAATTTTGAACATTCTGTGCCTAGTCGGATGCAGATGCAGGCGGAGATATCAAATCATGTATGAGTATATTAGGATCCGGTACCTGAGACAAGCCATCAGTGTCATACACTGGGCATGTGTCACTCATGTGGAGCTCTTGCATGTTTGCCATTAACATCACAGCTGCAGTAGCTTGCAAGTCCTCCATGCCATCATCAGAATCTGCATTAGCCATGAAGCTCTATTCCTTGTTGGTAAGAGTTCCACCAGCTTCATCCTTGAGAGCCAAGAGTATCCTTGTGATAAGCGCTACCTCTTGTTCTCGGCTTTGGGAAAACATTGGCCAGATGACCCTTTTGTTGCAGTTTGTAGCATCGAATACCATTAATCCCAGTCTGAGCATTTCCCTGATCAACCATTTGAACCCGTTGTTGTGGAGCACCCATGGTATTCCTTCCATTAACATTAAACCCTTGACCACTACCCATCTGACGACCATTTCCACGGTTCTGAACCTCAACTCTTCCATTGTTAACAACAGCTTGATTTCTTGTGTTTGATTAGGTACGAATGCGATTGTTGGATTTGTTAACAAATCTTCCGAAGGCTCTAGCAATCATTACAAATCCTTGATTTAATGCATCGAAGGCTTCTGCATCCTCGTTTGATTCACTGTAAAGTGGTTGATCATTGTTGTTGTATGGAACCAATTGAGTTTCTTGTGATTGTTGATGTGATGGATTATATGGTGTAATATGAGCAGTTGGTTGTGGTGGATTTGTGAAGACAGTTGGCAAGTTCAAAAATTAAGGATAACATGCTTGAGTATACAAAGCAAGAGTTTGATTATCCGGGAGTGATGGAGAAGCAGGGACTCTACGGATGATTATGTCTTTGTCTACTTCCTTTTGATGGTGCTTCAAATAGTCATACAACAATCATATGTTGCTTGATGAAGATTCTTAGCTTGACGGATGAATGTAACATACTTCTCCCAATCAAGACCAAGACAGCTCAGGAACTTTGTGTTGATTGCAATCCTTGGCATAATTATATTATGTTTGACCAAGTCATTGATGATGTCTAAGAACCGATGATAGTATGACTCTAATGATTCCCCTGGTTCAATCATGAAGTTTTCATATGCTAAGTAAATTTTGGATTCCATGTTTTCTTGATTTAGTTCAGTGCCTTCCATTAGAAGATGAATGTGCTCCCACATGCTCCCACATTGCTTTAGCAGTCTTCTGAGCATCAACACTACGAAGTATCGGATTGGGTAGTCCCAAAAGGATATATTGCATTGCAAGTTCATCGACTTATAAGTGAAGAAGTTCTTGATGAGTGAGTTGATCGATCTTTGAGAACGTTGGTAACATCATCTCTTGGTGGAGTAGCATTCGGATCTCCGGGTATAGTGATAGTAGGCATCTGAAAAGGACCTTCAAGCATGACCTTCTTCAAAAACTTACCATGTGGTTTCTTGAGATCACAAAACTTAAAAAAAACCTTATTACCCATTGATCGTAGTTTTCGGGAGTGAGCATTGGAGGTCTATCAAGGGATCCAGCTTCATGAATGGATTGTTGGCTGCTTAAAGCTTCACACATCTTTGCAAACCAAGAAGGTTCCTTCTGCGTTGTGACATTCATAGCATACTTAGCGGGAAACTGATATTGGAAGTAGTTACAATGTTGAACTTGTTGACGAGGGTTTGGTTGAGGCATTTGAGGTGGAAGAGGTTGTGATCCTTGTGGAAAGTACATTTGAGATGGTGGTTGAAATTTTTGTTGAGGATATTGTTGAAATTGTTATTGTTGTTGTTGTTGTTGAGGATGCTCATGAGGAAAGTAGTTAGAGTATGGTGGTTGAGACATCTTGAAACTTGTGTTGAGGATAGATCTTTGTAGTCGAATGAAACTTAAGTTTGTTGATGAAGTACACTTAGGCGTAGAAACTAGCTTATGCGTAGACTGTGACTATTATGCGTAACTTCCTTTTACACGTAAACTAGTGCTTAGGCGTAAATACTTCTTACACGTAAGCTTTAGGTTAAACGTAAGCTTAGACGTAAACTAAATGCTTAGAAGTAAGAACTTTAGGCGTAAGATTAACTTATCCGTAAGATTTAACTTATGTATAAACTTTTACTTGTAAGCGTTTAAGCTTATGCGTAAGTTTAGGGTTTTACCCAAAAATCCTTTACACTTATCCAAGTGTAAAAGATATCCACAATTCGAGGTGTATTCAGGCTTATCCAAGCAAGAAAACACTGAGTAAACCAACAGCTTCGAAGATCAAATGAAGAGAACCTTAGGCGTAGGAAACAGTTAGGCGTAGATGACTTAGGCGTAGATGCTTAAACGTAGAACTAGGGTTTTGCTAGGCGTAGAAAGTACAAAATTTACCAAAACTGCTTTTTATGCCCAAAAAACGTTTTGTAAACCTGATTTTAATGATGAAACAACTTCAAAATCACCAAAAAAACAATAAAGTTTGAAACTTGATGATCCAAAAACACTTTTTCACCTTACGCGTAAGAAAGTACATGTATAACTAAGCTAAAACCGCTTAAAACTACTTAAAAACTACTTAAAACACGTAAAGTTTGAAGCTTTTTGCAAAAAACTAAAACTTTAACACTAAATAAACCTTAAACCACAAGAATCTTGAGTTTACAAGTGTAAAAATCAAAGCTTTAAGCGTATCAAAAGTGTAGCACGTGTAAAGTACCAAAACTTCAAAAACAATGAGTTTCACCCAACTAGATGGCGATTGATACCACTGTTAGGTCACCATAATATAACACAAGGATCAATATGTAAGAGATAGAGATGAAGGAGGGATGAACACAATACACACACACGAATATATAAAGGTTATGCGTAGGAACTAGTATAAAGTGAACAACCAACCTTCAAGTGAAGGTTTACATGTCTATTTGTATGGAAAGGGAGCTAGGGAAACACATCTAGTCCTTTCCTTTCTTATTGGGCTTTGGCATAGGCTCATGGGTTTTCTACATGAGCCTAGCCTTGATTACTAACATAAAAGCCTAATTAAGCAACATATTACATATTAAATGACTAACACTTGAAATACAAGTTAGGAGTGATTCTAACACAATTTTAAACTTTCCAGGTGCAAGGACATTTGTGTTACTAGATTTATCTTTCCTAAGTTTCACCAACTCCTCTTTCAACTCTATGATAGTGTGTAACAAATCTTGGTTTTCAGAACGAATGTTTCCACTAACGTTTAAGACCTCTTTAGTGTATGAAATGATTATCAAGTTCTTGTGATGCTTTAGCACGAGTCTTTTTGAGAAAATTAAATATGACACCGTATTCTGTTTTGACTTTGGCAATTTCTTGTTCATATTTGAAAATTTGACATTTTAAAGACACATTTTCCTCATCCAGTCGTTCAAGTTTTGGTTCAAAAGTTTGAGCACTCGACTATTTGAGTTTGTGTTGCAAAGCAAGTTCTCGATCATTACAATATTTTTGACACCATAGAAGACGACGTTTTACAATTGAAAGTTCATTTAACAAACGCTCGTTTTCAGCTTTCAAAGATTCGATTTGAGACACATTATCAACAATCTCAAAATTATCAACAATATTAACAGAATTAACAGCAATTTATCAGAAGCAGAAGCAGCATTATGATACAAAACAATAGACATGGTATCAGCACAGATAACATCTTCCAAGAGTCGATCGACATGGTTTCGAAAAGATTTGTTTTTCTGTTTAGTTTTCAAAGTCCATGCCTCGGTTGCATTGAAAATTGTTTTCAAGGTCCCAATCTCCTTCTGAAGATCCCGTTCCCAATATTTTGCACACTTACGAAGATTTCGAACATGGGGTAAAAGTTTCTTTTGAAAAATATCTATTTGTTTTCGCGCATAAGGCGATTGAAACGTTTCAACTTTTATTTCCGAATTAAGTTCAATTTCGTGTGCCAAAAGATCAATGTCAGACATAAATGTATCAAAATATTTAAGAATTTTACATCTTTCGGGTGATGGCGTGATTTTACTCAAAGAAGGTAAAAGACCATTTATTTGTGCAACTTGTTGGACGGGACCAACATTAGGAGAGGACTCAGGAACTGGTGTGATAACCCAAGGTGTATTTGTATTATCCTGTTGTTTAACAAAAGTTATAAGAGGGCCTTTTGAATAATCAAATGGTTTGTTATATTCAACATTTTCTATTTTCAATCGACTCTCTTCTTCTGCATCTTATTCCTCTGCACGATTATATTCAACAACACTCATAATGGAATCATCAATTCTATGTTTTACACTATAAACTTGAGGATTTGGTTTGAATGCTCTATGTGAAAAACGTGGTTTGTAATCAGCAAGAATTGGCCCATATCCATCTGGATTTGGCTTAAATGTGAACTTTTGAATTGTTGTGATTGACTCACCATGTTTATAAACAACATTTTGAAACTCTTTGATTTTGTTTTGCAAGTCGACAATTTCATCAAGATACTGATATATTCGTCTCCTTAAATGTTTTTTGTACTCAGAAAACTCTTCTTGACACGATAACAACTCAGACTTGGCTTTTTGAGTTTCCGAAGTGAGAGTGTTAACTTCTTGTTGATCATCAATTTTTTGTTGTTGTTGTTTTTGCTCTAATACCACTGTTAGGTCACCATAAGTTAACACAAGTATGTAAATAATAGAAATGAGATGAAGATAGAAGGTTGAACACACAAACACACGATAGAATGATGAAAGTTATGCGTATAGTATTAAGAGTGAACAAAAACTCTCAAATGAGAGGTAACAAGGTATTTATAGGGGAAGGGAGCTAGGGCAACACATCTAGTCCCTTCCTTGGCCTTTTGGGCCTTTGCATAGGCTCATGGGCTTTCTACATAAGCCTAGCCTTAATTACAAACATAAAAGCCATATAAATGCAACCTATTACATAGAAATGACTCACACTTGCTAAAACAGTTTAGGAGCGTTTCCAACACATATACTCTTGGAGGGAGTGTTTGACGGGTAAGAGATTACGAGGGTCATTCTATATGCGAGAATAATTATGTCACGGGAAAGCTACGGGAAACCCAAACAAATACATACAACTAACATATATACATTCGGAGTGTTGTGAAACGAATTCACTAAGCGGGTAGAGAATTTCATAGAGAGTTGAACTAGCAATTCATTTATTATTTTTATAATATAACTATATTTATCGCCGCATCCAACTAGTTAAATTAAAGTGGTAATGAAACAGATGGTTTAGTTCCAATAGGAGTTAAATACAAATTAATGTATAAAAATGCCAGACATAGATGGAATCAATATTATAAAGGAATTAACCAGCTGTAATGATTTCACCAAGATACAAAATTCCTGATTCAATGTTGATTGGTAATATGAAGATCAATTGATACATTTTATGGGTTTCAAGAACCTGGGGTTTGGTCATGAATCGAAACAAAATCGCATTAGGCAACATGAACTTTATTAAGAAAAAATCGAGACAGGCCTGATGGTTATATGAGACAAGAAGTCGTAACTGGTTGATGTTGGAGGAAAATTGGAGGAGAAGTCGTCAGATGGAGGGTCGTCCCAATCGCCAGAGTTTATGGTTGTGATGGATAATGTGAAACATGTGCTATGCACGTAGTGTTTCCAATATCCCCCTTTTTAAAACCTGAATAATATATTTTTGAAAAACAAAGAGGAGAATTCAGTGGTAGCAAATCCAATTCCACTTCATATGAGTTGGAAATAAAAATACAAAGGAATATTTTCTTGAGAGTTCATATTTCTCCAAGGCCCAAACTCTTTCGCATACCAAAGAATGGAAATTCAATTTATTTATTTTCCCTAATGTCAACTCTCGCTACCAAAAGCCTTTAAAAGGTTTTTCTTTAGATGGAAAAGATGAATAAGATGGTTCAGAATTTGTAGGTAATAGATGCATTTGAAGGCACGTATATAAGAGTGGGGTAGTGAATTAATTTTTTAATCTTATTTGTTTATGAATAGTAACCATGTGAACATTGTTCTTACTCATATATTTTTAAAACTTTTTGAACAAATACTCTATAAGTGGTAATTTAATGCAAAAAAAAATAATAAATAAATAAATAAATAAATAAATAAATAAGCAAATTTTTAAAAGATTTGAGCACTTTAGCCCCTTCTTTTTTTCGAAATGGGCATATATTGCCTATTTAGAAGTTAAATGGGTATAATGGGCACATGTTAATTATTTTTAATGAAAAACTTAGGGTGTGCTTGGTTCAAAATAAGGAATAGGAAAGGGAAAAGCAAAGGGAATGCTAAAGAAATGGAAAGGGTAAAGAAACTATTCCCCCCAATTTATTGGGTAATGGGTCATTGCATTAGAGCCAACCAAGCACCATGTTTCATTTATTTTCCCATTGATTAGCCCTTATACCCCTTAACCAAGCACCCCCTTATATATATAGTATATTTAGTTACTCGAATATAAATGATGTGTTACGTTTGAGGATTTTTTTGACGTTTTAGGTCTTTTCTAAACCGATTCGTATAACATGAGCCCGTTTGATCCATGCCCGTTTAAGCTCGTGCCCATTGTGCTAGTGCCCGTTTAGCCCGTTTTACCACCTCTAATATACTCGCATCTATTTTTGGCTAATGTATGTTTTGTATAAATAAAACTTGAAGATGACATTACGTGAAAATCAAATAAATAATAACCATTTGTAATATTTATAATGAAATACACAATCAAAAAAGTTTAACAACTTATCTGAGATGTTAGATATTAGAGTAGAATTACATTTCCCCTTGAATTAACCTATTCACTGTCGTATTTATAAGCTCATATTTTCTTTAATATTTTTGACCTATCACTTGTAATAAATTTAGGGTTAGTTATTAATTTTGAGTTATAATAGGCGAAAGAGATTATCGGTCGAGTATGGTGGCCCAAGAATCAAAGTGGTGCAAAATTATTCTGAGGAAAGTATCTATCTTTATTTGGCGGTCAAAACAAAAGAGATTATCGGTCCTTAAACGGCTTAATCACATTGGTATTGATCTTCATTCTACTCTTTGTCCTCATTGTAATGAAGAGGAAGAATCTACTCATTGCTTCTTTACCTGTTCACCGGTTTCGGATGGCTGGAAAAAGTCCTATCGTAGGGGCATGAGTAATATATCTTTTGGGTCGGTTGATGAAGTAGTAAATCATAAAGGGAGACCAAATTTTCATAAGGGTGGAGGGTGTCGTAAGAGGTTTTCCCTCGTCACATCAGCTCCACGTCCGCTTTTTCTCTCTCCAAAATTTTTTCCTTCAACTTTCCTTCAATCATTGCAACACATTTTCTCTCTTCCATTTATATTATTATTTTTTGTCATTTAAAAATACTCTCAAAACACAAATACACACACAATACAATAGAATAATATTTTCTCTCTCTTGGAAAAACTCTCTCTCTCTCTCTCTCTCTCTCTCTCTCTCTCTCTCTCTCTCTCTCTCTCTCATCTTTTTTACTTCAGCACTCAAGTCCCGCTAAGTTTTACTTTTGTGTTTTCCCGAAATGTTTGGTGCACTCCTTTTACTCATCCTGCTGATGTGTCATCTTTTCCTTTTGCCTTCCAGCTACCACACCCTTTACACTAAGAAGCAAAGAACCGTTTGGAAAGCTACGATGTGGTCCATGTTATATATGATTTGGATGACAAGAAATAAAAACTATTCTATAATAAAGTCACAAACTTTTCAAGAATTTGTGATGAAATTCAAGTGCTATCCTTTTTGTGGGTGTCGAATAGAGTGTCTAGAGCTATATCTTCTTGGAATGAATGGTGTATAAATCCAAGTTTGGCATGCAAATTCTGAAGTTTTGAATTTTTGGTTGTGATGTCGTCTGTTTAGATTCGTTTGGTTCATGTTATAATAGTCTTAGTGTTATGCTCCCTTTCTAAACTTTCATATGTCTGTTGTACTATGCCTTATAGTATCGACGTATGAGAACGAGAGTATTAAAGACATTTGTTTCGTATAGTTATGTTATGCTATATATATATGTTTGTTTTCCATATATATATATATATATATATATATATATATATATATATATATATATGTATATTATATATATTTCTTTATTTTTGTTCCTCTGCACGCAAAATATATATATATACATTAAATTAAAGTCAAAATAAAATGACAAATATCTCAAATCGTAAAACCACTTTTAAAAAATTTTTTTTATATATATATTCTCAAAAAAATTCAAAAAAAAAAAAATACATAAGATGGGTATGTTGGTGCATAAACCTTTGTGAAAACATTTTTATAATTTTGAGTTTTGATACATTTTTTTAATGCACAAAAATCAATTTTGATGCAAAAAATAATTTTAATGCACAAAATTTTCAACTTGTTTTAGTTAGATGCGCAATGTTATTTTTATGAAAAAAGTCAAAAGAAGTTGGGTGCAAAACCAATTTTTATGCACAAAAACGATTTAATGCACAAACGTATTTTTTCATAATTTTTTCGAAAAATATCCACTTTTAGAAAAAATCCTTCACATTTTATTCATGCACCATCATACCCGATCTTGTGGATTTTTTTGAATTTTTCGAAATTAAAAAAAATAATCTTTATATCTCTATATTATATATAACAGGAGGCGTTACACGTAGATAATGCCACGTAAACGCCACCTCATTGCCCAGTAATTCATTATTAGCCATGTCATCACATTGTTGCCATGTAAGCATTTTTAAATTTTATTTTATTTGAAGACATTTAATTAATTTTGAATTTTAGGCTATTTTTTTACTTTTAAAACTAAGCAATTTGTTAATCCACCTAAGCAATAGTATATAATTTTCGGATTTAATGTATAAATTATATAAATTTTTAATATTTTTTTTGTGAAATTCGATTTTTATAAAAAATGACAATGGTGAGATTTGAACTTGGGTTGTTTGTAAGAGTAGCATTAATAACTCGTGTGTTTACCACTTAGGCAACAAGTTATTTTGATAATTATGTTGCATTCTATAATACTAGTTGGATACCCGCGCACAACGGCGGCGATAAATATAGTTATATATAAATATAGTAAATGAATTGCTAACCAAACTCTCCTCGCAATTCCCTACCCGCTTAGTGAATTCATTTCACAACACTCCAAATGTATATGTGTTAGTTGTATGTGTTTGTTTGGGTTTTCCGTATCTTTCCCGTGATATCATTATTTTCGCATATAAAAAGACCTTCACAATCTCTTACCCGTCAAACACTTTCCCAAAAGTAAATGATTTTGATAAATAAAGTTTGTATTGATTGAAATAAAGGTTAAAGTTATAAAAATTTGAATCAAAATAAAATAAACCTGCTAAAAATGTAAAACTAAAAATTCATAAAACATATCAAAATGGATGTTGAATTAAAGAGCACAAAATTTTAAAAATATGGTGAAATTAGATCATAAAAATTAAACGAATTAAAAGATATTTAAATTTAAAAATAAAGGTGATTAATTAGTTAAGAAGTGACATGTGTCACCCCATTATCGGAGCTCCTTATTTTAGTTTGTTAGAGCCCTCCTTTTTTGTTATTTTTAGTTAGAAGTTGACACATGTCACTTTCAATGATTAAACTCCTTATCTTAATTTTTGTGGAGCACAACTTAAACGCTTTATATAGTAGTATAGATATAAATAGCTTTATGAATTTGAATTTAATAAAAATTTAGAAATCAGTATTGTTTTAGGATTGTGTTTCACGATATTTTTCCACAAAATTAAAAAAACCTAATCATCAAAATTCTCTCAAAACTCCACCACAAATTTTAGGTTTTAATGATTTGCGTGTTATAATAAAATAATTTGTTTGTTTTGCGCTTCTTGAAGCTTTGATAACGTATGTTTTGTTTTAATGAAGCTTTGTTATTCTCATGCAAAACTCTATTTGTTATCAAGCTTTGTTAACCATCACAAATTTTAGGTTTTAATGATTTGCGAGTTATAATAAAATAGTTGTTTGTTTTGCGCTTCTTGAAGCTTTGATAACGTATGTTTTGTTTTAATGAAGCTTTGTTATTCTCATGCAAAACTCTATTTGTTCTTGAAGCTTTGTTAACGTATGTTTTATAATGGCTTTACTTTAAAGAAAAGCAAATTAGAGGTACTTGATGTTCTTGGATATGTTGTTTACATGGGATTTACAAACGGACTATAAAATAAATCCTTGCTTTTTTCATTCTATGTTCTTTCAATGTCCACATGATATTTGAGATAACGTTTAGATTAATAGTTTTTTTATTCTTTAAGATTGCAGCTAGCACTGAAGTTCATCGACATGGAACAGTTTCAAAGGTAAGTCTATCCATTCAAGATAGTTGTAAAAACTACCCTTTCTGCCAATTCTATGTGTTTGTTATGAAATAGTGATGCTTAACTGATGATGTTAATTATTGAAGTTTTTGAAATTTCTCCTATTTAATAAGCCAAAGTGGATCTAAAATGCTAGACATTTACAAGTTTAGTGCTATGAATTGTATCACTGTTTCAGTATCTACTTGATTGGTGGTTTTGCATGTCCCATGAGGATATGTCTTTGAAAATGATTGACTACATGGTTGATGAACATAACATTGATATAGATTCTGGATGCCTTAAGAAATTGAAGCAATAATGTTTTTAGCACCATTACATATGACTTTGTTAGCATAAAGATAAGGTCTGTCAATAAAGTTTACATCATGGGTTTTCATGACCTCTTTTGCTGTTTCAGGTGAAGACACGACTATAACCGAGAGCTCACCAAGTTGTAGGTGCATCAACGGTCCATATTTCTCATCTAAAGATTTAAATTGTTGATGAGGTAGAGAGCCTCCTAGATGATGGATGCTTCCTATGATAGTAGCTTCCATGGCCCGGGGGGCAGATAAGGTGTCGATTTTTTTGTTTTGGACGAACTCGACAGTTTAAGTAGTATGAATATGAAGATGATAAAAATAGAAATAACTTGGAATGAAATATCCATGAGCTCAGTTCTAGAGGTAATCTAGCCTTTTACCTCCATGTATCTCTTTGTTGTTTACTGAGAATGCTTTAAGTAGACATTAATATTGTCATGATGTTGAGTAAATTACATATTTCGTCCCTTTACTATTTTTCAAATCTGCAGCTTTAGTTAACCAAATTTTTGTTTCAACACTGTTGGTCTGAAGAATAGTGTTCATCAAACAGTTATCACCGTAATCAAGTAAAGGCCATCCGCCTAAGTACCACATGTTGAAATGTAGGACGCCACATATGCATATGGATTAGTTAGCTTAGTTCTATTAATTTCCATTACAAATAAATGTATTCGTTCGAATAGTAATTTACATGATCTTCTGAATTTGTGAAATAATGGGTTAGTGGAGTGATGTTTTCTGATAATTAGTATTTGGAACGTAAAAATTGTCCATAAGTCAACCATGTGTTGTACACATGAACTCAATTTACAGTGTGGCATTAACGTTAGTTTAGGGAGGAAATTTGTCAAGTATAATAGTCAACTTCAGGATCCATTCAAAACGAGAATTAATATAGGTTTAAGAATTGCTTATGTTTATTTTATACAACCTGCCATAATAGGTTATGTTTCAAAATTATAAAGGTTTGATTTAGTGAAGATATTATATTATCAACCTATTCATAATATGATGGCAGCACCTGTTAGTTTAGCTTCTATTCCGTGACGTTTATCTTGACAGACAGCCGCAAAAACGTGAATATTTATTCTATTTGAGGTACTTTCATAAATAATCTGAAGTTACCGGTTTCCAATGAACTCGCTTTTATACAGTTGTGTTTTGAAAAGTTTGGATGGGTCCGAGTCGATGAATTGTTACAACTGTTCTAAAGGAGTACAACAAACATGAGGTCCCCTTTCAAAGATTTCTTATTATTGTACAAGTTCGGTTAAGATGAAACCGACCACGAATTACAATCATGTAGTCTAATTTTGACATTTTCATATTTCGGACTCAATTGCGTTTGGAGGCATTTTACACATTTAATGAGAGATTTGCAAAATTGTAGCAAAAGGATAAGCAAAGTCAGTGAAAGGAATAGCAGGGAGCAAAAGCTACGGTGATAGATCACGACGACCTACATCCAGCTAATGGAAAAAAGAGAAAGAAAGTGGATCACGAAAAGGGTAAAGATGATGTGGAAAAAGAGCAGCTTTCTGAGGATTCTGAATTCCTAATTTCCCAGGGACGCGTATATTGGTGATATAAACTGTCATATGAAACCATATATAGATTATGCTTTTATGTGAGAGGTCTTTAGCCACTGATCTTCAAAGTCTCTCGGTGGAACCCAAAAGCGAGGCTTTCACTATGGAAAGAGAAAGAGAGATTCAACAGGTTGGTGCAAAACAGTAAACGTTCAACCTTTTAGTTCCTTGATATTAATCACTGTCTCAGGTAGGAGAATCAGTAAATGAGTTGGCACAAATCATGAAAGATCTATCAGTCCTTGTGATCCGACCAGGTCAGAAGTCATTAACCTCTAGATTGTTCACAATTCTTACATAACATCCATCAACTCAGGGAACTATTATAGATAGAATAGACTACAATATTAAAAAAGTTGCAGCCATTGTGGATGAAGGCCTAAACAGCAACAAAAGGTTGCATTTGTCTCTATAATTTTTTTCCACCTTTTGACGAATTTGAACCTAAACATATGAAAACAGGTCAATTCATGTTGACTATTATTGATAACTGGGTGAACAGGTCGATAATAGCATATAGTAGTGGATTCAGACAGCTTTTAAATTATATAAAGAACTGGTTTTATGTGAATAGTATAGTTTTTATGATCATATAACATTAATTATATTCAACGTTGGACTGCTTTCATCTTCTTCTTATGCACCTGGCATTATACTATTGGTAGGTATATCTTCACCTATTTGGTTTTGATCATGTAATCATATGATTGATTGAAAGTTAATGAGTTTATTTTTTGTGTTGATATTGTTTACTTTAAATGTAAATTTTATTTTGATTGCATAAAAATGATGATACTGTTTGTTGTTTGTGTATGTGTAGGAAACTGCGCAAATTGCCTGAAGCGACCTAGAAAAACCCTATACCAATATCATTCAATCTCACTAATCAAAGGTATGCTTATCCGACTAGATTTTACTTGATCTCAATGTTCGTGCATGCTTTATTACGACTCTTATTTATAGAGATAATGTATACATATGCCACTCGAGTATTTAAAAGATCACATTTAGGCCACCCAAGTATCTAGAAGATTAAGCAAAGGTCATGTGAAATATGACAAGAGCATTACATGCATCCACATATCAGTTTAGCTTAATTTGGGTAAACAAGAAAGCTATAGCTTGATTAAGATGTTGAGACCCACATGGATCCAATATGGTGTACAATATACTTATTGATGAATTTTGAATAAAGATATCATGGATGATCTGCTTCTCGTGGCCAATGCCAGCGTGATATTAAGAGTATAGGCTAACATTGGAGTGACTTTCCTTAGGGGCTGATTTTGCTGTCACTCAGTTTATATGTAGCAATTGGTATTCTCGACTTGAGTGGGAATTGAATGGTCGATTTAGTTGGAAAGTAAAACCGTTTCATTTTATTTTGGATAGAATGGACTGGACCATTCCTGAAGGAATATGATTTTGACCCGTTTCATATTTGGCATTTTTTTTGTTTATTCCTTTGACCAGATAAGTAAATGACCCAAACTTGGTAGCTTTAGGTTTAGATTAGCCCTCGATGCTGATTGCTGAAATGGATTAAAGCACTAATAAGCTATAGAAAAGCTAAAGGGATCTGCTGTGGTGCTGAATCAGTAGCATATTAGGGAGAAATGCAAGCCAAAATTAAGCTACTCAAAAAGCTCCAAAAAGGGAAATGAAGGTAACACGGATTTAGCCAAGACTATTAACTACTTAAAAAAGCTAAAATCTAACTAAATACGCAAATGGATAAGCAGATAAGTAGCTGAGAAAGTGCTTATTTGGGATAGTACCTACTGATGGTGCAGGGGAAATCAGAACCAAACCTCCAACTTTGATGCACAAGCAGCCTAATCAAAACATTTTTTTGATTTTTTTCCTTTTGGGAAAAGTGAAACAAGCTACTGAAATTGTTATTTTTAATTTTTAAAATTTTTTATAGCAACTAAAAATGCTCTGTAAAAGCTGACAAAAACAACTTTTGGACAGAAATTTAATTTGATGACAGAAATGGGTAAAAAGCTTGAAACTCAATTTTTGGCTTGGCAAAATGAAAATTATTATTGAAGAGGCTTCTAAATCAGTAACCAAAACTAATCTACTCAACTACCTCTAGTATAAATGACTTTAACTCTAAAACCAAGCTATAACCAAACACCCCTTTAAAACTGAATTGTATTATAAAAAAACTAAGAAACTTGACTAAAGCTTGACAGGAATGGAATGAAGATGAACAGGAATGGTATCATATGGGTAAGCTTACAATGCTAAAAGAAAGTATTTTGTTTATCTAAAATGTTAACGAGTAAATAATGGTTTGATGTTATAAGTATTTTCGTTTTTTGCATATATAATTCTTTATATAAGCTGATACGGTTTCTGATGTTGGCATTTTTGAAAAGGAACTTGCTGCAGAGTCGCTTAGAAGAAATGAAAATAAAACTCAAAGAGCCCTAGAGGACTTGACAAATCCAGAGACTAATTCTGATATTTAGGTAACAGTTCATTATCAACGGTGAGAGTTTTGACCAGAGGATGATCTACCGTTTGATGGTGTGGACGAGTTTTGTGCATTTGATTTTTGTAATGATCCAACCACACTCAACGAGACAAATCCAGTTATAAGTCAAGACATTCAACATCCGTTCTATCCAACTAATCTTGATTATAGAATGGAAAATTCTGATTTGCATTCATATTTCAACACCAACATTGAAACGGATCACAACAGCCAGAGAAGTGACCAAAGCAACCATAACCTCATAGATCCACAGGCATCTGAACACCCCTTCTCTGCTCCCTCAGGTACTGATTTGCTACTATATCTGAACCTGACACATTCTGAAAAATGGGGTTTGTAATTAGTTATAGACATGCAAAAAAGTTTAAAATATGAGTCGTATGTAGAATGATGTTTACATTTAGGTAACATTTGGTCAGGCTCTTGATCTTGATCAGATGTGAAAATGGTCAGAACTCTTGAGCCAAAAATCTCAAGATCTTCATTGCTCTTAGTGTGGTATCCTGAAATCGTTAGCTAATAGACGAGGTTTTTTTATGTTGATTTTTTCTAGGTGTGATAACAAACAATGGAGAAGGTTATGGTGGTTCGGGTTCGTTGATTTCTTCTGCTCTATGGGATTATGTTGAGTCGGTACCAACAAGTCCAGCTTTTGCTTTGGAGAGCAGTGCTCTTGTGAATAAGGTGTTTGAACAGATGTCGTGTAGCTTAAATAGGGTCAACAGTACTAAAAATGGTGCTAGGAGGGTTAAGCGATCATCAAGATCGAGCAGTATGGGTATCCTCTATTCTTCAGTTCTTGGAGTGTTGTTTGCCATATTATGTGTATTCTTAGGTACGTCTATCGAGTTACTTGGTAGAAGTATATTATGATGATTGTAGGATTTATGAAATATTTATCATATTTTATGAAAACCAAGAGATTTTCATCTTCCTGTGCAAAATGCTGGTCTTTAAGGTCTATTGTTTGGGTGTTCATATTTGGGTTTTCTTATGCCAGCTGCCCTAATGCCTAATCTTTTTTGACCTTGCAAGTTAAAATTTCTCTTAAAATTATTACACATACGATTTTATTGGAGTTAAAGAGTAAATTTTGAATCATTTTTAGTAGGTGTGTGTTATTTCATTGTCTTCAACCTTAAATTATGTCATCATGGTTTTGTACTATTTTTAAGCAACTAAAAAACACATTTTAGGCTTTATTATCTTGAAAGGGAGAAAATTATCAGCTAAGGGTATGGGTCGTTGGGTTGATGAGACGTAGAGTTGGGTTTAGGAATGGTGTAAAGAATCGAGGAGTAGGGAAGATGGTGAATAACTGTGATGTGGATCATCTAAATTGTTTAACAAATGTGAATGTGTCTCAACATGTAGGGATAGTTGGAAATGGAACTTGAAGGATGATGGTGATTTTACTGCTTAAAGAACTTACTTCCATAATAAAAGATCGATTCATAAATCAAAGGCAAGGAATCATTAAGCGGTATGGAAAAAATTGGAAACGAGGTTAATCATTTAGTTTTTGGCACATATAAAAATCACCATCGAAACTCGCTAATTTGAACTTCCGATAAACTTCATATAAACTTACATGTCTAAAATATATGATAAAGTTGTTAACTTTACGATTGTTTGATGTACACGCTTTGATTTTTATTGTTTTTGTTTATTTGTTTTGGTTACAAGTTTGGTTATAAGTTAAAGTTAAGTGTATGGTTGCTAATGAAGGGTCTTATTTTGAGCCGCAAGCATTGGCTCTTTATGAGTGGTATGCCTTTTTTCCCCTCATATCGCCTAATTTAGTGCCGCAGTGTGTTGTAAAGTACCGCATTTTAATTAGCAAAGTTACGAGTTTACCTTTTAGGTCGATATAAGTCGATTAATAGACCGAACTTTCAAAATAAGAAATCCCAAACACCCCACGATATTGTTATCAGATAAAATCCATTGTATTACTCATAAAATGAAATCATTATTATTGGTATGAGTCTGTACAAACAAGCTATAAAGATGATGTTTCCTGTTATGAGTAGCTCTTTAAACTTTAACAAAGTTCTTGACTGATGAAAATAAATTTGCTTACTTTTGAACGATTCGTTATTTGTGCGAGAGAGAAGCCTGTAATAGCTTATTCCCAAAAGACTTAGAAGTTGAATTCTGGAGAGCCCATGCATGCTGAGACCGGCTACTGGACGCCAAAGCCTGATGGAACTATTGAGGTTGTCATTGCTCAGAGCACCTGGTCTTGTCGAGATTCTAACCAAGCCACTTTTTATGAAAACTTATAACTTGAAAACAGAAGAAAAGCAGTTACAAGAACTTAATAAGCACCTAAAGGAATCTAAAGGGAAATCAAATAAAGTTTATACTCTAAACTACAAGGGAAAGCATAAATCAAGGTTAAACATCTAAAGAATAAGCAGCAAAAAGCTTATAAATAAGCTAAGTGGACAGAAAACTCACTGATGCAGGGCAGAAAAAACAGTGAACCACCAACTTAAAGCCCCTAGCAGCCCTAGCTAGGGATTTTTTTGATTTTTTTCCTTTTGGTAAAAGTGAAACAAGCTATTGAAATTGTTATTTTTAATTTTTAATAATTTTTATTGCAACTAAAAATGACTCAAATAACAAAGTGAAAATTTACAAAAACTATTTTTGAATTTGTTATGATGATTTTGAAAAACACTTTGAAATGCAAATTATTGAGTTCACCTTATGAAATTATAGTTTAGTAATTATGTCCCAATCCTCGTTATTTCTCTTGGAATTGTATTATATTCTTGTCACATTGGTCCCGAAATAGACTACATACTCACCATGTAAGTCGATGACTTACCATGTAAACATAATAGCTTAACAATTCTTACAATCATACACTAACATTGAAAGATGGAGCAGTGTGACCGGTAGTAAAGCCTCCGTGTACTGTAATGTCCGTGCGCACGGTATGAAAACATAGAACAAGAAAAGTTGAGGAACCGTGTTACGGTTGACGAGTTGCTGCGGGAAGATCCGCAAAACCAAACGGTATACATTCACCACCTATTTAAACATACTATGACTGATAAAAAAACATGACTATTCACTAACCTATGCAGAATGTAAGATTCACGGTCATCGCTACGATCTCAAAAATTGTTGTGAAAAGACCTTGGTTCTTCCGCCGTTGCCGTTACTGCAAGCATAAAATCTGTGACAATCTTCCGCACGGACACTGCAAGCCGCCTAATCCTGAAGATCCAAAAGAATACAGGTATGCACATTCATGTTACCTACGTAACAAACACAAACACAGTATCTGATGCGATAAAGGCTACATTTACATCAGAACACGAAAAAAATTCCGCCTATACAGACTCACCGCTGAGCCAGGATCTCTAACAAAACCGATGCACTGGAGTTAACATGCTTTAGTGACGAGTACACGTAATCATTAAAGAATGCAACAAGGTCAGATCGGAACTAGGCTCTGGGATCCATTCACACCCCGCCGCTTATAATCGCACCTAAGGCACCACTCATTTAAAGCCCATGTTATAAACTTTAATATGTATGAGAATATTGAAAATTATACTCATCATAAGGACGTATGTTATTATCTCGAGCGGATGCTTATACATAGCAACGGTCCGGTTGATTTTTGATTTTTCAATACTAATACGTAATTAACTTATTAGCGTACTATTGAGGTAGGAGTGTTTCACCTGATTCCGTCATTGATTCTTTATTCAAGACCTTTGGTCTTAATGTGTTTACTAAGGTTATGTGTTTGAATTTTAAGAGGTCTCAATTTCCACCAATCCATTATTGCATTTTGTGTACCTGAGCTTATCCTTTAAACAAATCAAGCCTAACGTTACTTATTTGTATAGGATATGTTATCTTTATAAGCTAATCTCACATGTAGTAGTATAAACGTTACTCATCTTTAGGAAAAATGTTTGGTTAGTCAAATTTAATTTGAGAGAAGCTAAATAGGGTCAAATTGGTTATAATCAACATTTTCCATTTTAACAAATAAAAATACATTATTCAAAATACTTTTCATCGCATAAATTAAAATTTTAAAACCATAAATAAAACAAAACAAAGATTAAGTTCTTTTTAATGAATAAAAAACATTACGGGCATTATAAAAGGCTTATTTAGGAAATCTATCATTTGATGTGGTGAAAACATCATATTCCATCTACCGGAATTCAAGATGTAGTTGGAACTATCAAGAAAGCGGAAAATAAGAGATATGAATGAATTTTAACAGGGTTTTAAGGACGGCGTTGTTGAAGGTTTGTGTCAGCCATGGGCTGTGTCACAGGATGTTCATGACCTTTTCTAGCCTAATCGCCTTGCATGTGCTCGAAAACCATTACGAAAAGTTCTTGATGGCTATGCGGTAGATGTGGACATACATGGTCAACTTGAATACCATTGGAAAAGGTATCAAGGGTGCTCTGAAATTGCTCGCTTGTCAACCACTTGCACACCTCACCTAAACCAAATGGGTCGTTGTTCGGTCCTAATACATATAAATGAACAGTTATTTCAAGATTCATATGTTTCTCATGAGATTCTAATATATGAATCTACATATGAAAAAATAAAATAATAACCAACAACTAAAAAAAGAAACAATTGTTTTATAATATTGTTTGACAATTCAAAAAATGTATTTCAATTAACAAAAACAACAAATAAAATATATATATATATATATATATATATATATATATATATATATATATATATATATATATATATATATATATATATATATATATATATATATATATATAATATATATATATATATAGGATCGATTGAGAATGTTTTATTTTGAGAATATTGAGAAGGTTTTCAAAACGATATATTTGTAACTTTGATTCATGTTTTCAAGCAAGCGTGAAAACTCCTTTTAATGTGATTAAAATTCAAAACATATATATATATATATATATAGTGAAACTTTATTTATATATATATATATAGTGAAACTTTATAACCCACTTTAAATGCGAGAACCACTTTTTAGCCATTGGATCATTTCATTAATGGATGAGATGACTTGTGCCATTAATGTAATTAGTTAAAAAAAATGTGGTCATCATTTGTAAATCATAAAGGGTATTCTGGTAATCTTATTATTATTAAAAATCCTCACTAATTAAGGAATTAATAATCATAACTAGGTAAAAACAATGCATGATTCATTTTTCAATCCTAACTGCCGCCTCTCTTCTCCTCATCCAAAAAAACTGACGCCCCTATGCTTCACAACCTCTTTCTCTTGTTATTTGTTCGATTGAAAAAACGAAGCAGCCGATCCTCTCTCTTTCTCACGTAACCGCCTCCTACCACCATCATATAAACCGCAGCCGCCACCAAGAACCGTCATCGCCTGTGATGGTTCATCTGGATCAGTCACCGCCGCCAAGAACCGTTACCGGCACCAAGATTAATTTATTGTTTTATAACGGTTCTATGTTGTAAGGAGTATGAATAGATTAACCGCATATTCTAATGTTACGTGGAACATACATTTGAGGTGTTATCTGCTATTTAAGTATTTATCATTTTACTTTTTATGTGTTATGCTTTGAAGGTGAGTATGCATGGTCTAGAAATGTGGAGTGATCTGTTGCAAGGAATTAAATATATTGTTATAAGATTTTGAGATTTAACGTATTTTACTTGTTGTGAATGTTGTTGTTTTTTTTGTGTGTTTTTTTTTATGTGTATATTTGGCAGGAAAAAGAGTTGGATTAGAAGTGCCAAAAGTTGAGGTTAGGTTTGAGAAGGTGAATATTGAAGCGGATGTGTTGGTTGGATCTAGAGAGTTGCCGACTTTAGTTAATTACACGCGTGATGTGATTGAGGTCAGTTCGTTCTTCGTGTAATTCGTATGTATGTTATTTATTTACGTTTACTCCTTTTCATATAAAATAGTGATTCGGTTGGTTGTTACGCGCGAATGATTTGATCGAGTTTAGAACATTAGGTTTCAATTAATTACTTATTTAGTGAAGATTTTATAGTAAATCGGTATATGTATGTTATTTCTTAGCGTTTTGTTTATGTTTAGTAATTAGCTTCTCATTGTCATGCATGTATTTTGATGTTAGTAGTTGTACTAAATAGAAGGTCAGTGTATTTTTGTGAAATTTGGCTATTGTGTTTCATAGTGAACAAAAGAGTTGCTAATAAAGTAGTGATTTAGTTGGTAGTTAAGCGAATGATTTGAGTTTAGAACATTACTGTTTTGATTAATTAGTCGATTAAGTGTAAATCGATGTACGTGTGTTATTTATTTACGTTTGTAGTTAGCTTCTCATAGTCATGCATGCATGATTTTGATGTTACTAGTTTTACTAACAGGAGGTTAGTGTGTTCTTTGTGAAATTTGTCTATTGTATTTCAAAGTTGAAGTATATGTTTGAGAACATGATGTTTTTAAACATGTATGTTTGAAACATGTATCTTTTAAAACATGTATGTTTTAAAAACATATATGTTTTTTATTTACTAAGTGTAATTATTATTTTTTCAAAGACTACGTGTTTGCCAAACAAGTGTAATTATTTAGTAAGTCATTTTAATATATGTATTTGTAACTATCGATGCATGTGCACATGGTTCGTGGCCTTTTGCTAATTGTTCCTACTTACCATGTCCATTGTTGGGAAATCGAGGATGTTACATCCATGATGTTGACCCTAAATAATGCAATTGTATGTTTTGGCATTTACATATAAGTTGTTGTTTCTACACCCACGACGAGGTTGGAAGTTTAAGGAAATCGCTTGGAGTATGAAAATATGCTATTAATAGAATGCTCTTGGATGCTTTGCCTAAATGTTTGTACACCTTTCCTTGTTGCAAAAATCTCTCAAATGACCGAATGGGTTAATAGATCAAGAGATATAAAGTAGAAGATTTCTTTCTAACAAAATGGTCGTCAACTTAGTGTCCTTTGTATGTTCGGATATTTTAATTAATGAAGATGTTCATGATGGCCTGGTTAATCTTGCATATTTTCATGATGGCCTGGTTAATCTTGCATGTTTATGATTAAAACATATATGTTTATTTAGTATAAAACATGTATGTTTATTTAGTATAAAACATATTTGTTTTGTGTGGTGGGTGAACATGTATGTTTATTTAGTATAAAACATATATGTTTTGTGTTTTGGATTATTAAACATATATGTTTTGTGTTTATGATTAAAAAACATGTTTACATCATTAGTTTAATATACACAAGATTGTGCATATGCGTTATGCTAGTTGTTGTGATTAATTTTCGTTTCTTATTTGTTTGTGGTTTAGATGTTTTCGTGCATGCTTGTTTCAGATTAATTGATGAAGATGATGATATCATTTAAGACCGGGAAGTTGATGAACACAATTATACATGAAGATAATTTGCGCCTTTTGGAGATATATGATTATTGCATGCGTTTTTGTACTTGTAATCAAGTGAAATGTAATATTTAAGTATATCAATCTTGTTTATCTTTTTATAATGATTTATGTGCTTTAATTTGTGATTCAAACTTTCAAAAAAATAATGATCATGTAAAAATATTAGTAGGTTGATAAAAAAAAAGTGTTAGCTAAAAAAACATGTATGCATTTTGACTAATTGAAAACATGCATGTACCTTTGTAGATTTGAAAAAAAAATGCATGCTCCTTGAGATTTCAATAAAATAATGATTAGGTATAAAAAAAACATGTATGCACTATGACTATCTCAAAACATGTTAGCATTAAAAAACAAAAAAAAAAAAAAAAAAAAAAAAAAAAATTGAAATTTAAAATTTGAAAAAACGGAATCTATAATACTTAAAGCTTATCCCCATTAATTTAATGTGCAAGGGGGGTTGTGCACAACCAAAAGTACGGTACATACATGTCTATGCATACCGAAATAACTACAACTCATTTCGTTTAAGGAGGCCCTCATATTCAATGCAGATTCGGTTTGGTTTATGAAGAGGCTCGAATTGTTGAATGGTTGCAATGAAAGAGGCGATTCTGGAACACAAAGGGCTACAATTTTGCATTGAAAGAATACAAATCAACCTCCATTTACATCTCTTTAATTTCAAAGAATACAAATCAACCTTCACTTACATTTGTCTTAAATGTAGGATGCAATTCTAATGTATAAATAGACCACTTTCATTTGAGTTAGCATGCCACACCACCCAACCCCACCAATGTCGTTAACACTCACAAAAATGAAAAGAGAAGAAAATAATTACTCGATCTCAGATCTATTTCTTTCACTTCAAGGACATATCAAACCTTTTAAAGGTCAATCATACGAAAGAAAAAACTCATCACAGATCCATGTCAAAGCTTTGCTTCATTTAAACCGAAAATAAAGAAAGATTAATCACATAACTGTTATAATCTTATCTTTGCTTCATTCAAAACCATTCAATGACCAAAACCAAAACAAAAATCATATGTCGAACCTACCGTGACCCTCCAAAGGATCTACAAGATGAAGTTCGAGTGGTAAGCTTCACTGGGATGTTGGAGGGGGTAGGATTGGAGATCGCGGATACGATGAGATGTTGATACCAAAACCACAACCAGATATGTTATTAGATTGAACAAAAAAAGATTAACACAAGACCTCAGTGTTATACTTCATTGATCTTGAAACAAAATAACAACAAAAATACCTACCCGAGATCTTAAAGATCTTGAAAATGTGAACAGATTAAACAACGTGGCCTTTGAGAATATAGACGAGTTGCTATGGTTATTTTGTGAGGTTCGAAGCGATTTGGTTGTTGGGTATTATCATAGGACCGGAGTGGAGATCGAGTAAAGGGTTCGTATGGATGTAGTAAGAAAGAAAGTTGATGCGTTTTTATGTGAAGTGAAATGAAATGGAGGTTGTTTATGGAGTGAAAAGTAGCCATTTGTTTGTGATTTTTTTAGGATGTTGACTGCGTTTTTTTTTTGGGTAAATTAGGGTTAGTGTAATTAGGTTTTGGTAAAGATGGTGTTGGGTTGGGCTTTATTTGTTAAGTGATAAAAATGATTGTACACATGTTACTTCCATCTAAAGTCATTAAAATACATAAGTCATACTCTTTTCTGCTGGAAATAGAAGTCATCCATTACATCGTATACGGTAGCATATAATGTATCTCATTGGTATTATATGGGGAAGTTTAATCTAATGTCTGTGATTTGTTATTCATGATTTATTAATGGAGTCATCTATAAATTATAGGTTCAAATCAGTTGTCCATCATGCTTATGGTATTTGACGATACATTACGAAGTATTAATGGAGGCATTTATAACAATATGTGAAATAATATGTGTGAATCTCTAACAATTAAACATGAGTAATACCAAAAAAAATATTTGTTCCCTCCACATGCATGTTTTGGTCATTGAAGATTACAACACCAAATGAATTTTCCGATTTTAAGTTCTTCAATTTGTATACATGATATCGTCTTCACAAGAAGTAATGGGTCGCTTTAATGCACTAATGTTCTTCAAATTCGAAATGTTTGAAGATAAAGCTTTTATGTGTAGTCTTTTCCTATATGGTTGAAGTAATAATTAGCAAATATACGGGGAAAACACACAAATAACTATGCATACATGATGTAGTCTTTTCCCTATATGTCTTGATGGTTACATATTACTTTTGTTTTGATGGATTTTAGTCATTTATGTTACTTTGATCTAACTATTATATTGTTAACAATGTTTTAAAATGTGTAGTTACACTAGCAATCGAGTTTTGCACCAAACATTGATCGGAAATATCATATCTTTGTAATTGAAATTTATATAATTTGCCATCATCCCCGACCAATCGGTACATGTAACTACTTGCATATAATATTACGTAAAAAACACGTATATATTCAACCCTTAACCAATCGATTGCACGCAAAAGCAACTTTGATAATGCATCATCTTCACATGCTGTTGCACAAACCACAAACGCATACAATCATGCAATTTAGATGATCCTGAAATATTCATCAAATTCTCTAACAACTCAAAATTTGCCATTGAAGAGTACAAATAGTTATATAATTCCAAATAACAAAAGTCACAAATAAATAAGCAACAAAACATTTATGTAACTTACTCAAATTAAAATACTACATATGAAAAGACTATGTTAATAAAAACTTTTAATGAAAATAAAATAATATAAATACAAAAGTAATTATAACATTATTAGGCATCTAAATATAGATTCCACTAAAATAATATAAACTAAAGTAATAATAACATTATTAGCCATCTAAATAATAAATACAATGCAACTTCTCTAATAGGTATCTAAATACCATCATATACAACATTACGGATAAAAACATCACCCCTCAACCACTAGACCGTGCATCGCACGGGTTGAGGGTAGCCTCTTTATAAAAAAATTAAATAAAAATAACAAAATGCTATGGAGCATTAAATGATGTACATTGTGTATTATTAGTTGTAAAAAGGTGGTTCGCAATTCGCGCTTAAAGTGGGTTACGAAAATAAAGTGCCCTATATATATATATATATATATATATATATATATATATATATATATATATATATATATATATATATATATATATATATATATATATATATATATATATATAGAGTTAGGATCAAATAAGAAGATTACTTAAAATAAGAATGAATAAGAAGAACTATAACCGCAAATCCGAGATGCACCGACCTAAATTAGATGCATCCCTATAATCTTAGATGAATTATAACGCACCATAGTGTATTTTCTAGCTTTTAATCATATGCATATACATATATTAGATGCATTCCATAATTTCTCTTGTTTTTTGTTCCTCTGCACGTGCCAAAATCATGAAAATCAATTTGCACCATCTATACATCCAATTAACTTTCGAAACTCAAGATGTTGCATCTATATGAATAGAAATGCATCTAATGCAAGTCGTTGCATCTCAAATGCGTGATTTTGGTCACTTCTCACCACTTATTATTTTAATTTATTACTCATTGGATCCCTACTCTATATATATATATATATATATATATATATATATATATATATATATATATATATATATATATATATATATAGAGTAGATCGATGAGAAGTAAATTAAAATAATAAGTGGTGAGAAGTGACCAAAATCACGCATTTGAGATGCAACGACTTGCATTAGATGCATTTCTATTCATATAGATGCAACATCTTGAGTTCGAAAGTAATGGATGTATAGATGGTGCAAATTGATTTTCATGATTTTGGCGTCGCGAACAAAAAACAAGAGAAATTATGGAATGCATCTAATATATGTATATGCATATGATTAAAAGCTAGAAATACACTATGGTCGTTATAATTCATCTAAGATTATAGGATGCATCTAATTTAGGTCGGTGCATCTCTGATTTGCGATTATAGTTCTTCTTATTCATTCTTATTTTAAGTAATCTTCTTATTCGATCTTAACTATATATATATATATATATATATATATATATATATATATATATATATATATATATATATATATATATATATATATATTTCTATCTGCTTGCCTTTCAAAAAAGAATAATAGGCGAATTAAGAAGAAAATGAATAATCATGTATGTAGTTTTTGCAAAACTATTTTTTTCCCTAAAAACCGATATTTGACAAATCTTGCGTTTATGTCAGCAACATGAAGTATACATGTCATCTTAAATGGTTACAAAATTTAAAAAATTACACAAGAATAAATTGCTTGAAAAACTTAAAGGGTTAAACATAAAAAAAGAAAGAAAAAGAAGGTATAAGTTGCTAAGGGGTCATTTGGTATGTTGCTAAGAATCATAATGAATATCGGATTTGGTATAAGGTATAATGATAATGAATATGAAAAAGTGTATCATTATGATTGTTTATGTTTAGTTGATAAAATATGGAATGAAAAAGTGTATAGATATTTGAATTTTATAGTGGAAAAGAGAGGGGCCGCGGGAATGGATTTCATAGACACCAAATTGATGTGTAATTAATTTATGACTATGATATACCTATTTCATTACTGAGTTCACAAAACAAACATCTTTAATCATTTTCATAATCACAGTCTTATTCTCAAAGTAGAATACCAAACGCACCCTAAATCAGAACACTAATGAAACTCCATGATTTTTTTCACTATTTTTAACTCACGAACAGCTACCTAAATATATTTGTACACTACTACAAAAGCAATCATTTAGACCTCCTCATAAAGACCTTCTACCAAAATCACAGGTCTAAAAGTCTTTTAGATAGGTTTATATCATTTCCACGAGTCTAAATGTGTTTGACAGGTTTAGACCGGTCAATATCAACCTAACCGGTCTAAAATCTACTCTTTAAGACCCGTCCTTTTTATTTCCACAGGTCTAGATATAATTTTTGTTTTGGACAGGTGAATATTATTTTACCCGGTCTATAAATCTTGGCTGGATTTCAAAATTTTCATGGAAATATTCCACGCACACCAATTTTTCAAACACTCTCTTTTTTGTTTCTATCTCATCTTTTTATTCTTCTTATCTACTTACTTTTTTAACTTCTCTATACATTTTTTTTCTTCTTTCTTCAACTGTTCAACACATCAAAAAAGCAAAAAATCACCACCTCATTTTTCTATTATATGGTAATGTTAGAATTTATGTTTTTGCTTCTAAGTTCTCTATTTTATGCAGTTTACTAACGACATATGTTCATGTTCTAAACTTGTGTAAGTTTCTGGTTATCAATTTTACCAAGTATGTTTATGTTATATACTTATCTTTATATCATATTGTTGTTTTTGTTAGCTTAATTAATACTCGATGGTGGCTGGAATGGGGAGAATGAGTATGGTCAGAATAAGGTGCAGATGATGGTTAGAACCGGGTGAAAAATGATTGTTGTAGCGGGTGAAAGAGGCGGTCAATGCGAGGGGAAAAAGATGGTGGTTAAAGCTTATTAGTGAACCAAAACAGCTTATTATCATAAGCAAACTGCTGATCTTGAAAAGGAATTAATTATTTTTATAAAAAAAACCTTTTAGGCCGATGGAAATCAAACAATGGTCAAATAAGCTAATCTTTTAGACCGGTCTTCAAACCGGCTTAAATGAGTTAAAGTCTTTTAGACCTCCCCTTTAGGCGGTGTGAACCCGGTCTAAAAAGTCCCTGTGACCGGTCTAAAAGCTACTTTTTTTAGTAGTGGTAAACGGTGTAATAGTTAAACGTATATCTAAAAGTTTCTAATTTTCCATAAAGAAAATAATAATTGGCACTTATGTTTTTAGACACCAAATTTCCTTCCGAGGAAATTTTAAAGCGAAAGACTTGGCAAACAACAAACAATATTTGTAATTTGTAAATCATCCGATCCCAAAAACAAATTTCCACCTTTGCATGCCACCCATCAATCATCATATCATGTTAAGGATCTCCTGGATCTTGTTCAATCATTAACTTATGGTAACTTTTTTTTTACCCCATTCATCTTTCCGTATCTTATTTCATTTGCTGTTTTGAATTCTGGGTATGATTCCATTTATCTGTTTTGTGATTTTGTCTTTATTGTTTAGATCATATAAAATTTAGATTGTTTGCATTCCCTTTGTCTTTTTGTCATCTATGTGTAAATGGGATTAAAGGGTATCTATGTAAGTGACCCATCAACCCAGAGTTAATGGTTGGGATTGTCTAACAAATGACCATGAGGTATTGTAACACAAACTCATGCCAAATCCTACATGGAGTGCATTTTGGCACCCTTAATGGCATGCCATCATACCCTCTCCTTCTTATGCCAAATCCCAAGCCATTTAAGTGGCGCATGCCACTTTCTTTTTACTCTTTTTTTCTTTATTTTTAATTGTTTTTTGTGTGTGAATGTTGTGTTTTGATTGGGTATAGTGGGACCCAAATTACATGTGAAAGAAGTGTTATGAGTGAAGGGGTATTTTGGTGTGTGAGTGTTAAAAGTGGGAATACTGAGTTGGCGCTGAGGTGTCACTCAAAAAAGGAAATTGGCATGCCATGATACCTTATGCTTAGGGCGTTGGTTAGGGTGCATTCATTCATCCCGAACATTCCTTTTAAATTAAAAATTGCCTTTAATACGCATTTATTGAACTTATAAGTTACCTTAATTAACTGTGATTTTTTAATTTAAATAAGCATAAATTTTCCTTAAGTGATCATCTTAACCAATCCTTGAGGGCACCCTTAATGGTTTAAGTCTGGATTGAGATGTATCTTAGGTATTACGTGAGATAGTAGATGGTTTATGTCGTGAATAATTTGAGTATCTAAAAATAATACATGTGCAAATGAGAAAGATGTATGTCTCTTGACACAGTGGGCGGAACTAGGGGTGAGCATGTCATGGGATCGATGAAGTTTTGTTTGGGAGTGTTTTTGTAAAATGTCCCAATTTTCTTACATACACCCGTACAAAAAGCAACTGTGTTTCTAGTGCTTGCTAAGTTGGTTCATTAATGAATGCATACTTTCTTATGCTATAGTTTATAAAATTTTGTGCACTGTCCCTTTTGAACAAGACTTACGCCATGGTGAGGCGAAGCTTATATCTGACAAGAAGAGGTTGTGCCCGTCCGCCCCAAAAAAAATCTAGGACCACTAAGCTTTATTTTTTGTAGTTTTGTATGTTATTTTAAAAAATAGTATAAATGTATAATAGTTATAGGTTTGGCCCTCAAATTATTACGACTATATTTCGGTCCTCCAATAACATTGCTCAAACTCCGTTCCTGGCCACTGGTGTCACATATACGGTAGTATATATTTTTGAAGTATTTTTAGTTAATGATTCATTCTAGTTATGCTGGTTACTTAAGCTATGTGTTGAAATGATTGGATTCTTAAATATGTTGGACCTATGTATAGATTGTTCAACAAAGGGCCTGTGTCCCAATGGTACCACATGTTGTGTGAGAAGCTCCCCAACCAAATGGTTGTGGGTTCAAGTCCTGCTTAGGACATGTGAGATAGATTTGTAGTATAAATATTGTGAGTTAAAATTGTCGTTTTAAAAAAGGATTCCATATTGTGATCTGTGGCCAAAATCTAGTTTGAATTTATTGTGATCCGCTTTGTACTTCCTTTATTATGTAAGGCGTTTAACGCTGTATTTGAATTATTAGTGCTTGAAAATTAATGGGTGTTTGGCTGTGCATGTAAAGAGAACTTGTAACAGTCAGTTGAGTTTTGAGCGTTTGCAAAGGAAGTATGAAGTTAATGCTTATCTGGTTTGCTGAGATAAATATAAACTTAGGTACTAATCTAAGTGACATCAAGAATATGGTTCAAGTTACAATAATCAGTTTGGAAACACACATTCAAACACTTTCTAAGGGTGCCCTTGTGTGAATGGTTAGAAATGGATAGTGTTGGTGTTACCCTCTTTTGTTGGTCAGATTTCTCATATAGCTGTTCCATTCAGTCTCTATGACATTTACAAACAGAACCTCTCAATAAAACAGGAAATTTGTCAAATGGTTTAAGAAACATTTGCAAACTTGGGACTGAAGTTTATTTATTTTAGCTGTTTTTTTTTTCCAAAGGTAGAACTTGTTTAGGCCTTGAATGTGGGCGAGGGCAGTATCTTGTAGAGTTGTAGGAGTTAATGAAGCTGAAAGGTGTAATTTGACGACATGAAAGTGCAATGGGGACTGTAAGTCTGTATGTGCTCACTTTTCAGTTGATATGCTGACTTCCACTCTGGTGTAGCTCACAAGACTTGTTTTACGTTCATGCCCTTTACCTTTACTATAAGCGGTAAACGTATGAGGTTCTCCATGTTGAGGTTACGCAGGGAGGCGAGTCTTTGACTCGAGATGTCGTGGCTAACCGAGTATTGCGGTGGCCTTTTTGACCCTTTCAATGGCTACCCCAAATTGGTACATAGTGAGGTATGATAACACAAACTCATGCCAAGTGGAATGCATTTTGGCACCCTTAATGGCATGCCATCATACCTCTCCTTCTTATGCCAAATCCGTAGTTTTAAGTGGTAGCGTGCCACTTTCTTTTTCTCTTTTTCTTTATTTTTAATTGTTTTTGTGTGTGAGTGTTGGGTTTTGATTGGGTATAGTGGGACCCAAATTACATGTGAAAGAAGTGTTATGAGTGGAGGGTATTTTGGTGTGTGAGTGTTAAAAGTGGAATCTTGAGTTGGTGCGAGGTGCAATGTTGCAAAAACGCTAGGCTGTGATTATGTGCCTTCAAGCAAGCCGCCTTTCAGACCTGTGCAGCTTAAGCGCCGCTTGAAGCGGATTGAACTTTATGTATAAAAATTTAAAATTATATGTATTTGGTATAAAATATGCATAAATTGTATATTTTTTTAATAATTTTATTAATGTTTTTATTATTCTTAATTACATTTTTTTTTATATGTTGTAAAATTTACATTATATATGATTTTGATAAAGATTTGGTCTATTTTTATTAAAAGCACTCACTTAGTGGTTGGGCCATTGAATGTGGCTTTTAATGGTAAATAAATCATATATTAATAAATTTAGGGTTACATAACATTAAAAACATAGCCTCCACTTCCCACTTTACTCTCCCTTTCACCTTCTTCAACCCTAGATCTGATGTTAAACCGGCGTTGACCGCCGTTGACCGGAGTTGACCGCCGTTGACCGACCCGCCGCCTAGGCTGATTTGGCCGATTTGTCCCGCCTAGGCGGTTTGTTGACCGCCTTTTGACCAAAACGCCTAATTTGGCCGATTTGCTACAAATCGGGGCGGTGGAGGGCCGACTAGCGCCTAGGCGCCGCCTAGGCGGCCGCCTAGGCCGCTTTTTACAACACTGCTGAGGTGTCACTCAAAAAAGGAAATTGGCATGCCATGATACCTTATGCTTAGGGCGTTGGTTAGGGTGCATTCATTCATCCCGAACATTCCTTTTAAATTAAAAATTGCCTTTAATACGCATTTATTGAACTTATAAGTTACCTTAATTAACTGTGATTTTTTAATTTAAATAAGCATAAATTTTCCTTAAGTGATCATCTTAACCAATCCCTTGAGGCACCCTTAATGGTTTGAGTCTGGATTGAGATGTATCTTAGGTATTACGTGAGATAGTAGATGGTTTATGTGCGTGAATAATTTGAGTATCTAAAATAATACATGTGCAAATGGGAAAGATGTATGTCTCTTGACACACAGGGGCGGAACTAGGGGTGAGCTGTGTCATGGGATCGATGAAGTTTTGTTTGGGAGTGTTTTTGTAAAATGTCCCAATTTTTCTTACATACACCCGGTACAAAAGCAATTGTGTTTCTAGTGCTTGCTAAGTTGGTTCATTAATGAATGCATACTTTCTTATGCTATAGTTTATAAAATTTTGTGCACCCTGTCCCTTTTAAACAAGACTTCGCCACTGGCAGGGACGAAGCTTATATAGGGCCAAAGTCTATATTGTGATCTGTGGCCAAAATCTAGTTTGAATTTATTGTGATCCGCTTTGTACTTCCTTTATTATGTAAGGCGTTTAACGCTGTATTTGAATTATTAGTTAGTGCTTGAAAATAAAAGGGTGTTTGGTTGTGCATGTAAAGAGAACTTGTAACAGTCAGTTGAGTTTTGAGTGTTTGCGAAGGAAGTATGAAGTTAATGCTTATCTGGTTTGCTGAGATAAATATAAACTTAGGTACTAATCTAAGTGACATCAAGAATATGGTTCAAGTTACAATAATCAGTTTGGAAACACACATTCAAACACTTCCTAAGGGTGCCCTTGTATGAATGGTTAGAAATGGATAGTGTTGGTGTTACCCTCTTTTGTTGGTCAGATTTCTCATATAGCTGTTCCATTCAGTCTCTATGACATTTACAAACAGAACCTTTCAATCAAACAGGAAATTTATCAAATGGTTTAAGAAACATTTGCAAACTTGAGACTGAAGTTTATTTATTTTAGCTGTTTTTTTTTCCAAAGGTAGAACTTGTTTAGGCCTTGAATATAGGCGAGGGCAGTATCTTGTAGAGTTGTCGGAGTTAATGAAGCTGAAAGGTGTAATTTGACGACATGAAAGTCCAATGGGGGACTGTAAGTCTGTATGTGCTTTCTTTTCAGTTGATATGTTGACTTCCACTCTGGTGTAGCTCACAAGACTTGTTTTACGTTCATGCCCTTTACCTTTACTATAAACGGGTAAACGTATGAGGTTCTCCATGTTGAGGTTACCTGGGGAGGGCGAGTCTTTGACTCAAATGTACGTGGCGTAACCGAGGTATTGCGGTGGCCTTTTTTTTACCCTTTTGCTGGCTACCCCCAAATTGGTACATAGTGAGGTTTGAACCCTAGACCTCTTGTGAGGACATCAGGTGCCTTACTACTAGGTCACTTTGGTGGTGGTTGCCCTTTACTTTACTATAGATTCCTTAAATGGCGTTTTGAAGCATAAGATAATTTCCTACCATGGTTAGGAGTTGCATATGTTGAGGGATGTCCACAGTAACGACAGATCAATAGGGGATGGCGAATTTTGCCTGACGAGCTATATTTCTAAGAAATTATGTCACATTATGTAGATTTGTAAAAAGAATCAAAGTTTCACAAGATATTGATTTTGGATCTAACCATATCCATAATTTGTGATTAGTTAATTATGACTTTGCCACTAGGAAACTTATTGGGATTTGATAACTCACAGTTGTAGAGTGGCGACCGTTTATATGGAAACGGGTCAGCTCTTGTTATGCTATATTAGTAACAGGTAAAACTGGTCAAATGTAGGAATTAGTTGCGAATGAAACAGTCAAATGAGTCAAGCGGGTAAAACTTGTCAAAAGTTACTAATGTGTATTCCAATGCTTACAATATCCTAGTTTCTTATAGTGTTTTGTTTAAATCAAATATATTTTATGAATTATTTTGAAAATACAAAGAGCAACAGAACTGTTGGGTCATCCCAACCCGACCCATCTGGTTTGGACATGCAAACAAAATCACAAAAGTGTTGACTTGAACCCGATGTGTATTGTTACCCAACGCGTCCTATCCACTAGTTTGCCTACCTTTATATGATGTAGTATCGATATCATCTAACATAGCTATGTGGCATCAAAAGTTCAATGCACTTATCAATGTAGCTACTAAGCGCCCGTGCATACGGATATAGCTTAGCCACCAACTAAGGTGGCATAATCTGGATATTTAGTTGAAGATACACCGATTGCTAGCATGCATACTAGTTAAATTTCGAAATCTAGTAGAATATTTATATATTGATGTCTAAGAATAGTAAATCCTGGAACCAAATCTCAGATTTGGTAAAACCTTTTTCTGGAACAACCTATGTGACGCGTAAAAATATAACATTTTTATATGGAATCATAATACGGATGTTTAGCATACATAAACTTATACTAATCACAAGATGCAGGACTTGGTTATTTGACTTGACTAATAACAAAGAACCATAAACTTTCTCCATGCAGCTGTAAATAACTTTTCAATCAATAACCTCTTCACACGAATGGGTAAATAACATATAGACAAGATATATATATGGAATAACCTTTTAGAAAATCATACAGTATGACCTGATTATAAAAATACTTTTTAAATAATTAGCTCCTCGTTTTTTCTATTAGTTTAACTTCCACTTTTCTTTGTATTTGTCAAATTATGTTCAAAAGTTATATATTTTCTATTTTGGTTTTGATGTTAAAAGTAGTCTGCTCGAGTGTTTTGATATTCGAAGGAAGTTAGTGATATAATAGAAGATATTTCTTTCTGTTGACCAAAGCACGTTTGAGAAAAGAATTAGGAATGCCTAATTACAGAAATAATAATTTTGGATTCAGAAACTCGATCATCCCATGTTATTCACTTTGATCGAGGTTATTCAGTCATCGTTTATCTACAAACCATTAGAAATTAATCGAGTTTTAGGGTTAAATGTAGTATGTTTGACTTTAAGAGGTCTGAAGAAACCCCATTTCCAGCGAAAGTGACTCAATTTCTCTATCTGATTACATCTGATGATTAGATTTAGATATTTAAAGCCCATTTGATGACATTCTCTTGTTTAGAAAGCATACTTATTTTATTTCAGTCAGTTGATATTTCACGGAAAAACATTAATTAGAGGCACAGCGTTCTAATCTTTATAGGTGCAATCCATTGACTGTTTAAGTAAAATCTGTATTTTTCATAATCAGTAATTAAGTTACTTCTAAAATGTAGTACATTTTAAGACAAAACGTTAGAACAATGTTTTATTTTACTCTAAGATGGAGAAGTCCGTTGTTCCTCGTAACATATTAATACTACGTTCGACATTAAGTTAAAGAATCTGAAGAAAACATTTCCTTATCCAATTATTACCTTTTTTTCTGCAATATGACGTTTGAGTAAAGTTAAAGAATCTGAAGATGATATATTCTTATCCAGTTAACTTTTTTTGTAGATGTTCCAACCTCCACTTGAAATGGAAAATGGTCATAATGTTATGGATATGTCAAACGTGAATAATTTACAAATGATCCCTTTTGACGAAAATGACCCAGAAGTAATTGCTCGCCGTATAAAAAACCGAGAAAGACAACGTAGATATAGAGCTAGGAAGCGTCAACAAGCAGATATGGATAGAGGGTACGTGATCACTCAACCGGTTCAACTACAAGTCAGTGAAATCCAAATTAATGAAACCCAAATGAATAATACTCCTGTGGACTTTGTAAGCCGTGTCTATAGTCAAAGAAACTGGAAAAGGGACGCCAGAAGAGCACATTTATTAAAACAACAAATTGCTTCTGAAAATCAATTGAATGTCCCGGAGGAGACTGGAGAACACTCGAGTACCCCAGGTGGCAGGAATTGGAAAGCAGAAGCAAGAAGCAAAAGAACCTGAGTTTTTAAATATTTTTGTCATGCCAGTCAAATCATGAAAGAAAATCGCCAAAAGATTTCAAAATACAAGGTTAGTTAATGCTCATTTTCAAATGTAACAGATAAAAACCTCTTTTTTTAGTGAATTATTGATGATAGTGTGTATTGTTTACATGATCGCAGATTTGAAAGATTGAACGGAATGCTCAGTAAAGTTATTTTTGGGTTATCTGTAAAGAGTCACGTGGATACAGTTTTTGGCATGGTAACATATGTTCATGCTGAGAAAATTTTCGGATGTCGATTTTGCTAAAATAATCGCAACATGTAATGATTATGGTTCATTGTTTTGTGCTATATTTTTCTGGTAAGACATTTAGTATTTTAGCAACTTTATTAAACAAAAGAGTTTTAGAACACTTTGGTGCTGTTTGGTTGATGGGATTAGTAGAGTTGTAAACGAATTGGACGAACACGAACACAGTCTTGTTTATGTTCGTTTATTAATTTTAACCGAACAAATAAACGGACACGAACACTTAAACGGACGAATTTTCTTGTTCATGTTCGTTTATTAAGAAAATGACTTGTTCATGTTCGTTCATTAAGATACTAAACGAACAAAAACAATCGAACATAAATGAACATAGACAAACAAACATAACTCCTTTATTAAATATACAGGTACCGCACAGCGTTGCGTGGTCACTCGAAATAAAAGTTTTCAATGAATAATATATTTTAGTTTATTATGTTCTTTTTAACAATAAATTTACTGGATATCAAGAATTTCATATAAGCTGTTCGCTCGTGGCTCGAACCCGTTAATCCGTGTCTGCTGGGCTCGAGCTGTTTGGTCCGCATCCGCGAGAACTTGAATATTTATATAATGTCTTTATTATTTGTAGTAGTGAAATTTAACGCAGGGAATTGTGTTTTATTTGGTTGCTGATATCTTGATAATTTGTATTTTTATTTGAGGAGTGTTTTAATAATCTGTATTAATTGTATTTATTGACCAGTTAAATAATTGACTATATTAAATAGCATTAATGTGGTGTTTTGTTGTACACTATACTTCTTGTCTTGTACGTTTGAAAATTATGTGCATTAAAGTGTTGTACACCATGTTTCTTTTCTTGTAAGTAGTAGTCATTATAGTCCTTAATAACATTGACCACTTTAATAGCATTAATGTTGTAAGTCTAAAAATTACATCATGCTTATTTTGTTGTACACTATGCTTATTTTGTTGTAAATCTAAAAATTTGTTGCAGCTATTATACATTGTGCTTAAATAGTTGTAATTTTTGGTGAATGGGTGTTTTTAATAGCATTAATGTTATTTGATAGAATTTTTGTCTTAAAATAACACTACGCTTTATTTTGTTGTACAATATGCTTAATTTGTTGTAATTATGAAAATTGGGTGCATTAAAGTGTTGTAAACCACGCTTAATTTTTTATATGTCTTAAAATTAAGAGTGAGATGCTTTCGTGCATTATAAGTAGTATAGATGCACAATATACTGTTTTATAAGTGTTGTTGTGTTTAAACAAACTAATTTTAAAATTATAAAATTAAAAGATTAATATATGAACATAATAATAAATGAACATAAACGAACGTTAACGAACGCATAATCGGACGTTCACGAACATAAATGAACGGACGCGACTTTTGTTCATGTTCGTTCATTTAACTAAATGAACGTAAATATTGTTCATGTTCGTTTATCTATTTAATAAATAAGCGAACATAAATGAACTTTTACCGAATCGGTTCATGATATTCACCGAACGTTCGGTTCGTTTCTGGCCTTGGGAGTAGTGTGGGTTCACCGAAAGAAGCTAAAGGTGCGTTTGGTATGATCATGCGTTATAATATGATTTGGATTTGGTATAAATTGAAAGAAATAAAAATTGATCGATAGTATTAATGTTGTTTGTTTTGTAAAATTTAATTGGGAATTGTTTTTATTTAATATTATTATATAATAAAGACAGTCCATAATTATATTATAGTATTTGTTATGAGATAAATGTATGTTAGTATCAAGGTTTTCAAGATCGGGATCCTACCCATGATCGGTTTCGTCTTTGCAAGATCGTGACGGGATCTTAAGATCATACTCTAACGTTATTTCTTAATAGTTTTTGTAATATCATACAAATCTATAAATTATTATACATTATAAACACAAAATACTATGAATGTTCATAACATGTTGTTTTTCGAATTCTACAAAAAAAACAACTCATAAATTTGCAGTTTTTTAGTTTGTAATCCGAGAAAAGTAAGATCGGATCGGATTAGATCTTAAGATCGTATAGTCAAGATCGGGATCTTATAAGATCTTAAGCTTGCAAAGATCCTACGTAGAATCCGGATCGTTTTTGCTTTGCAATATCGTAAAATCGTAAGATTCTAATATCAGGATCAAGATTTTGACAATTATGGTTAGAATAATAACTTATATTGGAAATAAATACTCGAATTTCAAGTAATAACATGTGGCTGAGAATATAATCTCAAATTTCAAGCAAAGATGACTGAGGAATCATTTTCAATACCCTTGTGGTCTACTGGTATTTGTGAAAAGTACTATTAAAGGTGTTAGTGCAAATATTACGATATTTAATCTATACATTCTCATTTGTTTTGTTGATGACAAACATGTAACTTGTAATACATAACGTAAAATGTATAAGTTACTTGTAATTATATTTTGTCTCAACATACTCTCAACACCTCTCGACAACTCAAGTCTTTGTATGCTACAACACAGGTTCGTACATGTTTGTTATGTTGCGTTATGATCAAACCCCTAACAAACCATTAAACATGTTTAGTTAAATAGTTTATAAAACACTTAAGTAAACATAAGTAAATGTGTTGGGTAAAACCCATGACCCAAGACCCATACCCATTTGACTAGATGCATTGCATCTATTAGATACATTGTATCTAATGAAATACCCATGGACCAACCCATAACCCATGACCCATGACCCAAAACCCATGGGCAAAAGGGAGTGTCCTACGGATCCCTCAAAGTGCCCACGGATCCCTGGAATTACAATGGCGAATCCTCCGGAAGGGATCCTTGGGCGAGAACATGGTTTTGGTCTTTTGCCTATAAATAAGCAAGCCACTTCTTACCATTTCTTCACACCTTCACACATAGTTTCTCTCCACCATTTCTAGGATATTTAGATCATTAGGAAACATGTAAACCACCCTCATCTCATATGATCATAATGCTTCTAACTCTCATTTGTTGTAAGCATACTCCCGAAGTGATCCTCCAAAGCAAGCTTAGAGATCTTGCTTCCTTACCTACTGAAGTGATCACCCATCACAAGATACAAGCACATGAAGATCTTCTACAACAAGCTTGGGAAACTTGTCATCTTCATTCATAGAAGACTAATTACATCATGCTTTGTGTCCTTGATGTTTAGTTTAGGATTTTATATCCATTAGACACATTGTCTTGGATATTGTCTAGTATCATATTCTTGTATCTATGACTAGACTAGATGGTTTATGTGTTTGTGCCATAAAACACAAGGTTTGTTATGTTGGGCCACAAAACATAACGGGTATCATAGATGTGTTATATATCTATGACTAGACTAGATGGTTTATGTGTTTGTGCCATAAAACACAAGGTTTGTTATGTTGGGCCACAAAACATAACGGGTGTCATAGATGTGTCATAGACATATGTGAAAGATGTCTAAAGGTCAAGACGAAGACATTGGTGAAGGGTGTCGACCGTCCATATTGAAAGCACTAGTGAAGGGTGCTTAGAAGTCAAGGTCAAAGGCATTAGTGAAAGGTGACTAAGATGTACATTCGATATGGTGTGATTCGATGTACAAGATAGATTAGTATTGAGTCACAAGGATATTGTCATCCTTGTTGATATTGTCATAAGGAGTAGATCTCCTTTGGGGTTAGTCGTTGGTGTAGTATTGGGTAGTAGTTCCTCCTTTGTAATGGAACTCGGTATCTAGCCTAGTACCGGATAAAGGGTAGGCAACATTGTGATAGGTTTGGTTCTACCTCGTGGAAGAACTCGGTATTTAGCTTAGTACCGGAAAAAGTGTAAGCGACGTTGTGTAAGGTTTTCTCCGCCGAGAATGGAGTTTGTTGATCTAGTAAAGAAACTCTCGAGTAGGTGACTCGGGGAGTGGAGTAGGGCAAGGAAGGTGTCCTTGTAGCCGAACCACTATAAATCCTCGTGTTGGTTTGTCTATCCTTTTACTTATCGCTTTACTTTTTGCATTACATCGTTTATTGTCTATGTAGTTGATGTCTATGTTTGTGATACATACTTGGTCTTTCATATAGTCACAAACTATATTTAACACGTTACATATTATGACACGCTTGATCAAGAAAAAGTAACCAGACTATTAATGGTGAAACTTGATTTATAATGAACCATTAATCTTGCGGAATCTTATGTGATGTCAAGGGGTTGCCTTATGTGATGTCAAGGGGTTGGCCTTACATGCCGTAATACAAACCGTTTGGAGTTAAACCCTACAAACCAAACGAACCCTTAAAGTATCATGAATCTTAGGTATATTGAAGTACAAATCATTTTTGTACTAAAAAGGGCCAAAGTCACCACGAAAAGCTTTCAGAAAAGTCGACTCAAACATGGCCCAAAGACATATTTGTCAACGATTGCTCTTGTCTCGAATATGGTTGTCAAATTCACTAGACTCAAACATGGCCCAAAGACATACTTGTCCTTGGTTGCTCTTATGCGGTTATGGTTGTCAAATTCATTCGAAATTGTTTAATTGTCGAAATTTGTCACTAATTTTCACCATGCAACATCAACAAAAGCAAAAGCAAATAAACAAAATAAAAGCAAACCTTAGACTATTTTTTACGGCTATTTCCAGGCGACACGTGATGGCGCGTCCGACGAGCGACGGAGGTGATTCAAGGTGGGTTTTGTGCATAATTGAAAAGCGAATAGAATGGCGCTGACCGCGTTAGTTAACTCCAAACGGTTAAAAAGTATGGTCAAAACAATATACGGGTAAGGGTTTTAACCGAAAATTGCATTTTTTTTTTAATATAGAAGGGATAATTTGTGGCGGTTAGGATTTGACGGGGTGGCATAGAAGCAGCGACTCATAACAACCGACTAGTCTCGAGATAAGAGTCGTTCATGATACCGGTTATGCATTGAAACCCACAGTAGGTAATACCATGGTGGATTCTGAATTATACGTGATTCTATTATATTATTAGGCAAAGTATATATACCTATATAGAGTGCATGTATATAATCAAAACATTAATTGACTCAAATACATAATCAGGCTTAGGCCAAAAGTGATCCATGAATGATTTCTTGTTTAGTTGTCTCTTTTAAAGTTTTGGTTTTTCTAAAATAAAGTTTGGATCAAATTAGAAATAAAATTTATATGAGAAAGATGAGAAGAAACTATAACTGCACATTTCGCATCTCCTTTTATATTTCTTTCCCTCATTTGAAATGTGTGGCTAATATTTCTTCTTATCTTTCTCACTTCAATTTCTCTTCTCACTAAATCTCTTCCCATCTAAAATGTTCCATAAAGGGCCAGGCAATGAAAAATACGGCTTTTCGTTGTGTGGTTCATGGGTTCCCGTCTTTCAAATTACGCCATGTATGGATTCTTTTTCAAGGGTTTGTTGAAGTCCATGAAATACACATTTTTAGTTGGAATCAACAATGGCATCCGGGTGCATGTCGGTGGCTTAACTATGTGGACATGTTTGTTCCTATCGACTTCTTCAATGGTTGCAACAAGGATCTTTTGACATAATTTCTAGAAGTAGTTTATACAAGGTCCATGATTGGTCTAAGTCAAAAGTTGCTCGGGATTGACTCAGTAGAAGCTTTAAATGAGTCGAGGACGAGATTCCGGGGCTCATATAATAAACGAGCCCGAGCTTCATACTCAAAGCCCGATTAGGTTTGCGAGCCTAAACAAGCATTACAAATGTATGCTTTATGTATGTATACACCTCGTTCATGTATACTTATATATTGTTTTATGTAATTATACATACCGATCACAAACTTAAATAAACAAGCTCAAACTTGATTCGGAAAAATATGTGACGAGTCGTGCTAGAGCTCAAACCATATAAATATAAACGAGTCGCGCTTATAATGTTTCACGTAATAATTGTGAAAGGTAAAATTATCCAGCCCATATAATGTAACTCTAAATATTTAACGGTTAAAAATTTGAAATACTTAAATGGTTCATTGACAAAAGTAACTAGTCATTTTATGATATTATCCCTTCAGTTAACGCATACTTATCCATTTGTTGCATGGTTAATGTCTAAAACGGGGATTTTAATTTTCGTGTTGTTGGGGGATGTTTGTAACATTTTTTGATCGGCTCAACTAAATACTAGAAAGCAACACATCTAAAATTCAATTTCACTTAATAACAAATATAAGTAAACATTCATTACATAGAAATACAACACAAACTTCTAAAATTTGATTTTGCACGATAACGAATAAAAATAGACCTCTGTTACATATAATACAACACAAAGAACTTTTTTTTATCAATGGTAATATAAAAAAGATGGTCGAGCTAGAGAAGTATGACACGTTAGTCAAACCACTCAACCTGTCACTCATACCTGCTATTTGCACTAATAGCAAGCATAACTTACTTATTAAGTGGTCTCACCAATGTATCATACCTTTCTAGCTCGACCAATTTTCCAACACAACATTATCTTCTTCAATAACCGCAAAGAAAGAACATCTGTAGTTCATCGGCAGTTAAAATCTTTCCATTCAAGTATCGTTTATTTTCTTCACACCATCAAGCTTCCTTTTCTCATTATCATTCACAGCTACGTATGATATTTCCATTCAAATATCGTTTATTTTCTTCACACTACCAAGCTTCTTTTTCTCAGTATCATTCACAACTACGTATACTCTTACTTTCTTTCTTACGATATTCGTGCTTTCCACTATTCATGGTCACCAAGAATCTTTTGCTTAATGGTCTTTTTAACTATTTAAAATTTATTAATATATTATATAACCGATATAAAGTAATTTTCAAAATATTAACAAAGGTTTTAAATCATACCCAGAGGTAATTTTCTATTATGATAATTAGACTTTTATCTTCCAAATTCTTGATTGCATTTATCACCCATTATTCTCCAACTATCCATTGTCACTTCAAAACACACAACAACTTAGTCAAAACCAAGTAAAGTGTCAGTGATAGCATGAAGTATATGCGGTCAAAAGTATAGGTGATAGCATAAATGTGAAACCAACAATAAGTTAGCGTCAAACATGGTAACTTATAAATAATACCAAAAAGTAATAGCATGGGCAAATGGTTAAAAAATGGTATCTTTTACATAACACAATAAAGTAATAACAATGGCCATAACAACTTACAGCAACAATCAACGGGCTGGAATCTCTCCCCACTCCTGGTAACTTACAAAAGAATGTCGGTATATGTATATAGCTTTCCATTCCCCACTCCACATTTTGCTGCTAAACGGATTGTCAAACAACCAACTTGTTCCCTTGATTTCTAGAAATGATCGATCAATACGCACAAATAAGATAACAGAAAACTTCCTGCAACTATCATACAAAAACCTTTACATCGGTTTCTTCCACCCTCCCCACCTCAACATTAGCGTGTAAAGTTGCCATTCTTAGATACCCTAAAAAAAAGAAACCAACCTATCAGTAATCAGGTGACAAATATTCATGCACACTCCAAGATACTGTACTAATCACAAACCCCGAGAACTTATTTTTCTGACACTGTTTTCCCATGTTAAAAATAAATAAATAAATAAAATAATAATAATCTGCACCTGCAGCTACATTGTACCGTGAACACTTGTGGTTACCACATCCGTCAAAATTTCACAAAAGCAAAATAAAAGGCAAATTGAAAACATGAATTCAGATGTAAGAATAGATCCTTAATAAAACCTGAAACTCCAAAGGTAATCGAAAACCTTCGAAACTCTGAACCTTGGTTTAAAAATGCACGCATCATTGCGTTGCATTTATGATTTCGCATCATGGTGCTAATGCGAGGCCATCCCAGAATACGCTCGCATTAGACCGTAATTTTCCGCATTTGTGTAATACTAGCAACGGTCGCAATTGTCGCAATATCGAATTTAAGTCATTTGGGAAAAATTAAATCATTTAGAAAATGCTAAAATATTTATTGGACTTTGAAAAATAGAAGTTGTTTAAAGACGTCGAAAACAAACACAATAACGACATCCAAGTTACCCTTCGATTCATTATCATGCACCATTAACATGATTTGAAATCCTGCAAACAATATTCTTATTCTAGCTTCATGTTGTACATGAGTTCATCTTAATCTTTGATCATACATAATCATATATGTTAAATAATTGAGTTGGATATCATATGTGTGATTCAAATTTGACTAGAATTTTAGCTGTAACTTTTTCTATTGATTTAGTTATAAATGAATTCAGATTGTTAGCTACTTGCATAACTTATAAGTATACCTTTAATACATCATAACATCATGTCATCATGCATATGTATAGAATGAAATCTAGTCATTCACGTTCAACAACATTGATTGGTAACAATTGCAAGGATCCATGTAGAAATTATGGAATTCAAGATCCAAAAATTAAAAATAACTATACATGTTAGTTCTCTTCGAAAGTAACTAAAGGAGGAGGGTCTCGTATAAAACAACATTTAGTTGGAGCTAAGTATTTTGTGTCATGACTTGGTGACTTATTTGTTTTACAATTAGATTATTGGCCTATTATTATATAGTGGTAACTTATTTGTAAATTTATTGCATTTACTTGGTACGTTATTTTATATAATACGTATATTTATTTTTTGTATTTTTAATACAAAATGCATTGTGTACAAAATGCGCTCGCATTTGCAACACACATCACGCATCGACCTCTTGGACTTTTAACGCATCAGATTGCAAAATGCAATTTTAAACCAAGCTCTGAACCTATAAGAATAAATATAAGAACACAAATACATCTGGCCAACACAACACTGAGAAACAACTACATATTGCCCAACACAACAACATATAAATGATAATCGCATAGAAATATACAAACAAATATTCACACATCCATTATCATTCTCATTGCGGTAACACCGGTTGTTGAGTTAAGCCAACATCGCATCCAATTATCTTACCACTTTACACAACCCAAAAAAAACCTCAAATATCATTACATTCAAATTAAACATAGTTTGTAGCATCTTGCCTTTAATATTTCTAAAACCGAGATATACTAGGATAAACACATGCTAACGGGCAGAGAACCCGATCAGATGAAGTAAAGCCTTAGGTAAATCCGAGTGTCGTCCCAAGAGAGTTGTGACCTTGAAAGAACTAAGATACTAAGAGATAAATAAGATAAGTTGATAATGGTATGATAAAATGGATAGAATTATCCTAATTATACAAGAGTAGAAATCAGGACAAAGTAATAGAAGAGTGAAGCTTAACCAAGCTTTTAGATATGTTTTCATTCTCAATATAGTGGGTAAATATCGCTAGACTCCTTTGGTCAATTCGTCTTAGCCTATGATTCTTAAACCCATCACCAAGATGATCAGATCACCTGAGATCATTCAATAATCAAGTCATTAAGAACCAAATCTACTAGACCTAGTCTATGGAAACCCGACCGTTAGGAACTTAGATTTACCCTAGCTTCTTAAATACCTTCGCTTGATAGGTGATCATTTGGTCAATTCGCACACAAAGAATTGCTGTACTATGACCAATTCCTTCCATACTTCGCAACCTAGTGAGTTGAGGTCAGTTGGTCAATTCTCCCAACCCCCTAGATACTAACAAGCTTATAACATTACCGAAACTAGCGATCTATGATAAGACTAAGTACATGTCTATAAAGAGTGATAAAGAGGATAAATAACATAAACATAAACTTGATTTAATAACATGAATCCATAGAATGATCTCTAGAAAAACATAAAAGAATTCAAACTTGAATACAAAGGAAATCGGAGACGAGAACTTCGTTCTTCATACTCCTAAGCCATTATTCTATTTCTGTGGTTGCTCTCCCCAAACCCTAGAAAGGTTTAGGAAAGGGGAGGTGATTTAAAAATGCAGAAATCATCTTGTATTTATAGGCGTGAAACCCTAATTTGAGCTACGGCGTAACTCTATGAAATAGTTACGCCATAGTTCTTCATAAGCAGAAATACTGATGTCAATCGAGGATTACGGCGTAACCTGAGCTGATGGTTACGCCGTAGTCTTCATAAAATGTCATTTACGTCGTATCTTAATCTGATTGTTATGGCTTAGTTCCATTACGGCGTAACTCCATTAGCTTGTTACGCCGTAGTCTTTGTAAATATAATTACGGCATAGCTTCATCACTTAGTTAAGTTATAGTCTTTGTGAATGTAAGAATAATCCAATCATGAGCCCAAAATAGTCCAAATACCGCTTCTTCATAGCAAATTACTCCTGAAACGAAATAAGAAGAAATAAGGACGATTCCAATACCATTTTAAGCATAATATGTCAATAAAGGAGGAAATTAACACTTAGAATATCAGGATTATTTGATGTTATCACCTACACACAATGTAAAAAGCCACAACTCAAAACCGAACATCCGATTCTAAACAATATTAGGAAAAAAATACACGTGACCACAAATCTAAGACAATCCAATTTCACACTCAACTACCCTACCATCTTATTCACCAAATAGATAACATGTTTCACGTATGAAATCAGCTGTATAAAATCGACACCTGTAACCAAACAAACTTTAAATGACATCACAAAGTACCTTGGACCAGAGATGATAAAACATGTGTAAAATTAGTACTGACTGATGACATCAAATAATGACTAAATTATAGCATCATTTATCCCATTTATATTACTTGTTTTATATAATTTTGTATACAAATTGATGAAAGTTATTATCGAGCAATTGATGAAAGTTAGTGAAAAGAACTTGTTTTGGAGCTAAAGTGATGAACTTTAAGAAGTCTGCTGATTCTGAACCAATACGCCATATTAGTCTAGACTTATACGCCGTATCTCAAGACTTTGACGAAATCAAGACCATTGCTTAACTTTGATGCATACATCGTATTCACTTCTACAATACGTCGTATATGAAACTTTGGTCAACAATTGAGAACAAGCATGTTTTACTTCCAATACGTCGTATTCATCTCAGCGAATACGGCGTAAATACATCCATGACAAGAAGGCATTAATACGCCGTATCCAATTGTTGTTATACGCCGTATTGAACGGCGGTTGATGAATTTATGAAATATAATAATTGTGGACCCCACGCTAAGTTATCTCAATACACCATATTGGTCTTACCTGATACGCCGTATTGGTCTTACCTGATACGTCGTATCGACCAGTTTTCAGAACTTATAAATAGAAAACGTAGCATTTGGTTTTTAGAGAGCTTTTAACCACCAAGTACGATTCTCAGATGAATTTAGAAGATAACAAGGTCCTGAAAGTGCATTCATTCCATAGGAAAACTCTTGTAATCATTATACTCTGCTATAATCATTCGGTTAGCGTATTGTTTATTTTTTTATTCTGAATTATACTTTAATCGTTCTGAATATGATATTTTGTAATATTTATGAGATTATGGGCTAATACATATAGGTATTATCCAAGTTTATGATAATATAATGTTTTGATTTGTTTATATTGATTTTTTACTCTTTCCTTGTATGTTGATTATGTTTATCACTTGATACACGTTTATGTGCTTGATTAAGTTTTTACCTGTCATTCAACTGAATCTATGTTTATTGATCAAGTCCTGTTTCGTTTTTAAATGGAATTGTGTTAAGTGGCTAATAGACTAGACTTGTAACTAGGTTTAGATCTATAGATAAAGTCCTGTTTCATAATTACCTATAATCTCATTAAGTGGATGATGAACTAGAGTTCAGGATAGATATTACATATTGCTTATCTTTATGACTAGATTACTAGTACTATAAGTAACGTCCTGTTTTTGCTATTGGTTAAGTGAATAATAAACTAAGAGCATCTTAGGACTATAGATAAACTTCTGCTTCCTTTAGTGGTTAAGTGGATAATAGGCTCCTAGTATAAAGATAACTATTAGGCCATAAGTTTGCAAAGCCTAGACTTACAAAATAAAATAACCTAGATAGATTATAATCAACGGTGAGACTTTGTTCGGGTTTGGTTGATTGTGACAGGATTAACCGATTTATAAACCCTGAGTTTAGGGAGAAGAAGCACCTAGCTTTCATTAGAAAACCACCAATGAAAGTAGTACAACCATTGCACACGTAAACAAATCGTGAATTTATTTAGTAACTTGGTTAATACGTTTTCCTTACATTTGAGCTTGACCTCTTCTTTATCATTTGTTTATCTGCTTGTGTGTGTTATTAGTTTAGATTAAACCAAAACTCGTGCCACTCTCAGGCTGAAAAACTCCTTTTGCATTATTTCCAGGTTTAATTAGGTTATTTAGATAATTAGAATACCCCGTAGATTAAGTGTTAGAGCTCACTCTTAGTGATCGACACCCTACTTACCAACGAACTTACAATTGATCGGTACATTGCCCGTTAGTGTTAGTTAATAGGTAAAGTTAGCAAAATATAAATAGTAAAACTTTATAACAAATATACATATACTAAACGATACAACACATCAAGTTTTTGATGGAGATGAACCAATAGAAGAAAACTTGGATGATGACATGGAATACTTGGAAGATTATTTGATCTCTAATAACGCGTCATGCTATGTTAATGAAGAAGAAGAGGAGTTCAAAAAAAAGGAGTTTAAATTACTTGCAATTCCTTATGAGAAACCAAGATGAAGTCATAAACTTGCGATAGTAGACGATGATAATAATGCAAGAAAGGAAGATATTTTTCATGACTTAATTAAGAAGAATATTTGGGAAAACAACAATAATGGCTTGAAGTACGAGATCTTATTTCGTGAAGAATTAAGAAGATTGATAACTGAAGTAATGTAAATGAAGAGATAGTAGGAGAAAGATTCAAGAGAATATGCTTAGAGTCATTAGAGAAAAGATTAGTAACGGATATGAGTCAACTTCTAGTAGCGAGACACGGTATAATGAAGAATTTGAAGAGGACGAGCTACTAAGGTGCGAAAATGAAGGAACTCAATACACTACACATAAGATAATGGTGGAAACTTTCGAGTTAAAGAGATATGGGATTTATGACGATGAATGTCACGTTCGTATGAAGCATTTGAAGATTGAAGAGCTACCGGTAAGTGGAAAGAACATTTGGTTAATTAAAAATGGGATTATGGAAGAAATGGAGATGGCGGATCTCGTGAAGAAAGCAACGTAGAGCTGAAGGGAGTCTAACTTAAATACTTTTCAATAAACAAAAGTGCTTACCGAGAGACAAACCGGAATGTTATTTCATTTTTTGTATCGAGTATGTTTGCCCAGTTTATCAATACAGTGTATCCAACTCCATGGATATGGCGTATTGATTGATCTGTACAATTTATCTTTTGTTTTTTGTACGCTTTAAACTTTATTGTCAAATTGTTATTATGGAGAAAACATTAGGAAAAAAATGCACATTACCACAAATCTAAGACAATTCAGTTTCACACTCAACTACCCTACCATCTTATTCACTAAATAGATAGCACGTTTCACGTATGAAATCAACCGTATAAAATCGACACCCGTAACCAAACACAAACTTTAAACGACATCACAAAGTACCTTCGACCAGAGATTATACCATATGTATAAAATTAGTACTGATGACTACACACGACAGCCTAAAAGACATCACAAAGACTAAAGAAACAAAAATACACATGTAGGAATCCACTAATGACATCCAAATAAGAAAATGGTTTTGGAAAAGAATCATCCGAAACTAAAACACAACTTGTAGCAGATCACATATAAGCGGCACTTATGATCACAATGAGACTCATCACAAAGATTAACCAAACACAAACCCGAACCCGCCATTTCACAACAGAAGACTCATCATAAAGATTAAACAAACACAAACTCAGACCTGTCATTTCACCGCCTGCATACAAAGTAACATGGAAACACAATACTGTCCATTGACCAATGATATGCTAATCATAATTCTATCTCAATCTTCCCTCAATAAGCAATCATTATAAAATGATTCAATGTTTCAAAATATAAACCCACAAAATAAAACAAACAACCATAATCCAAGAACAGTAAAGCACCTAATATATGAAGATATATCCTTATCAACGTGATTTCAATAAGCTATCAAACAACAAATAAGCCGGTGTTGTATCTGCAATAACAAATGTCACAGGCGCTTCTATAACCTAAACGTTGAAACAACCATGCATTTGAATTTCACATCAGAAAACATTAACACCACACCAAACAACTGAAGTAAATTACACAGATACACCTTCCAAACTATATACTCAAATGAAAATAGCCCTAAAATACACTCATATGAACATCCACAATAAGGGTTTATAAACTTACATATAGGACTGAGAATCACCTAATACACACAATACAAACCTCCAAAAATGTAAACAAACAAACATGCACAATCAGAAGTATCCACTAATAATCTCAGAACACGTGATTGCAACAAATAATATTTGCCACTGCAACAAATAATATTCAAAGCGATTATCTAAACTGACCTGAAACGATAAACCGTAAGCAAAATCTTGCACTGTAGTAGCTCTTTTAAACTAAAACACAACTTCTAACAAACCATAACAAATCAACACTCATTATAACAAATTAAACATATGACAAAGATTAAACAAACGCAAACACATATCTACAAATTAAAAACAGGAACCAAAATTGTAAAACCCTAAAAATACGAAACATAGATAAAGACTATTTTACCCTTGAAATCGAAATTATTAAAATACGTTTACATTCGTTTAACGAAATTAAAACTTAACTTATCTATAATTAAAACTTAATGAAAATGTGTACGTGATTGATTTTGTACGACGAAGATTTAAACGTCTCACTAAAATATTGGGCCTTGTCTTTCGTTATTTGGGAAACAACTTGGGCCGAGTGTTTGTTCGTTCGTTTGGACCAAGAGGCCGAAGCCCACACACCTTCTCAAAGCCCTAGAACCGAAATTTTCACCACCTATATATACAAACTCATAAACATAATTTGGAACCCTAGTTTTGCCTCTTCTTTCTTTTTCTTCCCATTCGGCCGAAACCCTAAACCATGGGAGTCGAGATTTTTGTTCCAACAAGCTAAGGTATAACATGTTTCTCGTCTTCCTTTGATGCACCTTAAGTTAATATATTGTAGCTAGTTTGTTTTGTCGACTTGTGTTTTCTTTTGTGTCGAGCCGTACGAAACTAAAACAAACAAACATAATGACTTGAACCTTGTAATGTTAAGAGAACATGTATATAATACGTATTATTTGAATCGAGTCTTGTGTATGTCGAGCCATAGTGAACCAAACCATATATATAAATGTTATCATGCTTAATAAATTCGGAAGCCCTAATTGGAATGGAACCCTAAGTGTAATTAATGGTCTAAACATGTGATTATAATGGTTTTAATAAACCCTAAAACTGGACAGCATCATATGTCGAACTTGTGCGTGTTATAGATCGAATTTTATAAGTGCAATAATCTGGGTTTTGTGGGAAAGTTTATTTTATGTCTTAGTTAAGTTTTCCAAGTGGTTTGGTCGAATTTGGAGTTGTCTAAGTCGTATTTTTGAATTTTACAAAATCAAGTGTCAAAGCTGAGAAAACGGTTGAAATTTAGTTGTATTGTTTGATTTTCATTTTCAAACCATAAAGAATTAGGAGCTCTCCTTTTACAGGAGTGATATTTATGACATAAATGAATTTCTGGGAGTTTTGGGAATTTTTCCAAGGTGTCTAAACAGGTCCAATAAGTGTAAACTTTTAAGGTGTATTTTCTGATTACTTTCTGGACAGGTCTGGACTTGTGATTTTCCATAGGCCATTTGGCATAGATATAGAACCCACCAATTTTTGGAGACTCTTTTAACTCATATGGGAACCTCTGGGATTTTGCTTGATTTCATTTGAGCTAAGTAAGTATTTTATAAAAATCGCTAAAGTCTGGTCCGAATATGAGTTTAAGAAACTGAAAGATAAAATATGATATCAATAGGTAACACACTTACAAAATGCATAAGAAGCTTGTAAAATGAGAATATACTTATAACTCTAAGAACGTTAATGCGATGAATCCGTTATAACCTTAATGATGCTAATAAGTATTAAATAAATCATAATCCGTGTAGATTCGTTGAAGGAGACGCGACGTTATATCTTCGTGATTCACTCGTTCGTTTGCTTATCTCTCATTTGCTTTAAGGTACAGATATTCTGACCTTTTTTTAGTAAAGGTTCCGTATGATGTTCTTTTCGTTCGTTTTTCTATTTTACTTATTAGGATTTCCGATGCCATTGCTATGAACCCTTTTACAATGTGTGATCTCATTACTTATCCGAACTATGTTCTAGTGAACTATGCAATATCGATGTGAACTTATGTTAGGAAGACTCGATATACACATTTGTTGAACTTTGCTATGGTTGATTATGAACTTCGATTATGAAATTCGCTTATGAATGTATGATATGCCACTATAATATGAACCTCGACTTGACTATCTAAATATGAACCTTATGATATGAACTATCGATAAGTTATCTGTGACCTTTATGATGAATTATGATCTGTGTCATTTATGATAATCTGTTTGACCTAAGTTTAGTTTGACACCGAGCCAAATATTTCACTAGTCATGGGGTTCCATGTCCGTATCGATGATGCACCTCGATATGACTCTAGGCGATGAGAGTGATGTCTCGCCACGTCCCTTATCTCGTTATTTGTTATGAGCTCGCTTGGTATTATATTACCTATATTTGTCGTGGGCGATGGATGCATCCTAGATCCGATCTGTTATCCGATATGAATTGTCCGGTGAATGATGTCGTGTGCAATACGCGTCTTCACAAAGTCTGGGAGCTAGCTACTCCAATGGTTACTTATGATATGTTATGATCTGATATGTTTCTGGGCTCGAGGTAGTTAACTAAATCTGTATTTGTTATTTCTATGATAAGTATTTTGATTATGATTTGGTATGTTCAAATGTTTATGATTATGTGCAAGGCTTATTATATGCTATTATATGTGTTTATACTTTTGTATGTTTATGTGACTACCGTCTGCTATGCTAAGATATGATTAATATGTTAAAATATGATTCGCATGCTGTCATCTGATATTTTGTTAGGTTATTGTTATGTGAATTCGTTGATCTGTGAGATGAATGTGCTAGTGTGAAAGTGAGTATTCTATAAGTTTAGTATGTATAATTTGTTCGCTTAATTTTGTGAACTTTGCTTATACGTTAGTGTTTTATCCGCCTATGTGACTGCCATGCTTCAACTCGTTGATGTTAGGATTTGATCCGAGAACCGGTTTAGCTTATGATATTTGTTTTGATAATTGCTAATGGTTATGCTATGTTTTGTTTGGTCTATTTAATTATAGTTTGTCTACTATGTTTCTATTTGTTTGTGAGACTCGCCATGATTTGGTGCTATTTCATTCTTTGCAATATTGAATTAAGTGTGTTAAGTGAAGGTTAATTAATTTGTTGAATGACATGATTATTTTCTAGAAAGTGTTTAGTTAGTCTTTAGACTTTTCGTTTGGTTTATATGTAATCTATTTCTTCTTGATATGTTAAGTGTCCGTTATTTCAAGTATTTGCATTTGTGTCATTAATGTGCTATGAGGTGTTTAAACTGTTATGTGTTGTTTGGATTTACGTATATTTGTGCTTCCAGAATCCTAAAAGATCCCTCATCATCTTTTTATTTTGATTTCGTTATTTTGTATATTTGTTTTGTTTAGCTTTTGTTTCGTTATATCATTCACCGGGCTTTGTAAGCTCGGCCGACTTTTCTTTTCTGCGGCGGTATTTAAGCATTCAAGATAAGCTTATGGGATAGTGATCCGGGTTGAGAGTAGGCGAGATTCGATTATAGAGATCTTAGATTTATTTTGAAGTTTAGTTATTTATGTTTTCTTTTTGAATATTTCGTAAAGACTTTCGTTTTGTATAGTACTTAAAGTTCGATATGAAACTGTATTTTGTGATATCTTTACCCTTGTCGGGTTGGGGTGTTACAATTTATGGTATCGAGCCGTGTTTTAGGACCCTAGAGCTTAGGCTATGACCGTGAGGATTGGGTAGACATTAGGTTTCCGTCTGCTCGGACATCTTTCGATTCCTTTTGATGGTCGCTCGATTTGACTTGATATCTTTTGCCTTCACTAAATTGGCCCTCCTTTGTTCGCATCGAATTTTGTTATTTTGTTTTCGCCGTCCGTTTGTCGATCGTTAGATGGAGACCAACCGTGGAGCCGAAGAAGATGGTGCCGACCTGCGTTGTCGCGACGGTTCTGTCTTTGGAGAGGTTCGTGAAGCGAAGCCACACTCATTGCCGTCTTTGTTGGAGACATCGGGATCTTGTTGGAGGAAGTTGGATGGACCAACCAAAGGCGTAAGAGACGGAGACAAGATCCAACCGATGGTGAGAAGATTCATCTACTTCATATGATTTGGGCGCGACTTATGTCACTCGATTCGTTTGTCATGCGTCTCAAGACGGTTTGATATTCGATAAGTGATTACGATCTGTATTTCTTTTCTCGATTTGTTCGAACTCGGTGTGAATCGTGAAGTTTTATCGTTTAGCATTCGGTATATCTCGCCTTTTCTTTCGGATCGTCGGTAATAAGTCATGAGGAAGATTACGAGGTGGACTCGGATTTAGAATCTACTACTACTAGGAGGTTTAATTCGATACAAGAATAGAGATTTGCGCTCGATTAGTTACCCTCCTTATGAGAATTTTTTTTGACGTTTGATTTTGAGCTAGGTCCTTTTGTTTTTATTTTGACGATTGAATCTGGATTTTAAGTTTTTTTGGAAGTTCATCTTAAGACGATTTTGCAAATTTTGTTTGATAGATGGAAATAAAGCAAAATTTTGAAAGTATAGTTCTGTCTGTTGTTGCTTCTACTAGATTCGTTAAGTTTCCGTTAGTCCTCATAAGTTTAAATCGCTATTTATTTTCTTAGTGATGTTGTTTAATTACCGCTTGAAGTATGGCCATCATGATGGTATACTCATGTGGATCCGTTTGTTATAGTATGTTACTTGCTATCATGTATTATCCGTATGTGGTATGCTTTGTTATGATATTAGTTATGTGTTTTGTCATGACCGAGACCGAATATAATGACAATAAGAACTTGTTATGTGATGCAAGTATTATGACGCCTGATCAACGTAATAATACCGAGATCATATAATCTGAACTTATTGAAGGTATACGACGTTTGGGAAATGCTTGTGATTGATGTGTGTATAGGTGTGACTTGTATCTGTTATTTGGTGCTTCTCATGTTCATTTGAATTCCGTACCTAATTGTGAGATTTTCGTCGATATCTGTTTTGTATAAGTTTTGTACGCTTGTAATCCGAAGTTGTTATGATCTGTACGCACCTATAGATTGCTATGACCACCTTAAGCTTATATGTCTTCACATATTTCTGCGACTATTGAGGCCGATAGAATTTATTCCGTCTATGCATATGATGTCCTCATCATTAGATACCTGAATAAGTTAGAGTGTGTTTTTGATTTTCTGCATCTCATCCTTTTACTGCTAATACTTTAATAAGTATATGATTAGCGTTCGTCATTTATTCCTTGAAGTTCCGAAATCCACATTTGTTGCCGTTCTGTCCGTCTTGTCCAATTTCGAGGACGAAATTTTCTTTTTAGAAGGGGAGAGTTGTAAAACCCTAAAAATACGAAACATAGATAAAGACTATTTTACCCTTGAAATCGAAATTATTAAAATACGTTTACATTCGTTTAACGAAATTAAAACTTAACTTATCTATAATTAAAACTTAATGAAAATGTGTACGTGATTGATTTTGTACGACGAAGATTTAAACGTCTCACTAAAATATTGGGCCTTGTCTTTCGTTATTTGGGAAACAACTTGGGCCGAGTGTTTGTTCGTTCGTTTGGACCAAGAGGCCGAAGCCCACACACCTTCTCAAAGCCCTAGAACCGAAATTTTCACCACCTATATATACAAACTCATAAACATAATTTGGAACCCTAGTTTTGCCTCTTCTTTCTTTTTCTTCCCATTCGGCCGAAACCCTAAACCATGGGAGTCGAGATTTTTGTTCCAACAAGCTAAGGTATAACATGTTTCTCGTCTTCCTTTGATGCACCTTAAGTTAATATATTGTAGCTAGTTTGTTTTGTCGACTTGTGTTTTCTTTTGTGTCGAGCCGTACGAAACTAAAACAAACAAACATAATGACTTGAACCTTGTAATGTTAAGAGAACATGTATATAATACGTATTATTTGAATCGAGTCTTGTGTATGTCGAGCCATAGTGAACCAAACCATATATATAAATGTTATCATGCTTAATAAATTCGAAACCCTAATTGGAATGGAACCCTAAGTGTAATTAATGGTCTAAACATGTGATTATAATGGTTTTAATAAACCCTAAAACTGGACAGCATCATATGTCGAACTTGTGCGTGTTATAGATCGAATTTTATAAGTGCAATAATCTGGGTTTTTGTGGGGAAAGTTTATTTTATGTCTTAGTTAAGTTTTCCAAGTGGTTTGGTCGAATTTGGAGTTGTCTAAGTCGTATTTTTGAATTTTACAAAATCAAGTGTCAAAGCTGAGAAAACGGGTCTGAAATTTAGTTGTATTGTTTGATTTTTCATTTTCAAACCATAAAGAATTAGGAGCTCTCCTTTTACAGGAGTGATATTTATGACATAAATGAATTTCTGGGAGTTTTGGGAATTTTTCCAAGGTGTCTAAACAGGTCCAATAAGTGTAAACTTTTAAGGTGTATTTTCGATTACTTTCTGGACAGTGTCGGACTTGTGATTTTCCATAGGCCATTTGGCATAGATATAGAACCCACCAATTTTGGAGACTCTTTAACTCATATGGGAACCTCTGGGATTTTGCTTGATTTCATTTGAGCTAAGTAAGTATTTTATAAAAATCGCTAAAGTCTGGTCCGAATATGAGTTTAAGAAACCGAAAGATAAAATATGATATCAATAGGTAACACACTTACAAAATGCATAAAAGCTTGTAAATGAGAATATACTTATAACTCTAAGAACGTTAATGCGATGAATCCGTTATAACCTTAATGATGCTAATAAGTATTAAATAAATCATAATCCGTGTAGATTCGTTGAAGGAGACGCGACGTTATATCTTCGTGATTCACCTGTTCGTTTGCTTATCTCTCATTTGCTTTAAGGTACAGATATTCTGACCTTTTTTAGTAAAGGTTCCGTATGATGTTCTTTTCGTTCGCTTTTCTATTTTACTTATTAGGATTTCGATGCCATTGCTATGAACCCTTTTCGAATGTGTGATCTGTTACTTATCCGAACTATGTTCTAGTGAACTATGCAATATCGATGTGAACTTATGTTAGGAAGACTCGATATACACATTTGTTGAACTTTGCTATGGTTGATTATGAACTTCGATTATGAAATTACGCTTATGAATGTATGATATGCCACTATAATATGAACCTCGACTTCGACTATCTAAATATGAACCTTATGATATGAACTATCGATAAGTTATCTGTGACCTTTATGATGAATTATGATCATGTCATTTATGATAACTGTTTGACCTAAGTTTAGTTTGACACCGAGCCAAATATTTCACTAGTCATGGGGTTCCATGTCCGTATCGATGATGCACCTCGATATGACTCTAGGCGAGAGAGTGATGTTCTCGCCACGTCCCTTATCTCGTTATTTGTTATGAGCTCGCTTGGTATTATATTACCTATATTTGTCTCGTGGGCGATGGATGCATCCTAGATCGATCTGTTATCCGATATGAATTGTCGGTGAATGATGTCGTAATGCACTGCGTCTTCACAAAGTCTGGGAGCTAGCTACTCCAATGGTTACTTATGATATGTTATGATCGATATGTTTCGGGCTCGAGGTAGTTAACTAAATCAGATTTGTTATTTCTATGATAAGTATTCGATTATGATTTGGTATGTTCAAATGTTTATGATTATGTGCAAGGCTTATTATATGCTATTATATGTGTTTATACTTTTGTATGTTTATGTGACTCACCGTCTCGCTATGCTAAGATATGATTAATATGTTAAAATATGATTAGCATGTCATTCATCCGATATTTTGTTAGGTTATTGTTATGTGAATTCGTTGATCTCGTGAGATGAATGTGCTAGTGTGAAAGTGAGTATTCTATAAGTTTAGTATGTATAATTTGTTCGATTAATTTTGTGAACTTTGCTTATACGTTAGTGTTTTATCCGCCTATGTGACCGCCATGCTTTAACTCGTTGATGTTAGGATTTGATCCGAGAACCGGTTTAGCTTATGATATTTGTTTTGATAGTTGCTAATGGTTATGCTATGTTTTGTTTGGTCTATTTAATTATAGTTTGTCTACTATGTTTCTATTTGTTTGTGAGATTGCCATGATTTGACCTTGCTATTTCATGCCGCAATATTGAATTAAGTGTGTTAAGTGAAGGTTAATTAATTTGTTGAATGACATGATTATTTTCTAGAAAGTGTTTCCGTTAGTCTTTAGACTTTTCGTTTGGTTTATATGTAATCTATTTCTTCTTGATATGTTAAGTGTCTGGTTATTTCTGAAGTATTTGCATTTGTGTCATTAATGTGCTATGAGGTGTTTAAACTGTTATGTGTTGTTTGGATTTCTGTATATTTGTGCTTCCGCAGAATCCTAAAAGATCCCTCATCATCTTTTTATTTTGATTTCGTTATTTTGTATATTTGTTTTGTTTAGCTTTTGTTTCGTTATATCGCTCACTGGGCTTTGTAAGCTCAACCGCACTTTTCTTTTCTGCGGCGGTATTTAAGCATTCAAGATAAGCTTATGGGATAGCCGATCCGGGTTGAGAGTAGGGCGAGATTCGATTATAGAGATCTTAGATTTATTTTGAAGTTTAGTTATTTATGTTTTCTTTTGAATATTTCAGAAGACTTTCGTTTTGTATAGTACTTAAAGTTCGATATGAAGCTGTATTTTGTGATATCTTTACCCTTGTCGGGTTGGGGTGTTACAAAAATACCTTATGGTGGAATCACTCCTAAACTATATTTCAAATGTTTGTAATTAACATGTAATAGGTTGCTTAATTAGGCTTTTAAGTTAGTATTAATGACAAGGCTTATGTAGAAAGCCCATGAGCCGTGGCCCAAGCCCAATAAGGAAAGGAAGGGAACTTGTGTGTTGCCCTAGCTCCTTCCCCTATAAATAATGTTGTAAACTCCCATTTGGGAGTTGGTTGATCACTTTGCAATATCACTATACGCATAACATTTCTCCATTTCATACGTGTGTGTTTTTTTAAGTGTTCATCCGATCATCTCTTCTATATTTCTAACATATTGATGCTTGTGTTACAATATGGTAACCTAACGATGGTATCATTCGCCATCTAGTTGGTGAAACGCTTTTGTTTGAAGTTTTGTAGTGATACGCGTAAGTTTACTCTCGTTCTAAACCTTTCTCACGCATAAAACTTTTATTTTTCACTTGTAAACTCAAGATTCTTATGGGTTAAGGTTTATATTGTGTTAAAGTTTCTAGTTTTTGCAAAAGTTTCAACCTTTACGTGTTTTACATAGTTTTCAAACTCGTTTTATTTCATACCATCATCTTACGCTTAAGCTCAAAACATATTTTGGTTCATCAAGTTCTCAACTTTCTTGTTCTTTTAGTATTTTGAAGCTTTTCATCATTAAAAGCGAGTTTACAAAACATCTTTGTGCTTAAAAATACGTTTTGGTAAAATCTGTTGAGTTTACGCCTAAGGAAAACCCTTTTCTTACGCTTATGTAAACCCTCTTTCACGCCTAAGGAAACCCTAATCCTACGCGTAAGCATTACGCTTAAGTCGGTTACGCATAAGCTTCTCGCGTAAGGAATTTTCTTCAACGATCATCAAAGCTAGTGGTAACTCGGTGGTTTTCTTGCTTGGATAAGCCTCGAAAACACTTCGACTTTGGATATCTTTTAGATGGTATAAGTGTAAAGGATTTTGGGAAAACCCTAGTTTTACGCCTAAGCTTAATACTTCGCGTAGAATCTTCTTACGCTTAAGCTTGTCTTACGCCTAAAGAAATATTACGATAAGGATTTTACTACTAAGTCTTTGGTTTACGCCTAAAGAAATATTACGCCTAAGCTACGTTTTCCTCAAGTCTACGCCTAAGCTGTCTCTACGCGTAAACTCTCTTCTACGCGTAAGTTGGGTAATACACGTAAGGTTCTTTCTACGCATAAGCTGGTTTCTATGCTTAAGGTTACTTCATCAACAAAGTTTCATTCGACTACAAAGATCCATCATCAACATTGTCAAATTTGCGAGATTCAAATTCGAATTTTTCGGGTCAAATTTGGCGTCAAAATTGTCAAAACTCAAATTTTTCTTACAACCTTAGAATTGAATTTTATAGTGAATTTCAAATTTTGGAAGTCAAAATTTTTCATAATTATTTTTGGAGGGAAATTGAAATTCACCATATCGACCTTCTGTGTGCTATATCGACTTCACACCTTTCTCTTTAATTCTTCCGCAGGTGAGAAAGTGTATACATCAATGGCACAAGTGATTGTACTGAAGTCACAAATCTCCTCATCCTACCAACATCGATTTGTGGAAATGAACAAAACATGGATGTTACTAACTAAGTTGATGAGCTCAAAAGGGTTATTAGCATTGGAAAGCGAATGAATAGCGGCAGATCGGGGAGGATATCATACCCACCTATGAAACCGAGCCCAACTTTGATAAAGAACAAATGGTCGAGGAAGATATCGCACCCACCTATGACACCGATACGTAGATGGTGGAGGTAAAATCTCTCATTGATCATATTCTCGCTGCAAATGCGAAACAACATCTTGAGCAACCCGATCTCGTAAATGAAGGAGAGGTTGACCGATGTGTTGCACAATGTCGAGACAACTGCCTTATGTCCGAGCCCTTACTTGCAAACAATTCAACTGAAACGTCAAATCAAACTCTTGAACTGAAAACATTCTTCTCAAAAGACCATTGCTCGGTTTGAAAAAGATTTTCAAAACTAGAGGCTCATTGCATCTCTTGAACTTAAAATGCAAAACAAAATTTTAAACTACGAGCCATATAGTAAATCTTTGAATGAACAAAGTAATCGTGTGGATACATTAGTTAAAGAAAATGAGCATTTAAAGGCTCAACTTCAAGCAAATGGGCTTGCACATGTTGCTTTACAAAGCAAATCGAGAAGATTAATCGACAAGAGTGTGGATACTAATTTTGCAAAACCAACAATCTTGGGAAATCGTCTCTAAAACCAATCGATAGTTAGACAACCAACCGCTTTTAAATCGAATGTTCAAAATCTTCAAAAACACGGTTTGCCTCCCAAGTTGTTGAGAATAATCATTTGTCAAAACCAACACTCCACATTCCTAGCCTAAGAAAGTTGCTTATGTCTCATATACCTGCTTATGTTAAACCTCAACAAGTGACCGCTCGGCCGCCTAGGATTATTTCGAAAACAATGTCTAAATCGAGCATCAAACTTCAATATTCATATGATACAAATGACTTGCACAAGAACTATGATCTAGAAAAGGCTAGGAAAAGGGCACTACTCCAAAAGGATGGAATCTTAGGTTCACGACCGGTGTATCACCTTCTAGTGTATTCTCAACACTTTGCTTGTAGTAGCAAACCAAAACCTAAGAATACTCAACAAACAGTTCGAAATAAACCCGTTGATCTAAAAGTAAAATTTCAGAAACCTAATAGGTGGATCAATATAGGACGCAGACTCTTCCCAAAAGAAGTTTCAACATCCCCTAGATCTAACCTTAGATGGATACCAACGGGTAGAGTTTTCAAAACTGTTGGTCTTAGGTGGATTCCTACAGGCAAGATACTAAGTAGTTGCATCACAACAAGTGTGAAACCCACAACATCCATCCCTGAGGCAGGAAAGGAAATCATCAAAATAATGTGTTCAGGTGTCAAGAAGATAATTGACACTACATCTTTATGCTTCTAGCATCTGCAACCCAGTTACACTTGGGGATCCATGGTTTTTTATTTCTTGCCCCCTCTTATTTTCTATACAGGTAGAACATCAATGGCATCTAAGTAACACAGCTTAGGACCCGTTTCTCACCGTCGAAAATTTAATGATCCATCAGCTGCTCCAACATTGTACTTATTTGTCAAGAATTGGAAACATTGCTTGCTCCTCTGGTTAAAGATTTTGTCAAAAGTTGTGCTTCAGATGTATCGAATGTTTTCGCTGCACAACCTGATTATACTCTAATTTTAGATACTGTAATGACCTTAGATATATCAACCTTATCACAAACCCAACACAAATACCACGTTAACAAACAGTAGGCGTAGAATACAAGAAAGAAAAGATGAGAACTTGGTGACTTGAATGATAAATTCGTGTATATGTATTTAGAGAGGTAGAGAGAAGAAAGATGAAAACAATAATATGTTATATTGCTTCAAAGGAAAAACACACACACACACACTTTCAAGCACACCCTCAAATGACATACTTGAGGGGTATATGTAGGTAAGAGATGATGCCCTAAGGCTTGGCCATGGGCCTTGCGATGGACTTGGATTGGGCTTGGGTTACACGAACTAGACAAGGCTAGCTTAACATAACTTATGCCCAATTAGCTTAGCCCAATCCACGAGCCCGTTGACTATTCTATCACAATATCTAACACACATTACAAAGTTCCTAATCGTGAATGACCATCACTTCTAATAAAAATAATCAAGGCTAACAATCTCCCCCTAAGGGGTGGTCATTCAAAAGATGCTCCACTTGAATAGGTCTTTAAACTTTTGAGCTTGAACTTTGCGGGTAGATATAGAATAGTCTTGATTCTTTGTTCCTTCATGCTTTGTGATCGATTAATGTGGTTGTTCCGCCGTTGTCAACTTCGTTGGTTAGGTGTCTCCACGCCTTTCTCCACCATGCTCACACTTCTATTTGACTTTGATTTACCAATGACGTAGTTCTCTAGTCTTTATACTTTGAGGATTCTTTGACATTGACGAAGAATCATCTTTAACTTTGTTGCCTTTGATTTTGATGAGAACTTTTCATGTGTTGTTGGTATGAGCATGTGGCGAGTCTCGCACGATCCATCCGCTCCGAGCTTCCATAAGAAGAAAACATAAAGCAAAGTTAGTAATAAGCGGATTCCGCACTTACAAGTTTGAATTTCGAGGGTGTTAACAAACATAGTGTGAAAACACATCTCTAATTCTTACAAAGGTCGTTCTCGAACCTGAGTCCCACAAGTGAGATAACGCGATGTACCGAAATACACCTACAGCTTCAAATGAGTCGCCGAGGTACAATCAAGCATCACCCCACGATAGACCGCTTGAGACACACTAAGCGTAATCCACGGAGAATTACCGAGTGACTGCTGTCGTCGGTGCTTGATGTTGACCCCGGCAGAGTTTCCATTCAATCATCAAGATCACGAAGTGAAACTTCTCATAAATGTTACGGCGCATTGCTAAGACACTGTAGGACTCTATAATATATCACTTGTGTCCTTATTGATGAACAACAAGCGATGTCATGTCAAGTGTTCCTATGAGATCTTTTGATGAATCTCGTGGCTCTAGACTCAATAGTGCATTTTGGTTTTCCTGGGCGGAGACTAGGGAGAGGGTCTCCTTCTTCAATACCAACGATCTCTAAGAGAAAGTCGATAGATTATGTAGGGTTCCCAGTGAGAATGAAACAAATCCTTTTGAGAGGAATTGAGTGGCTAGAAGGTTTAGTGCGGTCGTCATCGGGTCCATGACGCCTTTGTCTTCAATACCGGTGTCAACTAGTGACAACCAAGAGTGTATGGATTGAACCCGGTTTACGCCCTAAGGTTGAATATGGAGGGCTATTTCTTTTCACCCTTTATCATTACATTTCTTTTAATTCTTCAACCCTTCTTTCTCCTTTCTCACTTTGCTCCTTTTTCAATCATTCCTAAGGACTTCTAGTTCTAAACTATTGGTGATGTCCTTGGGTAGATCCCTCCGCTCAAGCGGATCATAGGACGGATTTCCTATCCTTAGTCACCTTATAACTCCATGATTGTCCTATTGTTGCCATGAAAACCTTTTTCTTGAAAATCTCTCAAAGTGTTTATGATTATAAAACATGATTTTGTTAACACCTTGAGAGTTTTATATTTTCGTAAACACTCCCCTTCACATGTGCTTATATTGTTTTAACTTAAATCGCATGCAGAGGGTAGAGTTCGCACTTTTTGAATTGATCGACTTTAAATGAACTAGACCGATTCGAGACACGTTTACATCACTAGTGAACTAGCTTGAAATTATTACCCGTCCCGGTCAAGTCCATAGAAAGTTTCTCGAGATGGTACATTATTCCTCGTCAATTCAATGGTTACGACCGAGTCGAGCTCTTTTGAGATTCAAACAACGACCATTAACCTTTTTATCACCTTTTAATCACGTTTCTCCCCTCAAAATAGCATATCCATGTTGTTTTTGAAACAAAATGATTAAAAGATATGTTTTCAAAAGCATTTGGAGAAACCGATTTAGCATGAATTTTGGAACAATTTATGTTTTATACTCCCCATAACGAAAGCATATTTTTCATACGTAAAATTTAGAATCAATTAAGGGTTTAGAGGAGTTATCTTGGTACCAAATGTGAGAGATTTTGAAAAATCGTTTTGAAAACTTTCGAATCAATGGTACATAAGATGAAGATTTAAAAATCTTTTGAAGATATTGAAGAAGAATTATCTTCATTTGTTTTAGGATAAGTGCTCGATATTTATGAAAATCGATTTTGCGTAGCACTTTCCTTTCTTTAAAGATCGGGTTCTCGTCTCAAGTAATCGCAAGCCATTATGTTTTTAGGAAAAGCGCTTGAAAAATATTTAAAACCTTTGATTTTGATAAGCACTTTCCTTTCTTTGAAGCGGTCCCGAATCGATGTGTCCGAAGCCATTAATTTGAAGTCCGGGTTTCGTACTGAAGTATACGAAAGCCATTTTATTAAGAAATTTTGAGAAACGACATGTTTTAGAAAACAATAAAAGAACTCTCGCTCAAGCATCTGTACATGCCCGTATCATTGTTGAATGACATTTCTAGATACGTATAGAATATTGATTATACAAGAGACATGTCGTGAGAAGAATATTTTTTGTATTTTTGATTTTATATTGTTTTTGTATTTTTGAAAATTTTATATTTTTATATTTTGTTTTGTTGGTTTTTCAAATTTTGTATTTTGTTTTTCAAAAATATTTACAAAGAAGATTTGAAGAAAGAAAATTAAGTTTGGTCATGTAAAAGTGGAGTTAAGAGTGGAACTAGAAAAGGATTTCCATATGCAAAATTGGCATACGCTCTTCTTTACCACACGGGTATATGAACCGTCAACACTTTACAAGTACCGCATCCACGAAGAAGAATTTTCACAAATAACAGATGTTAGAAGTACATGTTTCCTCACGGTGAGGGTGATCACTATTAACGGTTGTAGTGGATCCGACTTCATTATCCGAATGATTGTCACTATTATCCGTGTTGGAGCAAGTATCAAAAATCTTTCTGTGGGAATCCATCTAAGACCTATTTGGTTGAAAACTTTTCCGTGGGTATCCACCTAAGGTAAGATCGAGGAGTTGTTTTCTTATCGGATGCGTGGAAGACTCATTTTAGAAAACTACGTCCTGAAGAGATCGTCCTATTAGGTGTCTGCTTGTTTGTCTTTTTATCAACGGGCTTGTTTCTATTTGGAGTCTTAGTGGATTGTGCCTTGGCACGAGGATTTTCTTTCTTGAGATATTGTAAGGCACATGCTTCATGATTAATGAAAAGACACATTTTTACATGTAGTATGCATAAATTCAATATTCTTGTTTAAAACAATGACTTTAACTTTGTCACTACAGCCTTTTTGAAAATTGATTCTTGTTCGAAAAAGAATTAGAATTCCTAGTGTTGTTTTCTAAGGGCATAGCATTTTCTTTTTGCTAACTACTCTTAGATGCAAGCCAATCCCTAGTCTTTTGTAGAGTGTTCCTAGGTAATGGTTTACTACTACTAGCAAGGCCTTGAAATCTTGTAGAATTCATCACCCTAGATGTTGCACCTAGAATTCGCCTTTTCGAGTCTGTGCCTTTTTCCTAGCTTCTTCTAGATAGTGATTGTTGACCAAGTTGTTAGAACCAATGATTCTTTAACTGGATTGCGGTCACATTCGTGTACTATTCCTAGAAGTGCCATATGTATCACTTTTTCTTTCTCAAAACAGTTTTTCAAAACCTTGATAATTCGTTTTTGATAGGCAAAGTCTCATGGAGTATTTGTTTTGACAAATCATGTTTCTCGATGACTTTTGGAGGAGGCATAGAAATGACATTTTGGTTTGGAAACCGGTTTGGGAACATTTGCTTTCTCCGATCAATGGTTTTGCAAACTTAGTATCCATGACCTTTCCTTTTAGACGTCGGTGAGCCCTCAAAAGATCATTTTGCTCTTGCATGTCCTTGTAGGCACGCTCATACGACAGCTTTGTCATACTTGCATTCCTCGATTTTCGATCAAAATTTGTTTAAAATAGGACATATTTTCTTTTCAAGTTTCATAAGAGCTTTTCATATTTTGAAACAATTTGGAGGTCTCGGATCGAGTCTTTCATGATCTTCAATGAATATGTTTGCAAAATGATAGACATAATATCGATGGTCGAACATCTTCTGGAGAGAGAGTCATTAAACTTTTCCAAAACTTTGATGTGTTCAACACTTTCATTAGCTTGCTTTACCGTGGATTTATGATCCTTGACAAAGTCGATTGTTTCTTTCAAAACGCTTGTTCAAATGAATTACCCTTGCACCGATGTTATTCAAATTGAGGGCAATTTGAGTTTCAAAAACTTTTATGTTCATTATCAAAACTATTAAACCGGATGCTTCTAATATTGGTTTTAGTTTTAACGGTCTCTTGAAGATCGCAATTCTAGTTTTCACATTTTCCAAAATACTTCTCGCATCACTTGTGTTAAAAGGATTGTTTGAAGACATTTGTTCAATGTTCGGAAGATATTTGGAGACAACAACCGTTTTGAAGCCGATTTTGAAACCGGTGTTGACACTTTGTTCAAACACTTGGTATGGTGGAAAACTTTGATTGTCTGTTTTGAGAAACAAAAGGAAGAACATTAATTTGGTTCCATTTGTTATAATCAATCGGTTTGATTTCGGATGTTGTTGTTTCATTTTTGATCTACTCTCCTCGGATAGTTCCAACGTTTCAAGAGAATCATGCACAATTATAGGTTCGTGCAAAGGTTTTCCATTGTGCAACACATTCTCGAGATTTCGAGCTTTCTTGAGAAGCGAAGAAGGGTCATTACCAAGTGCCATCTTATGTGAAGTATGAAAACGTGGATTTACTTGGTTAGAAAGCATCTTGTTAGATTTAGTTGAATGACCCGTTGTAAGAAGCAAATTGTCCAATGTTTTGATTTTTCCGTTTTATCAAGAATTTCATCAAGAAGAGAATCTTCTCGTTTTGAAAAATCAAGAATCAACTGTTTCTTTTCTTTTCAAGATCGAAAATGCTTTTTGTTTAGAAAGTTGGTCATTTAGATCGAAATTTCCTTGTTTAAAGATTTGATTTTCAAATTGATTCACATCAAGTGTATCGTATTTGAGTTGCAATTGTTTTCTCTTAAAAGCGAATCTCGATAACCAATTTCTAATTCGGACATTTTGTTTGTGTGAAATTCATAGGCTTTGGCATGCTCTTTGTAACTCTCAAGCTCGCGGTCAATTTAGCATTCGCGGCCTTAACTTCGCGATTGACCGTTCTAACTTTCTCAACTTCAATGCCACATTGATTGATTAATGATTCAACATAAGCACGTGTTTCCTCATCGGTCTCGAGATTTTGTGCCACACCCTCCACTAGGATCCACATATGGAGTTTCGAGTTCGTATTGCTACAACCCGGATTGTCGGTATGTATCATAAGTAGGTGCCGATGTCACGTAACGTCCGCTCATCATGAGTAAACCGATTAGCAACATTACTATAATTTGGTACCTCATTGAGTGAATCTGTGTCATAGGCAGAGGTGTATCAAAAGTACCGCTTGATGTTGAGTCCTGGCGATTGATTGTAAGACAAGAGCTTGCATTATCATTTGCTTTCTCTCGCCTGTCCCGGATACGTAAATTGTATTCCTCGCGATCAACTCTATTCCCAATTTTCTTTCTTTGCTAACAACACCTTGTACTTGAGGTCCGGAGTTAGCATTCGAACCGACGATACCTCGAATCTTGGCTTTGAGGTTCGGAGGTAGCATTCGAATCAAGTCATAAAGCGCTTATTCCCATTTTGATATCCCGTAGTCGATTCACAATCGACCCCCTTGATGTCCAACATATCGCCTCGCATATTGCATCGATTCCCAATAACATCAACCATGTGTCCTTCTTGACTCATATGCATAGATGGTTGAGCAAGCTGCGATTAAACTCGAAAACCATGTATTGGCGAATCCAAGAATAGCATTTGTGAAAGCGCTTTGAGACGATCTTTGTCGATTGCCATTGATGAAGGTATGTGATGATAAAGTTGATGTAGGATCGATTCAACGATAAAGGAGTTGTGGTTGATGAAGATTAAGCTTGGTTGAGGTTTTTCCGAAAGTCGTATCGAACCTTGGTCGTAAAAATTTTCGTCCAAAATTTGAAATTCACTATAAAATCAATTCTAAGGTCGTATGAAAATTTGAGTTATGACAATTTTGACGCCAAATTTGACCGAAAAATTTGAATTTAGGCCCAAAAATTTGAATTTTGACCAAAATTTTCACAGTTAAACCAAAATTTGAATCTCGCGTAAAAATTGAGCTTTTAGTCTCCTCAAAAATTTAAATTTTACTCAAGATTTCCCGCCAAAAAAGTTACGAGTAGAAAGAGCTTAGGCGTAGACCAAAGAAGTTACGAGTAGGATATGGTTACGAGTAGGATCTTATGCGTAGGAAGCTTAGGCGTAGGATCTTATGCGTAGAAAGTATCTTACGCGTAACCTTAAGCTTATGCGTAGACAAAAAGTTACTCGTAAACCTTACGCGTAATTTTGAAGTTATGCGTAGAGTTACTCGTAAGCTTTTAGCTTATGCGTAAACTATGGTTAAGAACCAAAATCCTTTACATCGTCACAACAGAAGAGATATCCACAAGTCGAAGTGTTCACACACTTATCCAAGTGAGGAAGCACCGAGTAACCGTTATAGCTCGAAGATTCTTCACCAAAAGTTATGAGTAGAAAACTTATGAGTAGTTGACTTTCTTACGAGTAGAACTAGGGTTTGACTTACTCGTAAAAATTTTCAATGATTCAACCAATTTCGCTTGCACGGATATCCTTAAAAACACTCGAATAACCCAAAATGTTGATCTTTTCACCCAAAGTGCTTAGAAAAGTTACAGTAGAAATGACCAATGATCCAAAACGAGCTTAAAATGAAGAAAAACACGTAAAGCTTCAAACTTTTTGCAAAAAACTGAAACTTTAGCACCAAATAAACCTTAAACCACAAGAATCTTGAATTTTTTGGTGAAAAAATGAAAGCTTTAAGCGTATCAAAAGTGTAAAACGTGAGCTTAACGTGTACAATACCAAAACTTCAAAACAAACACAAACACTCCTAAACCATTGTTAGGCGATTGATACCAATTGTGGGACCTTAGATATATCAACCTTATCACAAACCCACTTAGCGAACACAAGTATACCCACTTAAACCCAAACTGTTATGCGTAAATAAAGAGAAAGATTAAGAGATGGTGACTTGAATGATAGAATTCGTATATGTATTTAGAGAGGTAGAGAAGAAAGATGAAAACAATAATATGTTATATTGCTTCAAAGGAAAAACACACACACACACACTTTCAAGCACACCCCTCAAATGACATACTTGAGGGGTATATGTAGGTAAGAGAGATGATGCCCTAAGGCTTGGCCATGGGCCTTGAGATGGACTTGGATTGGGCTTGGGTTACACGAACTAGACAAGGCTAGCTTAACATAACTTATGCCCAATTAGCTTAGCCCAATCCACGAGCCCGTTGACTATTCTATCACAATATCTAACACACATTACAAAGTTCCTAATCGTGAATGACCATCACTTCTAATAAAAATAATCAAGGCTAACAGATACACCTGAAACTACAACAACAACCGTTGCTGTAGCTGCACCTCCAATCGAATCTCTGACAACAGAAGACCAAAATGCTTCCTATAACAATGACACAGCTGATGATCCACTTAATGAACAGAGAAGTTTTATCAGCATTTGATTCTCACGGGATATTTATGGTACTTCACACTTGTTCGATTAATTGGACATACATGGTTTCGCTATCTCCTTATACATGGTTTCGCTATCTCCAATTCATCATCAACATATGTGGTGTATGATTCTGATTCATTGAAAACATCGGGGAAGAGAGTGTATTGGTCATGTGTTGTCCTTGTCTTCTTCTAGAAAAACCCTATCTCTTCTTGAATCTCTTCAATTAGGGGGGAAAAATGAGATGATCTGTGGTTCAAACGTCTCACTTTGGTGTTATCTTCTCACTTTCTCAGGGTTATCGTGTGTGAAGTTACCTAAATATGATGATATGATGCTTCACACACGGTCATTTTATCGAGAAATTGCATACTCATAGGTAATTATTATTCCGATAGACCGCAACATTCAGGGGGAAGTCGTTTCATTTCATCTTTCATGGTTTGTTTGGTGTGAAGCATCTACATTCGTGAGAAGATTTTGTTGATTTCTTGTATGTTACCCCCGAACGGATTTTCCGCAATATGTCGATTACATTGTGTGGTTTATCGCTCATCTACAAATTCATTGCAGCATCGAAACCTTCAAAAGTTATAGGAAATGTCGACTTCATCAAAGTTTCAAATCGCTAAAGACGGTTGTCGGTTTGGGGAAGTCGATTACGAACGTCATCTAATGGCTTGAGCAAAGCACTTAGAACCCGGTCATAACCGTCTAAACTTCCCCAAACCCCATCATCACCGAACCAAGCTTACGACTTACTCGACGTCAAATGGAGCAACTATTTGCTCCTCCTGTTTAGTGATGATATTGATCAACGTGCTCCGATGTATCAACTGCTTCACGCTCAACCCGATAATACTCCAATACCGATACACGAAACAACAACAATCAAAAAAGCACCTCCAATTGATTCTACAACAACAAATTAATAAACCGCATCCAATGACGCCGAACCACCGATGATCTTCTCAACCAAGTACCTACACCGCAGTTTATGATCCAAATCGTTCTTCAATCCTTTTGAAAATGAAACCGCCACTCGATGTTGCGGAATCAACCACAAGCTATTTGAATCCTCCTAATCTGCACAATGTATATCAACATCAACCATCCACACATCGTTGGACTAAAGACCATCCTCTTGTGAACATTATTGAAACCCGAATCAACCAACGTAATTAGACAACGCCTTGATCGACGGAGAACATTACATTTATGCATTAACAAGGTGTCAATCAACCCAAAACATTGAAGAAGCAATGACTTATGACAATGGATTGAATCCATGCAAGAATAACTTAATCGGTTTAAATGTCTTAAAGTATGGGAATTGGTTGAAAAACCAGCGGGTCTATGTTATTGGTCTTAAATGGATTTGGAAAACCAAGTTGGATGCTGAAGGTACGATTATCAGAAATTAGTCACGTCTGGTGGCTAAGGGTTATAGAATAGAAAAGGGATTGACTTCGAGGAATCATTCGCACTGGTTGCTAGACTTGAGGTTGTACGGATTTTTCTGGCATTCGCGGCTCACATGAACATCACGGTCTATCAGATGGATGTTAAAACCGCTTTTCTGAATGGTAAACTGAATGAAACGGTCTATGTTAGTCAGCCAGAAGGATTTATTGATCCAGAGTTCCCTAATCACGTCTACAAACTAAACAAGGCTCTCTACGATCTCAAACAAGCCCCTAGGGCGTGGTACGATGAGTTATCATCCTTACTCCTATCTCATCATTTTGTTAAAGGATCGGTCGACCCAACACTGTTCATAAAATATCACGGGGAACACATTTTAATCGTTAAAATATATGTGGATGACATCATTTTTGGATCAACACATAAAAAGTACTCAAACGTCTTTTCAAAACTTATGAAAACACATTTTGAAATGTCCATGATAGGTGAACTTACATTCTTTCTAGGATTGCAAGTTCATCAATCACCCCGTGGTACTTTCCTTAGTCAGTCCAAATATGCTCTTGAAATTTTAAACAAACATGGAATGCAAAGTTGTGATACCTATGCCACACCAATGGCACATACCAAGAAACTGGACGCTGATTTGCATGGGAAATTGGTTGACCCTACCAAATACCGAAGTATTATTGGGTCTCTCATGTGTCTAACAGCCAGTAGACCTGACATTGTATTTGCTGTATGTAACATATTAGATTTCACAAATACATCAAACCATGATCAATATGAGGCGTATAATATTAGGTTTTAGAGAGAGAAAGAGTTAGAGGTTTAGGAACTTAGTGAGAGAAAGTGAAAATGTTATTATGAGCTTCAACCCTCTACCTTGGGAGGTAGAGGGTATTTATAGTCTTACATAAAACGCCACCTACTGGCTGTGGATCAGGCATACAGTGGGTAAAGACCCGTCCGTCCTCCACGGTGTTACTTAACTAAATACTACTTAACATTAAATAACTACGACTATGAGCTTTCTAATGATTACATATACTTGAGGTGACTGACACTTTAATAACTGGATTTACTAAATCCTAACAATCTCCCCCTAAGGGAGGTCACCTCAAATTACATTGAATACAAACTGATATTACATTAAGATTGTTCTTGGATTCTTGTTAAAGTTCTTTACTCTGTAGCCCGTAGTCTTTGATTCTTCATTATTGCATGTTTGGTTAATCCAAGTAGAGGTCTTTAACTGATCCACGTGATAATGAGTTTTGAGCCAGCATTGAGATCATCAGCTACCATAAATCTCTGACTCTTCCATTGTGGTGTTGACATTATGTGAAGTTGTGACTTTTGGACCATCATGCTCACATTCTAGATCATGAAATCTTTTCATCAGAGTAGCGGAAGCTTTAGTTGATTCATGATATTTGCAGCAGCGTGGCAGAAGCATGGAGTGATAATATCAGAGTAGTTGATGCATTTCTCATGATTTCTTTAGAAGTGAATGTGTTGTGTGAGCATGCGGCTATGGATTGACCTCTCCATTCGATCGGTGCAAGCGTCGGGTACCGCATACAACAGATTAGCAATAAAGCGCATGAAAGTGTCTTTGATCACTTCGTTGAATTGAGGTACACGCCCACGGTTCCCGTTGATCGATACAAGTCTTGCCTGTGATCGGTATAATTTGAAGAATCTCCTTGACATGGTTTCACGGTATTCAAGTCGTTCTCGCACCATAACGTCTCAAAGAAGACAACACGAGTGAGTGAACCAAATAATTTGAGATTCACCGATTTATGAAAAGAGATTTGAAAAACAATCGGTATTGCTTAATAAATTGTTTTGCAATACAACGAAGGTTTTAAGATAAATAAATTATCAATCATAAGCACCTTTTATATTTGAAATATTAATACACAATCGATGTGCTAAAGAAAAGAATTTTTAAGCACAACGACCGGTTTTCAAAGGTATCCGTCAATCCATAACTCGAACCGTGATTGATTCAAAAGATTGAATCGCCCAATTGTTTCATTCGGTTGTCACATGGTTGATCCATTTGATAGATCTCACATGCCACCTACCAAGAGCTTGTTTGATGTTGGCTCTAGAAGGCTTTCCATCTTCATCGTGAATATGTTTGCATATCACTCGGATGTTCCGCAATACCACAAGGATAATGTCGTGGGACCCTTAAGATTTAATCTCTCTTCCACATTGTGTGAAACAGAGAGTCTTCATTGATGATGTCCTAAAGAGATTTATTAGATGATCTCGTGGCTCTAGACTCAATTGTGCGCATTTGGTTCCTATACGGAGACCGGGAGGGTCTCCTTCTTCAATATCAACAATCTCTAAGAGAAAGTCGATAGATTATGTAGGTTCCCGTGAGAATGAAACAAGTCCCTTTTAAGAGAAACTTGAGTGGCTTGGGAAGATATGTGCGATGCATCACGGGTCCATGATGTCTTGTCTTCAATACCAAGTTACCTTAGTAACTACCGGTACCATATGAATTGAACCGGTTTACGCCTAAGGTTGAATTATTGGAGGCTATTTCTTTTCACCCTTTTCATTTAATTCTTTTCATTCTACAACCCCTTCAGTGCTTACCAAGACTTCATAACTAGAAACTTGTTGGGTTTATTCCAGTTCTATCTCTTTCTCAGTCCGCACTCTTCCCATATCTCAATTTTCTCCTTTTTTCATCATACCTAAGGACTCTACACTATCTAGTGGATTGTCCCTGGGTAGATCCCTCCGGCTCTGGCGGGATCGTGGGAACGAATACCTAACCTAACCATCCTTATATCACCATACATAAAGTAAATGTGGTCGGTCTATTTGGTATTGTTCATCTGCCATTGGAACCAATTGAAAACTATTTGAAAATCAATCCAGATACTTGTGATATATTATCAAAGCATTTTGTACCTGAATTGTTTTTGATATTTTTAGAAAAAGAGCTCCCCCTCAACATGTGCATCATGTATTTGAAATCGTTTTGGCACACGGAGGCAAGAGGAAGGATTCACCTCTTTGATTACCATTTTCTAAAAGATATCAACATCACTTTCCTGATCAAAATTAGTATTTTTCATACTTTGTTAAGGATAATTTTGGGAAGGATGTGGTTTTCAAAAAGTTGCTCCCCCTCAATATGTGCATAGAAATTTGAAAGTGTTTTACACATATTAGGGAAAACCTGCACATTGAAACAAATCAATCACATTTCAATCCTTTTTGGTTTGAAATAGATGCTCCCCCTCAACATGTGCATGGAAAATTTGAAATCGTTTGGCACATGTGGGGAGGAAAGCTTGTAAGTCATCATAAAATCATTTATCGAATTATCAGTTTAAATCCAATTTAAATCACAAATTCTCCCCCGATCACAATTTTCAAATCATTTGAGATTTGTGATCTCTTGTAGATTTAAATTGATTTTGAAACCTTTTGAGAAGAATTGTGATTTGCTTATGAAAACATTTAACCGATAAGGATCAAAGCTGAGACTTTAAACTCCAAAAAACATGCTTGAGTATCTTTTGAAAACATGACATAAACCTTGGTCTGAACCAATTGTATGACAACTAACCTTTTGATTTAGATATGAAATCATTCTCCCCCTCAATCAATGACATAAGTTGTTGATTGAGAGATAGATATTTTGACAAATGTCAAGTTCAGATGATTTTCAAAAATTGAGATCGAGTTAGTTTTATTAGTTTTCAAAAAGATAACAAATATTTGTTTTTAGAATCAGAGCATGAGATTTGAAAAGTAAGATAAAGCATGGCTCTGTTCTTTCTTTTAAAAAAACGGGTTATAGACTGAAATGACTATAAGCCTTAGTTTCACATTTTCTCTTAATTTTTTTTTTATTATTTTTTATTTAAAAAAAAACAAACTATGTACATTCGAAGAACATCTAAAAACCCGTGACATTCTTTGAATGTCAACACAAAGTCCGTAGATGATATCGAATAAGGAAACCATGACAAAATAACAATAATTTTTGGAATTTTTCAAGATTTTCTAATTTTTATGGAATTTGAAAATTTTATATTTTTCTATTTGCTTTTTGTTGGTTTTGTAATTTTGTATTTTGCTTTTTGAATAACTTATTTACAAGAGATGGATGCAGAAAACCTTTTACTCATCTTCTTCCTCTTGAAGACGTTTAAGTGTTTCCGGTTGTAAACTCTTTAGACCAAGTCGTGGGAGGATAAACTCAAAACGTTCTCTAGAAAGAGCTTTGGTGAAGATGTCGCTAACCGGTATTCGCCTCACAAAATAAAGTTCCACCACACCGTTTTCCACTTGCTCCTTGATAAAATGATGTCGAATGTCGATGTGCTTTGCTCTTGAGTGTTGTACGTTGTTGCATGAGAGAGCAATGGCACTTTGTTATCACAATCTGAGAGGATTTTGTTGAATTCAAAGCCATAATCGATAATTGGGATCTCATCCATAGGATTTGAGCACAACAAGATGACATGGCTATGTATTCACCTCAGAGGATATAGAAGTACTCATTTGTTTCTTAGAAGACCAACTCACAAGCTTATCACCCAAAAACGAGCACCTCGGGCGTGCTTCGACGTGTATCTTGACATCTGCATGATCAACATCTCGCATAGGTCGTTAGTGACATACCGGTGTCCTTGGTACCAAAGTCCCATATTGATGGTTCCTCGGAGATACCGAAAGACCCGCTTAACCGCTTCAAGGTGCTTTTGGTAGGCTTAGCACGGTATCTAGCACATGCATACAACGAATGAATATCCGGTCTCATCGGGCGTGAAGTACATCGTGATCCAATCATACTACGATATTTCGTTTGGTCTACCATGATCCCCGAGTGGTCCTCATCCGTTTAGTACGCCTATCATGGGAGTGTCAACGGGTCACAAGAATCAAATCCAAATTTTTTAAATCTCATTTGCATATTTAGATTGATTTATAAAAATGCCTCCGGGACTTTGTGAAATTTGTAATCTCAAGAAAAATGACATTTGTCCCATCATAGACATTTGAAATTTTGAACTCATCTCATTAGAAAATCGGTCACATTCATTGGGGTCAGTCGAGGCAAAAATAATATCATCAACATAAATTTGAACGTGAATTAAATGTTTGCCTGACATTCTGGTGAACGATGTTGATCAACTGCTCCTTTGCTGAATCCGGTAGATAGAAGAAACTTTGATAGCGTAACATACCATGCCTTTGGAGCTTGCTTCAAACTGTAAAGGGCCTTCTTCAAGCGACAGACATGAGTAGGATGCTCTGGATTCACAAAGCCTTCCGGTTGACCGACGATCGACTTCTTTAAGATCTCCATTAAGAAAAGCCGTCTTTACATCCATCGATGAGACAACCATGTTCTTATTTGCGGCGTTAGCCGGGAAGATTCGATTGCCTTGATACGTGCAATCGGAGCAAATGATTCTTCAAAGTCAATACCTCCTCTTGACGGTATCCTTTTGCAACCAATCGAGCCTTGTTCTTTAATACATCACCATGCTCATCAAGTTTTACTTTGAAGATCCAATTTAGAGCAATGATCATAGCACAGTCAGGAGCAGGTACTAATTCCCATACATCTAGTCGATCAAACTTATGAATTTCTTCTTGCATGGCATTGAACCAGCTGTCTTCATTCATGGCAGTTTTTACGTCTTTAGGTTCGACCTTAGATAGTACGGAATTGAAGAAGCACCATAAGGCATTAGTTGCAAGTTGTTTACGAGTGGATACTGGACGAGAGAGGTTTCCAATGATGTTGTCCAATGGATGATCATGTGTCCATTTTCTAAGTTGTTCATGTGGTTGTTGTTGAGGAACTGAAGTAGCAGAGTCATTTTCTCCTTATGAAGATGGATCTGATGATGGTTCAGGAGCAAATATGTTCTCAAATGGGGCATCTTCGGAGTAGCAAAGGATTATCTCCATCATAGGTGTCGACACAATTCCATGATGTACACTCGATGATTGATGATTTGTTGATGAGACAGTGATCGGCATTGGTGCTTCTTGACTTAATGACATAGAAACCGAAGGGTTGACTTCATTGATGAGGATAGGAGCAGACCTCTGTTGATGGAATTGATGATCATTAGCAATTGGCTCATAGTGTTCATCAAACATTGGATCAAACAATTTCTTCAAATCATCTTCTGAAGGAGGTACATAAGGAGTTGCTGGTGAGAGATTTTGTACAAGAGACGAACCAATAGGACTACGTAATGAAGGTTGTGATGCGGGTCCAGAACTTGATTGTCCTAGAGCCATTTTCCCGGACAGCTCATCGAACGTGACATGAATAGTTTCCATGATATCTCGAGTTCTTTTGTTGTAGATTCGGTAACCCTTCTTGTTTGATGCATAACCTACAAAAACTCCAATGTCCGCCTTAGCTCTTAATTTACCTAAATCTTGACCGTCATTCGTTGGATAGCACAATGCACCAAACACACGAAGGTAGGAGAGATCAGGTTTTCGTTTATGGACAAGTTCATATGGAGTTTTTCCATGAGAGGTGTGTATAAGGGAACGATTTTGGGTGTAGCAAGAAGTGGCAATGGCTTCAGCCCAAAGAAACATTGGAACCTTTGAATAAATTAGCATTGTTCTTGCGGCTTCCACAAGAGTTCAATTTCGTCTTTCAACTACACCATTCTGTTGAGGAGTTCGAGGAACACTTCTTTGATGACTGATTCCAACACTTTCATAAAATTGACTTAAGTCTTTGTTAACAAACTCTGTGCCATTGTCTATTCGAACAATTCTAACAAGATTGTTGAGTCGAACTGAAGTCGCTTGATAAGCTTGATGATGACATCTGGGTTTCATCCTTTGTCCTCAAAAACTTTACCCAAGTAAATCGAGAGTAGTCATCCACAACGACTAAAATATATTTCTTCCCATTTATTGTTTGCACTCTCATTGGTCCGCACAAATCCATATGAAGGGTATGAAGAACTTCCATTCTTGAGTTTATGGGTTTGGGTTTGTGGGCATATTTCTTGCTTTTTCCCAATTGGCATCTTGAACAAAGATGATCTTTTCATACTTTAATCTGGGTAAGCCTCTTACAAGATCCTTTCTCGAAAGATTATTAATGGTTCAAGTTCAAGTGATTGAGACGACAATGCCATAACCATGATTTTGTTTTCGATGCCTTTGACAACAAGCGATTGGAGAAGACTTCATCATGTCTTTGATAGAGATGGTGTAAAGATTTGAACCACGAGTTCCTCTTATGCTCCACACCATCAAGTTCTCTAACGAAACAAGTATGTTTTCTAAAAGCCACTTCTAGATCGGAATCACAGAATTGACCAACAGAGAATAAGTTATGACCAAGACCTTCAATATAATATACCCTGGAGATTACACTTTCACCAACAACATAGTCTCCATAACCCATAATTGCACCGAAATGGTCGTTCCCAAATCTAACTGTTCTGATGAATTTACTCACGAAGTTTATGAGCCACGAGCGATCTCCAGTCATATGCTTGGAACAGCCTGAGTCCAGGTACCATAGAACGATTTGAACGATCTGCAGTTGAACACGACAAGAATGGATAATCGGATAATTGGGATCCCCATGCAAGAATGGGTTCCATTTGGTTAGTAATGATGATTGGAACACCCACATCGAAGTGGAAACAATGGAATCATCGTGGATAGATGCGGTGCTAGTGTCCGTATTTGACCTATTCAAAGTATGTTCACTTCTTATTGGAATCGTTCTACCAAGAGGCATCCATTTTCTAATGGGCATTGACTTGAAAAATTTAGGGCACAACTCATTAAGATTAAACTTGTGGCGAGGGTATCCACCGATAACCTATGTTACTAAATTTCCTTCCCGGGTTTCCAATGTTTTCTAACCTTCTTTCTCCATTGCTTTCTAGCCTTCTTAACATGTTTTATGGCATTAACAGCCTTAACAGGGCTTTTAACAACATTAATCAAATCATTCACACCACATTCATGATTAGTAACGAAACCAAGCAATCATCATTACATGTTTTGCCAAAAGTAGCGAATTGAATTAATTACGGTATGCTTATAGCTAATACTAGAATCAACACGATTCGTTTTATTCAACTCAAACTTAGCGTTCCTAGGGTGGTCTTCTACTCTCTCCAATGCACATTCTTAGCTTGCGAGGTCCTATCTTGCTTTGTATTGCACGGAGGCTTTGACCGCTTGCTTTAATGTCACCGATTACTCTGTAGAGGAATTATGGGAACATTAGTTGGTTGGGCTACCTTTTGAATTCTGAACTAGAAGTGCGGGATCCGAACTACTTGAAGGCACATTAAGATTCACTTTCTTAATGTCGGGCATAGAATGGTTTGTATACTTAGCACTAGGCATGGAACAAGGCATCACAGCTTTATCTTTCGCACCTAAGGATTTAGGACATGTTGCTATTAAACATTCTAACATCTTCTGAGATCGTTTGGCATGAATGCAAGCAAACCTAATTTCACTATCAAGTGGCTTATTTATGAAGTCCTCTTCTACAATCTCACGGAGAGATTCAAGACTATCCTTAAGGCAAGCAAGATAATTATGAAATACAAGTTCATTATTCCTAATATGAGAAGGAATGTATTTAACAGTCACAGTATATTTAGAGTCTGGAGATGACTTTGATGCAACATTCTCATTGAAGACAAGTGGCATTTTTGCTTTTTCCTGACTCTTGAGATTCTCAATTTCCTTTTGTAAAGACGTTATTTTTTCGTTATTCTTGTCACGAGTGACTTTCATTGAATCCTATAACTCTTTAAAGTGTCGTTTAACTATTTCATTTTCTTCTAGAAAACTCTCATTTTCCTTTTGTAAAACATTAACCAAGTTTTGAAGATGAAAAGTTTGAGAACACTGAGAATCTAAAGGAGGAGGCATTTGGGAGCCAGTCACATTGTTCTTTTCACCCTTTAATTGTGAAATTTAGGCTTTCAACTTTCTGATCGTGTTACAATGAGCTTGAATCATTCGTCACGTTTGTTTATTTGAAAAAGCAGATCAAACTCGGAACATTTGAGGATGTTTTGATGTTTGAGGTTTTGACATTTTCTTTGAGATGTTGATATTTTAGTTGCAGATCAAAATGTTCAACTTCTAGCTTAGAAAGATGTTTTACCAAATTATCATGATCATCCTGATCAATTTTCTCATTTAGTTATGAGTTTTTATTTTCAAGCTCAATGACACGATCATGGGAAACTTTCAAAGCAACAGATAATTCATGAAAATGAGATGTAGTAATAGAATACTTAGTCACAGTATAAAACACATCTTGAGCAACACAACTCGAAATCAAATTCTCATTTAAGATATGCAAGTTCTTCCTTTCAACTTCATTATATTTGAGTTCCTGTTCATAATCATTTACCTCAACTATCATTGCATCAAATTCCTTTTCCATTTCTTTAATATCTGAGTTTATTCCCTTTTGAAGACTCTCAAATTAACCTTTTAATTGTTTAAAGAAAGGCATGACCTCGCTTAAATAACATTCTTTAGTTTGCTCAAAACCCTTTCCCTTGATAATCCCGATGGGTGTGATCCTTTTCTTACAAGTTTTCTCAAAATCAACAAATAGTTGATAAACAACATACAAGTGATTAAGGTCTTGCTATTAGTGGAAATAGTTCTAGGAACTAAATGCATTAGTGTATTTGGAGGATACACGAGTCGCAGCATTTTCCTAAGGGAGTGTTTGTTTCAACAAGTTCTTTAGCTTTTTCTTATCCATATCTTTCTTCCAAAAATTTGTTCGGGGTTAATTGAGTTTGAGGCTTAAACATGTTCGTGGAGATCCAATTTTCTTTAGTGTAATCATGCGGTTTGAACGTTATGTTTTGCTTTTTACACTCAGGATCTTTAAGCTTCTTATCCATTTTCTCCCTATTGACTTCTTCAAACTGCATATCTTCCTCAGTGCACTTAGCGCAACTAGGTTTCTTCCTAGGCTTAAGGATTTCATTACCATCATATATTACCTTCTAAGCCTCTCTAGCTATTTTACCATACTTAGGATTGGGTTTCTCAACGAGGGGAATACTATGCTTATCGCTTAAGACTCTATGCTTAGTGATCATGTGAGCGATCGAATGGTATTCCCTTGTACGTACAACTTATTTTCAAGCTTGTTTTCAAAGTTTTTAGATTGGAAAAATCATTCAAAAGTTTTGATTCCTTAGCATTAAATTCTTGTTTAAGCACTTTAACATTATCTTGAAGTTCTTGCTTTTGCTTAACAGTTTTAGAAAGCTTTTCTTGTAAGGAATTTAACTCTTGTTTTAACACTTCTTCTCTAAAATTACTTTTTCTAATGATTGTACGCATTTGGTCATCCATTTCCTGCTCACGGCTAGTTAGCTCAAACTTAGCACGTTGTTCATAAATAGCAACTTGTTCTTTATAGGCATTCAGTTCAAAGATAACATAATCATCAGGGGCACAAGCAGTGTATTCATCAAAAACATAGTCATCATTGACTGCAGAAGATGCATCACTTGGTATAATCTCACTTTCACTTTGCGTCACATATTGATCATATGAGACAATATTGCTATTACCCTCATTATCAATATCTGATTCATAAGTTTCAAGAGATTGTACTTCATTATGAATCTTTTGCTCATCAACTTCATCGTATAGTTTTAATACCTCTGAAATGATTGATTCTTTGGATGGACCAGCTGTTGTGGTGATGAGACCTTTGGAGAGACCATAGGTGAGATGCTAGCCATGAAGATTGTCAGGCGATGGGTTCATCATCGACATCGAGTCAATGCATCACGATCTGCGACTTGAAAGGCATTTTGATGATTGTGACCTATTTCTGAATTGGTCGCTCATCCACATCAACATCATATGTCTTAGCATTCCTTACGCAAGAAACAAAACTCCTCTTCATCCAATGTCGCTCCATTATCACGAGCTTGCACAAGCAACATCTTGTCTCAAGTATTCGCATTTTGTGGACGTTTTGAAGATGTGCGGTTCCTCGCAATATGTCCCTCACCACCACGCTTGTAACATTTGATTGGCTTTGCTTGTCCTTGATTTACATTTCTTCCATGATTACGATTAGCCACATACCTCCACCAACTCCACCTCTTCCTTGTTCATACCGCCTTCCTTGAACTGGTTGCACCATAACCTTCCCATCTCTGACGGTAGCTTGATTCTGTGGGTTGGATGTTGTTATGAGGTTATTGTTGGTGTGTGGGAGGGAATTCAGATTTTGACTGACCATGAAAGATAGTTGATTGATGAAGTTGTCCATTTATGTGTTTGAATCAGGAGGCTTGTATGATGGATCTGGAATGAGTTTGTAGTTACCGTTTCCTGTTGGTATGACTTGAGAAGCTTTGGTGGTAATTCCAATATTGGTGTAAAAGGTTGTTGAATCATTTGACGAACTTGATTCTCCCTGTTTAGATTTGAACTGTTCAAGAATCCTTCATTCAAACATAGCATGTCTCTCATTCTGAAGAAGGAAGGCATCTGATTGCTCATAGTTGGTGTTCTTCAATCCTTTGGTTAGCTTCACGGAGGTGACAAATTTTTGCCATTCGGGATTCATGTTGTTTACAAACTTTGAGTTCAAATTGAATATTTGGCATGATCATTTTGATATTCCTCATATCATTCACAAGCTTGTGGAATCTCACGTAATATTCATAGACACTTTCTTCGGTTTCATCTTAAAGTGCTCAAATTCATCATACAGTTGTGATTCTCTGTCTTCCTTAGTTAATTCGAACCCGAGAGAAGTATCTTGACATTATCCCAAACCGCCTTGGCTTCGGTGTTGTGATTGATAAGCTTGTAGATATCTTTTGGAAGACCTTGAAGTATAATGTTTGAAGCCACGATATCGACATCGAATCTCTTTTTCTCCTTATCATCGAGCTCATCATACGTCTTTGGTCCGTCCAATCCAAAGATCATTGTTCCATCTGCAGCGATGTCGAGTATGTCTCTAGTTGTCTCAACTTGATAAGGTCCTTCATCAATTGACTTGAGAATGTTGACTCCATTTTCCTTTCCCGCACAATACAACCTAATTCGTTGAGCCCATGAGTCATAGTCGGTTACATCAAGCATGGGTGGACGAGTATTTGAACCACCGCTTGAACGTCCTCGCCTCTGATGAGAGATGATTGTAGGCACGTTGGTAGACATGTTTACGATTTCACGGATTTTATAACTCTATGATTAAACCGGAAATAAATTCTTTCACGATTTTACTAAATCCAGAGAAAACCGTATTAGAAACAAAATCAACCAAGTCGCTATAACCCTTGAACCAAGTCGCTAAGTCACTAAGTCGCTAAGTAGCAACTCGCTAAACCTCAAGTCGCGTGAATCAAGTCGCTAAGCACAAGTCGCTAAGACCCAAGTCGCTGAACACAAGTCGCTAAAGCACCAAATCACTAAGTAGACAAGTCGCTAAAGAGCAACTCGCTAAGTATCCAAGTCGCTAAGAATCAACTCGCTAAGAACAATAAGGACAAGTCGCTAGAAATAATAGAGACAAGTCGCTACGCCAACCAAGTCGGTAGCCTAAGTGGAACCTCCACTACGTTGTACTGTTTGTTGGCTTGTCTCAATAGACAAGTCACTAGGTTCAAGTCGCTAATCCTCTAACTACAAGTCATTGGAAATTAACAAAGTAAATCGCTACCAAGAAAACAACTCCGAGAGCCAAGTCGCTAGGTAGAAAACTTTAAGAACAATACTTTTCAATCCAAAACAAGCCCAACCACAGTGATTTAAGCTTTCCAAATCAAAACCCAAGCACTTACAATGATTCTAAACATAAAAGTACACTCAAAATTCAAACTTTAACACAAGAAATGATCCAAATGATGCAAAAACCACTAAACTTTTTAAAACCCAAAAACCATATAAAACCACTAGAAATCCAAGGATATGTAAGAGAGATGATCAAACCATGGCTCTTGATACCATTTGTAACATATTGGATTTCACAAATACATCAAACCAAGATCAATATGAGGCGTATAATATTAGGTTTTAGAGAGAGAAAGAGTTAGAGGTTTGGGAACTTAGTGAGAGAAAGTGAAAATGTTATTATGAGCTCCAACCCTCTACCTTGGGAGGTAGAGGGTATTTATAGTCTTACATAAAACGCCACCTACGGGCTGTGGATCAGGCATACAGTGGGTAAAGACCCGTCTGTCCTCAACGGTGTTACTTAACTAAATACTACTTAACATTAAATAACTACGACTACGAGCTTTCTAACGATTACATATACTTGAGGTGACCGACATTTTAATAATTGGATTTACTAAATCCTAACACTGTATATCTTTGCTCCCGTTATCAGTCGAGACCAACTGAAAATCACCTCTCTGAGGCTAAAAGAATCCTCCGATACATCAAGGGAACCATTAATTTGGGAATCTGTATCCAAGGATTCTAATTTTGAACTAATAGCTTTTCAGACGCCGATCACGCAGTTGCTTAGATTCTCGGAAAAGTACTTGGTGCGCTACAATTTCTTGGTGATAAACGGTGTCATGGCAATCGAAGAAGCATGATTGTACATCGTCCTCTAATCAAGGAATATGTAGCCATGTCGGCGTGTTGTACTCAAGTCATTTGGATGAGAACACAACTCAAAGACTATGGTTACATATTTGAAATAATCCCAATGTACTGCGACAATCAAAGTGCTATTGCGATCTCGTGCAACTCCGTCCAACAATCGAAGTCCAATAACATCGATCTTCGATATCATTTCATAAAAGAGCACGTGGAAAAGGGTACCGTTGAATTATATTTTGTAGGTATTGAACACCAATTGGCAGATCTTCTCACCAAAGCTTTGCCTCCAGCAAGGTTTATTGATTTAATCCACCGGATTGGCATGAGGTGTTTGACTCCAGAAGAACTGGATGAACTTTTAAAACATTCTTGAAAACAGTCAAACACCATAACCTCTTTTGTAAATAAATTTCTCAAAAACAAAATATAAAAATATAAAATCTGATAAAATCCAAAAATATTCTTCTATCTAAATTTCTTTCAAACATCGCAAGTACAAATCTTCCGTCAACACTGTGTTCTATCAAACTTTTCACAATTTTCCGAACAAGTGTTGAGGGGAGAAAGTAAATATTTTCGCTTCATAAAACCTTGTACTTGCATTTTCCAAAAATATGTTGTTTCTTCTAAAATGGTGGATACGTTTCTTGTCAAATACTCTCCTCGGACTCAAATGTTTTCAAAATTCATTATTTCAAAAGTCGAGGGGGGGTATCGTTAATTTTCTTGCCTTACAAGTGTTTTGTCTAACCTAAACGGAAGTTAAAGGATCTTGGTTGGAACCTTTTTGAGGTTGAGGGACTGAATGTGTCAACTTGGCAAAGTAATTTTAACAAAATCATTCACCTAACACATTCAATGCACCACTTCATGCGCATTTACTCCTAAACCACCAAGATCAAACGGCCCAAATCAAATCTTCAAAATCCGCTCAAGCTCGCTCATAATCAGAAGTTCTAAATTGTTTTGATCAAGATTCTAAACAAGGATTTCAAAAATCTTTCAAATCCAACGTTAAAACTCTTTAAATTGATTTTGGAAAACTGCTCACCGAACGAACTGGTGTTTATGCATAAAAGTGTTTGGATTGAAATGAGTTATGTTAAAACCTTTCTTAGTGTCTATTAAACTTGTTTCAATCGTCCAAAACCAACCGTAATCTTAAATTTCATTATTTTGAATTCTAGGGTTCTTGCGCTCATTTAGGGTTTTTCTATTCTGTGATATGTTATTAGGTGGTCAAGAAAGTGTTAGAATAAGTATATATGCATGTTTTGAACCTTTAAATTAGCCCAGAAACATTTAAACTGTAAGAATTTAAGTTTTAGGGTTTTAGAGTTCATATCCTATGAATCTTCTGATTTTGTGGTGGAAATGTGTTATATCTTGTTCCATTGCACTCAAATGACATCTAGGACACTCCAGAAACATTCTTGTTTGATTTGTGTGGCTATATCTATTACGTGTAGATAAAAGGTTTAGGGTCTAAGAAATTTTACGCCTAAGTCTTTCTGTGTGTATCTGAAATGTTCTTGTGCTTGCTTTGTGATCTAAAAGATGTTTGGAATATACTGTCATCAAGTTTTCATGTTTATATTTAACAATTTCAGAATCTTCAGGTGTTCAAACCGTTACGCTTAAGGAATACTCCATGTGTAAAGGTTACACCTAAGAGAAATCTTATGCGTAACTCTTACGCATAAGAGGTCTACAGTGAATTACGCGTATCTTGGAAAGGTATTCGTAAACAAGGCTTGCAACGCATAAGCTTTACTCTTACGAGTAAACTTTACGCGTAACATCTAGCTTATTCCTACGCGTAAGTCTAAAGCCTTTGAACTTGTCTTACGCGTAAGAAACTCTTATGCATAAGCTTGGTCTTACACTTTAGCTCACTCCTACGCATAAGCTCCTTTCTTACGTATAAGGATCCTTGTTACACATAACCCACTGTTCACTTCATTTTGGCCCGTTACGCATATGTTACTTGTTAAATGTTACGCATAAGTCACAAATACCTGATGTTTCATATAAGCTTACAAATGTTAATATGTTGTGTGTTAAGTAAATAATTAGACTTTGAAATTTCAAAATTAACATGTTCACGTAACTTTTCACATCAACTTCAAACAATTGGAAAAATGTGACTTAGAACTTGTAACTAACATAAACATGTTACCATCAAACAAGTAATTAGATAATAAATCAGACTAAAACAAACACATTTTGTTTCCATATGTCTGCTATTTTCTAATGACTTTCGTGATCACAAAATGGTCGCAAATCAAGCAAACATCAATGCCCCAATGAGCTCACAATGGCAAACACATTCCCACCGGATACGACAAAAAATTGGCAAGAACAATCTCCGTGTCGCCTTCAACATCTTCATATGATCGTAATCATCTTGCGAATTGTTGGGTTATCTTTCGCAATATCCATTCAATTACATGCTCACAAAGTCATCCTCAATCGTGACTTCTTTACGATAATGAGTATGATTCAATGGATGAAGTATGAAAATTTCGTAAGACATTAAAGCGTAAAAGGATGGAATATCATGCTTCAACCTTTCCGGTTAATCAACCCGGTGGGGTGGGAGGGTCAGCAAGAGTCCTCCACTTATGGAAGATCCATTGCAAACAACTCTCACCCCATCTGATCCGGTTAATCAACCTGGTAAGGATCAGGGTGTCACTGTCACTACAACTGTTGAAATGAAGCAAAAACAACAATAACTAAAACTACCGCAAGAAGAATAGCATGATGAAGATGAGGAAACTTATGACAAAGGAGATTACGATCATGATAAGGATGAAAGAGTCACTGATGATGATAATTTGGCGGTTGAAGAGGAAATGATGCGAAAAGAGGCAGAAGAAGCTGCTTGAGCTGAAGAGGAAAATGTTAATACAAATAAGCCGTAAAAACGTTTATTTATATTTTACGATCTTCTAATGTTTTGTCGATAACAAACGTAAAATCATTTTAACGAAACAAATAAAATACGTAAATGGTTTGAACTAATAGTTTCTAACATATTCACATTTTTACATAAAACACTAAAACATGTATAAGTGATTTTATGATTTAATATTACATATGTACAACAACTAGTGTTTACATATTTGGGTAAAATATACACATAACTAGTATGTAGTATATTGGGTAATATAAATGGGTAGAAACTTAAGTATCATAACCCATTAACCAAATACATTGAATGTAGTTGGGTACAACCCAAAGCCCATGACCCATGGAGCTTGACCCATAATCCATTGCATGACATCATGCTTATATCATATATGGATAATATCCATAACTCATGGTATTGACCCATACCCATGTGATTAGGTGCATTGCACTCAAGAGATACATTGTATCTAGCTAAAGACCCATGGATCAACCCATGACCCATAACCAAAATACCCATGAGTAAAGAGGAGCGTCCCACGGATCCTTAGCTTTACGCTAGACGGATCCTTGTGGGAGGGATCCGTGGGATCCGGGAACGATGAGAATTTTTCCTCTATAAATAGTGAGCCATTTCTTCATTGTTGCTCACCCTTTCCAACATACTTTCCCTTGAGTTAAAACTCTAACCTCATATCCAAGAGATCTATGTTTGTAGTTTTGTTTTTGTGTGATCTTCTAGGTTCCTCTTAAAGGTGAGATCACCACCTTTGAAGTCGAGCAAGCTCAAGTCCATGAGTTGCCATGCTTCCTCATCATCAAGACTCATCAAGTCTTCTTGTTGATGATTGTTTTCTTTTCCTAAGAAGTGTTGAAGACATTTGTGAAAGGTGTCTCAAGTGTCAAGACGAAGATATTAGTGAAGGGTATCTTCGTCCATATCATAAGCACTTGTGGTGGGTGCTTAAAAGTCAAGACTAGAAGCATTAGTGAAGGGTGCTTAGAAGTCAAGACACAAGACATTAGTGAAGGGTGTCTTGAAGATCTAGTTAAAGGCATTCTTGAAGGTTCCTTAGATGTACATTCGATATGGTGTGTTTCGATGTACAAGATAGATTAGTACTAGATCCAAGGATATTGATATCCTTGATGATGTTGTAAAAGGAGTTGATCTCCTTTGGGATTAGTCGTTGGTGTAGTGTTGGGTAGTAGTTCCTCCATTGCAATGGAACTAGGTGCTTAGCCTAGTACCCAATTAAGGGTAGGCGACGTTGTGTAGGTGTGGTTCACCTTGGTGTGAAAGAACTAGGTACTTAGCCTAGTACACGATAAAGGGTAGGCGACGTTGTGTAGGTGTGGTTCACCTTGGGTGAAAGAACCGGTGGTTAGCCTAGCACCGAAAAAGGGTAGGCGACGTTGTGAAGGCTTCTCCTCCATAAGGAGTTGGTGTAGTGATTACGAACTCTCGAGTAGGTGACTGCGGGGTGGAGTAGGGCAAGGAAGGTGTCCTTGTAGCCGAACCACTATAAATACTCGCGTTGTGGTTTTGTGCTTCTTACTCTTATCTTTTCATTACATACTTATATATGTTTTTTCATCAACATCCAACACACACATCCAAATAGATTGACATAAGTCGATCTAAATAGTTTAAAAGGAAGTTTTAATTGGCAAAACTATTCAACCCCCCCTTCTAGTTTTCCACATAAAAGTTAAAGAAGGAATCTGACAATCCAACACACAAACCTCATCAGTCTTCTGAACCACCTCTTGACACTTCCACCAAACCCAAATCATCATCTCAATCATCACCTCCATCAACAAAAGAAACAACTAAGTCAAAAAAAATCTGTTAAGAAAGCAACTCCATCCGATGATTCGACAAATGGTTAAGCAGGTTAACACCACTACACAACAAGCTACACAGCCACCACCATCTGATCAACCAAGGGATTCAGAAACCACACCACCAATGGAGAAACCATTGATCACTTTACATACACGGTGGTGAGGATCACGATATACCGAGCCCTAACACGAATCTCAACGAAATTTAGATCAAGTACATTCATCGCACTCCTTGTTTTCATACGCATCAAATCAAAGAGCGTGTTGAAGATCTCCACCTCAGGGTCGAATCTTACCAAAAACAACTCAATCTCACCGCCCCACTCATACACTTCAACGGAATCAATCAAGAACCTCAGCACAAAATCGTTTATAAACCAAAGTTTGGGTTTGTCTACCGAAGTGAAAATCATCATAGTTGCTTCATGGCTTTCGATGAAATTCACAAGTTCTATGACGCCACCCTGAAGATAGTTAGAGATGGATTGGCTTATCGATTGAAGGACATTGAGTTGGGTACAATTCAGACGAAGAGTTGGAATTCAAAGGATCGCAAGGATGTTCTGCGGTTTATCTCTAGGATTGATGAAAGGTTGATTCATCGAATCAGATGCGACGGTTGGAGAGCTATGTGGGAGGAAGACCAAGCTTTCTGATTCAGACATACCAACGTCCTCAAAAAGTAGTTGATCGTGTGTAATCATTGGGTACTCTCTTAACATTCTTGAGTGTGATTTTGTTTTTTGATATATTCATAATGGCTTGTGCACACATAACAGCGTACAACCCGTTCTTGTAATGAAAGGACCTTGTGATACGCTTCAGTGCCACAATCCTTATACAAGGAGCGAAAGCTTCTTACTTTTGAGTAAAACTTATAAAAACTTTCATTTTTCAAAGTTTTGCTCAAAAGAACAAGTACTTCCCCTTATGTTTTCAAAACCTCAAAAAGTGATCATCACTTGTTGAGGGGGAGTATTTGCTTTCAAATCTTTGTTCACAAAATGTTCTTCGTGGAAATCTTCCCACAAAACTCGAAATGGTCATATTCGATATCAAAATTTCATCAAAAATAACATTAATATGCCATTTTTGGGGAGAAAAAATATGTGATACAAATATGTTGTAAATATGATTGAATCTTCGTGTGACTAAGACTTAACCCATGAATTGACGAGATCTGAACTGTCATACATCGAAAAGATTTGTCTTCCGAGACTTATCCGAGTAGATCGTACCTTTTCGAAAAGCTCTTGATAGACATGAACTTTGACGGGTTTGACAACCTTTCGAGGTTGTTCACACCTTCAAGATAGTTATTAGAGCTAGTTGTCACCTAAAAGCTGACAATGCAACTCTTTAACTATGCAACGTAACCGTGTCTCGCGAGGAATTGTCTATCTTGAGTCTATCAATTCAAAAGTGCGCGCTCTTCTCTCACCGTGCAGATTTCAGTCAAAACGCTTAAGCATGTGTGGAGGGGGAGTATTTCTGCAAAAGTTTTAAACTCTCACAGCGGTACAAAATGTTTTTACTCATAACCACTTTGAGATATTTTCAAGAAATTGGTTTTATGGCAACATAGGTTAGTCATGGTGTTATAAGGTGACTAAGGTTAGGAATAACCGTCCTATGATCCGCCAGAGCCGGAGGGATCTACCCAAGGACACCACCAATAGTTAGAATTTAGATGTCCTTAGGTATGATTATAAAATGGAGAAAATGAGAATCGGAGAAAGAAGGAGTTGAAGAATTAAAAGAAATGTAAAGAAAAGGGTGAAAAGAAATAGCCCTCCAAATTATTCAACTTAGGCGCACACAGGGTTCAATTCATATACTCTTGATTGTCACTAGATGACATCGGTATTGAAGAATAAAGTCGTCATGGCCCCGATGGCGCATGCACTAAACCTTCTTAGCCACTCAAGTTTCTCTCAACGAAGCTTGTTTCATTCTCACAGGGAACCCTACGTAAACTATCGGCTTTCTCTTGAGATTGCCGGTATTGAAGAAGGAGACCCTCTCCCTAGTCTCCGCTTAGGAAAACCAAAGCGCACTATTGAGTCTAGAGCCACAAGATTCATCAAAAGATCTCTTAGGAACACTCAACATTTCATCACTTGTCGTTCAACATTAAGGACGCAAGTGATACATTATCGAGTCCTTCACGGATCTTAGCAATCATCGAGAACATTTATGAGAGGTTCACAATTGTGATCCTCGGTGATTGAATGGAAACTCCGCCAGGTCAACATCAAACGACCGACAAGATGTCGCCGGGTAACTCCTCGTGGGTTACGCTTAGTGTTGTCTCAAATGGTTTACAATCGTGAGGTGATGCTTTGGTGTACCTCGGCTGACTCACCGAACTGTAGGTGTACCGGTACATCGTGTTATCCTACTGAGGGACTCCAGTTCGGGAACGACCTTTGCTAGAATTAGAGATGTGTTTACACACTATGTCATTAACACGCTCGAGTTCGAACTTGTAAGTCTTGGAAATCCGCTAAGGAGATTCCTTTCAAGAATCGAGTCACGAATATGTGGGTCATTACTTGAACTTGTTCAAAGTAATGCCAACTGTCCCTTACGGGATTCGGACGGCTGATTCGCCCGACCAAGGTGAATGGAATCAAGACATTCATCAGAAGAACAATCGTAGTGGTCAATTCTTTAAGAAACAACCACAGTGATCGATTGGTGTTTATCACTAACTCACTCTTATGTTTTCTTCTTATGGATGCTCCTGGGAGATGATCGTGCAGATTCTCCACATGCTCATACCAACCACAACACAAATTGAAGTTCTCTCGAAAGGCAACACAAAAGTCGGAATGATTCTTCATCTAAGCCAAAGAATCTACAAAGTTTAAAGATTGAAGAGAACTACATCAATCATGAAATCCAACGTCAAAGAGCGTGTGAGCATGTTGAAGAAGGACGTGGAGACACCTGAGCGACGAAGCGGACCTGATGCAGATTGCAACAACATAACATCGTCATATCCACACCAGAACAAAGAACAAAGATAAATGAAGACGTCAAAGCTGAAAACTTCAAAGAAAAACAAAATCCTCACACTGGGGAGATTGTTAGAATCAAGGCACTTCTTCTCACAAGAAAGAAGAATGTCAGAAGACGTCAAAGCAACTATTACATCAGCACCAACAACGTTTCATGATTACTGAAGATATTAATTACCAACACTTAGGGGAGATTGTTGGAATCACTCCTAAACTATATTTCAAGTGTTTGTAATTAATATGTAATAGGTTGCTTAATTAGGCTTTTAAGTTAGTATTAATGGCAAGGCTTATGTAGAAAGCCCATGAGCCTTGGCTCAAGCCCAATAAGGAAAGGAAGGGAACTTGTGTGTTGCAAGTTCCTTCCCCTATAAATAATGTTGTAAACTCCCATTTGAGAGTTGGTTGTTCACTTTGCAATATCACTATACGCATAACATTTCTCCATTTCATACGTGTGTGTTTGTTTAAGTGTTCATCCGATCATCTCTTCTATATTTCTAACATATTACAATATGGTGACCTAACACCTTACATTAATGAATCAAGCATCAATGAAACCACGCTATTGAATCTTGAAACACTGAAACCCTATGCACCTACCGCTCTAAAAAATCACTTTCTTGATTAGAGAGAGAAATCACAGACCAAAGAAATGATTTTAGGAGATTACTTTTGTACATGAATCTAGCTCCGATATAATCCAAAAACACGTGTATAACATGCAACCAACACCAAAGATTTAATGCCCAAATTTAACGGTACTGGAAATAGGTGTACGACTCACAACTAACCCTGGAACTAAGTGGAAGTTTAATGGATAACCCACCCACAAATCCACTAACCTAATATTTTAATCACCCTAAGCCGATGGCTCAGCTCGGCGTGTGCACAATGTCGGCTCAAGCTGCGGCTCACAGTGCACCCAAGCCGCCTCACTCTCTCAACCCAATCCTTTAAGCAGCGACTTCGAAATAGTGCCGGCTCCCCAAACCATTTCAATTAATACTATATGGTATAATAGAGACGCACTTTTGACAATTGTTCTTTTAGTAATTACTTTTTGTAATCATTAAAAATTATTATGTGTAACTTTTAGTTGACTAATTTCCCTATTTCAAACCAAGACTTGGCATAACTAGATTAACGTGACATAAAGTTCGGGAAAATGGTTACTGTAAGCCATAAACTTTTAGTATGCCTATTAGAATATTAAATTTTTTTAATCATCTTATTGTACGCACCGTTATCATTTAATCAGGAATAAATTACATAAATTTACACCAGTTCGTACCAATTATCATTTAATTAAGAATAAATCACATAAATCATCCTTGTGGCTCCAAAAGGTTACACCGGTCGTCCTCAATATCATTTTATCAAAAATATATTACATAAATCGTCCTTATGGCTCTGAAAATTTATATCGGTCGTCCGTATACGTATAAATTGCATAAATCATCCTTGCTTCCATTTTTATACGTTTTTTGTGCTTCCATACCACTCGATCGATTTTTTTTGCTTCCATTATACGTTTTTTTCTTCGATAGCACTTGATCAATTTTTTTGCTTCCATTTTTTATACGGCTTTTTCTTCTATGTTTTATACGTTTTTTTCTTCGATGTCACTCGATCAATTTTTTTTTGCTTCCATTTTTTATACTTTTTTTTCTTTCTTTTTTTATACATTTTTTCCTTCGATACCTCTCGATCAATTTTTTTTGCTTCCATGTTTTATACGTGATCGATCACGTATACATTTCTTGCTACCAATTTTTTATACGTGATCGATAAAAATTTCATTGAATCAAAAATGTGATTGATCACGTATAGGGATCTTCGGTTTCATAAAAACTTATAAGTGATCGATCACGTTTTTGCTTTCATAAAAATGTATACGTGACCGATACTCTCGAGCTTTATAAAAACGTGTACGTTATCAATCACGTTTTGCTTCAATGAAATTTTTATCGATCACGTATAAAAATTTGCAACCCGGGCCACATTTTTATATGTATCGTATACAAATTTCATCAAAGCAAAAACGTGATCGATTATAAAATATTTTTTTATGTATACATATACATTTTTATCAAACAGAAAACTTGATCGATTACGTATACACTTTTATGAATCCTTGAGGATCTGTATACGATCATAAAACATTTTTTTTACATATATGTATACATTTTAAGAAAGTTTAATCATTTTATAAGAAAATTAAAAGTTTGTAGCTTATAATGATGCCCGAGTTGCAAATTTTTATCGATCACGTATAAAAATTTGCAACTCGATCACATTTTTGCTTCGATGAAAATTTTATCGATCACGTATAAAAAATTGGAAGCAAGAAATGTATACGTGATCGATCACGTATAAAACATGGAAGCAAAAAATTTGATCAAGCGGTATCGAAGAAAAAAATATATAAAAAATGAAAGAAAAAAAGGTATAAAAAATGGAAGCAAAAAAAAATTGATCGAGTGGCATCGAAGAAAAAACGTATAAAACATAGAAGAAAAAGCAGTATAAAAATGGAAGCAAAAAAATTGATATTTAAATCACATTTTCTCCCCCGATCAAAAATATCAAACCCTTTGAGATTTTGGATCTCAAGTGATTTAAATCATTTAGAAAAATTTGGGGAAAGACGCACTACTACAAAAAAAGCTCATAAACACCCCCTAATAAAGACCAGTTATAAAAATACCAGTCTCTATACAGTAAAGATAGCGCGGATGGGTAACATAACTACCGGTTTTCAAGAAAACACCGGTCTCTAATATAAGAGATGCATACAAACTGGTCGTGTAAGTTAAACCGGTTTTGTTGTATAGTCAAAAACACTAGTTTTTTTAGAGAAGACCGGTCTCTCTGTTTCGTATCAAAGACATGTGTCTTTCATTTAAGAGCCGGTCCTAATACTCGTGTCTTAAACTCAATAGAAATCGGCTCAAAAGAAGCCGAGTTACTCGACATAAGCTCAAATGATTTACACGATTCTCCTTAGTTATTTTACTTAAACAAACCCATCTTTTCCCCAAAAACTCAATCTCCCGCGCAAGACCCCGCCTCTTTTTTCCCCCAAAATCAAAACCATGACACTTTACATCCATTCATTCCCGCCTCCCTTTATCTTTTTTCCTTTGCATCAGACCTTTTCTATTTTTCTTCCTCTAAAGTTTTTTCAGGATCCACCAATGATAACGTATTTGAAATTTAGGTTTAATCTCTAATCCGTCATCATAATTCATAACTTAGAATCATTAATGGTTTCTTTATTCATCTGGTGTTATTGGTAACACTTCCTTCCTGTCTGCTATCAATTCCATTGGTTCCTCCTACGAGGTATGGTAAGATTGGCGTCTAACCAATGGTAAGATTGGCATCTAACCAATGAAATTGACGAAAATAAATTATTTCAATTATACCAATTCAATAACTAATATCATTTTCTCATATTTAGATCTTACAGGTTTATGAACCAAGTGCTCGATGGAATGCTTGAATAAAATAGGTCTTTTATGTAAGTTTGGCTGTTTGGGTTAAATTTAGGGCAAGTAAACCTAGATCTCTCCTTATTTTTGTTTAATTTATAGTGTAATCCTTATCTATTTTATGTCTATATTTTTGAATCCAATCTAAATGATGGAGATTTTAGTTGATAACACACATAGCATTTTATATTCATTATAATCATTAATATAAACAGTAAGGGATTTTGTTGACTTATTAATATTTTTATCTGATGTGTGATGATGTTTAAATGGGGTTGACATGGAATTGCAGGTTATTGGTGGAGGAAACAGGTTATTGGTGTAGATACTTGACAACATTGTGAGTTTAATAGTTATTTTTATTTGTTATGAAAGTTTTGTTTATTGTCCAGTTGCGAGCTCTACTCGGTGAATACTTCAAGTTTTAACTGGAGGTAGGTATGGGAATGTAATCAAGTCAAAAACTTGAGAAGCTTTATATAAGGGATGGTAATTGAAGTTTTAGTTTTGAGTTTTATTTCAAGTACATAGAGCTTGTTTGTTCTAGATACTAGAATTGGCCGTTAGCGGTAAGTTATATGCCATCATGATTTGTATATGACTGATACGAAAATGCACATTTATAATGAAAAAAATGAAGTAACTTCTGTATTTAAGTTGTTAAAATAATCCATGTGAAATAGCACTACTGATGTAGTTGATTCCTTAGTTCAGAACTAATGATATTGAGAATATGTTTAGTATCTGTATATAGTTATTTTGCATGTTTTTCTTACAAGTAATTGGTAAGTTAATATGCATTTATATGTACATTCTAGTAGGCTCATTTTAATGGTTGTAAATTAAAGTTTATATTAATTATGTGACATACTATGATGGATCTACAAACGATCAATGGAATATGACTATCAACTGAACTAGATTACAATATTATTTGGCTAGTAATTAAATTTAAAACTATGAGATGTATTAGGTAGAGATAGATTGTTATGCGTTAAAAAAATGGGTTAATATGGAATGTCATTAATAGCGTAAAGCTGTAAGCATTCTTTAAGTATTGTACATAGCTTGATTTGTAGTAGACTTGTTTGTACCACAAAATTATATTAGCGCTTTATGACTTGGCACTTATCTCATGAATTTCATTCACGAGGTTGAGCATTCTGTTTAATAATACATATTCATTGGTTTTCAATATTCAATCCGTTCTTGATGATTATCTTTCTCACTGGGTTGGTTTTAGTGATACTGATGCGAACTCTAAGTAATGACTATGCCAAGTATGCTTGGGAAGATGACGATTTGGAAATTCTGGTAATGTCTTTTTACTTAATGAGGTTTTTTTTTAAGTGGTAGCAATCAGTTGTCAGCCATTGAAATGCTTGTTTTTCAGGAAACAGGTATGTCCTTTAAGAGATAGAAATGGTGCGATGGAGTAGGAGCTCGGGCCAGAGGAGGTCTAATCTTAGCTCGACCACAAGCATGGTAAAGTTAGATTGCCAAAAGGTAAATACATTTTTTAGGAAAAGAATCGTCAAAGAATAATCATGTTTCGTATAAAACTCACTCAAAAATTTCTTTTAATTATAAAACCACTTCAGCTTCATATCTATTCCTTGTTGTATATGTTTTAATTTTTAAGTTCTTATTTTTTTGCACTTCAAGTTCTTATTTTTTTGTGTCATAATGTAAGATTTGCTCACGTAAATCAAATGGTATTTTTAGGGATTGTCTAAAACGCCCATATCAAGTGTTCCATCCAAGCGTGTGCTGCCTCGACATCAAAATGAACCTTCCACAAAGCAGGGAAAAGGAAATGAGACCTTAAAAGAACCCAACAAGAAGGACAAAGCATTGGAAGAAATCACTAATAAAAATATGTGTTGCAGAGGATTGCTGAAGTTGCTAAACTTAAGGAGCAGGTAAGCCTATAACTTTTCTAGTTTTGCGTTGGCAACAATGGTTAGTTAACCCAAGTGCATATTTGCAAAAAGTTATTAGTGATTGTTCCAAAAGATTTGGTCTTGTCCAAGTTAGTTGTAAACTGGAAACGGTAAGATATGAAACAGTAACATATGGTCTGGTTCTCAGTTCCAGATTTCTTTAAGTTTTATGTTTTTAAAAGATAAAAGTCGTATAGATACCTTTTATGTGCTGAAATTCTAAGTAGTTTGTTTGTTTAATAATATGTGCGTTTGTAAGTTTCTTTGCTCAAATGTCTAAATGTTGTTTGTTCAATATTTTGCATAAGAACTCTTTCAAACGACCTTAGACTTATTCGGTGTCCAAACGACCACGCAACTGTTCAATCCAACCGACGTAATCTAATTCTAAACTAGCTTTTACAATACAATATTCTCACACTGTTCTTTTAAAAACAACCGTGAGCATGTTCTATTCGAATAACTCTCATAGTTTCATTTTGAAAGATGCGGCAAATCTGTTTTGTTTATGATTATGTCCGAATATATATATTTTCAAAATAGAATACATTGGGTTTAGAATATCATACACAAAGTCGAGAGTTAGCTACACCTTTCACTCATGTTCGTTATCACATGAATCTTTGTTATATGTGCAGTGAAAAGAGAAAGGCGATAATACAAAACAAATTTAATCATGTACTATGTTTGAATTACTACATAAGGGATCTACTATGTGTCTACTTGTGGTAACACCGTAACACCCATAGATACACATAAGAGTGTCAAAAGGGCCGGGTCAACCGGAACCGAAACCGAACCCGAACCCGAACCCGATAAGGCTTATAGGGTCGGGTCTAATCGGGTTACAAATGTTTATTGGATTATTTTGAACCGAACCCAATAACCCAATATTATTAAAGGGGGTCGGGTTAGGGTTGAGTTTTTTAGCTTATTGGGTTATCGGGTCAACCCGATTAGACTCGAAAAACATTATATACTATGTTTAGAAAAAGTTTAATAGTCCATAAGCATAAGTGTTTACACAGGAAAATTGGTTTACATATGCTAGTTGCCTACTGAATTTGTTTTATAGTTCTAGTTTCTGTTGGTACTTATTAATTGTAAATGCATGGTCTTGTTTTGTGCTCACTTGTAGACTTTTTAGTAGGCTATTGTATATTTATTTGTTAATATGATAAGTATACAAGTATTTTCTTTCCGGTAGACTTTTTAATAGGCTACTAGAAATTAAATAAGTTCTGGTTCATCTTTTCTTTGTTCATGAGTTAGTACAAATTATCTTTTAGTAGCAGACTTAAGGCTCATGTTTTTAGATTGCAGACGTTTTTATTTCATTAATTTTCTTATAGGTACCTTGGAGAGACGAGCGTCTGTTAGAGAACAAAGAGTTGAACGCAATCATTGGTGCATGGTTTACATTGTGGCGCGATTAATCCTAGATAATTTTGTTGAATTCTAGTATTATTCTTTATGGTTATTTTTTGAATTCTAGTGTTTTAAATTGAATTTTTTCTAGGATTTATGTTTAGCTGAATTGAAGTATTGTCTTAATTTACTTTGTTGATTTCGACATTTACGGTCTATCTAAATCACTTTTATGTATTTGATGCATTTATATTTCTTTTTAGGGAGTCATATTGCATTATGGAATTTATTGAAAATTCCAAAACATTTTTTAATAAAGAGATTAACAAAAAAGACTGGTTTTGATAAAAAAAACATATCTTTTTACTCTATATAAAGACAGGTTGGATGTTTCTATAAAGACAGGTTGTGAGAGAACCAGTCTCAATTTTCAGTAAATCATGCGTGTTTATTTTAATATGGAGACCATTTCGAAAGGAGAAAACCGGTGTCGATGCTTCTAATAGAGATAGGTTGTGTAACCGGTTTCTATATGTTTCGATTATGGAGATACCCCCTTCAAAGAGTGGTCTCAAAACCACTCTTCATGGGTCATTTTGACCGGTTTCTGTGAGAATTTTTGTAGTAGTGACGTGGCTTGATTTAATTTTGAAATTAACTGATAAAGAACAGTTTTAGACATTAAAGATTGTTAGTGTCAGGTATGATGAAATTAAAATAAAAGTTTTCATTTTGAAAGATCTTTGATTTTAACGAAAAAATCATACTCTGACACATAACATTAAATCTTTAGATCATCACTTATTTTGTACAAATGGAACAAACACAAATTACTAAAACAAGTCCATTTGAAGAAATATTGTTTTGAAAATATAAAATTTTGAAATCCCTCTCCCCCTCAATCTATAACACAAGTCACAGATTGAGTGATAGAATTTATGAAAGATTGAGTCCGATTGATTTCCAAAAATTTAAGTCCATTTTATTTTCAAACAATATTATTCTACCATGATAAATACGAACATGGTAGTTTTCACTACTTTTCCTGCACAAAGATACGTTAGGTGGAGAAAAATAGAAGTTGCTTCAGTTGTTGCTGTAAGGCTTGAAGAAAACCATCTAGTGAAGCAGTGAGACCCCTGAAGTTGTATATATCATGCAAAGAGATATGATTAAGTTCCGTTTCTTCTTTTGTCGACCCAAGATATCGTTGCCCTTTCCTATTAGCACCCAATCATCAACTTTTGTGGGAACGTTCTCATAACCATCTTATCTGCATACGTTAGTCAACACAGATAAACATATATATGGTGGTCGACAACACCCAAATAGCAATCGACTAATAAAAGTCAATCCAACATATAAAATCATTCAAACAGATCATAAAAAGGCATGGGAATTATGTGTTCATCAAACTCTAATCATCTAATCCTAACATTCATATCCTAGGCTCCTTAGCCTTTCAAAGTTGGCAAATACCTTTTTCAGTTAAGCATGTAGGATAATTAAAGAAGCCTGTTAGATGATATAAATTTGAAAACATTCTCCCCCTCAATCAATGACTTATTTCATAAAAGTTTAAAAATGCTGTAGTCATTGATTGAGTTTGCAAATTTATGAAAACTCCAAGACTGGTTGATTTTCAGCAAATCATTTTCCACCATTTTTGAGACACAACAAATATTTTTCTGAAGAATCTTTAGAAAGAAAAACATTTGTTTAGGAACATCAGTCTTTTTGTCGACATGCTTTCCTCATTTTGTTTTTGGATAAATGCTCGAATTTATGAAAATTGATTAAGCGTAGCACTTTCCCTTTTTGAAGAACGGGTTGCATATCTGAAATAAATAGCAAACCATAGTTTAAGCGCGGGTTACAATCTGAAATAACTGCAAGCCATAGTTTTAGACATATACAACTAATCATGAATAATAAAAAAATGTTATATTTTATTAACCATATTACATTACTTCACTAATTTTAGTTCTTACTATTGGTTGTGTTTCTTTTGCAGGAACACTTAATTCGTGCAACACTCGTCACCAATTTTAATGAATATATGTAATTATAATGTTATCATAATAGAAATACATCAAATGTTTTCATGATATCAGTATCAATTTAATGCATTATATTTATAAAATATCATTTAGGCACTTTTATCAAACATTTAAAATCAGTGCATCACAATGTAAAAGCAGTACATCACAGTAATAAAATTTCATTTAGGCATTTTATCAAACACCTTGTGTGCAGTTTTTCTAAACACGTTTTTCATTTTTTTTTCTCAACTTTGCTTCAAATAACTGATCTATACAATACATCATGTTGCAAAACTCTTAAAATCGATACATCAGTGAACACACCTGATGATCACCGAATCAAAATTCATGAAACACAACCCTAACTCATAACAAACAATAATATGTGCAAAATAAACTCTAACAAACCCATAAAAGCTTTATAGTTGATCTTATAACAAAACTAATAAAATTTTAATAAAATAAAGTTAGAATACTTACTTTGATCGATGATTTGAGAATTAGAATGAGAGAAATTCGTGAATCTGAACAAATCGTGTTTATTGTGTGGAGATCAGAAGCAATGTTAACTGGGAAGAAATGAAAAGAGTGATTCGGGAGAGAACCGAATAATGAATGAAAAAATGAAAATTTTAGGCATTTTATATGATAGAGTGACAAATAGAGACGAATTGACAAAATTTACCTTTAAAAAGTTACAAAATGGCCCCTGTAGTTAGGAGGAAAAAAAAGGAGGAGAAGAGGGGTGATCTAACGGTTGAGATCACTTCTCCATTTCTCTTGAGATCAACTTTTAAATGATCTAATATATATATATATATATATATATAGAGTAGGGATCCGATAAAGTAAATTAAAATAAGAAGTGGTGAGTGACCAAACCACGCGTTTGAGGCCTTGACGACTTGCATTAGATGCATTTATTCATATAGATCTGACATCTTGAGTTTCGAATGTTAATTTGATGTATAGATTGTGCAAATTGATTTTCATGATTTTGGCGTGTAGAGAACAAAAAACAAGAGAATCGTGAACGATCTAATATCGTATATGCATCCGATTAAAAGTTAGAAAACACATTATGGTGCGTTATAATCGTATAAGATTATAGGGATGCGTCTAATTTGGGTCGGTCAGATCCGGATTCTGGGTTATAGTTCTTCTTATTACTTATTTTAAGAATCTTCTTGATCCTAACTCTATATATATATATATATATATATAATTAATTATTTATTTTCTCTTTAATTTATATTAAAACAATCCCAAATCCAAATCTGATTCTAACCATCTACAAACCAAACGCATCGTGAGAAGTAAGAACAATATAGAAGAATTAAGATGTAAGATTAAGGTGAGAGGCTTTTACCACCTTTTCTTTTGCTAAATTATACTCCTCCGTCCTTAAATACGTATTTACTATTGACTTTTAAAGTTTTTTTTTTAACTTTGACTTTAAATTATTTTATTTATGTTATGTAATACTTTATGCAAAATATATGAATGTATTGGGTTTGAAATTTATTTTTATTTATTTAATTTTTATTAAGTATTACATAACACAAATTTAATAATTTAAAGTTAAAGTTGAAAAAAAAAAAAAAAAATACTTTAAAAGTCAATAATAAATATTCATTTAAAGACGAAGGTAGTACTTTAACTAGTCCAAGGTACTTATTTTTTAATCCAAAAATAATGAACGGTTGTAAAATTAACAAAAGTCATAAGTCGGGCAAAACAGGAAAATCGTTTGGTACACCAAAATATATTAAGTATACTTTATGTCAATACATATTAATAAAACATAAGACTAAAAGGTTGATAGTTGCAATTGTGAAAAGCAATGTTTTGAAACCCGGGTCGACCCGGCCGGGTTAACCGGTTGGACCGGTTCCGACACAAAAAGGTCAAAACCCGGTTTTAAAAACGGTCAACCATTTAGGCCATGGGGTTTTAAGTGACCGGGTCAACCGGTCTCGAAACCCGATCGGGTTTGGTTTTATCATTTTTTAATACAAAACCTCAAAAATAAACCGTGAGTATTTTAGTTCACTTTAAGTTTATGCTTTTCGTTGTCTTTTGATGTATAAAACTCAGAAATCTCGTAGGATTTATGTCTTTGAAGATAAAACTTGTAAACTAGATCGTGTCTTTAGAAGTATAAACCAAGTAATCTCGTAGGATTTATCTTTTCAAGATGAAAACATGTAATCCCATAGGATTTATGGTTGTTTAGAAAATTATCGCGAGGTTTATATCCTCGTCGCTTTGATTTGTTGTTTAGGCATGAAAAATGGTTCTTTCTTTTTTTTCACAAAAGTTGTGTTTGGACGTTATGTTTGAATGATAGAAAATGGATGTTTGGACGTATCGTATAAACCGGATTAACAAGGGTTGGCCGTGATCGAATCCATTGGCCGTGCTTGATCATTCAACCCTACGGCCGATCACAAACCCGGGTTTCAAAACATTGGTGAAAAGTATAAAGGTAATGTATGTAATATTAGCTTTTAATTTGGAAATAGGCTTTTGTTTCGCTCCCCACGTGAAATATGAAATTTGTTCAATCGCTTTAACCAAAAACGTGTTTCTTTATTTTTGGTGGTGGCACATTTTTTGGGGGTCTGCACATGACACATTTATTTTGTAAGTATCGAGATAGTGAAACATTTGTCGTTTTCATCATATGTATATGAAAAAATATCTTGATAAATTACAGAGTGTTATGGATACTTGTATGTTTATGTTCTTATCTGCTATCAATAGTTAAAAACTTTATATGTAACTAGAAGATATGCATTCTTTATTCGAAGCTTTATTTCTAATATATATATATATATATATATATATCTTAAGCGAATCTGCGTCTTTGCGGCGTCGGTTTAATGGCGGCGATTTCTAGCCGAAGTGTCATGGCGTAGCAGCAAGTATCTAGAGTCAAGCAGTAGTGCTTGTGGCGATGGTGATCTAGCGGATGACCGTACTGGCAGCGGTGTTTAGTTTTCGACAAAATTACTGCGGCGAATAATTTTTTTTCAAACAATTGTATATGTATCGCTCAGAATACTTTTGAAGATTTTTTTGAAGCGATGATTGCAACAACAACGATAATATTATGTGTTTTATGAAGGTATAGGGTGTGACGATTATTTACCCAAGAAACATCTTATTCACGTGTAATTTTTTATAGATTGTTGTGGTTTATAGTCTTTTATTTATTTATTTATTCATTTATTTATTATTTTGTTGATTAAATTGTCGTTCGATTATTGTGTTTTCAAGTTTATAGTGGTGTGACGATTATTTCGTGAAACAACTTATTCAATATGTAATTTTTATAGATTGTTGTGATTTATGGTATTTTTATTTATTTATTTATTTCTTATTATTATTATTATTATTATTATTATTATTATTATTATTATTATTATTATTATTATTATTATTATTATTTGTTGACTAACTTTTTATTAGAAATATTCCAAATGCAAATATGGTCTTTTGATAGTCTTTAAAGTCTAATAGGAGCTTAAACATCTTATTTTCTGACAACGTGGTTGCATTATTTTCCCGATAGCATCAGTATGTGTGAAAGTACCCGAGCCGACTCGAATCCGAACCAAGTTTTTTTTTTCTTTTTATTATTTATAAATTTATTAATTTTTTACTTTTTCATCTTATTGACTTTTGTTTTGAGTATTTACTTTTTAAGTTTATTTGACACTTTTTTTACATCGTTGGTCCTTAATATGTTTGCAATGTTGGTCCCTAACTTTTTTTTAGTTAATCTGATGTGCTTTAATTTTAATTTTATATATCTCTAATAAATTATGTAAACGAAAAGGAAAAAAAATGTTTAACGGCACCATATTTTCTTATGCCAACTATAACGGCACCACATTTTCTGCTCTTAGTCAAATCTTGTTATGTTCATATAAAAGTTTCAACTTTGTATAGCGTAGAAAGATTTAAACCAGATTCACAGAATATTTCACTATTATATAATGAAGTCTGTCCACAAGCTACATCGAAAACAACAATAGTCCAAAGTGTATTTCAAATTTCAAAATGTAAAAATTGACATCTTTTGATTTTAGTGTAATGTGACTTAAATAATGTCCAATGTTATGAAACAATCGTTAAGCATGTTCAACTGAATATGCATTAGTATTTCTAAAGGTTGCAAACAAACCAAGAAAGCATAAACATAGTGTTAAAATATAATATTTAACCCGATATTCTCTTTTATGTTTAATGTTTCCTTTTGTATAAGTTTTATATATGCAGGGTATTTGTGTCATTCTTCTCATTCTCCTTTTGGTTAAGCTGCTCTTGGCGTGGCAGACAAGATAACATGAGATTCTCTTTGTGTCCATACCTCTTTATTTTATTCTTCTCCCCATCATGGTCTAGTAACGTTGGATAATGAGATGTATTCTCCCCATCATGGGCCTCCACTACTTTACCTCTTTTCATGACTTTAACTTTGGTTGGTAAATTATGCGACTAAAATAATGATATCGAATCAAGCACCTCAATTATTATCGACTATTTATGGTAAAATATATTTCAAATTGAAATAAAAATTACATCAAATACGTTTGTGAAGTTACATCCACATGCTTGATGTTTTTTTTTTTTTTTTGTTAGAATTTTCAAGTGAAATTACGTCAAAAAAAGTTATGTGATGATACATGTCGGCCTTTCAACTGGTACAAGAATGTGGTTGATCAAAATCGCAATCCTTGATATTGATATTTTTGTTCAACGTTTACAAATAAACTTATCACAAAATTTACAATATAAACTTTATAACAAACTTTAAGCCGTAAACTTTATTATAACTAAATCTACAATAACCATTATAAAAAATATTAACACCAATTTTAATAATAACGCATACTATTTCAGGCGATAAATATGATTCCGGCTACCGTTCCAACTATTGCTCCGGCGAGGCGGCGGCTGCAAAAACAATAATAAAAAGTTAGATCTACAAATATATAATCATTAGATCTAAAAAATCGGATCTATAAAAAGTTTAATAGATCTACAAATAAAAAAAAGATTGATAGATCTACAAATAAAAAAGTAAAAAAATTTGGATGTATAAAAAAAGATTTAAGGATCTTTCTTGAAAAAAAAAAAAAAAAAAAAAAAAAAAAAAACTCATGTTCTTTAAAATAAATTTTAAAAAAGTACGGATCTTTAAAAAAAGTAAAACATCACGCATATTTATTTAAAAATATGTTCTTTTAAAAAAATAAAACATCACGGATCTTTAAAAAATTAAAAAAACTAAGGATCTTTAAAAAAAATTAAAACATCACGAATGTTTAAAAAAAATGATCTACTTTTTTTTTTACCAAAATAATGCATATTTATTTAAAAAAAAATACGGATCTACTTTTTTATTAACAAAATAACGCATAATTACTGAAAAAAAATACGGATCTATTTTTTTTAACAAAAAACGCATATTTATGAAAAACAATTACGCATCTACTTTTTTTACAAATAACGCATATTTATTTAAAAAATACGGATCTTTTTTTACCAAATAACATATTTATTTTAAAAACACGGATCTTTTTTTACCAAATAACGATATTTATTAAACAAAATACGGATCTACTTTTTTAACCAAAATAACGCATATTTATTAAAAATACGGATCTTTATTTTTACCAAATAACGAATATTTATTAAAAAATAAGGATATTTTTTTGCCAAATAACGCGTTATTTGGTAAAAAATAGATCCGTATTTTTTCAATAATTATCGTTATTTGGTAAAAATAAAATAGATCCGTATTTATTTTCATAAATATGCGTTATTTTGTAAAAAAGTAGATCCGTATTTTTAAATAAATATCGTTATTTGGTAAAAAAAAGTAGATCCGTATTTTTTAAAATAAATATGCGTTATTAAAAAAGATCCGTACTTTTTAAATAAATATGCGCATATTTATTTTTAAAAAAATACGGATCTACATTTTTTAACCAAAATAACGCATATTTATGAAAAATAAATACGGATCTCTTTTATTTTTACCAAATAACGCATAATTATTGAAAAACAATTACGGATCTACTTTTTTTAAACAAAATACGCATATTTATGAAAAAAAAAAGTTACAGATCTAATTTTTTTTACCATTAGATCTACTAAAAACAAATTCGGTTGTATAAAAAAAATACGCATCTTTAATAAAAAAAATAGATATACAAAATAAAAATCGGGTGTATAAAGAGACTTACCAAAAACGTGATGGAGAGTGGTGGCGGCAGTAGGGTGGTGGCGGCGGTAGTAGGGTGGTGGTGGCGCCGGTTGTAGGTTTGTGTGTGTTTGTGTGTGTTTTTTGTGGAGAGTTTTTTATTTAGAGTGAGATGAATGTGTTTGTGTGTGTTTTTATTTAGAGTGAGAAGTGAGATGGTGTTTGATGGGTATTTGTTTGTATGTGAGATTTATGTGGTTTGGTTGGTTTGGTAATTTTTAAGATTGGATGTTGGTTTGGTGTATGTAAATTTAGAACTTTGATATAGGTTTGGATGGTTGAATCTTAAAGTTGAAGGGTTGGATGTTGGTTTGGTGTGTGTAAATTTAGAACTTGGATGTCGGTATGGGTGGTTGAATCTTAAAGTTGGTAGGATTGGATTTTGGTTGGGGATATCGTCATTATAAGTAGTATAGATATATATATATATATATATATATATATATATATATATATATATATTTCAAAAGTATTGCCTATTTTATGGTGTTATGTGCTGTTTCTTTATATATATTATTCTTTCATCTATGATTTTAGTCTATTTCTTATATAGATCGAACAAGGGTAACTGAATTCAAATCTTTTTTTAGTTAAAAGACATCATTTGTGGTTCTATCTAGAGGTGTTATTCGGGTTGACCCGGTCGGGTTCGGGTCAACTCGGGTCGGGTCAAGCCATAAAAAAATTAAAGATCAAATAAACCATTTTAACTATTTTTTTCTTCATCAAAACAATAAAATAAACTTTCACTTTCATTTTTAAAAACTAAATATTTCACAAACCGTAGATGAAACTAATCATACCATCACGACAAGTATAAAATTACCTTTAATTTGATATCGCATCGTATCTTTCGTAATTTTTTCCCGACTTTTTGTAGGTTTAGGGTTTACGGTTAGGGTTTAGGTGTTTAGGGTTTAGAGGTTTGATTTTTGGGTTAAGCTTTTTAAGGGTTAAGAGTTTAGGTTTCTTACGGTTTAGCGGAAAGGGTTAGGTTTTTTTGGTTTAGCGGTTAGGGTTTTAGGGTTTTAGGGGTTAGGGTTTTTTACGGTTTAGTGGTTAGGGTTTTTAGGGTTAGGGTTTGTAGTTTAGGGGTTGTGTTAACACAAATGAGTATTTTTAAAACTTTCATTTATAATGTAATATATTGAAACCCGCAAAAAAAACGATAAAAAATAAAAATATACAATATTGGGTCTTTATAGGAAGATAATTTTATTATTGTCGCAATGGTATAATTAGTGTTATCTAACTATTAACGATTTGTGAGATATTTAATTTTTAAATATAAGGGTGAAAATGAATTTAATTAATGTGATAAAAAATGGATGGTTGAAATTAATACATTTGATTTTTAGCTTTCATGTGATCTTTATTGATCTCACCCCACTCATCCATATATTTTTAATGCGTGAAATGGTAAATAGTTAATAAATACACTACATTTTAAGTTATCACATGTGTTTATTATAAGGTAAAGTGCAAAAAATATTCATGTGTTTGGTTCAAAATGCAAGTATTGTCCCTATTAAGATTTTTACGCAATGCGTGTCCATGATAACAATGTTTCCGTGCAAATTATATCCTTGTCAGTAACATTCGTTTTGAGGGACATGCAATGCGTAAAACAGTGTTTTGAGGGACACGCAATGCGTAAAAAACATAATAGGGACAATACTTGCAATTTCGACCAAACACAAAGACATTTTTTGCAGTTTACCTTTTATTATATGTTAAACATGCTTGCAAATTTTCATTAATAAAAAAGTAACTATGGCCAAAAGATATTTCAATAAAATAACACTTTACAAAACAACAGCCTCATGCATGATATAGAGTTACAAATGTATTCCTTTAAGTATAAATTAATAATTATGATTTTTGTTTGGATATATATGTAATTATTAGTATTTATAAAAATATATATATATGCAATTTCCTCTAAAATAAAAAAATCAAATTACAATTCATGCCAAATGACAAAATGTCTGAAATCCTTTGTAGCATCAGTCGGTTATCGAATTATGATGCCCGGTATTTTTTAGTCACCTCAAAAATCTTCATATTACTAATCATAAAAACCATCAAAGTTTCAAAATTCTTTCATTCTTATGTAATTTTCTGAAATTAATGTGCTTAAAAAATCCATCTATTCATTAACATATTGTACATTAATTTTAAACACCATCCCCAATTTAACTAATTCAACCAAACTTTATATACAATAAGATTAAGCATTAAACATAAACAATAACAGAAATAATAACAAGTTTGAGAAGTGTTCATTCTGAGTCACTTTAACATAAAATTACATAAGAATGGAGCAGTTTGAAACTTTGATGGTTTTATGGTTGATATAAAGTTTGAGTGCTGAGATTGGAGCGGATCTCAAACTTGGTTACTATTTGATGATTTTCACCCTTTTTGGTGTTTTGAGGGTGAAAATCATCAAATAATAACGGTTGAGATCCGTCCAATCTGCTCTCAAACTTTATATCAACCATAAACCATCAAAGTTCAAAGCTGTTCCATTCTTATGTAATTTTATGTTAAAGTGACCGAATGGACACTTCTCAAACTGGTTATTATTTTGTGGTTGTGTTTATGTTTAGTCGTGCTTTAACGGTTGTATATAAAGTTGGTTGAATGGTTAAATTCGTGGATGGTGTTTAAATTAATGTACAACATGTTAATGAATAGATGGATTTTTAACACGTTAATTCGAAAAATTACATAAGAATGAAAGAATTTTGAAACTGATGGTTTTATGATTAGTATAAAGTTGGTGTCAAATTAGAACACCTTCGTGAAACTTGGTTCTTAATGGGTGACATATTCCTAAAAAATAACAAACTTGAGTGATTAAAGATACAACAAACTTGAGTGATTAAAGGTACATTATGATCTTGTGTAATGTTATAGTCTAAACAAGTATGTTGACATACTTTGCGATTTTAAAACAAGAACTCATAAATAGTAAATAAATGTGAATATTAGGGGTGAGCATCGGGTCAAAACCGACCCGACCTTACAAAACCAAAACCCGAAAATTTGAAAAAACCCAAACCGAAACCGAAACCGAAATTACTCGTTTTTACGGTTTTTCGCTCGAACCGAACCGAAACCGAAACTTGGTAAAAAGCTAAACCGAGTTAGAACCGAGTTTTGTCGGTTCGGTTTCGATCGGCTCGGTTTTGTCAGATTTCTCGGTTCGGTTCGGGTTTAATTCAGTTTTGCTCACCCCTAAATGTTATATAGCAAGCTAGCATCAGGCAATGAAGTTTTCGAAGTACAATATGTGGTCACAAACATAACACTAGAAAAAACGAAAATTTTAGTGAATTACTAGCTAATAAAAGATATTAGCAATACTCAAATATTAAATAATACCTTATGCTCTGTTTTTTTTTAAGTAATGGAAGGGGAGAGTGTGATAACTGGCAATTTAGGGAGTCTATTTTAGGTAATCGTATTACGTTAAACTAAACCGAGCTTTTGCCTTTATCACTATTTTTATCGACCATGACTTGATTTGATATCGTTTATTGGTTTTTATGATTTATTTTTTTATTGAATGAGTTATCGTGTGAGTTTTAACTCTTTTTTATAGGAACTATTCGATTCGGCACAATAAAAGCCTAAAACAAGAAATAACGTAACTTTTAGACCGTAACTCGAAAATTGGCAAATAAATAGTCAAAACTCGTGGAAAAACAAAAATAAACATAATAGAAAGTCGAATGAACGTCGTGGGACACTCGTAGAAAAATATATGAGATCGGGAATGGGTAAACGGGATAGTTTACGAAAAATGACTTTGACCCTCCTTTTAACCATGGTAACCACCCCCCTTCCAAAATTAATTTTATTTTAGTCCCTAGCACCCATGTATATAAGCCCCTCCCACCCTCATTTCATCCCTTTCATCCTCTCACTAAAAATACACACATACACTACTTTCTCTCTCTAACCTTTCTCCCTCCACCAAACAAACCCTAACCCTAAACATACCACCATAACCGCCGCCTCTCTCCGGCCATATTCCGGCCAAAATCTGACGAGTGACATTACACCTCCACAACCATTTTGTAGATCTCTCTTTCCTCTTTCCATCCATATAAAAATCTCTCACAAAATCCTACATTAACACCTCCAAATCTTACAAATACGATTCGTGATTCTAGGGTTTTCATTAAATCTTGTAGATCGGGTTGTAAAAAGGTAAATGGAACATGGGTCAAGCTTGTTTTGGCCATGGAAAGCCACGTATGGGTCGTATTAGGCTCGTACATGGTTCAAATTTTAGGGCTTTTGGTTTAAACATGGGATTAAAACTAATTTACACTTAAATAAACATGTAGCTAGTGATTTGGTATCATGTGGTGTATCATATTGTTGGGTTTTTGCATTTTAGGTTTAGTTTCATGAAATGGGTCTAGATTAGTTGTGAGTTTGATGTTTGGATGATAATTAGAGGTTGATTGATTGTGTGTGGTTGTGGTAGAAGCCATTTGGTAGCATTTGGGAGTGTGTGATGAGGCGTACGAGCCACTAGGGACTCGTACGTGACTCATGGGTGGCGTACGAGACCCACTTGGACCAAGGGTCCGGGTCGGGTTGTCCTGGTAGCTTATTGGTTGATATTGTTGGTGTTTGGATGAGACGGGTGGAGCCGAAAATCTTCTAGAGCTTGTTTGGTTCACGTGGTCTTAACCGTGACCGTGTCATGACCATTAGGGTCATAATATTGGTTTCGGGTGTATTTGGTTGGTTGATTGGTTGGCGAGATTGAATTGGGTTGATTTGAGATTGAATTGCGCTATTATGACTTTTATTTGGACTTATTATATAAATTGTCAACTTTGAGCAATGTCGGTGTTACTTTGACTTTTTAGTAAATAGTTGACCCCGATAACGCCGTAACATGGACTTTAGTATAGTTTGGATTATTGATTGATTAAAAGCCGAGAAGTCATGACTCGTGCTTGTGGACTCGAAACGAATAACGATATGAAACTAATATTGAAATTGACGATATATATATATATATATATATATATATATATATATATATATATATATATATATATAGGGTGAAGTTAAAATAAAAGACAAATATCCGTAAAAAGAATAAAAGATTTTTTTCAAAAAAGTTCACGAAAAATTCCAAAAAATCCCACAAGATCGGGTATGTTGGTATATAAAACTTTTGTGAAAACATTTTTTATAATTTTGAGTTTTGATACCTTTTTAATGCACAAAAGCAATTTTGATCATAAAAAATTTTGATGCACAAAATTTTAACTTGTTTTAGTTTGATCGTGATGTTATTTTGATGAAAAAGTCAAAAGAGTTGGGTGCAAAAACCAATTTTGATGCAAAAAAAGGATTTAATCTTGAACGTATATTTTCATAATTTTTTGGAAAAAATATCCACTTTTAGAAAAAGTTTTCACAACTTTTCATGCACCATCATACCCGATCTTGTGGGATTTTTGAGAATTTTTCGTGAACTTTTTGAAAAAAAATCTTTTATCTTTTTACGGATATTTGTCTTTTTATTTGATCTTTATCTATATATATATATATATATATATATATATATATATATATATATATATATATATATATATATATATATATATATATATATATATATATATATAGTATATAGGGTTATTTTCGAGCCAAATAAATTGCGAGCTGAGAAGCCGTCTCGTAGCCATGATAATTAGATCAATGGTCAAAATTGTAGATGGCAGTTTTGTAATAAAATAAAAAAAGAGGTAGTATTTTAGAAGGGCTCAAGGGGCATAATAGGCAATTGATAATTCATATACTAATTAATTCTACAAAACTAGTCAATTACTTCAAATTGAAAGACCACGGTAATTTACCCACTCTCAACTTCTCTCTTAATGTGTTGCCCTAATATCACCACTCAAATATAACTGCCGCCTCCCCTCCAAGAACATCTTCACTCGTTCCACTTTAAAAATCGAATTGATCTATGAACATGAAAACACAAAACTCTTGATCTGTAAAACTGATTTTTCAAATTGTGGTGGTTTCGTTTTGTCGCCGACGGGATGTGGGTGTGGAGTCCTTGGCATCTACAAAGTCAATAACAGGTTCTATTCGATATTTTTTGTAGATCGACATCGATTTTTTTTTTGTAGATCGACATCTTTTTTTTCTTTGTAGATCGACATCGATTTTTTTTTGTAGATCGACATCTTTTTTTTCTTTGTAGATCGACATTGATTTTTTTTTTGTAGATCGACATCTTTTTTTTCTTTGTAGATCGACATCGATTTTTTAGATCGGCATCTATTTTTAATATGTGTATTAAAAATAATTAAACGTTTTTGTAGATCGACATATATTTGAACGTTTTTGGCAATAAACTATCAAGAAAACATACTTGATTATGAAGTATGTTAAATGTTGAATTTGGCTCACTTATTTGAGCCAATTATTTTTTAATGTTTGCGTCAGTTGGAAAAGTTGACTGATATCTAGACCAGGTTTGGATTGGGTAATTGCACATGTATTTAACAACAATGGATGATCTCATTATCTTGTTAAAAGGTGGGTATTTTTGGTTTTTATAAATTTTCTATTATGTAAATTCAATATTGAAGTATGGAAATTTTTTGTTATTTAAACTCAAGGTTTTGCTTTTCTGAATGATTGATCTTTGTGCAAAAAAAAAAAAAAAAAAAAAAAAAAAAAGCGCATTTCATTGATAGTGGTTACCGAATGTTAATCTATGATAAAAGTTTAAAGGTTTTTTTTTTTTTTTCATTATAGATTTGTACATCTTAATAACCAATACTTTGTGCTTCAATCATGTTTCTAACTTATTTAATTGAATGATTTTCGTAGGCATCACAGTTATGGTTAACATGTGGCTGTTCAAGAATTCCATTCACTTATGTTCTTGGTAAGTTTTTGCTATCATAATATCTGTCCATTGGATTGTATATTCATTCATTATCGTTATGTGGTTTAATGTACACGAGTTATGTGTTGGTAGTGGGTTGGTTAGACTAAATGAATCTGGTCAATATTTTGTGGAATTGAACGTTTTAAAAAATGGGCTTGTGTGATCTCGTTTATTACGTGATAACATTTTTTAAAGTGGATTCCTAACATGTTTTGTTTGCCAAGTTTCTACCATTCATAACTAATGAGTTTTATGTGACTACTATTGTTTCTTATAAATATTATTGCATCTAAATGATTATACACATGTGTATTCTTTATTTATTTTATTTCAGTTTCATAATTCTGTAAAGTTTGATTGTGTTTAAATGGTTCTTATGGTGATGAACACGTGTTACTTACAATATGTTTGCTAGTAGTAATGTGTTTTTTTTAATGGATCATAGTGAGAAACTCTAGTTGCATTTTATTTGCTTTTTAAAATGATGTATTGCATTTAATTATGTGTAGGGGTATTATCTGATCATTTAATTTGTTCATAGATAATGAATAAATCTGAATTTTGTGGAATACTATGTAGTTTATAGCTTCAATGAGGATGTTATTAGATTATATATGTGCAACAATACTATCTTATTTGTGTGTGCTTGTTTCAGGTTATTGAAGATGATAATAGCGTTGAAGGTATGATGGATGCACATATACATTCATGAAGATAATTTGCACATATACATGTTCACAAGGATAAAAATATATGTGTAGATTAAAACACATGTGCACAAGGATTAAAACATATGTGTAGATTTCATGGGTTCTTGAACCAAGCGAGAATCGTGTCTTGCGTCTAAAAGATGAACCATTGTTAAAGACATTGTAGTATGCACATGTGCACGCTTCATATATTTGTAATAAAACATATTTATTTAATATTATTTAATAAAGTTTTGTTGTTTGTATAAAATTGCATCAATCTATTAATAAATTTTTGTTTTTAGTATATATTTATTTATGTTATATTTTTTAAAGATACATCTGCAAATACAAAACACATATGCATAAACAAAAACTACAATTTTTACGTAATACAAAACACATGTGCACATATTTATTTTTTAACAGGTATAATGCAAAAAAAAAAAAAAGGATCGAGGAGAAAAAACGTTTTTGAAAAAAAAGGATAAAATTAAAAAGTATTTTTACCAAAATACCCTTTTGAATTAAATATTAAAATTAAATATCCAAAAAATTTTGATTGGTTGATGGTGGTTACCATGATTTCTCGTGATTTTTCTTGGTTACGACAATAACCCTTCCCTATATATATATATATATATATATATATATATATATATATATATATATATATATATATATATATATATATATATATATATATAAAGCGTTCAAATGAGAAGGGTTATTTTTGTGAGAAGCGAGAAGAGATCACCGCCTCCATCTAGTCCATTCTTTTTTAATCTAGCGCTAAAATAAATCATAATTTCTACCTTACACACACTTTTTCCGGCTACTACAAAACATAAAAACACACACAGAACTCACTTTTGAAAGTGTGAAAAACATAAATATTCTCTCAAGCTCTACACCGGCTTCCACCACGTCCACCACCGATCACCACCGTCCACCGATGTAATCATGCCTATCAACACCGTCTACCTCAGTCAGCGCCGATCACCACCTTCCACCGACGTAATCATATTCGATCACCACCGTCCACCTAATCATCGCCGATCACCGTCCACCGCCGTAATCAACACCGATCACCACCATCCTCCATCAATAATCATCATCATCATTATTATACAGAGGTATTCATTAAGTCTGAATTAACCTTTTAATTATATGTATTTATTTTTAATTCAGATTTTTTCCTATGGTATATGTGTTTGATTTTAGTTATTAGTTGTGTTCATGAATAATTAGATGAGTACTTAAACTTGAAGAAAATGAAAGATGAACTTGTCTTTTGCTGATGGGTTGTCAATGTACATTATGTGTTCGATGAAATGCTAGTTCTTTTCACATGTGAAGATATAAGGTATCGAATATCTTCACATGTGAAGATATAAGTTATCGAATACACTCACATGTGAAAAGTTTAGTAAGTATCTGATATTTTTCTTCGCACGTGAAAATATAGAAGATCTATTTCTTCGCACGTGAAAATATAGGAGATATATTTCTGCGCATGTGAAAGTTTAGTAAGTATTTAATATTTCCTAACTCTCGTGGAAGAGGTCCGGAAAATTTGTTATTATTAAGGCCTAATATTTCTAGATCTTGGGTTTACCAAAGACTTTGGTATGGAACCATTGGTGATTATTACTAGCTAGCGATTGACAAGGGATATCATGTTTCCAATATCATCGGGAATAGGACTAGAAAGATTATTTGAGTGGAGCATCGAGGCGTATGGATCTAAGGGAACCCAAAGAATTTGGGATCAAACCCGTTAGATTATTACGGCCAAGTAATGTGAATTAAGTGAAGTCAAGCGACCTAGTTCGGGAGGAATGGGACCGTGTATCTTATTAAGATCTGAGATAAAGAATAGTCGACTTGCTCAAATTTCCTAAAGTGTTTGGAATAGGACCGTAGAGATTGTTTATCTGCAAATGCAACTCATTTAACGATTGAGAGGTTTCCCAATTCATACGGAATGGAACCACTTAGGCGATTAGTACAAATGTTTAGTAGCTCGAGATTTTCCAAGCGAGCAATTTACGGTGGATGATTCGGAAAAGTAATTATTATAAAAATCAAGGTAAACAAGTTTTGACAGGTTACTCACTCCAAGTGGGATGATCCCGAAAACGTTGTTTACACTTAATTCAATATGAGTAAGGTTGGGGAATGATGGAAAGGAAAAGCTATCTAGTGTACTCGTTAAACTCGAGAATGAGAGGTTCCATCTGTTTATCGTTCCATCAAAATTGCAAGAAATTCCGTACCAACTGCAATCGAAAGCGAATGCAATACAATAAAAAAGTTAAACTCCATAAAAGTCAAAGATACAACAACTGTTTGCAGCCTTTCAAATTCTAGTGACGTTTCAGAAATTTCAGCGACTCTTGATGCGGGATTGGGTGGAAATTGTTCTCTAAACCCATTGGATCGGAAAGATTTCAAATTGGTGTATTCTTCGCTTTTCACAAGAGTTGGTAGACAAGAAGAGGCTCTTAGTGTTATTAGTTAAACCATAGCTCGTTGCAAGGGTCGATCGGGACCAAGCCGTGGTGGTATCTGGTTCGCTTTTGTGGGGCGGATAGGTTGCTAAGAAAAAACCGCGGTTGCTCTTCTTGAAGTATTACTTGGAAGCGGGCATAATCGATATTTGTTGATTTAAGTAGTCTAGATTTTATGAGCGGTTATGATTTGAAGTTGAGAGGAAAAATGTAGTTGATTTTATCGATGATGAACGATCAAGAAACAACTATCTGTTGTTTTCCTTGAGAATGTCGACATGAGCGATATAGTGACTCATCATCATTTATATCGAACAGTAACTAGGAAGGTTTTCCGACTCTCATGGTAGAGATGTAAGCATTAACAATGCTATCTTTGTCTTGACTTCAAAATTATTTGGAGTAAATGAGGTGGAGGTGATCCTGTTGACTATCTGAGAAGAAAATGTTTTGAAAGCTAAATGTGGGCCCATCCGTGTGTCCACCGGGTTTGACCTTGGTGACATGAAACCGAGCCCAAAGTGGTTAGTGTTACACCATTATGCAAGAACAAAAGGAAGTTGGATTGTAGTCTCTACTGGACCTAAACCAACCCGCAGTTGAGAGTGACACAGATTAAGATTACGCTTACGAGAACTCAAGCAGCGTGGTTGGAAGATGTTTTAAGCATGTGGGCGAAGGTAAGTTTCAGGCGTTTGACTTTGACCTTCTTGCGAGAATATTTTAATCAAATTGGGGATTGTTTTGAGAAAAGCGTTGGGTTGGATTGTTCGTTAGAAATTGATTATAAACTTATGGGCGATTCTTAAAGCTTCATGCTTTTTAGAGACTAAGAAAGCGATAATTGGATTGAGCGGGTCCTTGGATTGAGCGATTCTTAATCAATTTTCCACCTCTATGGTAGTGCATACCACTTATCGAGAATTACAGATTTGTTACTAACCGAGCGTGAGTTCACTTGTATAAACTTGATGTCGATTTGGCATGTCTTTGAGTATTTCACCGAAAGAACACCTCGGTCTACCTTTGAGCTTGAGAGACATCTTTAGTTTGGAATTTTAAGCATCGAGTTGCCATCGTGCAATTTATTATATTTTCTTACACATTTATAATTCATTTTCCACTTTATAACAACATTATGGACAACGAGAAAAAAGCTTGAGTGAGACCAAGGGTTCTAGCTCACCGTTCGGATGTATTGGGAATTTAGTCCGACAAGTGAATCTGAGAGAAGGATCGGGAACTATCATTGGCCAAGCTTCGTGTAGAGACCTACAAACATTAGCATCAAACCGGCAAAAGAGGTTATTAAGATTACATACTCTATCTATACATGATATTACACCTCATTTTTTTTACACGCGCGTGTTGCGATCTAATGCACAACATTTGTTCTGAGATATGCATGCTAAACACTAAAGCGGCCGAGAGAGTATGACACATGATGTAATCCGGGATCTACTTGGTGTGAAATTAGACATGACTAACTATGCAAGATAGTTTTGCATTTACACTTGAACACTATCAACTTAGAAGCTTAATTACTTAAATCATAATCAACATAACTCTTGGTGGAATGTAGAACTTAATAAACCGAACCGACTCAAAGATTTATTGAGACGCCTTTCGGCAAACACACGAGTTTGTAGCAATGGTCGATCAATTGATTAACAAGTTACCATTATGCCTAATATAAGACTTGTATATATTAAATGTGTGATAACCGAATCGGGAACAAGAGATTCATAAGCCAGCGGCAACTCGGTGATGTACTAGAAGAAAGAGACAGTGACTTGGATTTCTTTACTCTTTCATAATAGATTTTACACCAACACATTTGACAATCTTGAAATGTGATGAAAATCTTTATTATCATGTGATTCATTTCGAAATACATTCGATAGAAGCGGATATACTTGACGATAAAATGAAGTTAAATACAGTTACAAGGCGTGACGAGATCTTGTGACATAAAATGAAATCTTGAAGGTATGGTTATCCTTTTATTTAAATAATAATCATAATAATGACTATATGCACCAACTTTACATCTCATTGTTTATGTCTTCATTATTTATATTCTTTATGCGATTGCTTTTATCTCGGTTTAAGTATTCTTGAGAACATGCAATTATTTGTTGTTCGTGGAAGTGAGTGGGCGTGAAAATATGTAATGGAGTTTCAAGACACAGGTTGCTTCAACAAGCGTAGAGTGCAATCATAAAAAGCGAGATTTTGTTTATTTAAGGTGGATACATAGAAGATCCCGATTTGCAAGGTAATTCATCATTTCTTTAACTTCATTTCTTGCATTAACAATCTCAATCACAATAACATAATGATATCGATGGTCGAGTAATGCTTGCATTTGAGGCTTTTGGCTTCTATTGCCGTAATGCTTGCATTCATAACCAATCGATGTATCACTATGTACAAAATCGTAACCTTTACAAAAAATGATTGGAATATTGTTATTGTTATTGTGCTATATGAACTTCGAGAAGATGTGATGTGTAAATTGTTTATATGCAAGAACAATTATGTTACTTGATATGGTGAGCCACCCGGACAAAGCGTTTAGTCCACCATAGGTGACAATATGGGTCTCGGGCGGGTTTAGGTAACGAGTGGGGTTGAGGCGTTGAGTTGGCACAGAGCAGTTTTGTTTTGACAAGTGGCGAGATTGGACTACTTTGCCTATGAAATTGGTTTTGATTTTGTCCATGAGATACTCCTTAACTTTAGTTTGTGACTCTTGATTACTTTATATATCGTCGATTATATTAGTTTATCTTTTCGGTGTCAATAGTTGAGAAAATATATCGTCGTTACATTCATGTTTGAAAAGCAGCGACACTATGATATCAAACCTAAAAAATATAGCAGGCCTAGTGCTTGTTCGCTTGGGAACAAAATCCTTGTACCTAATAAATGTGGAGATAAAGTCCTAGGCTACCGATATTCGCATAGTTCGAAATCAATCGAAGTTTGATGCTAATTAACGACCCAATAGGAAGCGAGTTTCGACAGTCTCATGGCGGTGGCACCTTCTATGGTTAGTATATATTTTTTCAATTCTCCGAATTAGATTGCTTTATATTTTCCGGAAGGTGCTCTATTTGACCAAACATTCTCGCATGTGAAAATTTTCTAGCTAGTATTTTTTTGTAGCAATTATTTGACCAAACATTCTCACATGTGGATAACCTTCATAATATAAAATTTTGCACGTGCGACAGTGCTGACATCACTAGCCTTGATTGATAAAAGATACTTGAATTTTTTGTGGTTTTAATCGATTGATTCTTTCTGTGTTTTTTGGGTTGATTTTGGATTTTAATTGATCAAGTTCGTGAATTTGGGTACATTGCAGTGATAATTGTGTGATTGATTCGGGGTTAATGTTTGTTGGTATTTGGTTCTGGTTTTTGATTTGCAGGTGGATACCCTTTTGAATGAATTCAAAGAAAGTCAAATGAATTCCTTTTCAGCTTTTGTAATTGAATGAATTGTATTGCAGGTCCTGGTTAAAAATGTTCCTCTGGTCCCTGGCAGATCTGTTTCCGATTAATGTGGACTGCTTCTCTACAAAATGTGTTTCAGGTTTGGCAACAATGCCTCTTCTAGGGCCAATAACAACTCATTTGAAGGACAGACTTGTGGGGGAAAGAGAAAATGTGTTTTGAATTTTGGCAACCCTAAAGGCAATGTGAAAATTACATCACATAGCATCGGTCATGGGGCATGATACACGAGCTTATCTGGAAACATCAACACTTTGATTTGCAATGACACGACACTTTGCCAAAACGTTGGTGAACAAAATATAGCTTCACCAGCAGTTGTTGAAGAATTATGCACCAATGAAGCTCAAATGGAGGATTTACAAGAGGAAGAGAAGGCAATACGTGGAAAAGACGAGCAGCTAGTTATTGATGAATGCAGGTTATGTCTGAAATAGTTGTGTCTTGCCGATCACAAGATTTCACATATGTTATATTCGTTCAAGAAGTTTGTGGTATACCAGCTAGAATAATTAGAAGTCACTGTTTGGTCCTACTTCTTACTAGTGAAGAAAGTTTATTCACACGTGAAGTTCAAAGTATATGCTCATGTCTAAATGTACGTGTATTTACTAGTGAAAAAGTTTTTATGCACGCGAAGAAAAAAGTATATGCTCATGTATAAATGTACTTTTATATACTAGTGAATATAGTTTATTTAGATGCAAATAAAAAGGTTTATAAACGGACGTTTATTCACTAGTGAAGAAATTTATTCACACACGAAGGAAAAAGTATATGCTCATGTATAAATGTATATGTATTTTACTAATGAAGAAAGTTTATTAACACGCGAAGAAAAAATTATATGCTCATGTAGTATTTAATAGTGAAGAAATTATTATTCACACGCGAAGAAAAAAGTATATATTCATGTATAAATGTACGTGTAATTGCTAGTTGACGGATTTTATTCACACACGAAAGTATATCCTCATGCATAAATTATGTACGTGTATTTTACTAATGAAAAAAGTGTATTCTTACTCGAAAAAAAATGTATTTTACGTGTATTTTCGCGCGTGAAAATTATGAGTAAGATTGAAGCTTTGAACTTACTAGCATCTTTTTTATTCTAGAGGTGAAAAAATATGAGATATTGATATTTAATAGATTGTTATTTAAGTTTTGCCGTAATATCTTCGCATGAAAATTATGAGCAAAGATTGAACCTTTATATTAAACTTCTTGGTTGTTGTTACCATCTTTGGTCGTATATGAGGTGTAACGATGGCTCTTTGCTTTCTCGGTTTGTTGATGCGGGGTTGTTTAAGAATTGATGTGTTGTTACTTTTAAAGTCGTTGTAAATTCGTTTTGAACAAGTAAATTTGTAATGTTGGGTTCAACAATGATGTTTGTTGCTAAATAAATCACATTCATTTGTTAACTATGTTGATACCAAAGAAAAAAAGTAGTATAAGATGTGTGAAGAAATTCTTACAAAACTTAAATATCTTTACGCAAGTTGGTCACATGTGAAATATGTCTTGCATATTTTAGTGATGCGTGAACAACTTGGTCATATGTGAAACTATATGTCTTGTAGCATTTTAAGATGCGTGAAAAACTTGTTCACATGTGAAAATATGTCTCGTAGTTTGTACCACGTGATGGTCTCGGCCAATGGCGCATGGATCTTTCTTGATTATACATAAACATCTTCATTTAACTACAAATGATTGATTAAGATTGTATAAATCCTATATTTCTTTCTTATTTCATTTAACCCCAAACACATTTCTTTCTTGACAACAATACTTGATACCCAATCCCAAACACCGGACTACCCACAGAAGCCATACACAGTCCTTCCTTGCCTCTTTAGATATATTGATGTTTAATATGCGATTATTTAAGTTTTGCAATAAATATCTTTGCGCGTTAAAATTATGAGCAAAGATTTAAGCTTTGATCTTACTAGCGTACTTTTTATACTAGAAGTATAAAAATAGAAATATTGATATTTAATATATAGTTATTTAAGTTTTGTAAGAATATCTTCACATGTGAAAATTATAAGCAATGATTGAAACTTTGATCTTACTAGCATATTTTTATACTTGAAGTGCAAAAATAGGAGATTTTTTGTTTTCGTAAACGATTACTTAAGTTTTGTAAGAATATCTTCACATGTGAAAATTATAAGCAAGGACTAAAGCTTTGATCTTACTAGAATATTTTTTTACTGGGAGTGCAAAAATAGGAGATATTGATGTTTAATAGATGATTATTTAAGTTATGTTAGAATATTTTCACATGTGAAAATTAGTAGCAAGGATTGAAACTTTGATGTTACTATCGTACTCTTTATACAAGAAGTGTAAAAATAAGAGATATTGATGTTTAATACACGATTATTTACGTTTAGTAATAATATATTCGTGCGTGAAAATTATGAGTAAGAATTGAAGTTTTGATGTATTTTTTATACTAGAAGTGCAAAAATAGGAGATATTGATGTTTAATGAGCGATTATTTAAGTTTTGTAAGAATATTCACATGTGAAAATTATGAGCAATAATTGAAAACTTTAATCTTACTAGCGTATTTTCTATACTAGAAGTGCAAAATAGGAGATATTAATGTTTCATAGGCGATTACTTAAGTTTTGTAAGAATATCTTGGCGTTTGAAAATTATGAGCAAGGATTGAAACTTTGATCTTACTAGCCTAATTTTTTTCTTGGAAGTGCAAAATAGGAGATATTGATTTTAATAGATGATTATTTAAGTTATGTTATAATATTTTCACATGTGAAAATTATGAAAGCAGGATTGAAGCTTTGATGTTACTATCGTACTATTTATACTAGAAGTGTAAAATAAGAGATTGATGTTCAATGATTATTTAAGTTTTTTAAGAATATCTTTATGTGTTGAAGTTTTGATGTATTTTTTATACTAAAAGTGCAAAATAGGAGATATTGATGTTTAATAGATGATTATTTAAGTTTGGTAATAAATATCTTCACATGTGAAAATTATGAAGCGATGATTGAAGCTTTGATCATACTAGCTTATTTTTATACTAGAAGTGCAAAAATAAGAGATATTAATGTTTCATAAGCGATTACTTAAGTTTTGTAAGAATATCTTGTATGAAAATTAGAAATGAATGAAGCTTTGATCTTGGTAGCCTAATTTTTTTCTTGGAAGTGCAAAATAGGAGATATTAATGTTTAATAGGCGATTATTTAAGTTATGTTAGAATATTTTCACATGTGAAAATTATGAAGCGAATTGAAGCTTTTGATGTTACTATCGTACTATTTATACTAAGTGTAAAATAAGAGATATTGATGTTCAATAAATGATTATTTAGGTTTTGTAAGAATATCTTCGATGCGTGAAAATTATGAAATGATTGAAGTTTTGATGTATTTTTTTTACTAAAAGTGTAAAATAGGAGATATTGATGTTTAATAAATGATTATTTAAGTTTTGTAACGAGATATCTTCATGTGAAAATTATGAGCAGGATTGAAACTTTTATCTTACTAGCATAATTTTTTCTTGGAAGTGCAAAATAGGAGATCTTGATGTTTAATAGGCGATTATTTAAGTTATGTTAGAATATTTTCACATATGAAAATTATGAGCGAGGATTGAGCTTTAATGTTACTATCATACTATTTATATTAGAAGTGTAAAAATAAGAGATATTGATGTTTAATACGATTATTTAAGTTTTATAAGAATATCTTCGTGCATGAAAATTATGAACAAGGATTGAAGTTTTGATGTATTTTTATCTGAAGTGCAAAAATAGGTGATATTGATGTTTAATAATCGAATATTTAAGTTTCGTAAGAATATTCACATGTGAAAATTATAATGACGATTGAAGCTTTGATCTTCTAAAAATATTTTATACTAAAAGTGCAAAATAGGAGATATTAATGTTTAAAGGCGATTATTTAAGTTTTGTAAGAATATCTTGTGTAAAAATTATGAAGCGAGATTGAGCTTTGATCTTCTTAGCGTATTTTTATCTTAGAAGTGCAAAAATAAGAGATATTGATGTTTAATGAGCGATTATTTAAGTTTTGTAGAAATATCTTGGCGTGAAAATTATGAAGAATGATTGAGCTTTGATCTTCTAGCGTATTTTTTATAAAGAAATGCAAAGTTGGAGATATTAATGTTTAATAGAGCGATTATTTAAGTTTTGTAAGAATATCTACGCGTGAAAATTATGAGCGGATTGAAGTTTTGAAACTTACTAGCGTATTTTACGCTTGAAGTGTAAAATTGGATATATTGATGTTTAATATATGTCTCGGTCACATGTGAAAAAACATGCAAAACTATATGTCGTGAACTTACTAAGATGCGTGAATAAACTTGGTCGCGTGTGAAAAATATGCCTGTAGCTTTTAAGATGTGTAAACATCTTCGTCACATGTGAAAATATGTGTCTATGTCTCGTAGCTTGCGTCTGTCTTTCATGACAGTACAAGTTTGTATCTCGGGTCGTAACGACCTCTTATAATTTACACTTACATGGGTTTGACCCAAGTTGACCTAAAGCCTTCACTGAACTCCGGAGTTGACCCACATTAGCTAGCTTTAGGGGTATGCCAAGCTTACATCACCAAAAGTTAGCCACTGGAACCGCAGAGATAAAAGCTGCAGCTGCTTTACATGGCAACGACATGCATAGTTTTTTAGTTCCAAAATGTTTTAGTTCTGAAAGATATAATAAATAAAAAACAAAAAATACGTAATGTACCTCCAGAGAACCATATCGCAGTAAAGAAGCTAGGTCTCAACATATTTAGGCAAAGTTACTTTCCCTAAATAAATTTGCTGCATCTCCTCCCTCCATATCTGTACCAGCCAAATGCAATTAAAATCAGATAACATTTTCTAGAACCCCGAATGGCCCCTGATGGACAACACTAGTATGCATGCCAAAATATGACTAAAGAAGTACACTTTGAAAGATGATTATGTAATTCATACTACATACCATGTCACGGAATTCAAGTCGGATATGTGGCACATTAGTCTTGTGAATATCATTTCCATCTGGTCCTCTCTTGTAGTACTCGGCCCAATCCGATTGGGACTGAAAAAGAAAACCGATTACCATGTAAAATTCAGACATTTTATGCAGAACCATAACAAAAAGGCGTCATTTTGTAATTCAAAAAACATAACTAAAAGAATGTAAATTATACCTTTAGATCATGTGAGAAACCTGATTGGTATACTGAATTACGAGCAATCTCACATAGATCACAAGCACTTAACTTACACACCTGCGAAAAGAAATGGTTAGTTTATCGCCTTCTAAAGTCATCAAACACTACGGTTGGCAAGAAGGGTAATAGGTCAAAACGGGACTTTCGGCAATTTCAACCATTTTACCCTGTTCTCCTTTGCGTAAATTTTAATTCGACATGTTTAAGATATAGAGTAGAATGCTTACAGAAGCAGCAATCTGTATTCCTCCACCGAGGCTCTTTTTCGAGTGGATTTGTAGCGGGTCATCGATGAACAAAGACACATTGAGGCCACGTAGGAAAAACATTGGGAAAGGGTTAGATGATAATCAAGAAATAAGGAGTTGTTGCTCAACGGAGACATGGCAAGATCAATCTGACGACAAAGTCAGAGATAATCAGATATACTTCAAATTAAGACACCGAAATGAAAAGGTAACAAAAAACAATCACTTTTTTTATGTTACTTGTGCAAGATAGTAAAGATATTGAAGTACAAGAGATTTTATTAGATTGATCCCATGTGCAATGTTATGAGTTGTAAGAAATGTAGCAGCAAGATGATCAATGTCGCCAGCCTGACAAATAAATAACTCTTTAAGGTAAGTCAACAATCAATAATATCAATAAAGAGGTAAAGGGTCTGCAATACATACCTCGCCACAATGAGGACGGAATCTGATGGTATTCATGTCTTTTTATTCACGGAGCTGTGACATAACATCAACATACTCAGAATTCATAATTTTTTATCTTGCGGATTCAGTTAAGCATGCGGATTGTTTATGATGTTGTGCATAAGGATACTTGCCTTGTTTAGGGTATAGAGGTTGGCATAGCAATAGTATACGTAGTATGAGAAGGCGGGGTTGAATATATTGGTCCACTGTGATGGCGTTGGCATGTGCTTTGTAGGGCGTCTTTCAGGTTTGCTCTCATCATCCACCAAATCCAATCCTACAACCTGCAATATAAAATAACATATCATTGGGATACTATATCAACAAAACATACAGATGAAATGAACAGCGTGTCATTTTATATGGTTAAGAACTTAAGATAATGCAGGACACAGGAACGTAGAAAAGATTGCAAGTTTGAAGAGCCATACCTTTTTCAGAAATACATGCAACTGAGGATGTGAGCTTGGGTCGACTGTAACCTCAAAGACAGGAAGGAATATGTTGTCAAGGATGGTCTGAAATGATGTGACAATACCCATTTCCTTGTATATATTGTAAAGTCGTGGAAGCTGCAAAAACGTTATGTTCCATAAATTTAACATTAATACAATTCTGCATGTGAAATGTGAATATAAATGTCCTTGATAAGTACCTGAATCAACCAAACAACATTATCGCTGTAGAGTTCGTTATTCACAATCCAACTTGCCAAATTGTCCCACTCACTTTGCTTTCTCCCATATATGGAAATTCTGTATTCAGCCATCTGTAAAACGTAACATCTTTAGATACAAGAAATATTAACCATCAAGATTATACAACTCAGAACTACAAGTACTATCTTGCGACTAGAACAGATGAATAAGACTCACTTCAACACTACGGGAAAGTGTTACTATTGTAATAGAAAAAGAATTTGCAAATCGCTAAAAACATTCAGAAGTCAAAACTTACTTGATATTTACTCGCATCAAGATCCGAAAATACTTGCTTTGTCAACTCAGCAAGAAAGCGGCCTGACAAAAAGAGTATTTATACAAGTTTAAATCATGTTTCTATTAAATTCTGACGCCATCAGCTGAAACGGATGAAGCTTACCTTGGATCAGATTATCTTCAAGAAAATCTCCCTAAGCCTACTCTGACCGCAGGGATTGTACTTTTCTGAGCTAGGAATTCTTTGTCAGCATTCAGCATCAAATGAAGGTTGAATTTCTTGATATAGAAGCGAGTCGAAGTCAATGATAGCGTACTCTCAAACCAATTACAAAACATTATAAACACTGAAACACAATATAAGAGTATCTACCTGTTCCAGAAGACCAAGACGGTGATGACATACTGTTCGTGTATTCCCAGCAGCTATCACTTTAAGGATGTGATGCAGGTCGGTGAAAAAAGTTGTTGCATCAGCGACAGGAAAAAGCTTCTCTTTTGCTGAACCAAAAAAAAAAGTTAAAGACTCTCTGAAATACTTAAAGACACGAATAAGTATTGATTCTATAAATCGAAGGATCTTACAATCTTTATATGCATAAACATGAATGACTCCATCTTTATATGCATAATCAGATAAGAGACCAGTACACGCAAACACATAAAAGAAAATGGTGTAAGTAGATGAGATGAGCCAAGCGTGCGTGGCTAACCTGTACGCGCATCTGCTGTTGCACACGTGGGTGTAACAGCTATTCTTGGAGCTGATGCCGGCGTTGTTCTAATTCTCTTTGCAGCATGTCTTATTTGACTGGGCATATGTGAATCAGAAGTGTCTGAAATGACAGTGACCTAAACCTGCAAATAAGTACCCAGTGCAAAAATAGCGTGCTGCATAACACATCTGGACTTCACATTAAATAAAAATAACACACAGGATGACCTATTCTGAGTTTAAATGACGAATTACAATGCTACTAAAGTCTCGCTGACCTTGGTGTTCACCTGACGACGTCGTTGTGGATTTACCATCTGCTATTTCAGGCTGTGTAGTGAGATCAAGTGCACCCATAGTGACAGTACCATAAGCAATTTAATAAGGGGCTTATTATTTGTTTTAGAAATTCAAGAAGCATACAAGTATTCACATATGCAAAACCCAAAACACCCTCTAAAACCAGATGAACACAAACCGACAATATTTTCTTTGAAAAGTTATCTAGTTTACATGTGCAGTAAAAAGTTAGTGTTTAAATGTAGCAACTATACAGTCTCATGTTCAAATAGTTTGCGGAATTCATTCATATCATTTACATTTAAGAAGGTTTTGAGTATCTTTTGATATGTAATGCAGGGAAGGAGCAATGCTACTAAGCTTACTCCAGTTCAATTTGGGGATGTAACATGTTAATCTTTAATTCAGGAGCGCTGATTACGTTTGTAACCCATAAGTGTTTACGCTAAAAGTGCTGCTTTCTTCTTGTGTAAGATTAATGGAAATGACTAATTCTAAATTTAAATGTCGTAGATGCAACTTGAAGTAGCACATAAATCAAACCTGTGCCATAAAACTAGATTTTCTTTGACATGTATAAGACCATAATAAGCAAAGAAAAATAGAACAACAATGCTCCTAAAAACAATAGCTTTGTATATTTCTATGTAATCGTTTACTCTAGCAATATTATAAATGGCGTCTTAAAATAGGGATAAAAACTAGTCCAAGACTCCAAATAACCGAACTTCATGATGCTAATATTTACATATATCTGGTTTTAATAGGACAAATTATGCGCTACACCCTAAAACATTACAATAACCTTACGAGAAGTCATACTGAGGCTTCTTGGGGGAAGAGTTATTGTCAGGTTTTTGGGTTGCGGAGGCAAGTAAAACTTGAAGAGACGAGCCCTCTACATCTTTGTGTGCTTGGCCTCTTATAATCTGCCATTCACAAATACAAGAAGAAAATTGCGAATCAAGTGATTATGATGTTTTAAAAACTAGCTATAAAACATAATCAAAACACACTGGATTTTCTTTGCTTAAAACTTTGTGTTGCAAATAATCACACTTAAGTAAATGAAACATCGTCAGAAGTTCAACAAAGTGATAAAGCAGTTTTTAAGGCTGGGGCATTAATAAAGTGCTTAGACATTATCTCATTTAAGATCATTTTCCGACACAATATACGTTTCGGTTTATTATTTTGTTCCAGTGGATTAATTGAACTAAGGTAAATAACTTCTCTATTTTGTTTGAAGGTGACAATCCAAGTATATGAAACCAAAATTTTATGATAGAAAACAAGAAAAATACAGAGACGATGGGAATAATAACAGTAAGGAAATACATGTGTAAGGTCTACATTGGTTACCTTTGATGCCCACCGCCTCTCAGCCTGTTGACACACATCTCTGATATCACGTCCAGACATCCTGAATTGTAAATAATATAGTTAAAAGCAATAAACTTAAGTACAAAATGTATAACTTACAGGAAAATAACATGCAGTTTATCATCTAGCCAACACCAACTCTCAGTAAATAATTACTTGGACATTGTGTCCTATTCTTACCACATTGGTACTTGATGTATTACTACCATGTACAAAGCATTACACACGTACAGCGCCAATGGAGTAGTTTCCATAAAAAAATAAGAAAATATATTAAGAAACAAGTAATAGAGACTTACTCTTCGGTAGCCACAGCCAATTCAGCTAACTCGGTTTTCGCTAACTGCTTTGCATATTGAGCTACTATTTCCTGACGTGTTTGCTGATCAGGCAGGCCAAATGTAATCATGGAGTCAAACCCACTGAAAAAGAGTTGGGAATAAGTTAAAGGCACACCAAAAACATTGTCTGAAATAACTTTCTTATTTATATACAAAATACTATCCGAAAAGTAAGTAAAATTGCACCTTAATAGAGCAGGATCAAGATCCTGTTTCTTATTAGTTGCAGCTATCACCACTACTTTTTTGTCCTGCTTAAATCCATCAATCTGCAAAGAAGAGTAAACATATATGGTAATGTCAGCAGCACAGCTTATTTTCTTACCAGATTTAAGGTCAACCCATATGAAAATAAATGTTACCTGACTAATATAACCGATAAGATTCTACGAGTAGCTTCATGAGTTTCACTATCACGTGAAGTAGCGAAGGAATCAACCTTTTATAAATAAAGAAAATGGTCAAACAAGAAAGATATTACTCCGTAGATCTTAGACATATTCGCAAGAGAAAAGAATGAATGGTCACAGAAGTCGAGATTTGTTTACATCAGTACCTCATCAAGGAATATGATTGCACCATTGGGAATTTCGTTGGCAAGTGTAAACACTTTCCCCAACAACCTTTCACTTTCGCCAAAATATTTTGACATGATCACCTCCAATGGCACATATAACAATGGGGCACCCTGCGTAACATAACCCTTTTAGTAAACCATTTGACTTGAGTTCTACAGAAAAGGATCTTATAAACATACTATTCATTTTTTAAGAGTAAATGTCGCCATGTTGTTTCTGACTGAAAAAATGTGGAGGTAGACTCGTATCCTGGAAACCTAATACATGTCCGATTCTATTAAGATACGGAGGTTAGTATCAGGGCACCTAATATCATAAGCGGTCAATGATTCTTGCACAAACATATATGCAAACTGTTCACTAACCATTCTGTTCATAATAAACATTGGTGCCACTGTATATTCAAATGGAAAACATAGATATGTTTTGTCAAATTTCATCCAAAACTGGAAAACCAAATAAGATAAATTGCAAAGACAACCTATGTAAAAAACAATCTGATTTAAGCACACAAATCAAAAATCAATGTGACAACGTTGCAAGAATTCATATGGCACACATTCACTTCAAGTTTAATGATATAAGCCTATCCTAAAATGCTACAAGTATAGGAGTAACAGAGGCCAGCACATATAAGTATCTATTGCCATGCCCAAAATTCAGAAATGATAGCAATGAGACAAACAATTTAGCGCTTGATTTGCTATAAAACGTGCACATGATGTCTTCCTAGTACCTGATGTTCAAGCAAGAAACATATGGACATTAGTTTCAGGCTATCAGCTAAGATAGCTTTAATAGTGATACACTAGAGTTCATTTGAGACGGAAATTGAGTTATAATCAAACAAACTCTTACTACATTCTCAATGAACTTGGTAGCTTGTAAAAAATGTAATAATGATAAACTAATTGCCATCTTCTATGTATAATTAAATTCCACATATAGCATTGTTACATACACCCAGAAAGTATAGATGAACGTGTTAAAGTCAAGAGATAAACCAGGTGGGCCTTCAAAAAGTACTGCACGAGGTCTATTTGTCTCAAACTTGCACCGAGTTCCACGAGCAATCTCATCATAAACCTCAGGACTCAGCAGAGCCAGCAGTATCGTATCTTCTATGTCTCTACACATAAACAATCAGCAGATCAAAAGCTTATCTAAAACTGAGCCCTGGCCTGCTATCTTTCAGCAATGGACAATTAGAAATGTGTTTGTTATACAAATTGAGAGGTTTAGTTACTTAATATCTCATGAGTACTCACAAACAATCCATTTCTGCTGGTTGACACGTATCCATTTTATATTACAGCAAATAAAATTTACAGAGGTGTGGTAGAGCTATGATATTACAACGTTATAGTAAGTTCCGTACCTTTTCTGCTGAGTATAGCCAGCAATGTTTTCCCATGATATCTCAGATTTTGAGTCCTCTATTTTAGGTTCCTTGAGTCCATAGATCTTTACCCCCATCCCCTCTAGACTAGTGATTGACTTATCCATGGACGGTGTTGGAGCGGTTTCCCCTCTCCTATCCACAATCCTACTCTGTCCACTTCCTGCCAATTTTATCCATGCTCGTTTGACTAGAATCATGGTTCATTGCCCGACCATCGATTCCTGTCTCTTCTGAAAGAGGGGAATCAGAATTCTTGCTATCACCTAGTTTTGAAGTACTTCCATTGTGTTTTTCCTGCTGCTCAGTAACATCAGGACAAGGATCTGTAGGCAAGAAGCATAGTTCATCCTGTGAGATATCTGAATCACTAAAGGCTGAATCCTTCTCAATGGTTGTAATGTCAACTTCATCATCTTCATTAGTGTGATTCTTTCACCTGCAAGAATTCAAGTAACAAACTAGAAAGTCAGTCCAGAGAGTTCCAGCTACAATAGGAAGTATTCATTTCAAATAGAGGTAGCAATTTACGTGACCGGTCAAAGAGAAAAGGGTTGGGTTGACCAGCCAAGATTTGTTTTTGGTTTATATTTCTAAAACAGTTACCTGGTTTAGATATAATTACAAACTATATAATTAAACCAATAATCTTAATTTTTGTCGAACAGGTTGTGACTTGTAAGCATTTGGAAGACCAATTTTGGGTAAATGGTAGAATATGGTCAGTTTTTCACCTCTAATAATACCTTTTCAGTATCTGGCACCAAGTCAAATTCATCTTCACGTTCAACATACTCCTCGTTTTCCTCGAGTTCCTTGAAATCTGGGGCAAATGCACTCCAATTCTCAGTATAGTCTTTGGCCCATATGTAAACTAAGCCAGTTAACGACACCGAAAAGACAATAGGATGAACCGGGTGCCAAGCCAAATCCATCAAGGCTTCCTTTGGACCTTCAAGAATTTTCACAAGATGTCCGGCCCTATCCCAAATGTATATTTTGTGCTCACCTTTACTAGCAGAACCTCCAACTATCCATTCACCATCACCACTAAATCATGGTGCTTTCCAGTGAACTTTGGTTATAGAATCTTGAAACTCTCGGAAAAGTGTTAAACACTTCAATCCGGTAGCCTTTAACATTTCAACCTCATCTGGGGCATCCAGTACCTCATCAAGGGCTTTAAGTGGATCTTTTAAGGGCAAAAGATTTTGATATATTCTAATTGTACGATCACTCGAATTTGTAAGAAGATAGTGCCCGTCCCTGCTGAATACTATATTCTTTATCACCGCACCACCCGTAATTGGGACAATCCCACGAACCTGATTGTTTTTATAATCAATTATGAGGATTTCCCCCACCGAGTTTCCTACATAGACCAGATCCCCATACTTGTTGAAGCATGTTGCTGTTGGTGTATAATGCGCTGACCCATCTGTAAACTTGTTGCGTGATGAAGGAGCAACCCCACTGGCTTTGTCAGATATGGATATGGGAAGTGTAGTTGTGGTTTTGCTGCACAAATCAACAATCATGGGAGCAGAGGAGAAGGGGCAAACTAGGCAAAGAGTTAATTTGGGAGAACCACCACCAGGGTGTAAACGAGCTTGTAAGGGGGTTTGTTGTAGTGTTGTTTGGTATATCTTTTCTCCCTTTACAACGTTCTATAGACTTAAAGACTTATCTGCAGCTTAAACAAGTATGTGGTGACCGTCCTTTTACCAGCAAACACTTGTTATGGCAGCAACACAATCCTTATCCCTTAGTTCTTTGGCGATACCTCGTGTCTCAAAGTCCCATATAACACAGCTTCCATCAGAACACCCAGCTGGGGAAAAAAAAAGGCATGATAGGTATTAGTGATACCACCCATGGATTGATGGACATTATATATTCCTAAAGAAGTACAAAAATGTACAAGGTTCAAAGTTTCAATAGAGCTTAAAGATTAGATGGAATGACTGATAAACCCTTCAACGCATAAATTAACAAATAAACTAAAATAGTGTCGGGATGAGTGTATTGAAGGTTATAATTGTGACTAGAATAATCAGATGATCAGTTAATTTGGACTATGACTAGCCAGCCAATTTTACTCTACTGAATGCTTAGTTTTTGTACAACATGTTATCAGCTTCTCCTAAATCTGATTATTTTGAACCTGAATTATAAGAAAATAATGATAATAACTTGCTATATGATGTCTTATAGCAGATCCTTAGCATGCTCTATGCCTAACTGACAAATTTCCAGCTCAACTGACAGATCACTTCTTTGATTGATACTTAAAATAACTTATTTCAGTAACTCAAATAATACAAAATTAGTATTCTACATGATATGAAAGTTTGTGAGCATTGTCTAACAACTTCAGAAAGTCAAAACTTAAAAGTTACAAGACTTGTATAAAGCCCAAATTGTTTTATAACAGTAATAATAATTTAATCTGTTACAAATGTAAGAACAATAATGCATTGTAAATCAGTCACTTGCGTCACAAAACACTAAACCCCACATGCATTACTAGATACTATTAAAGCGAAAAAACACAGCAGTTCCTGAACACTTAATGACGTCTACCAGTTGTAAATGGCCAGAGATCTTTCTGGAAGTAGTCTCTACCCTTGGTTAGATGTATGACTGTCTACTTCATACCTGCCCCGTACCCCGCATCAGTCGATTAGGTGTTGTTGTTCTAGTAGGTGTACATGCAACATTAAGCTTGAGCATGGACAACTGTATTGAGGTAAAAGCCAAGTAACGAACCACAAGTTGTGAAGGGATATAGTGGAGTACATCGACAAAATATAGAAAAAGATATCACATATATCCTTTATATTTTCATCTAGGGACATTAAAAACACAGCAACATTTACTCAAATTTCATGCAAAAATGAACTAGTCCATTGTTATCGTCATGTAACATTTGCTCAAACAGAACTCAGTGAACAAACCTTGGGCAGGCTACATGGAGGTCAGGACATACCCCCTAAAAAATAGCAATGCAAAGAGCATGAAAGAAATTCTTATTTGTAATGTGTGCACTAAATTTATTGTAGATTAAAGAGTATTCAAACACTTAAGACTTTGGTTCGACTGAATGGCAAGTGATATCGGTATCACATAAACACCGTATGGAGTAAAAATAGAAAACACACGGATATTTGATTACCAGCAAGAAGAGTATTCAAACACGTAAGACTTTGGTTCGACTGAATGGCAAGTGATATCTTTCAAATATTGATATAAACCCCCTAGAACTTCACGACTTAACTGGTCCTATCTCAATTCGATTAAACTACCCATATTCCATGGGATGAAACTGCTTTGACGGGTTTCTTACCATCCCATATTCCAGCTCTAAAAATCATTCTCTTTACAAATATTTAATCATTGTAACAAGATAGTTTTGATAATCATTTGTGAGGCAACCCAATTAAATCTGCACTACCCATTACGACTGAACCTTCTTTGACCTGATAAGAAATTGTAACAAGATAGTTTTGTATTCATATTTAACTGACCGCTTGATCGCACAAAACTACCCATTCTAACCCGAGCACCTTTGACCTATTACTTACACGCCAAAATTGCCACCTTTAAAATCCATCCCATTCAAATATAGTAAGTTATTGTCTTATTGCAATACAAGATAGTTATTGTATTCCTATTTAACCAAATCGTTTTGATCTGCATAAAACTAACCATTTTGAACTGAACCCGCTTTAACCACCGATATGAATAGAGGTAGAAAAGACCCGGAGACATCAAGCCGGAAACACTCTTAGGAACCTTTTTCTAATGCATTGCCAAAAACCAATGAGTACTATCAATGCTAATTATGGATCATAACTCGTTGCAAACAGAACATAATTAACTACGGAATATCAAAATAATGGAAATACTTACTTTTCTCCGTTCCATGCAATTATATCCACTTATAACCTGAAAACTTCCACCGATAATCTTCACAATCTTAAATCCGTTATTAATGTCAAAACTTCATTTCTAACTAAACTTATACGCACTTATAACCGCAAAAATCAATTACTTACTAATATTTTTCACACGTGAAGATAATATAATCCAAACTTAAATCCGCTAAAAACATCAAAACTTAATTCCTTGATGATATCTTCACACGTGAAGATGCTCTTACCAAACTTAAACCATCCAAAATTCAGCTAAAAACATCAAAATTAATTCCTTGATGATATCTTCACACGCGAAGATGTTCTTAATAAACTTAAATCATCAAAAATTCCGCTAAAAACATCAAAACTTAATTCCTTGATGATATCTTCACACGCGAAGATGCTCTTACCAAACCTAAATCATCAAAAATTCAGCTAAAAACATCAAAACTTAATTCCTATATGATATCTTCACACGTGAAGATGCTCTTACCAAACTTAAATCATCCAAAATTCAGCTAAAAACATCAAAACTTAATTCCTATATGATATCTTCACACGTGAAGATGCTCTTACCAAACTTAAATCATCAAAAATTCAGCTAAAAGCATCAAAACTTAATTCCTTGATGATATCTTCACATCTTCACACGTGAAGATGCTCTTACCAAACTTAAATCATCCAAAATTCAGCTAAAAACATCAAAACTTAATTCCTTGATGATATCTTCACACACAAAGATGCTGTTAATAAACTTAAATCATCAAAAGTTCCGCTAAAAACATCAAAACTTAATTCCTTGATGATATCTTCACACGCGAAGATGCTCTTACTAAACTTACATCATCCAAAATTCCGCTAAAAACATCAAAACTTAATTATTTGATGATATCTTCACACGTGAAGATACTCTTACTAAGCTTATATCATCAAAAATTCCGCTAATTAACTAGCTTATAACAACTAAAACCTAATTAGTAATCTGTATATTCACATGTGAAATATGTACAAATTAATCAATTCTAATAAGTTCAAACACGTAACAATTATAAATTATACAATAAAATTTAATCAAAAATATCTTCTTCATCAAACTCACCTTCTGATGACCTAATTTAATTAATATATCCTTCTTCATCAGTAATATTTGTCGAATTTTATGTTTTTATGATCAAGTAATATTCCGGTGATGATTCCTGTAGCGATTCCGATAGAAGACGGTGTTTGATTGTATTAGAAAGTGAACGACGGTGGAAATCGGTTGTAGAAGGTGAAGCGGTGGTTCGATTTGGCGGTGAAGCGGTCGTTTGAACGACGGTGGTTGTGATCGGAGATTATTGAAGTTAGTTGGATTGGAGAGGATAGTTGTGTGTTTTCACGTTCACGGTATATGATGTGTGTTTTTTTTCCACTACATATTAGATGTGGGTCGGTAATTACAAAAATACCCTTGGTTAGTGTAAATGTTAGGCTAATCTTAGCCATTAGATCTAAAAAATGAGGGACTAGATGGAGGCTGGGATCTCTTCTCGCGTTCTCACCAAAATTAGACTTCTCACAAGAAACACCCCTATATATATATATATATATATATATATATATATATATATATATATATATATATATATATATATATATATATATATATATATATATATATATATATATATATATATGAAAAGGCTAATAAACTATGAAACATAAATAATAAGAAGGCTTTTATATCAAAAATATAGATAACAAGACTTGTCTTGTTATTTACTATTTTAAATGGAAACTAACGACTAAAAACGGAAAGGTTTTATAATAAATAAGTAATTAATGTTTCGAGTGCACATTTATCGAAATGTGCCATTTATGAGCATTTAATACTATTTTCAAGTATTTATTTATACACGTTGTGTGCATGGGTTACGGATAACCTAACATTAATAGTGTCGATCCACGTGGATGACAGACTTATTAGGTTGACAAATCTAATAAGAGCCCGTTAGGTATGTTGGATAACAATATTAATGGGTGAAATATCCTTATGACTTGTTAGGATGTGACCGGTTTATGTGATAATAAGCGACACGAATAAATAATTGAGTTTATCGAGTTGATGAATTCGATAAGGTCTACTATTTATTCGAAACTTACTGGACTATGGAGCTTATCGCTTAGATGTCTCACTATGTTGCATTGAGTCACATATTGGTTGTTTGAGTGCATTCATGAAATCATATTGAGTCGATACACCCACATGAGGATACCAAACGCTAGGACTAAACGGTGAAACAAGACATTTTTGGAGATAAAGTAAAGGAATACATTGGGGTAGATAACGTTGATTTTGGGAAATATATATTAAAATTGGTTTACATTAATAGGTTGTGCCGAGTCAATAGTTGTTGTGCCGTGATTAGCTGTTATCTTCTGCTGGTGTTTATTTGTGCGTTGCTTGCTTGAGGTGAGTTTCATAGCCCCACTTTTATCTATGTTTTTAACTAAATTATGGTGAGAATCATGCTACTATTTTTGGACATTCTAAACTATTTTGATTTGCTTATGTGCTTGACTGATTAGATAGATATGTGGTAGATGTTGCCTTAGTCTAGGGTAGCAATCCTAATTGCTATAACACTTGCCTAGCTAAGTATAGACTTCTACCTCGACCTAGTCCAGGGTTAGCAATCTTTCTAGACTTTTCTCTGATCGTGTCACAAGTGTCTCTAGGGGCCCATTATGATATCGATATGATATTTGTTTGTGATTGACGATGTATCTATCTTGGGTCTCGTATAGAAAATTAACTCCTCTGTGTCCACTACTTTTACTTGAATTTAAACCTATGAACTCACCAAATTAGTGACCTTTAGCATGCTTTCTCGGGTAATTAAGTGATGTTTAGAGTCGTGTTATGTGGAAGCTTGGCAAGGAGGCATGGTTCAAGGATCATAATCGACTCCGATAATTTATGGGGACCTATTTTTATTAAATCATGTTTGGGCCTAATATTTACATTTTGGGATTAATGTTTTGAATATTTAAATTTGGGATTGGTTTTGAATGATAATGAATATCTTGTTTGCTATACTTGTGTGAGATACCAATCCAATTGTAACGCCCCGAAAACTTGATTAAGTCTTCCGCTGTACCGATATTTGGGGGTGTTATAGATTGGTATCAGAGATCAAGGTTATAGAAAACTAGGTATTTAATAAAACCTAAACTATAACCACTTTTAAGAAAAATTGATCCTCGACCGACGCATGCCCGCATGCCAAGCCGAAGCTTCTTATTTGATTTTGGTATGAATTGCGATTTGATTTATGAGATATTATGAATTGTGAATTGTTTATTGAGATGTTATGTTTTGAGATATGATTATTGGTTTTGGGATATGTGATTCGATTGTCGAGATATTATGGATTTGATTTGGATTATCGATATGTTATGATTTTGGGATTTTGAGCGTGATTATATGATTGATTTGATTTGGGATTATATGATGCGTGGATTATATGATAGAACGTAACTTACGTGTTTTATTTAAAGGCATATTTTGAGTAATCACGGTACCTCTATTTTGACTTTCATTATGTGATATATGTTTTGGTTGAGTTGATGCGCTTATTAGAACTAGTTGTTTTCAAACACTTATACCTACCCTATGCCATTGTCACAGACTATGCCTTCACTAGCTTATGATGTGTCTGGGGATGTCCTTGCTGCTGCTAGTTCCCCAACATTGACTCTCATGACTGTTGCGCAAGGTGATCCCTATGTGATTGCCCATCACTCTAGTTCATCATCATCAGATCGTCCTATCGTCCTAGCTCATCTAGGCAGCTCACTTTGCATCAGGTCTTAGCACGAGCCCAGACTCCTAGACTTACTCGTTGTACTGCCGCATGTCCGTGCAACCACCATCATCACATATTCGCCTAGCAGCCCACACTCTTATGTCATCACCAATAGCATCACCATGTCTTAGAAGACCTAGATCCCCTACTGTACCACCTCAGGATTCACCCACACAAAGACGCCGAATCATGGACTCTACCTCTAAAGATGAGGGCGAGGAGGAGCATGAGATCGAGGAGGAGTATGTAGATGAGGATAAGGATCCTCAGGAGGTGGATGATGAGGATATCCCAGATGGGGGTACTCCTTCATTGCAGAGTCCTGCGCATTCTGCGCATTCTCCAGGACCAGGCTCTCCTTTAGCTTTGCCTGAGCCTGATTCTCCTGGGCAGCCTTTTGATTTTGGTTCACCTCCACATTCACCTGAGATAGGTATCCCATTAGGATCAGAGATACCATCGGAGATTTCTTCAGAGCCCGAGGAGTATAGGGAGAGGGGTCTGATGTGGGAGAGGATTACATCTCAGGGTATTAGGTTTAGTAGGTTGATAGATCGGTTGGATGGAGTATCGAGGGCTAGTGTAGAGGATTTGAGAGCAGATATGGGTTCGGTAGTTAGGAGAACTACGATCCTGAGAGAGGGTATGTCGGAGCTCCAGGAGCAGGTTAGGGACCTGCTGAGAGGGTTCGCGACAGCCCGAGATGTAGACAGAGCGATATGGCGCTGGATAGGCGAGTTGGAGAGAGAGGTCGTTGATCTGAAGAGTGATCGCGAAGCTCAGAGTGTTGAGCTTTCATCTTTGTGGAGAGAGGTTGACGATGTTAGGAGATCTGTTAGTGGTATTCGTGATCGTGGCTAGATTGTGTTAGCTTCATGGCTTTGTACCATGTTGAAACTGAGTAGTCTCTAGTTCGAGATGTAGATCTATCCTAGTTATCTTGCTAGTATCGTTGTTAGGATCGTTTTTGATTTCTCCGTATCCTTTCATGTATTTACTTTGGAACCTAAGAGTTATGGTTATTAGAACGTGCATCCTTTAGTTATGATTCGGTCTCTGATTGTTTTGTTATGGTATAACGTTATCCTTGTTGACCTTGATTATGTATTCGAGCGTTATTTGGTGATCCTTGGAACCCAACTCGGTCTTTTAGAGTGTGAATTGTGAACTTATGAAACTGTTATTCTTGCCTTCAGAATGATGGCACCAAGACGAAACCCGCCTAGGACTAACCGAGCAACCCCTGCTGTCGTGGTTGCCCCTGTCCGTCGAGTTCGTCGTCCGACCCCGACCACTCCACCTGTCGAGAACATGAACACTGATAACCCAACTATAGAGAACCCAAATGTGAACGACCGTGCTGAGAATGGTCCTATTCCACAAAACCTTCCACCTTTGGACCCGACCCACATCGACCGACTTGTGACGCAGCAGGTGAGCGCTAGGCCGAGTCTAATCTCTAACACCTCTGGTGGAACCCCACCGCTAATTGAGCTCGAGGTTGTACCTATAAAGAGTTCGATTATGTGGTCCCATCGAGTTCGGAGGAACCGGGGGTGGTTTACCTAACTAGGTGGATGGAGAAAATCGAGTCCATGTTTACCGTTAGCAAATGTGAAGAGGATTGTAAGGTTAAGTATGTAACATTTACCTTGAAGGACGAGCGTTGACTGGTGGAACAACTATCACGGATCCGTAGGAAGTGATGTAGCTTATAGCATGACTTGGACCCAGTTTAAGGCTCTCTTGATCAAGACTTCTTGTCCTTGGAATGAAGTTAAAAGCTAGAGATTGAGTTACGGAACCATAAGGTTAAAGTGGCAAACATGACGACTTACAATCGTCGTTTCCAAGAGTTGTAGTTGCTTTTCCCTGATATGGTTCGCACTGAAGCCCTTAAGATTGATAGGTATACCGATGGATTGCCTTTAGCTACCAGGAATGATGTCATCGCTGCGAAGCCAATTAACTTGCATGAGGCAATTACTGTGGCTCAGCGTTTGATGGACTCTTATGTATTAGAAGTAGGAGACAAGGGTAAGAATGATAAGAGTGATAAGAGGAAGAGGAATGAAGTTGTTAAAGGGAATGGCAACAAACGGCAAGAGACAGCCAGGGTGTTCGCCATAAGAAATGGAGAGAAGAAGGGTTATGAAGGTAGCAAGCCCTTGTGTGGTCGTTGCAATCGACACCACCATGAACCATGCTCAATAGTGTGTAGGAATTGATCTAAGGTAGGACACATGGCCAAAGACTGTAGGTCCCGTCCACTTGCTGCGGCTCAAACTGCATAAGGAGCGGACTGGAAGGCCACTGTTACATGTTTTGGATGTGGAAAGAAAGGGAACTACAAGAATGAGTATCGAGAGCCGTGGATGAAAGGAAACCCTGGTAATGTAGGAGGATTTGTTAACCGAGGTGTGGGAAGTAATGGCTTAAATCCTGTGAAGCGTGAGGTTGTGGAGAATCAGGGAAATCAGAGTGCTAGGAATCAGCAGAGAGACATGGGAACAACGCGTGTGTATGCTATTGGGAAGGAAGCTAGTGAGGACCCTAAAATGGTTACGGGTACGTTCCTTCTCAATAATCGCTATGCTTCCATACTGTTTGATACTGGTGCCGATATGAGTTTCGTATCCACTACCTTTGTGCCATTACTAGGAATTTTCCAAACACCTCTAGGGTTCAGTTACGATGTGGAATTAGCTAATGGGAATAGGGAGAAGATAGACACCGTAGTCCGAGGTTGTATCTTAAGTTTCCTAGACCACCCGTTTAGCATAGACCTATTGCCAGTCACCCTAAGAAGTTTTGACGTCATCATCGGAATGGATTGGTTGTCGAAGAACGGTGCATACATCATCTGCGATGAGAAGGTCATGTGTGTACCGTATGGCGGAAAATTTTTGAGCATACAAGGAGATCGGAGCGACTGTGGAAGTCCTTCGGTTGAGCATCATCTCTTGTATTAAGGCCCAGAAGTACATCGATAGAGGAGGTTGTCTTTTCTTGGCTCAAATTTACGAAAAAAGCGAGGAAAAGAGTAAAAGACACCTTAATGATGTACCGTCGTTAGAGAGTTTCGGATGTGTTTCCGACGATCGCGAGGATTCCACTGTCCGACAAGTGGAATTCCAAATCGAGTTGATACCAGTCTTTGCACCGTGGCCGGGCACCCTATCGACTTGCTCCAAGAGAATTGGAGGAACCGTCTAAGCAGTTGGCGAGTTGTCGGAGAAGGATTCATTCGACCAAGTTCGTCACCGTGGGGAGCACCAGTGTTGTTTGTTAAGAAGAAGGATGGATCGTTCCGGATGTGTATTGACTACAGGGAGTTGAATAAGTTGACGGTGAAGAATCGATATCCGTTACCTAGAATAGATGACCTATTTGATCAACTCTAAAGAGCTAGTGTCTTTTCCAAGATCGACTTACGGTCTGGTTATGACCAGCTTAGAGTTCGAGAGGAGGATATCCCTAAGACGGCGTTTAGAACTCGTTATGGGCACTATGAATTCCAAGTGATGTCATTTGGTTTGACCAACGCGCCAACGGTATTCATGGATCTCATGAACCGAGTATGTAAGCCATACCTGGATAAGTTTGTGATAGTATTGTTGGGAACTATATTTAAAGTTGATAAGACAAAATACATGAAAGATAAAGGACTGTTGAAGACAAAGAAAGACAAGGGACCTACTTGTCAAAGAAGTATTTATTATCTAGTCCCTTGTAGTCATTTGTAACCCTAGTATCTTTATTATATAAAGAGATACAGGGAATTAGGTTTGTGGGTGTCAAGATGTAAAACACCTAAGTGTGTGTGTGTGGGAAAACCCAGGCGTGGGGTGCCTAGGGTTTTGGTGAATGTCGACATATAGTGTTTAGCCCCAAGGATCATTGATCCCTGTTGTGTAACCGTCTTAGATTTGATCATCGGGTTGTAGATGTATTTTGTAGAACACATGATGATGACGAAGAAACCTTAATAATAACAATGATAGTTTGATTATTCCGCTGTGCATATATATATATTGTTCATTGTTATTTGTGCATTATTGATAATCCTAGATAAAGTCTAAACAACCTAGAGCATCGATGCTAACATGTGGTATTAGAGCGGGTGGCTCTTGATATCTAGGATTTCGTAAGGTTTCTTGAAGAGGAAGAAAAATTCGCAACTGGTTCAATTTTCGTAATGCTTCTGCAGGTCAGTTTTCAAACAGGTTTAACTTTTCCGTTAACCGTTGGATCGTGATGAAATTTTTGGTGGACGTTCTCTATATACCCATCTAACGTTTCACCGGAGGGATCGTCGATCTGAGCTCTCAATAAAAAGTTATAAGGTGTCGAATATGGCTGCTGAAGGAGTTTTTGAAAGTCGAATTTTAGGGTTTTCTTTGATCTTTAACTTTCTAAAATCATGTTTTCTTGTTTTAATTCGTCATGGAGGATGGTTCTTGATCGTCTAATGTTTATAATTCATTCCAAGAAAGCAGATTTGATGATGGTTTAGGGTTTTCATGTAACAGCAGGTTACACTTTATTTATACTGATGCTACTTTTGATAAAAGCTTAATGAAAGTGGACAAGGGAGGAGAGCATTCAAGTACTTTATCTTTGCGTTATTTAATCTCTTTACTGGGTTTCATTAAGTTACGATTACTCTCGCTACTCGCAAGGTAACCACTGCTAGTTAATTGTTTCCACTGCTAAGCTTGTTCGTTACCACTGCTTGTGAAAGGTATCCACTGCTGGTGTTTATCGTTTCCACTGCTAGAACTCGTTACCACTGGTACCTTATTCGTTTCCACTGCTAGTATGATTTGTTACCGCTACTACAAGTCTCGTTACCACTGCTAGTGATAGTTTCCAATGCTAGCTTTCTCGTTTCTGCTGCTTATTGTTTGATTATTTTATGCTACAACGAGGGGTTCAAATTGTTGTAAATGTAATCCGGTTAGTACTGCTTGTGGCGTCCCTGAAAGTATTTTTGTACTGCTAGCATTGCTCGATATTGGACGGTACATGGTTTTTGATTCTCGTATGGTTTTGGATTTGAGGGGAAGTCGAGCATGGTGATTGTTATGGATGTTGGATGACACACACAACTTATTGGTTCACACACACAGGAGTTTAGTTGTTTGGTCTTCAATGTTTTAAAACGGCTCGTATTTGGTTTCTATTGAAGAAGTGATTACGAAGAAGGTTATTTATCACTTATTTGAAGGTGAAGTGGATTTCTTAGATGGGTGTTCTTATTTTTGTACATTCTTATTGTAACAAAGAATTGAAAAAACACTTGAAGGAGTTACGTTATTGTGCTCAGTGATTATTGTCAAGAGATTGTGGTCTCCCTATACATGGATATACGTTCGGAGTTATGTGGTTTGTACAAGACATAAGAAATACGTTTGGCTTATTCTACTTCTTCAACAAGAAGATGGTTAACACATGGGTTTCAGGGAAAGCTTATTGTTCAATGTGATCATTACAAGGAGCTACAGATTTCAAGAATCAAGTGATCATTACAAGGAGCTACAGATTTCAAGAATCAAGAAGATGGTTAACACATAGGTTTCAGGGAAAGCTTATTGTTCAATGTTTAAACATCTACATGCATCATTCGAGGGGAAGATTTTTACTCTTGTAATTCATTATTATTACTTTTGATTTAAGTATCTAGTGTCTTAAGTTCATTTTTAGTTGCGGAAAACTTCATGGTGGGTAATTTGAGACATTAGATGGCTGAATTGGAAGTGTGGTGATGATTTGTGATGGTCAAGATCAAAGTTGCTTATATTCGCGGTTCTCCTAATTAAAGATGACAAAAAGGGGAAGAATATTTACATAGAAGATTGCAACTTGAAGATTCTTGGTGATTGAATGTTTAAGGGGAAGTTTGTTTATCTTTCATGACATACTTGTTCGTGCTTATTTGGTTTTGTCATTATCAACTAGGGGAAGATTGTTGGGAACTATATTTAAAGTTGATAAGACAAAATACATGAAAGATGAAGGACTGTTGAAGACAAAGAAAGACAAGGGACCTACTTGTCAAAGAAGTATTTATTATCTAGTCCCTTGTAGTCATTTGTAACCCTAGTATCTTTATTATATAAAGAGATACAAGGAATTAGGTTTGTGGGTGTCAAGATGTAAAACACCTAAGTGTGTGTGTGTGGGAAAACCCAGGCGTGGGGTGCCTAGGGTTTTGGTGAATGTCGACATATAGTGTTTAGCCCCAAGGATCATTGATCCCTGTTGTGTAACCGTCTTAGAGTTGATCGTCTAGGATTGGGGCTGTAGATGTGTTTTGTAGAACACATGATGATGACGAAGAAACCTTAATAATAACAATGATAGTTTGATTATTCCGCTGTGCATATATATTGTTCATTGTTACTTGTGCTTTATTGATAATCCTAAATAAGGTCTAAACAACCTAGAGCATCGATTCTATCTAACAGGGATCAATGATCCTTGAGGCTAAACTAAACAAACTCTAACCCTAGACGTTTATAGGAACACGTCTAGGTTACACACACACCCCTTAAATGACTACATATTGGAAGACTTAGTTATTAAAACCTACATCCCATGTCCTCTTTATATACTAGAGGATTATGGTTTACAAATCTCTACGAAGGGCTAATAAATAAAACTTCTTTTGCAAGCAAGTCATTCCTTCTTTTTGTAGATTTCCTTCTTGTCACTTTAAGTCCTTGATGTTTCATTCTTTATTGTTTTGTATCATCGAATCAATAAACCTAACAAGTATTCATAGATGACATCTTGATATACTCCAGGAGTAGAGAGGAGCATGAAGAGCATTTGAGGCTCATTTTAGAATTATTGCGAGAAGAGAAGTTGTATGCCAATTTCTCTAAGTGTGAATTTTGGATTCCGTCCGTGCAATTCTTAGGTCACGTGATAGATAGTCAAGGAGTTCACGTCGACCCAGCCAAGATTGAGGCCATTAAGGAATGGGCAGCCCCAAGAACCCATCAAGTCCGCGGTTTAGGTTTAGCGGCTATTACCTGGAGGTTCATTGAGGATTCTCCAAAATAGCTAAGTCGTTGACCAAACTAACGCAGAAGGACGTTAAGTATGAATGGGGAGAAAAGGAAGAAGAAGCATTCCAACTTCGAAGGAGAAGTTGTGTAGTTCGCCATCCTAGCTTTGCACGAAGGAAGCGAAGAATTTGTCGTGTACAACGACGCTCGCATAAAGGCTTAGGTCTTGTTTTGATGCAACGGGAGAAGGTGATAGCTTATGCCTCTCGACAACTTAAGAAGATGAGAAAACTACACCACCCATGATCTTGAGTTAGGTCTTTGTAGTGTTTGCTCTTAGAATCTGGAGACATTATCTCAGATGGAACCAAGTGTGTAGTGTTTACCGACCATAAGAGCTTGAAGCATATCTTAGATCAGAAGGAGCTGAATATGAGATAGCGTCGTTGGTTAGAGTTGCTCAGTGATTATGACTGTGAGATTCGTTATCATCCTGGTAAGGCCAATGTTGTTGCTAATGCACTTACTCGTAAGGAGAACATTCCACCTTTACTGCTCGATCCTTGGAATGACCATTAGTTCGCCTCACCATCTCAAATCTTAGCCGCCTAAGTCATGGCATTGACGAAGAGAACCGTCCTTATGAGAATCTGCATGGAATGGTAGAAAGTGAAAGCGGCTTCTTGAAGCGTTCGGCGGAACCTTATGCTTCAAAGATGAAGTGGATACCATTTCATGGTGGAATCCATGAGTTGATTATGCACGAGTCGCATAAATCAAAATACTCTATTCATCTCGGCCGATAAGATGTATCGGGACTTGAAGAAACTCTCGGTGGCCTAACATGAAAGCCGACATATTTGATATTTCGGTTGGTGCTTGACTTGTTCTAAGGTAAAGGCGAACACCGAAACCCCAGGACTCTTAGTTCAACCCGAACTCCGGAATGGAAATGGGAGCGAATCACCATGGACTTTATCACCAAATTATCGAGAACTAGCGGCAATGACGCTATCACGGGAAATCGTGAGATCGATTAACTAAGTGCCTCACTTCTTAGCCATTAGCGATGTCGATAGTCTCGACAAGCTCGCTCATACCGTACATTAAGGAGATAGTATCGCGTCATGGAGTACCGGTATCTATCATTTCCGACCGAGATAGCCGTTTTACATCCCACTTTTGGATATGAGCACTGCATATCATCCTCAAACCGACTGTCAGAGCGAAAGAACCATTCAGACCTTAGAGGATATGCTTAGAGCCTGTGTCATTGATTTCGGCAAAGGCTGGGAGAGACATCTCCCTTTGGCGAAATTCTCCTACAACAATAGTTATCATTCTAGCATTAAGGCCGCTCCATTTGAAGCACTGTATGGCCGAAAATGTCGTTCTCCTGTTTGTTGGGCTGAAGTTGGCGAGAGTCAACTTACCGGTCCCGAACTTGTCCTAGAAACCACTGAGAAGATAGTTCCTATTCAGTAACCGTTTGCAAACCGCCGAGATAGACAAAGAGTTATCCCGATAGGGAGACGTAAACCTTTAGAATTTCAGTTGGAGATCGTGTTATGTTAAAGGTTTCTCCTTGGAAAGGAGTGATTCGTTTTGAAAGCGTGGAAAACTCAATCCCGATATATTGGTCCCTTTCCAATCTCGGAAAGAATCGGACGATAACTTACCGTCTTGAGCTACCATCGTAATTGAGCGATGTACACAATGTCTTTCATGTTAGTAATCTTAAGAAATGTCTTTCGGAGGAAAACATAGTTGTGCCTTTAAGAGATATCCGTATTGATGAGAAGTTGAATTTCGTTGAGGAACCGATAGAGATTGTGGATCGTGAGATTAAAAGGCTGAAGCATAGCCGTATTCCGATTATCAAAGTTCGTTGGAACTCCCGACATGGACCGGAGTTCACTTGGGAATGTGAGGATGTATTCCGTAGGAAGTACCCTAAACTCTTCATGAAATCAAGAAACTCGGAGTGAAACCCGAGACGGGTTTCTTCTAAGGCTGGGAGGCTGTGAAAACTGGCAATTTAGGGAGTCTATTTTAGGTAACCGCAATACGTTAAACTAAATCGAGCTTTTGCCTTTATCACTATTTTTTATCGACCATGACTTGATTTGATATCGTTTATTGGTTTTTATGATTTATTTTGTTATTGAATGAGTTATCGTGTGAGTTTTAACTCTTTTTGATAGACACTATTCGATTCGGCACAATAAAAGCCTAAAACAAGAAATAACGTAACTTTTAGACCGTACTCGAAAATTGGAAAATAAATAGTCAAAACTCGTGGAAAAACATAAATAAACATAATAGAAAGTCGAATGAATGTCGTGGGACACTCGTAGGACAATATAAGAGCTCGGGAATGGGTAAACGGGATAGTTTACGAAAAATGACGGCTTCGGCCCCTCCTTTTAACCATGGCCGGCCACCCCCCCCCTCCCAAAATTAATTTTATTTTAGTCCCTAGCACCCATGTATATAAGCCCCTGCTACCCTCATTTCATCCCTTTCATCCTCTCACTAAAAACACTCACATACACTACTTTCTCTCGCTAATCTTTCTCTCTCCACCAAACAAACCCTCTCCGGCCATATTCCGGCCAAAATCCGGCGAGTGACATTACACCTCCACCACCATTTTGTAGATCTCTCTTTCCTCTTTCCATCCATATAAAAATCTCTCACAGAAGCCTACATTAACACCTCCAAATCTTACAAATACGATTCGTGATTCTAGGGTTTTCATTAAATCTTGTAGATCGGGTTGTAAAAAGGTAAATGGAACATGGGTCAAGCTTGTTTTGGCCATGGAAAGCCACGTATTGGTCGTATTAGGCTCGTACATGGTTCGAATTTTAGGGCTTTTGGTTTAAACATGGGATTACAACTAATTTACACTTAAATAAACATTTAGCTAGTGATTTGGTATCATTTGGTGTATCATATTGTTGGGTTTTTGCATTTTAGGTTTAGTTTCATGAAATGGGTCTAGATTAGTTGTGGGTTTGATGTTTGGATGATGATTGGAGGTTGATTGATTGTGTTTGGTTGTGGTAGAAGCCATTTTGTAGCGTTTGGGAGTGTGTGATGAGGCGTACGAGCCACTAAGGACTCGTACGTGACTCATGGGTGGCGTACGAGACCCACTTGGACCAAGTGTCCGGGTCGGGTTGTCGTGGTAGCTTGTTGGTTGATATTGTTGGTGTTTGGATGAGACGCGTGGAGCCAAAAATCTTCTAGAGCTTGTTTGGTTCACGTGGTCTTAACCGTGACCGTGTCATGACCATTAGGCTCATAACATTGGTTTCGGGTGTATTTGATTGGTTGATTGGTTGGCGAGATTGAATTGGGTTGTTTTGAGATTGAATTGCGCTATTATGACTTTTATTTGGACTTATTATATAAATTGTCAACTTTGAGCAACGTCGGTGTTACTTTGACTTTTAGTCAATAGTTGACCCCGACAACTCCGTAAAATGGACTTTAGTATAGTTTGGACTATTGATTGATTAAAAGCCGAGAAGTCATGACTCGTGCTTGTGGACTCAAACGCAACGATATGAAACTAATATTGAAATTGATATATATATATATATATATATATATATATATATATATATATATATATATATATATATATATATATATATATATATATATATATATATATATATATATATATATATATATATATATATATATATGAAAATGCTTTTATATGTAACACCCCAATTTCGTGATACGCAGATGAATTCAAGTCACATATTGGGTGTTACTTCATGGCACAACAAGACATTATATCAATAGAAACACGAACCCTAATTGAGTCGTTTTAAAAGATTTATCATTCGATTTATATAAATATCGAGTTTACAAAATGAGGTCCCAATGGTTTTACAGTTTATTAAATAAGTTTTCGAATGATAATATAACCCTCTTGAGTATCTGTGCCATCCTCGTAAATTACGAACCTGAGATAAACATGCTAAAAAGTGTCAACACAAAGGTTGGTGAGTTCATAGAGTTTATAGATAAAACAATTGAGTTCAATAGTTTCGAGTTTGAGCGATTATTGTAATAAATACAAATATTGATAAAATAAGTAGTGGGTTACGTTGTTATACACCCATAGTTCGTTTGTTTAGTAATCAGTTGAACACAAGTTTCAAGGTTGGGCCATGTTGTTGCACCCATAAATTCAATAGTTGCAGCATTTGTATCATTGCAACACAGTATATATTGCCTTAAGTCTCATGAACGCAAACCTTAACACGAACGCGTCATAATAATGACGTAAGTTACAAACATCATAATAATGATGTGAGCAACAATGCCCTCTGGTAGGAGTTTGCCATTCTCCTAGTATTCTCAAATAAAGTGCATTTGGTTACCTATCCGCTAACACAAATGGGCGTCAATCGCCAATAGATCTATTCACTATATTCGCGTTCACTCGCAAGTGATTAATGGTTCATGATATGAGGGACTTTTAGTGGCAATAGTGTATAACTTAAGCAATAACAATCGGTGTAGGTATAGCATAGAAAAAGTACTTGTGTTCGGGTTTGTAGCATGTATCTCCCGTAGTTTGAAAAACAAGTATAAAGTGTGATTATGAACTCATAGTAGTATGTAAAAGTATAGAGTACTTGTGAAAGTAAAAATAGGTAATTGAGCATGTATCTCCCCAAAAAGTATAAAACAATTGAAAAATGTGGCTATGAAACTCATAAACAAGTAAATAAATAGGGCCATGATCTCACAAGTAATAAAAGAGGGCTAAAAGTTTAAAATAAATGTAAAATATCAAGCAATATTTGAGCATGTATCTCCCCAAAACATTCAAAATAAGGAAAAGATGATACGATGATTCACGTAAATGTAAAAGCAATATTTGAGCATGTATCTCCCCAAAAGTCAAAATAGTAAAAGAGGGCTCATCCCCAAAATAGTTCCCAAAACGATAAAAATAAGAAAAGAGGGCTATGACTCACCTCGATGTTACAATGAGTCCGGATGGAAAACAAATTAAGTAATGTGAATAAACTTCTCCGACTCGTGACCGAGTTAGTATGTCATGTTTTAGTATTCGAGTTCAAGTTTATGCAATGTTAATGCTTTATCGATAATTAGATAACATGAAGTCTCTTCAAAATTAATAATACTTATCGTACTTATCTTTATGGCTCGAATGATTGTTAATAAATTTTATCGAAATCCAAGTTGTTAAATATTTTATGTTTCCAAAATGTTATAATTTACAATTTTAAATATTTACGCTTTTACCCTTGCACTTTCAAAATGACACTTTAAACCCTCAACTATGGATTATTGACAAAATCAGCCCTTGTATAATTAACTTTGCAGAAATTACATTTTAGTCCAAGAAAACTTTATCTTACAAAATTTACAATTTTATGCTTGAAATTTTATAAGAAAATTCACTTGTTTTGGCATAAATTGACAAAAGTGCGGGTGAATAAAAGCGAGGCCTTAAAAGGTTTTACTACGTTCTTGATCCCTTCAAGAGTTTGTCCGGTGGTCTTTCTAATGGTTCAAACTAGAGGTCTTAAGCTCTTACGGTTTGGTCGCAATGATTTTCCAAAGTAGGGGTTAGGTGCCTTTTGTTGGTTTTGGGCGATATGAGGGCTAAACAAGGCCTGATTTTACACGAGGCAAGCTAGTGTTTCTACAACGCATTTGACCCTTTAAACACTTTGCTGTAAGCTATTCTAAATGATATAGGTCTCATGTCCTAGTTCTCTTGATTAGAAAGATACAAGTCCACGAACATGGCCACTTGGCCACGACGCGTTTTAAGGAAATTTCATTTTTGACTCGTTAACTTTTACGGTGTCACCTAGAGACGTTGTAATATGTTTATTAACTTTTTTTAAGTTATTTCCCATCATCCTATAACTCCCACGACTCAATTTTTGAAAAGTGTACACAAGGCTTATTTATGAAAATTCATGAGTCACCCTCTTTGTGGTTAATTATAAAATAGACTATAAGTGCTTTTAAAGACGTTATTATTGGGGCATTAAAATCTTTGCAATGAGCCCTTTAAAACGGTGTAAACCTCGTACTTTGAAACCCTTTAATTAGCAAAATATTAATTACGGAAAAGGGCTACTTAGGCTATTCTTGCCAAATTGCAATTTTCGTTTTAAACCATAAAACTCTATATCTTTTGCATGCGACCTTGTGAAATGTTGTTTTACCCATTTCTAATGTTTCTAAGATAGTTCCTAATCAAATTTATCAAAAATCCGTGTTTTCCCACATACCGTTGTAAGAAGCTTTTGGTGTTTAGGACTTTTGCCAAAATGAAGGGTCGTTTTAAGCATAACGACTAGGCTTTTTACCGGGTTATGGGGCGTTTTAGTAGTATCCTAGGTGGTGTTTACAATGGTACTTTGGTTGACCCTAATACCTTTGACATGATGCAAATAAATGGGGGTAGAAGTAGGGGGGTATTTTTTTAACTATATATAACAATTGTTGGGATTTTTATTAAATTATGACTTCGTTATGCGTTTTCTAGACCCGTGCTCGAGTTTTTGAAGAAAACGTCGTTCGGACAACTTTCGTGTTTTAACTTTTTCATGAAACGGACCGAAATGCCTCGTTTCACGTGCCTAAACATTCATCACGAAAGTTTTCGATGATTTTGGCAACTTCTTTAGACCATAACTTTTGACTCGTGTACTCGTTTTAAGTGATTCAAATTGCTACGTTTTCCTTATAAAATCCTTTTAACAATATGCAATTGATATTAAAAGTTAAAACGAAATAGGATGAGTTTAAAAGACTTACATGCTTGGGATTTTGACAAGAACAACAATGAGAATAGGTTGGCTTCTAAATGGAACAAGACTCTTTCCTCCTTCCTTTACTTTACTTAACTTGGGACTTAAGATCAGATTATAAGTGTGTGATTGAGTGGTTTGTTGTTAGAACAAAGAATGAGGTGAAAAGTGTGTTTGTGTGATTTATATAGGCAAGGAGAATTTGGGTTTGTGGAAGGTAATTTGGCTACTTGCATTAAGTTGTAGCCATAATAAGGAATGTGGTGAAGAACAAGGTGATGTGGTGTATTAGAGATTGTGTGGTGCTTGTGATGGTGATGAGGGTGGCGTGAAGTGGTGGTGTTTTAGCCATGAGTAGTTGCTCAACTTTTGACTATGGTAAATTCTTAAGGTAAAATGAATGATGTGTAAATATTATGTGCAAGTAACTAATTGTGGTTAGGGTAATTACATGTAGTACTAGGTAACTAAGTGGTAACTAGTTAGTTCATTTTAACCATGGTAAAAGGGGGCGTTAGGCATTGAAGGGTAGTACCTAGGGCTTTTAGGTTGTACCTATTGTGTAGTCATGTAAATACTTAGTTAAGTTTCTAATTTATTTTAGGTAAAATCTAGTTTAGGTTAATTTAGATGTAATAAATAAAAGTAAAGGCTTAAGTTTGGTGCATTATTGTTTGTACATTAGCATTGTTTTGTTATACTTACTAAAAAGAAAATATATTTTTAAGGCTTGTGCATTATAGGGTTGTACCTTGTGCTTAAAAATAGGTACATTGAGGTTTATAATATAATTTATATAAGTATTAAGCTTGTATGCATTAAAGACTTGTACATATGCTTGAAAGACTTGTACATTAATATTTTGAAAATATATCATGTACATAAAATCATAGAGTTGTATATTAGGGCTTGTAACGGAAATTAAAGTATAGCTAGGTTCCGTGCTTTAATGACTTGTACTCTAGGTATAAAATGTTGTACTTTAGTATTTGATGAAAATCATAGTTATAATAAATTAGGGTTTCATGAAAACTCTAATAAATGGCTAACGTTTAGTTTGAAAGTTTAATAATCATACGTTAACGAAATAACGTAAAGTGGTAAATAAAAGTTGAAAACTTTTATAGTTTTACATATAAAGATGTTTATGTTTATTTAAGATGTGAGTTTCATCACATTGGCTAGTTGTTGTGATCAAATAAAAGGATATCGTTTCTTTAATAAAAAAAATTTGGACGTAGAAAATGGATAACTTTCTTTCGTTAGAATATTATATTAGTTTAATACGAGGTGAAATTTACCGGTGGTTACAGTCTCACCCCCTTAAATTGAATCTCGTCCCGAGATTCACTCGGTGTTGGTTATGGTGTGGGAAAGGAGAAAAAAAAAGTGTGGCTATCAATGGGGCGTTGATTACAAGGATGTGTATGAATAGTTATCTGGTTACGAAGTTTTGCTTTTGAAAGATTGTTTTAGGAAATCTGTGAAGACGACTGTTTCCATCATGACATGATTCTTCCTAAATTAGACATAGGTGATCAGGCTATGTATAATTGAGGAAAAATGATGTGATGCTTGATTCAGTCAAAGTAGTATTATGTTTCTCGAAAGTTTTAGATGGTGTTCAACGTTTTGCTTTTATAAAATGGCAGCCTAAACAACTTTTCAAGGTATAAGAAATATCTACTCATATAATGATAGTATATAGGATGACAAGATATAAATTCCTGGGTGGCGGCAAGAGAACTAAAATAGACAGAGTATATTCTATAATACATGGGGAAAACCTTATAGGATAGTTAGCCTAATCCTATTATAATAACGAGGTATTGTTATAACTAGACGAAGGTTGTGATTATCATGGAGATAGTAAACATAGAGTTTTTATTAAATATAAGGGTACTTATCACAACTAGGTTATGAATTATGGAGGTCGTGAAAAAGTCTAGAGATGATTAAAACCTAATTACAATGTTTTAGGAAAATTATATAAATCTCAAAAGTATAGAAGTAGGTACATGCTCGGGAAATACGTGTAAGCCGTAATGCCTTAAAATAAGCATATGCGAGATAAGTTTATTTATATAAAGTATTCAAGTATATGCATATGTATCAAGATACTAAAATGTAGCATAAATTACCTAGAAGTCACGTAATTATCCGGAGGATGAAAGGCACGGAGAGCGAAAAGGATATAAAATGTTTTGTTTGTAAAAATAGTTATAGTTCGGACCTCAACTAGACCCGTTTCTATAATCTGCAGCTCGATACCAATCAGTAACACCCCAATTTCGTGATACGCAGGCGAATTCAAGTTGGGTGTTACTTCATGGCTCAACAGATTATATCAATAGAAAACGAACTCTAATTGAGTCGTTTTAAAAGATTTATCATTCGATTTATATAAATATCAGAGTTTACAAAATGAGGTCCCATTGGTTTTACAGTTTATTAAATAAGTTTTCGAATGATAATATAGCCTTCTTGAGTATCCGTGCCCTTCCGTGCCATCCTCGTAAATTATGAACCTGAGATAAACATGCTAAAAGTGTCAACACAAAGGTTGGTGAGTTCATAGAGTTTATAGATAAAACAGTTGAGTTCAATAGTTTCGAGTTTGAGCGATTATTGTAATAAATACAAATATCGATGAAATAAGTAGTGGGTTACGTTGTTATACACCCATAGTTCGTTTGTTTAAAATCGAGTTGAACACAAGTTTCAAGGTTGGGCCATGTTGTTGCACCCATAAATTCGATGGTTGCGACATTTGTATCATTGCAACACAATATATATTGCCTTAAGTCTCATGAGCGCAAACCTTAACACGAACGCGTCATAATAATGACGTAAGTTACAAACATCATAATAATGATGTGAGCAACAATGCCCTCGGTAGGAGTTTGCCATTCTCCTAGTATTCTCAAATAAAGTGCATTTGGTTACCTATCCGCTAACACAAATGGGCGTCAACGCCAATAGATCTATTCACTATATTCGCGTTCACTCAAAGTGATTAATGGTTCATGATATGAGGGACTTTTAGTGGCAATAGTGTATAACTTAAGCAATAACAATCGGTATAGGTATAGCATAGAAAAGTACTTGTGTTCGGGTTTGTAGCAAACGAGTTTGAAAAACAAGTATAAAGTGTGATTATGAACTCATAGTAGTATGTAAAAGCTTTAGAGTACTTGTGAAAGTAAAAATAGGTAGTTGAGCATGTATCTCCCCAAAATAGTATAAAACAATTAATGAAACAAATTCATAAGAGTTTAGCATGTATCTCCCCAAAACTCAAAATAAGGAAAAGAGGGCTATGACTCACAAGAATATGTAAAAGAGTTTAAAATAAATGTAAAGCAATATTTGAGCATGTATCTCCCCAAAACATTCAAAATAAGGAAAAGAGGGCTATGACTCACGATAATTGTAAAAGTTTAAAATACTTGTAAAAGTATCAAGCAATATTTGAGCATGTATCTCCCCAAAATTCAAAATATAAAAGAGGGCTATGACTCACGAATAAAAAAATAAATGTAAACATATCAAGCTATGACTCACCTCAAAATAAGGAAAAGAGGGCTATGACGATGTTTACTGAGAGTCGGATGGAAAACAAATTAAGTAATGTGAATAAACTTCTCCGACTCGTGACTGAGTTAGTATGTCATGTTTTAGTATTCGAGTTCAAGTTTATGCAATGTTAATGCTTTATCGATAATTAGATAACATGAAGTCTCTTCAAAATTAATAATACTTATCGTACTTATCTTTATGGCTCGAATGATTGTTAATAAATTTTATCGAAACCCAAGTTGTTAAATATTTTATGTTTCCAAAATGTTATAATTTACAATTTTAAATATTTACGGTTTTACCCTTGCACTTTCAAAATGACACTTTAAACCCTCAACTATGGGTTATTGACAAAATCAGCCCTTGTATAATTAACTTTGAAGAAATTACATTTTAGTCCAAGAAAAACTTTATCTTACAAAATTACAATTTTATGCTTGAAATTTTATAAGAAAATTCACTTGTTTTTGGCCTAAATTGACAAAAGTGCGGGTGAATAAAAGCGAGGCCTTAAAAGGTTTTACTACGTTCTTGATCCCTTCAAGAGTTTGTCCGTGGTCTTTCTAATGGTTCAAACTAGAGGTCTTAAGCTCTTACGGTTTGGTCGCAGTGATTTCTCAAAGTAAGGGGTTAGGTGCCTTTTGTTGGTTTTGGGCGATAATAGGGCTAAACAAGGACAGTATTTACACGAGGCAAGCTAGTGTTTCTACAACGCATTTGACCCTTTAAACAATTTGTTGTAAGCTCTTCTAAATGGTATAGGTCTCATGTCCTAGTTCTCTTTTATTAGAAAGATACAAGTCCACGAACATGGCCACTTGGCCACGACGCGTTTTAAGAAAATTTCATTTTTACTCGTTAACTTTTACGGTGTCATCTAGGGACGTTGTAATATGTTTATTAACTCTTTTTAAGTTATTTCCCATCATCCTATAACTCCCACGACTCAATTTTTGAAAAGTGTACACAAGGCTTATTTATGAAAATTCCTGCGAGTCACCCTCTTTGTGGTTAATTATAAAATAGACTATAAGTGCTTTTAAAGACGTTATTGGGGCATTAAAATCTTTGCAGTGAGCCCTTTAAAACGGTGTAAACCTCGTACTTTGAAACCCTTTAATTAGCAAAATATTAATTACGGAAAAGGGCTACTTAGGCTATTCTTGCCAAATTGCAATTTTCGTTTTTAAACCATAAAACTCTATATCTTTTGCATGCGACCTTGTGAAATGTTGTTTTACCCATTTCTAATGTTTCTAAGATAGTTCCTAATCAAATTTATCAAAAATCCCGTGTTTTCCCACATACCTGTTGTAAGAAGCTTTTGGTGTTTAGGACTTTTGGCCAAAATGAAGGGCTGTTTTTAAGCATAACGACTAGGCTTTTTAACCGGGTTATGGGGGCGTTTTGTAGTATCCCAGGTGGTGTTTACAACGGTACCTTGGTTGACCCTAATACCTTTGACATGATGCAAATAAATGGGGCGCAAGTAGGGGTGTTGGGCTGTTTTTGTAACATATATATAACAGCTGTTGGGATTTTTATTAAATTATGACTTCGTTATGCGTTTTCTAGACCCGTGCTCTGAGTTTTTGAAGAAAACGTCGTTCCGGACAACTTTCGTGCTTTAACTTTTTCATGAAACGGACCAGAAATGCCTCGTTTCGCGTGCCTAAACATTCATCACGAAAAGTTTTCGACGATTTTTGGCAACTTCTTTAGACCATAACTTTTGACTCGTGTACTCGTTTTAAGTGATTCAAATTGCTACGTTTTCCTTATAAAATCCTTTTCATCAGTATGCAATTGATATTAAAAGTTAAAACGAAATAGGATGAGTTTAAAAGACTTACATGCTTGGGATTTTGACAAGAACAACAATGAGAATAGGTTGGCTTCTAAATGGAACAAGACTCTTTCCTCCTTCCTTTACTTTACCTTGGGACTTAAGATCATTTTATAAGTGTGTGATTGTGTGGTTTGTTGTTAGAACAAAGAATGAGGTGAAAAGTGTGTTTGTGTGATTTATATAGGCAAGGAGAATTTGGTTTGTGGAAGGTAATTTGGCCACTTGCATTAAGTTGTAGCCATAATAAGGAATGTGGTGAAGAACAAGGTGATGTGGTGTATTAGAGATTGTGTGGTGCTTGTGATGGTGATGAGGGTGGCGTGGGGTGGTGGTGTTTTTAGCCATGAGTAGTGCCTCAACTTTTGACTATGGTAAATTCTTAAGGTAAAAGGAATGATGTGTAAATATTATGTGCAAGTAACTAATTGTGGTTAGGGTTTTTACAAGTAGTACTAGGTAACTAAGTGGTAACTAGTTAGTTCATTTTAACCATGGTAAAAGGGGGCGTTAGGCATTGAAGGGTAGTACCTAGGGCTTTTAGGTTGTACCTATTGTGTAGTCATGTAAATACTTAGTTAAGTTTCTAATTTATTTTAGGTAAAATCTAGTTTAGGTTAATTTAGATGTAATAAATAAAAGTAAAGGCTTAAGTTTGGTGCATTATTGTTTGTACATTAGCATTGTTTTGTTATACTTACTAAAAGAAAATATATTTTTAAGGCTTGTGCATTATAGGGTTGTACCTTGTGCTTAAAAATAGGTACATTGAGGTTTATAATATAATTTATATAAGTATTAAGCTTGTATGCATTAAAGACTTGTACATATGCTTGAAAGACTTGTACATTAATATTTTGAAAATATATCATGTACATAAAATCATAGAGTTGTATATTAGGGCTTGTAACGGAAATTAAAGTATAGCTAGGTTCCGTGCTTTAATGACTTGTACTCTAGGTATAAAATGTTGTACTTTAGTATTATGATTTAGTTGTGTAAAATCATAGTTATAATAAATTAGGGTTTCATGAAAACTCTAATAAATGGCTTAACGTTTAGTTTGAAAGTTTAATAATCGTACGTTAACGAAATAACGTAAAGTGGTAAATAAAAGTTGAAAACTTTTATAGTTTTACATATAAAGATGTTTATGTTTATTAAAGATGTGAGTTTCATCGCATTGGCTAGTTGTTGTGATCAAATAAAAGGATATCGTTTCTTAAAAAAAATTGGACGTAGAAAATGGATAAGTATTCTTTCGTTAGAATATTATATTAGTTTAATACGAGGTGAAATTTACTTTTGAATATTTAAATTTGGGATTGGTTTTGAATGATAATGACTATCTTGTTTGCTATACTTGTGTGAGATAACAATCCAATTGTAACGCCTGAAAACTTGATTAAGTCTTCCACCTGCATCGAGATTTGGGGTGTTCTGAGAGGAAGGAAATAAAAAGGGGTGTTCTTGGGGTTTTGTAAGATGGAAAGGTGTGGGACGAGAAGGTGGGAGGAGGGAGGGATGGGCTTTTGAGTGATATTTGGTTCCGTCCAATTTTGGGCGGATTGAAAGGAACGGTTTTCAACATTACAGCCTTAGTTAAATTACAATATCAACCTCTATATTCATGCACGCCTTATATATTTGACCTAGTTCTCCCATATCAAATTGAATCACTGAAACGGTGGCATCAAAGCATAAACTAACATGTAAGTTTAACGGGTTTTCAACATTACAGCCTTAGTTAAATTACAATATCAACCTCTATATTCATGCACGCTCTTTATATATTTGACCTAGTTCTCCCATATCAAATTGAATCAGCTGAAAACGGCTGGCATCAAAGCATAAACTAACATGTAAGTTTCAGTCAATCTGCATCGTAGTACTCCTAATCATGTAGATAAGAATAGAGCGTGTCTGGATAAGCAGTCCCAAAACTGCTATTGAACTCGATATGTCTTGCAGTTTTATTATTTTTTTATTTTTTATTTTCTATGTATACATGATCTGCAGTTTGTCGTTGATCTTACATATCCTTCTACCTAGTATGTTTATACAGTATACATGATTGCGGTGTAAGTGTAATTGGATTAACTTGTTTTGACCAATTTCATCATAATAATACATCATTTAGGTTTGGAGGTCCGCTTACTTAATTTATTATGATCTTAGGGGATAGTTGTGTGTTGAAGTTGTATTCTTTTGCAATGGATTCTCTTGAAGCCATTGATTCTGAGTGTTGTTCATCGAAATTAAGTTTGGAAATTGAGGACAAAACTTACAACTTGGAAACCTAAAGCGCCATATTATCCATGTTTTATTATATACGGTTTGTTTGGTCATTATCATATAACGGTTCATTATATCTCATATACAAACATTCTCAACTCGAATTGTATCCGATTGAATAATTTGGTAGAACCGCCGAATTGATTCGATCCGAAAGTGTTCACCGCCTTCGAGTATTAAGATATCCACGGTTCGTTATTATATCCCTACAAAGATCGAATCAATAAAGATGACGAACCACGATTACATGAAGATATGAACAAGGCGTTTGCAAAGTTGGAGAAGTTTTAAGGCGGGATTTTAGTAGATGGCAAAGAAAATGCATTTTATCGTTCTGAAAGTGGTATATGTTACGAGTACCCGTGCCACGAGGTGTTGAGAATGAAACCGGATCGGATTTTCTATGTATACAACTCCATCACTTGGTAATAAAAAGTATGTAGTTACCTTCTATGATCCGAAAGAAAGAATAGATACCTAGGCCTTGTTTACTAATATAAGTGGTGTGGCTTCAGGATCTGTTGACTCTATTATGCTTTTCATACGAGCCACTTATTATATTGGATCTTTAATGTAGCCATGATTAGTAACACTTTTTTAATCCATTGGCGAGCAATTAATCGAGTATTTCTCCACCCATTAAGAGGAGGTGGTGCCATTCTTTGAATAAGGGTTGTGGCCTAAACGATATCATCCATTTCTATCGGATGTGATAGTCGCCTTTGGCTAAGGCATACGATCAGTATATAATGGGAAGTCTAGACACATATTACGTGATCTTATTACGAATGGTGTGATATCTGTGGTGTTTGTGAAAACACAACACAATTAAGTGGCTTCCACTAGTATGGCGCTAGGTCTTGATATCATCCCAAGGTATGTGTTCGGACCTACAAGTTAGGGAAATGATAAACACCCTCTTACTATAGACTTTGTAAGTAGGTTTTTATGCATACATGATTTGCCCTTTTTTCCCAAATCCTGCGTACATGCATTGATGCACAGCACATAGGTTTCATTCGAGTCGGCCTATAACCCGAAATAGCATGTGATAGTAAACCAAACTTTCCCAGTGTTCTTCCATTAAAATTAAAAATAGCAAAAAACCAAAAAAAAAAAAAATAGAAAAAAGAAAAAAGAAAAAGAAAAAATCTAGAATACTTAAACGAAGTAATCCGAACCTAGAAGACGGCTGACAAATGATTTAACATCAAAAGCTTCAAACTCGCCCATATGTTCACTAGTACCAATAAATATGACTGGGCTTTTTGTTGCCGCGACTCTGCATGTAGGATAAGAGAAGACGATTATTATATATTCATACAACTTACGGGATTCGAGCTTGGGTCCTCCTATTAAGAATCTGAAGTCCTTACTGCTAGGCCACCCTTTGGGGTTAACAACAAATGGGTTGTGATGTGGTTGTCTGAATAGTGAAGTTCCAGCTTCCGCTTGAGAACCAGGTAAGGTGCTCCGAGTGATGGAAGGAGTCCACATTTTAAGCATTAAGTTTTACATTCAAATTTATTCGCTCTGCTCTTGTAATACGCTAAACTCATCTTAAGATAAACTTGGTTAGCATTCTCAGAAACGTCTTAAAATACTAAATAACTTTGGTCAAGGCAAAGAATACTTAGGACTGTTGTAAGAAATGTAGGTTGAAACGGTGACTAAACCCACTTCCAACCAACAATGTTCGTCACAGAGACTAGAGCATTGGTATCATTTATCAGAAAAACACACAAAGCATTATTTATACTCTTTTATTCCTTTTTCTTCTTTATTATTATTTTCGATTTTAATTGAGATTCTTCCTTTATCCTATTACTAGTATCATTTTTCTTCTGCCTGTGAATATTATGTCCAGACTATGTGCCAGACTTTGTCTATAGTTACTTTAAGGTTCCCATTAGCTTGCTTCTATTCTTTTTCCCTTCAAAACAATCACAGGTCTTTCCCTAAATGTGCAGAAAGAAACAAATCTCTTCTTCCTTATAAGCAAAACCAGGCCTTTCAGTTTGTTTGGTAAGAAAAAAGTATTCTTATGTTATAATTTCACACATGCTAGGTTGATATGTCTCTTGAAAGAGCTTATTTTATCCCAAAGTACCCATAATGCAACACTAGGAAAATGACACTTACGCACTAAGTGCTCCTCCTCCCTTTGCATGGCCATCCATTTTGGTAACAATTACAGCTCCAACATCAACACTCTGCCTAAATACTTGTGATAGTAGCTAATTTTATAAATTTATATGTTATATGTGTGAGCATGTCAATTTTTATGCACATGTCAATACATGAGGGTCTTTTAGTTATGTGCTACATAACCTAACATCCAAAAGGGGCTTTTTAACAAAAGGATACTCGTTAGATTTGATTGCAACTACAGGTGACTTTTAAACAAAAGGATACTTTTTAAAGTAGCATATTGGTAATGCGAGGGTATATTGGTAATTTGCGTAGCTTTCTTTCCTTTCCTTGCTACTTTAAAAAAAAGTCAAGAACACAAAAATAAATAACCACTTTTTCCCATCCCATCACCTTCCATTCTTTGAATTTTAGACTTGAGAACAGAGCATTAGAGTGAATCTCCTTTTGATGTAGTATGAGCTGATGAGCATGACTGCATGACCGACACAAACGTGTCTGAAGGGCCTATTGGAATTTTTCGTTACTAGAAAATATTATAAAATTGGCTATATTATTAGACTAGCTAAAAGACCCGTGAAATTCACGGGTATTTTAAAGAAAAGTGAAAAAGCTACATAATGTTTGATTGGATATATGTCGAGAAATCAAACATACAGACGATCAACAATTACAAAATATGTTAAAAGAGCATAAAATCATATACAAAAGTATAGTTTATGATACAATACACAATTAGGCTTGAATTTCTACAAACTCGTACATCCGCAAGATCATGATGACGTCTTCATTCACTTAGTGCTTGAAACCTAATACCAAAGTGTTGGGAATAATCATTACCACCGATAATGTATTGCTATGTATTGCACTAGCAGTGGAAACGTAGTACCACTGCTGGCACATTATTACCACTGCTATTAGATAATTGTTAGGAAAACGTGTTTAGATAAGTATAGAAAAGATCTTGTGTATATTCTATATTGTTAGCTTTATACTTATCTTGTAAAGGACTCCTTGTACTATAACAGGAGGTCCTAGGTCATTGTCTTAGGTACTTACTTACATACGTATCATTCACATAAGCTTCAAGGTGTAACCCTAGTGATAAGAAAGATCACTCGTATTATTCATTAATAATATTGGAGCTTAGTTTTGTGTTTAATCTGTGTTCACTTACAATACATCATATAATCCGTCTTCTAAGTATTACTAAGTAAATTCCGCGTGCTTATTAATATAATACAAAATATCAACGACACAAGGTGTGTGTCGGATCCATCAAGTGGTATCGAGCAAAGGTTACGATATTTTGTTTTAGAAGATCCAAGGAATACGCTTAACCTACTCACTCAATGGAGATGGAAAACAACCATCCAATGCTTCTACTCCAAGACTTCCTAAGCTCAAACTTAATGAGTTTGAGATATGGAGGATAATGATTGAGCAATACTTTCTCATTCAAGACTATGCTCTATGGGAGATCATCTTAACGGTGATTCTTTCAAGCTGTGACTAGTACTCGAAGGTTGGTGACACGATGTTGTGGCAGTTTACGTGCACGAGACTAATATTGAAAAAGCACTAAAGAAGAATGATTTAAAGGCTAGAAGTTTGTTCTTGATGACTCTTCCTAGAGACCGGATCATAGCATTCACAGAAGTTCAAGACAACTAAAGAACTTTTGAAGAGATTTGCTCGGTGTTTGGTGGTAATGATGCTACAAAGAAGACTCAAAGACATTGTTGAAGCAAAGTTATGAAAACTTCTACGCTTCAGCGGTGATTCTCTTGATAGCATCTTCACCAAACTCCGAAAGATTGTTACACAACTGACTGTGTTTGGCATTGAGGTAGAAAAGGAAGACCTCAATTTAAAGTTTCTAAGAAGTTTGCCTTCAAAGTTTCATACTAATGTTACCGTCTGGGAAAATAAACCAGATATTGAAACTATGAAGGTCAATGATCTTTACAACAACTTCAAACTTATTGAACAAAGATTGAAGAAGGCTGGGAAACTTGGTACAAGCTCAAGCGACTTGGCTTTGATGTCAACCTCTGTTGACGATGATGATTCGAAGATGACTGTGATGATGATATTGCCACTTCTTTGGTTCTACAATTTCCACTTGGTAATGTTAGCGTTACCACTGCGAGTTCAAAGAAAAGATTGATGGTATTGGAGATCCTACCTTTTATGCTTTTATCTCCACTCAAGTTAATGACTCTATATTAACTCATGAAGACATAGAGCAAATTGATGAAGATGACTTGGAGGAGATGGATATTAAATGGCAAATAGCTCTTCTTAGCATGAGGGCTAGGAAATTCTACAAGAAGACTGGCAAGCCTATTCACATCAATGGTGGTGAAACTGCAGCTTTGACAAAAGAAAGTAGAGTGTTTCAATTGTCACAAGTTGAGGCATTTTGCTAGGGAATGTAGAAGACCAAGGATGAAGGACAACAGGTCTACTTGGTACAAGCAAAATAAAGAACCAACTGTGGAAGAACCAAAGGCAATGTTGGTAATTGATGGTGTGAGCTATGATTAGAGTTTCATGGCTGATGAACAAGAGGAAGAACCTTTAGATGCTGCTCTTGTGTCTACTGAATTTGCTCTCATGGCTTTCTCTAACTTTGAGGTACAAAACTTTGAAAGTTGTTCTAAAACATGTAGGGCTGCTAGACAAGTTGAAAGGCTTATTGATCTATATTCTAATGAAAGACAAGAGTTGTATACTGCTAATTATACTGTGGCAAACCTTAGGAGAGCTATAGCCGTATTAGAAAACCAACTAGAGCACTATAGAGAAAATGAGTCAAAATATAATGATGATATGATTCTTCTTAGAAGAGGTAGATCATAAGACAACTGTGAATGAGGCATACCAAGAAGAGCTTGAAAAACTTAAAAAGATAAATGAAAATGTCAATTTAATCAGACACTGTTATTATCGGTCTAAGTCAATTGATAAAATTTGGAATGCTCAAATTATGAGTAAAGCTAAGTCGGTATGGGATATCATATTGTTCCACCACCACTAAGAGGTGTTCCATCACCTCAGGCATAGATTTAGCTCATACAGGCTTAGAAGATTTTCGTGAACTTCAACGTGAATATGGTCCTCTAAAGGACACATTTGTGAAAAATGAGGAAAAGGTTAAGCATGAAGCCGATGTTTTGAAAGTGCTAGTGACTCATCGGTTGTTGATGAGAATGTTAAAAGAATGTAGAGGCTTCTATCCCAAAAGTTGTTAATCATCATTACAGAGGAACCTAGAAAACAAGCTAATAAACCTAGATCAACTGTAAGGTATCTTTGAGATGTATAGGAACAAGCCTCAGACTCCTAGGGGTAACCAAAGGATTTGGAATCATGTTAAATCTCAACAACTAGGTAGTGATTTTGTGATGTACAATAAAGCATGCTATATCTAGTGGTAGTTTTGATCATTTACATGCTTATTGTGACTATCATGTTGGGAGAAGGGAAGTCCATGGGAATAAAAGGGTGGAGTCTAACAGATTTCAAAATAATTTGCACCCTAATTCACACAAAAAATGATCCCAAGAGCAGTTCAACTAAGAAGTGGCCTCAAAACTTTTGCCACTTTGCAAAGACTGTAACACTTGCTCACCCTAAGTCACTGTTACAAGTGCAAAATCCAAAACAACTTTTGCAAAATCTGCACAAACAGGGAAAAGAACTTATCAAGATAAAAAGGTTCATTATAACCAACAGTGGGTACCTAAAACCAAACTAGTAGTTTCCACTACTCATTCAAAAGTTCCTACTGCAAGGGTTGTAAACAAGAAAATGGGAGACATGGGCAATGCTGTGAAGGCCTCAGCACGTTGGGAATGGAAACCTAAAGGAATTACCTCATCAACCAATCCCAATGGTATATCAATGACCTTTGATAGATTTAACTATATTGATACACGAGGCAAATCCAAGTCAATCATGGCTTGGGTCCCCAAAAGAAACTAACTCTTTACTTTAATGTGCAGGAACATCCAAAGACAAAAGATCGGATCAAGGTTACACATATAGTGGGTGTTCAAGGCACATGACCGCAAAAGTCCTATCTTTCAAATTTTAAACATTATGATGGACGATATGTCGACTTTGGAGGTGGAGTAAATGGAAAAGTTCTTTGGTAAAGGGATAATAAAAACGGTAACTTGGACTTTGAACACATGTACTATATAAAAGAGCTTAAGTATAATCTTTTAGTGTGTCTCAAATGTGTGACAAGAAGAACAATGTTCTTTTTACCAAAGATATGTGTTTTGTTCTCTCTAAGGATTTTAAGATGCCTGATGAAAGTCAGATTCTTCTTAAGATTCCTAGAAAAGGCAACTTATATAGCTTTGATATGAACAACATTGTTGCTAAAGATGATTATGCTTGCTTGATTGCAAAGGCCACAATAGATGAATCCATGTTATGGCATAGAATACTTGGTCATGTTAACTTCAAAACCATTAACAAGATTGTCAAAGATGGTTTGGTAAGAGGTTTGCCTCGAGAAAAGATTTGAGAATGATCAAACCGTGTGGCTTGTCTTAAAGGCAAACAACACGAGCTTCTTGCGGTCAAAGTTGGTTAACTCTATTGCTCACCCACTACAAATGTTACATATGGACTTGTTTGGTCCTACATCTATGAGCGACTTAAATCTTAAAAATATTGTCTTGTTGTAACTGATGATTTCAACAGGTTTACATGGGTTTTCTTTCTAAATACAAAGGATGAAACAACTGGCATCCTTAAGACCTTTATCACACAAGTAGAAAACCAATATGAATTCAAAGTGAAAATCATCAGGTGTGACAATGGGACAGAGTTTAAGAATAGAGTTATGGATGATTTTTGTAGAGATAAAGGTATTAAAGAGAATTTAGTGTTGCTAGAACTCCTCAACAAAATGGTGTTCTTGAGAGGAGGAACAGGACACTTATAGAGGTCTGCTAGAACCATGTTGGCGATTCAAAATTGCCAATCACTTTTTGGGTGAAGCGATTAACACTGCATGTTATGTGCAAAGCAGGGTTTAAGTGGTAAAACAAAGAACAAGACACCTTATGAGTTATTTAGGGGTAGACCACCTATCCTTAACTTCATGAGACCATTTGGATGTCATGTATCTATTCTCAATACCATAGATTATCTAGGCAAATTTGAAGAAAAAGCTGATGAAGGGTATTTTGTTGGGTATTCCATGGTCGGTAAAGCTTTCGAGTATTCAACTTAAGAACCCAAAAGATTGAAGAAAATGCATGTTGAGTTCTGGAGAACAAAGTGAATGTCAAAGGAAATGGTCCGAGACAGTCGTTTGATCTTGATACTCTAACCAATACTATGAATTATGTGCCTATCTCTACAGGCACATCTACTTGTGATTTTGCGAGTTCGGAAGAGTTTCTTGATGATGATGAACCAAGCAAAGATCAAGCGAGAAGATCAAGATGAATTCGATTCGCCACTTTGGGACTTTGCGGACAATAATGATATTTCAAGGACCGGAGATGCTCATCCTTCTAATGATTACGGTAAAGAAGAAGATAGCAACATGAATCTTGAAGATCCTAAAAGCGGTGGAAATTTAGATTCCATGCCAGCCAAAATTTTCCACCGCAACACCGTAAGTGGAAATTACAACTCGATTCTGAAGGAAGCTCAAGCCAATGATGTTGAAATCTCTAATATGCCAAATGAGATTGTAATTCCTCAGACTCTCCATACTTCAATTCATAAATCACATCTTCTTGAAAATGTGATTGGGGCTGTCAATTCACCAGTGACGACTAGAAGAAAAACAAAATTGCGTGATATTAATGGATTCATTAGTGAAATATATGAATCTAAGACTCATGAAGGCAAGAATGAATGTCTCTTTATGTGCTTTCACACAAATGGAGCCAAAGAATGTATACAAGGCACTTGAAGATGAAAGTTGGGTGGAAGCAATGCAAGAAGAGTTGCTCCAATTCAAGCTTCAAAAGGTTTGGGTGCTTTGTGATTTACCTTCTAGCAAGAAGGTAATAGGTACTAAATGGGTGTTCGAAATAAGAAGGATGAAAGAGGAATTGTTATCGAAACAAAGCTAGGCTTGTGGCTCAAGGATACACTCGGGAGGAGGTATTGACTATGAAGAAGTGTTTGCCCCAGTTGCACAAATTGAAGCAATCAGTCGTTCTTAGCCTATGCATCCTTTATGGGCTTTAAAGTCTATCAAATGGATGTAAAGAGTGCTTTTCTATATGGGCAGATTGATGAGGAGGTATATGTGTCACAACCTCCAGGCTTTGAAGACCCTGAATATCCAAACAAAGTATAGAGGGTGGTTAAAGCTTTGTATGGCTTGCATCAGGCACCAAGGAAATGGTATGAAACCTTAACTACTTATCTTCTTGATAATGGGTTTCATAGAGGCAGAGTGGATCAAACTTTGTTCATCAAGAAAGACAAGAATGATATCTTGTTAGTTCAGGTATATGTTGATGATATCATTTTTGGATCTACAAAGACATAGATGTGCAAAGAATTTGAGAAGCTAATAAAGGAAGAATTCAAGATGAGTTCTATAGGTGAACTCACATTCTTTTTGGGACTTCAAGTACAACAAAGGTCGATGGTATTTTCATCAATCAAGATAAATATGTGGTGAGATACTAAGGAAGTTCAAGTTCATCGATGCAAAGTCATCCAACACCCTATGAGATAAGACTACACATCAACTCTTGAAGGAAAATAGTGGTGAAGCGGTTGATGTACACATGTACAGTCTATGATTGGTTCTTTGATGTATCTTACATCATCCAGACCAGATATTATGTTTGCAGTGTGTGCATGTGCAAGGTTTCAAGTCACTCCTAGATTCTCTCACTTGACTACTGTGAAGAAGATTTTCGGATATCTTAAAGCATTTCCCACTGGGATTATGGTACCCTAGAGAATCTCCTCTAGATTTGGTTACTTACTCGAGATAGTGACTATCTTGGAGCTAGTTTGGATAGAAAATCTACAACGGTGGATGCCAATTTCTTGGCAACAGATTAGTGTCATGGCGGTGCAAGAAACAAACAATGGTGGCTAATTCATCAACCGAGGCGGTATGTAGCTCGCAAGTTGTTGTGCTCAAGTTCTATGGCTTGAGAATCAACTTTTGGACTATGGGTACAATTTCATGAATACCATCATTCATATTGACAATAGCAGTACCATTTGCATTATTAAGAATCCATTCAACACACAAAGACTAAACATATTGAAATTAGACACCATTTCATAAGAGACTGTTATGAAAAAGGACTAATTTAAGTTGTCAAAATCCATACTGATGACAATTATGCTGATTTATTAACAAAAGGACTTGATGTGGGTAGATTTCAGTACTTGGTAACAAGTATTGGAATGCTAAATCCATAAACTTTTTGTGTCTAATGGTCTTTGGTGTTGAGTGGAAGTCTCTGGGTACTAACATTGTTGTATAAGTTTGTATATGTTTTTGTGCTTGTGTTTTTGCTTGTTCAATAACTTTTATGCAGCATAGATGGGAGTTGAACTTAAAAGGTGTATAACTGAGATACACAACAAATGGTTATTGATTCACCATGTCTAACCCACATAAGAATCAACTAGTCCAGAGCAAACGGCTACTGGTAAAGACTTATCAAATCTGTTTATGGTTGATAGTTTACCAAAAACTATATGGTTATCAACTCACCATATTCTATCTGATTAAGAGTTGGCTAGTCCATAGCAAACGACTCATGGTAAAGACATATCAAATCCGTTGATAGCTGGTAGTTTGCTAAAAACTATGATAAGAGCGATCTATTTTATATGTTTTTCTTTACCACTTTGCTCTTTGCAAATTTTGTGAAAATTACCACTTGCTAGTTCACAGTTTCCACCGACGGTAGTATTTTTACCATCGTTGATCTAGCCGTTACAACTGTTGTGTCGATAACTAATTTTTTTACTAGCCGTTGTAGAAAAATTCTTTCCATATATATAGGGTAACTTTTAGAAGATTATCTACTTTCCTATTTGATATTTATCCCTAAAGATAAATACTTTCCTTAGATAATCTTTTTATAAAACTCTTAAACCCTACCTCTATATATCTTTTGTCTCAATTGGCTAGTTATTCCTTCAATTCTTACTGACATAATATCTTTTTCATCAAAAGCTTTTATGGCACCATTACAATTTGCAGATGAGCACAACCAAGTGGCCTACTTAGAAAAATCAAACGAGAAGAGTGGCCCTGTTTTTCATCGGATTGTGGACTTTCTCAATACTACCCATATAAGGTATGGCTGGCAATGTAAAAAGTTCAACAAAATTTTTAATGTATCCAAGGTTCAATCCCATACAAGAACTTATAAAATTTGTTGCCTTAAGCCTAAAGTTTTTCAAATTATGAATAAAGATGGCAATATGGATTTTACACCTCTCTTCCTCAAATGCTTGCAAAGATTTCACGGTACAAACTACACCCATAATCACTGCTCCACATATTGATTATACTCCACTGCTTTCTCACACCTATGAGAGGAGGCAAAAAAGCCAACTCCTCTACACAACATGTACCGATCCTTTTGGTTTAGGCACAAGCGGTGGTGGTTCGGGCTTCAATCTAGTCCAACTAGGGAGGAACTGAACCAATGCCCTATGATTCACCTCTCCCAACAAAGTTACACAGTTGGAAGTGTTGAGGCGATGGGCAACAAATGGAATTGATGGTTTTGTGTACCAAATTAGCCAAGCGGTTGAATCTCTACAACAAGAAGCGGCACAAGTTAAGAAACAACATGCCAAGGACATTACACACTTACAAGAGGAGATTCGGACCTTGAAAGAAGAGTTGCGGGGTTGAAAAAGAACGCAAAGATTATGCTATCATCTCCATCCTCATCTCCTGATGGTGATTCAGAAGATTTCAGTGCAGATTTGGGTAATTCTCCCAAACAAGGGAGGAAAACAGGTGTTGAAGCTAAGGGGAGGAAGCTAGATTTTGGAGATGAAGGTGTTATAAGTAAAGGCACAAAGGAGGTTATTGAGCAAGAAGAACATCAACTAGAGCAAGAAATTTTCAGTACTGCAACCACTGATGATTTCATTCCCACTGTAGAAGAAATTACCACTGATGATCAAGAGATTACCACTGCAGAGGAAGAAATCAAAAAGAAGAAAGGTAAAACAGTTATGGAAAGTGAAGAGCAACCTGGAAGGAAGATTTCTAAGAAAGAACAAGCTCAAATTGCTTTTGATGCTGAAGTTGCTCAAAAGATTAGAGAAGAAGAAGAAGCAAAGAAGAAAATGTTAGATGAACAAGAAGTTGCAGACTTCATGGAGGCTAAAAGACTGGACAGAATGGAGGATACTGATACACTGGATGTTAATCCAATTTCCACTATTCCACCTACAGTTCTTAGAGAAAAGACTCCAGAGTTTTCATATGTGCCTACAGAAGAAGAAATAGAGTTCTTGATTGCACATGATCCAGTAATCAAGAAGAAGGCAATTGACCTTGTAGCTGATAAATCTTTAACTGAAGAACAAAGAACAGCTCAGTTAAAGGACTTTATTCAGATGAAGAATAATCAAGCACTTCAAGAGGTAATTGGTTCAGTCAGAAAAGGTCAAAAGAAACCAAGGCAACCAACTAAAGCACAAGTTATTGCATACATGAAGACTTATTGTTGCAATGTTGGTGGCTGGAAAAGACATCAATTCAAAGGAATGTCTGATGATAAAGTTGAAAGTATCTACTACGAGTTCAAAGACAAGATAAAGATTTCATTCCAATGAACTCAAGAAGAAGCAAGAAGGTATCTGATTTGAAGAGAAAGGCCAAAGACAGTGATTCTCGGTGTTAAGAAGACAAAGTTCTTTGAAGAACAAGAAGTTCCAACCGAGAAATTCACGAAGAACAACCGATCGATATGATTGTGATTGAAGAAGAAGATTTTTATCCGTAACCACCGCAAGTCGGACATCCTATCATTGATTGAGAAGTGTTTATCGCTAGCAATTTTGCTCCAACATGGAAGATTACAAGGCTAGGTGGTGAAACTTCATCATTCATTCAATTTGAAGATCTCATCAAAGCTTGTGAGAGATGATCTTGATACATTATGGAAATTAGTTCATGAAAGGGTTCATGCTGAAGATCTCAAAGATATGAAGGAGATGCGGTTATGGGTTAATCTTAGAAGACTCTATGAACCGGATGTTAATGATGATTTTGGAAATTCTCATGTTCATGTCCCGGTACTAAATGGTTCTACTATGATTCATGTGAAGTTCATCATGTTTCTACAAAAATGGAGTAGATGCATTCATGCTTGATGAGAAAGAATATCCATTCGAGGCTGGAACTCTCACGTGATGTTGTGTACCACTATAAGAGTTCATGAAGATAGTGAGAAAGTCGAACATTGTTACACGAGCTTCAAGATCAATGTTCAAGAGCTATTCAAAATTTAAGGAAGAAGTGAAGTGTTTGGTAGAATTCCCAAATCCTTGAAGATGATGCAGATTGAAGAAACTTATTGATTTGCGGAGAAATCATAAGTTTAGGGAGGATTGTTGGGAATAATATGTTACCACTGATAGCTGTGGAAGACACTACTATGTATTGCACTAGCAGTGGAAACGTGTTACCACTGCTGGCACATTATTACCACTGCTATTAGATAATTGTTAGGAAAACGTGTTTGATAAGTATAGAAAAGATCTTGTGTATATTCTATATTGTTAGCTTTATACTTATCTTGTAAATGACTCCTTGTACTATAAAAGGAGGTCCTAGGTCATTGTCTTATGTACTTACTTACATACGTATCATTCACATAAGCTTCAAGGTGTAACCCTAGTGATAAGCAAGATCACTCGTATTATTCATTAATAATATTGGAGCTTAGTTTTGTGTTTAATCTGTGTTCACTTACAATACATCATATAATCCGTTTTCTAAGTATTACTAAGTAAATTCCGAGCTTATTAATATAATACAAAATATCACTGACACAAGGTGTGTGTCCAGATCCATCACAAAGCAATTCTCACTGTGACTTTAATTTCATTCATCTGCTAATAATAGTATTAAAATTATAAAAACAACAAAATTTGTTAGTATTTGCATTTCATACACATGTATAGCTTTATCTATCTTAACAAAATAATATGTGGATGCATTAAGCAATAAAACAAAAATATCGTAATAAGTAACACAACTTCGGGTAAAACACTTGTTTGCAAGTGATAATATAATGAACAATCTTACCAGTTGTTATAGAACCGTAAAATAACAAAAAGTTAGATAGTTACATGTTGTATGTCTCTTGTTGTTCATTTCTTGTGTAGTTGGAACCCAAAGTATATGATAGACCAACTTGTCGATAATTTGAGCTGTCCTTTTTAAAGCATGTCCAATTCAAATTGTAAAATCAAACGGGCACATGTAAATCATAGTTGAAAACCCTATAAAAAGGTAGATTAAGTAAATGAAAATTCGAATTAAGATTTTTGAATATATATTTTGTTTACTTTTGATAACAAATTTTGTACATTTTGGTATATCTTAACAATTAATAATGTGGATACATTAGCAATAAAAAATCGTAATAAGTAACACAATTTCGGAGAAAAAAAAGTTGTTTGCAAGCGATAATATATTAAACAATATATCGAGTTGTTTGTATAATAGTAAAATAACAAAAAGTGTCGTAGACCAACTTGTTTATTTCTTGTATAGTTAGAACCCAAAGTGTCGTAGACTAACTTGTCGATAATTTGAGCAGTCCTTTTTAGTGCATGTCGAATTTAAGTTCTAGAATCAAACAGGACACATGCAAATTATATTAATCAAATGAAAACTTGGATTAAGATTTTTTAATATATTTTCTTTACCTTTAATCACATAATTTGTATAATCTAATATTTACCGTTTTCATTACAAATGTTAAAAGTAAAAACATTGTACAAAGGGGAATTAAACCCTTAAATGTCTTTCAGTTTGTATCAATATTAAAAGCAATGTTGCAAAAATTGGTCAACTCGGCCGATTAATCGTTAATCGGCCGAGTACCTTGTCGATTTTTGAAAATCGGTCGAAAAATCGGCCTAGGATAAAAATCGACACTAAGCGGTCAAAAAATCGGCCGATGAATCGGCGATTAATCGGTCAAAATCGGCCGAATCGGTAAAAAATCGGCCGAATCGAGCAAATCGGTCATTTTAAAAATAATAATAATTTAGGCATTATACTTAATTTGGGGATCATATATTTCACTTATAACGCACAATGGGCATCATAATCAGAATTGGAGCCTTTTATTAAGGTTTGGAAACATAGCAAGCTTGGAATCGGTTAAGATTTTTAGTTTGGTCTCCAGAAATGCCAATCCGATTAATCACCGATTAATCCCGACTTGACCGATTACTCGCTGCAGGGTGGTCGACCGCCCGACTACCGATTCACGATTTTTGCAACATTGATTAAAAGTAAAACATTCTCCAAAACGGTTAAATATATTTACAATACTAACTGCCAAACAAAAATGGGTTGACTTTCTAAATTTTATACGGATTTTTAGAGCATTTTAAAGAGAAAAATAAGAGATTTAAAATTTGTTAATGAATAGCAATTAACTATTTTATGCTTACTCTAAAAGTCTAAGATTCTGTTCAGGTTTATAATATTAATTGATTTATTTATCATTTTCTTAAGTAGAATCAATATGAAAACCCTAAATATGTACTAATGATTAAAATTTTATATTTAATAAAGATGGCTTATAATATAAAAAAACCTATAAATTTGTAATGTATCATATTTATAAACATTATTAGAATCTCTACTATAGTAGATGCCCTTAGGCATCTTTATAAAAAGACTTGATGAGCTGATTTATTATCAAAACACACTTCTATAAATAGTGTATGGATTACCTTATGTATTTGCAAAACGTATTATTGGCAAAACAATTAAAAAAGACAACACCCTATAAAAGATATTGCCAAATAACATTTACAATCCAAAAATATTGGCAAATAACAATTCTCATAGTTGACCAGTTGAGGACTTTTGGAGAGATAATTCATAAGGTTCAATCTCAACTTTGGGTTAAAGAGTCACTAAAACATGTGCTCATTGCGTGAGTCTTGATCTTTGGGGAAGAGTCATTTGGCACCAAAAAAGGTGCACGGGGTCACGATTTTCCCACCAATTTAAACTTTTTGGAGACAATCAAAGACAATAAGATTAATACTGTAAATAATACATATAATCTAGAAAAGTTAATACAAAAAGACTTAGGAGATTGGGTTTATTTAAGCTCAAATAAGTCATAAGCTTAAGCTACTTGGTAATATCCAAATACATTTTAAAGCTTGTGGGTAATTAAAGCACAATAAGCCCATTAACTCCTATAAATAATCTAATCCAAACATCGCGTCAAACTTTATACTACCGGCTATAGTTTGTAAATAAATTACTTTACATAAAATCTATCAAATCTTAAAACGTCAGTCTATCATCAATAATAGTTAAACATGAACATGTCATTATTATCTCAAATTAGTATTATTTTAAGAATCACAAGTCTATTTTCCTTAAATTTACATTTCGATTTTAATGATGATGTCAAAAGTAATATCGTATTCCATTTGCTCAATTACATATAGAATTGGAAAATGATTCGGATGATTAAGAAAAGAAATGACACAAGTACTTAAAAATACCAAATAATTTGGGAGACTAATTAATATTATTAAATATATCGACTAAGTAGCAAAACTTCAAAATGTGTTACGGAAGGAATTTAAATTTCCATGAAACACAATGATGATAACCAAATTTACTACAAAATAGTTGTAATTGCATTAAAAACTTACCCTCGAATATTGATATTGACAAAAATATTTTGTAAACATCATAACTGATATAAAAAATCTGCCATGATTAACCTTTGTAACACGAAATTTTCAAGAACACAACACACAAGAAGAATTCGAAAACTTTTTATACACGTGTTGTAACGTAAGCACTCAATAGTTTTGGAAAGAATTAATTAGAGATAGGCTAAAAACTCTAATTTACGAGATAGTATAGATATAGATATAAATATATTCTATGTTCTTTGGCACTTTCTTTTTATTCGAATCATCAAACAATGTAGTTGTTAATCTTACTATTTCTAGTTACCTTTTTTTTCTTGAAGTTCTTTAGCATTTTTACCGTTCTTAAATCTTAACCTTACATTTTTTTACGGTTCTTTAAGATTATCTTGCTTTTTGTTTCTTACAGTTCTTAATCTCTAGTTACTTTTTGACACTTCTTGTTTAGTTGTTTCCGTGTCATAAATAACGTGAGGCGTGGCGTGGCGGCATGACCAAGTCTCACGCATTTTAAGGCGAAGCTTTTGCGTTTATAAGACATGGCTTAAGCGACACATAATATGAAAATATTTATTTATTTATATCATATTTCATATATATGAATTTTAAAAAAAGCGCAACATAAGACATGACGTGACGGCATTATACTTTAGCTGAGTAATTGTATATAGTATACACTATTCAAAGGTTTCAAGTTAGAGTGTTTAGTAAAAAAGACTAAAACAAACCCTAAAAATGTGTAGCTCAAACTAAACAAACAATTTAAATCCAAAACATAAAGGTTTATAAGCTTAACTACAACTAAAAAACATAGTTCGATCTATTATATTTCTCTTTACCAGATAAAAAAACATACAAACTCAATAGCGATACGCGACATTCTTACACTCACAAATAAAATGTTTTATATTTCAGCCATAGTCCACACACACAATATATTATTCTTGTGTTATGAGAGAGGAAGAGATGATTTCTTAAAAAGATAGGCACTTTGATATACTTTTGACAAAAAAAAATTCCGTGTTTTTCACGTTTTTTCGTTTTTTTTACGTTAATGAAATTTGTATGAAAAAATCATATGTGATTAAACACTAATTTGAATATCACATGTGATATTAGTGTTAAATCATATATGATATGTGTATCATATGTGATTTATCATATATGATTTAGCACTAATATCTCATATCATATATGATTTTACACTAATATCACATGATATTCAAATTAGTATTTAATCACATGAGATATTAATGCAAATTCGGTTTCGAAAAAAAATGAAAAAAAAAAAAAAGATGAAAAAAGGTATAAAAAACGATATTTTTTTTCTTTTTTTGAAAGTATATCAAAGTGCCCGTCTATAGAAAGATAATTAAATGCTCGTCGCGATGGTGTAATTATTTTCGCTTAACGGTTAACAGTTTGAGAGATATTTAAATTATAAAAAATAAGTGAAATAATAAAATGGTTTTAATCTCAGCCATTGATTTTTTTTTAGATGGAGGATGGAGATAAGTCCCTTGGTATGTGATAAAAGTTTGGTATGTAAAATGACCCTCATCCTTTTCTTAAAAAAATAATTACTTTGTCAAAAACTTAGTTGTGTTCACAACACGGTATTCAGTTTTAGAATATTGTAAACTCCATATGTATATCTTTATTATTGACTACTATTTATAATGGTGAAACCTTAGATACTTTAAATCCACAAATGAGCCTATTTATCATATAATTCTCCCCCGCAGTTCGAGCGACGAAATCGCGAAAGCTCAGACGGGAGTAGTAAACCAAACAAGAAAAAAAAAACATTAACATAATAAAAACATAACTTTAGTCGACTCCGTAACAAAATCGTACCAACGGTCGGCTAAGTCGACTGGTAACAAAACCATACCAATGATCGAATTTAGGGACTGTTACCAACGATCAACTTTAATCGACTGGTAACAAAGCCGTACGAACAATCAACTAACAAACAAACAATAAAAAAACTATAAACTTTTTTTTTTTCTTTTTTATTTATTTTAACAGTTCTTGAGTCTTCATATTGTAACAACAATGCCATGTTAAATGACCCAATCAAAATTTTACTAAAGAATATTTGCTTTTGACTTTTCGGTATCTACACTACTTATAATGCACGAAGACACCTCACTCTTAATTTTAAGACGTACAAGAAATTAAACATTGTTTACAACACTTTAATGCACTTAATTTTCAGAATTACAACAAAGTAAGCATATTGTACAACAAAATAAAGCGTGGTGTCATTTTAAGACCAAAATTCTATCAAACAACATTAATGCTATTAAAAACACCCCTTCACCAAAAATTACAATCATTTAAGCACAATGTACAATAGCTAGAACCAATTTTCAGATTTACAACAAAATAAGCATAGTGTACAACAAAATAAGCATGATGTAATTTTCAGATTTATAAAATTAATGTTATTAAAGTGGTCAATGTTATTAATGACTATAATGACTACTACTTACAAGAAAAGAAACATAGTGTACAACACTTTAAGCATATAATTTTCAGACGTACAAGATAAGAAGCATATTGTACAACAAAACACCACATTAATGCTATTTAATGTAGTCAATTATTTAACTGGTAAATAAATACAATTAATGCAGTTATTAAAACACCCCTTACATAAGAAATACAAATTATCAAGCATATTATACAACCAAATTAAACACAATTCCTGCATTAAATTTAACTACTACAAATAATAAAGCACATTATACAAATATTCAAGCCCGAGCAGGCAGCGGGCCAAATGGGCTTGAGCCCGAACGGCGCGGACCAAACAGGCTCGAGCTCCAGCCCGAGCAGACACCAGACCCAGCGGGTTCTAGCCCGACAGGCACGGCTATAAGAAATTCTTGATATCCTTAAATTTATTGTTAAAAGAACATAATAAACTAAAATACATTATTCATCGAAAAATTTTATTTCAACATGGGTACCCTCCTAGTAATAAGTAACATATGCAGCGTGTATTGTTTCAATTCAATAACAACACAAGGATTAATGAAAGGCTACGGCAAGAAATTGGATGATGAAAGTGACGGCAAATTTTTTGGAGAATAGGGTTCGTATGATAGGATTTTACAGGACGGCTCAGGGGAAGGCGGTTCAACTTAGACCCGCTCAAATATCATGTTAGAATATTATAAACCTGATAAGTATATTTTTATTATTAACCACTATTTATAATGATAGAAATTCTAAATACTCTAAACGCACAAATCAAACTTAGGCCTATTTATCCCATAATAATCGGCAGGCTCTAAAAGTTGATGCTTTTTACTCTTCTAAACTTCTGATAGGTAAATCTCGAAGCCAACTATCTTCGTCAAACTCTACTATCTTTGCATATACATACTTACATTCTAATGGGTCCCCCCACTCATTAAAAGGTAAATATACTAAAATCGAAACCTATACACAACTATACATTCTAATGGAACACAAGTACATAACAATGACTACTCTTATACACAACTATCAAAGCATTATGAGGTTGACACAATCGTAAACTAGCATGGTATGTTACATCGCTTTTTTCTACAATAACCAGGGCGCGTCAAATTATCACGAGTTAGTGACGGGTTATTTTATTTTTATTTTTTTAATTCAAATATTTTAAATAATAAATTTAAAATTCATTAAAAATAAAAACATTATAATACTAATTAAAACTTAAACTAATAAAACTCAAACATTACAATACTAATTAAAAACTTAAACCAATAATCTAAGTTGTAGCGTGCCTTTATTGATGCCTTAATATCCATCAGTTCTTGTAGTTGTCGTGGGGGCAAATTTGAGTCGATTGGTGTATTGTAGAAAACTAGCCGGGTGCCAGCGTTGCGGCGGTACCGTGTGATTATAATTTTGGCGATAGCAAGGTTTATTCGATGCATTGCTTTTAAATAAGGAAAAAAGAATGTCCAATGAGGTTATTAATTGAAAATTAGTTTGTTTTCTTACTTACGCATTTAGTAACATAATAAAAGCTTTTATATTAGGGTGCCTCTGCGATTCTATGTTTTTCATGATGCTAACTTAACACATGGTGATAACTTAATGAAACAACTTTACCACACAATAGTCTTTAGAAAATGGCGGACTTGCATCACTATGATCATGACGATCGTAAACGATTGTCAACGATATTGCTAGTCGTTTAGGACGTGTAATATTATATATCCTTTAAACATACAAGGGTTTTAAAATAGCGGTTTTAGCACCATCTAGTGGTGTCTATATTGCTAGGTTGTGGTGGTAAATGGTGGTCCGTTGCGTGGTCGAAAATGTGGTGTCGAAAGTCGACAACGCAAAGATTGGTTTCATGATCCGCTTAATGATTTTTAAATTTTATTTAGTGGGTATTTTAAAGAATAAAGAAAAGATAAGATTATTTAAGTAATATTGTTTTATACTATGTGATATATTAAGTGTACTTTTTTAGTGAAGATGTATTTTAATAATATCATTAATGAATTGTAAAATTCATTTAGTGGGTGTTTGAAAGATATAAATGATAAAATGATTTATGCATTATTCTTTTTGTACCAATTGATATATTAATTGTACTTTTGATTAATGGGGTATTTTAATTATATTATTAATGATTTGTAAATTTCATTTAGTGAGTGTTTTAATGAAGAAAAAAATTAGATAATTTATGCATTATTGTTTTATACCAAGTGTTATATTAATTGCACTTTTGAGTGAGAGTATTTTAATGATATCATTAATTCTGACTTTAATATACACGAATATTCTGAGTTAGATGATTTATCGTTATTGTTTTGTACCACGTGCTATATTAAATTATTAATTGTACTTTTGGTTACAAGTTTAGCGTGTTACTTTTATTAGAAATGTTTTTGGTTTAAAAATTTTAAGACTTCTTTATTTAGAATGTCTAAAGCAGTTTATATAGTAGTATAGATAATTATTTTATTGTGGAATTAAAATAAAGATCAAAAGCAAACAACACTCTAATCTTACACATATTCGGGTGATGGTTCGATTCGCAGCCCACTGAAAAAATAAGATAAATGAATGTATGCCAAAGTCCAAAATGATTTTAACTTGATTGAAACGTATAAAGTTAAAATATCAGTATCAAAACAAATCAGGATATTAAATTTGTTAAAAATATTTTTAGTGATTATGACTTACCATCTTATGTATAATTTATGTGGATTTTCTTTTGTTCATTCTCATCTTACTAGGCAGGATAGCCCGTGCGATGCACACGGGCTTTATAAAAGTTGTTATAGTATAATTTTTTGTAGTTTTTTTTTGCGTCATTTTATATTTAAGTTGTGATTAAAATACTTTATTTAGTTAAGTTGTGAGAGTGTAGTATTTGCCTTTTATTTTCGTTGTTTTATATTTAAGTTGTTATGGTATCTCACATTTTCTAAACTTTATATTTTTTAAAAATGGATGTATATAAGTTTTTATGGTTTAATATTCGGGATGTATTTTTGTGATTGTATTTATAAGTTTTAAAATATAAGTGTAAGTTGTAAGCATTTTTTTTTAAAGTTTAGGCCGTTAATGGCATGCATTGTAAGGTTACCAAGTTGATGCCTTATGGATTAATAAAGTGAATAAGCCCAAACTAATACTCATAAGCTGGAAAAAAAAAGAGTCCAATTCAATCAACTAAAACAATGTTGGCTCGGGCATTTCATCGAACACATAATATGCAACAATAAAAAGTGCATATTTCACATACACCTTCTAATATCAATACCCTCTGCACATTCTACACATAAAAATCATTACTACACATACAAATTGAACAAAAAAACTCATAGAAAACCTTGTAGCGTTAAGAACAACAACAATACCACGATTTGGATGATCATTGTATTGTTAAAGTAAGATTTGGGTTTGAATCGATAAAATTTATTCGTGTTTGTGGAAATGTTTTAATTTGTTTATAGTTAGTTAGTTTATGATGTTTGTTGATTTAGAGATGTTATTGTGCATTTATCGGTCAAAGAGGAACACTTTTATAATAGTGTTTAGGATGATGATGATGTTGTATTTACAGTCAAAAGATGAACACTTTTATTGTGATTCAATCTAATGAGTAATTATATTTGTTGCAGGTTAAAGAATATTGTGGTATAGTTGATTTATTGGTGAAGACATTATGCGGATTATACGGGTAAGTATTAAAATCCTGTTTTGAGTTCTTTGTTAATGGAAGTTGATTTGTTGAATCTCCTGTACGTATACTTTTGAACAGCTCCATCTTTAAGTGTCATGTTTCCCGAACTGCAACATTTGAATGCTCATATAGTTTGTAATGAGTTTAGTAACAGTAGTTTAAAGTCAAATGTAAGTGCAATTTTGCCTTCATTATTTGAGAAGATATATACTACCACTTATTAATTTAGATTAGTGAAGGTTTCCTTAAAACAATATTTCTTGTTAGCTCTTTGAATTCCTTGTCTTCATCTTCCGTCATTAGTATTTTCAATCCGTCGGGCTTGTGACTCTAGAAAGTCGACATATAGTTGCCCATGGTGAACACGAGGTTGGGTAAGTAGACTCAGACATACTTAAGTGGTGGCCTTGGCTCTTGTTTATGGTCATCGCATAGCAAGGTTTCACAGGAGCTGCTACGTTTCATTATGAATGGCCATTTTGATGCGTGGATGTCATCGTGATCCTAGGTATAAGACGATTATCTCCTATATGTGACCCAGTTAGGATTTTAGCTCGAATAACAAGCGGCCAAGATCGATAATGATTAACTTTGGTTCCATTGCATAAACCTTGGCACAGGTTAACATTTCGCAAAAGCATTATCGGTAGCTCCTTTTTAAGCATAGAGAATGTGGTGGCATTCCTTGGAAATTTAAGGAATTCAAGAACTCAATGGGATATAGGTGGTCTTGATCTAGTGTATCGATTGAGGCCTTACATACTTCATCTCGCACTATTATGCGTTACTGAAGCCTTGCTAACTTTTTGAACATATGTTCATTTATTGCATCGGCGTCTTCATTTTTGGAGTCGATGATGGCCCTTTCTTTTAGATACGCATCTTCATTCGTCTTGTTATAAAATCGGGGAATGTTTACGTGACAATTTGCTCAATTGGAGAATCCCGATTTTATAAGGAAATTATCGCGAATATGAATCCGGTCGGCTCATCCTCTCCTTCTTTAATTTTGGCTTCCAAATTCCATCGCCCACATCCAATACCCATTTATTGAATTCTTGTTATCGAGTGTCAATGCTACCGTTTTACGTATACTCATTTACCGCATCTGCGTGTAAGGGTAAAAACATTGCAAGCTTTCCATAGCTCTGATCGGTTTATGTAGGCTTGGATAACTTCTGATCTTTTAGCTTTTGGGATTACTGGTAGAATTTGTCGGAAGTCACCACCCAATAACACTGTCATTCCTCCAAAGATGCGTTCTCGGTTTTCCGGATTCTCATACCCCAATATATCCCTCAATGTCTTGTCCAAGGCTTCAAGCGCGTGTCGGTTGAGTCATGGGCGCTTCATCCCATATTATCAACCCGGCCCGTGTCTTTATAGTTGACAATGATATCTCGTGAAGGATGCCACGACCAAAATCACTTGTAATTAGCGACTATTTCGAGATCTGATTGGTGTATTGTCTTGTCGTGCACTTCTTCTATTACTAATAAGCCGCAATTGTAAGTTTGGAGTATCATGTGAAGCACACCAATCTCTTGCCATGCGAAATGCCTTTATGCGCACTTGTCTCATTTAGCATTGAAATGAGGCTCTTGACTATTGTTTCATCAATCGGTTTCTGTTTCTTTATCAATAAAAGCGGACATGCGATTCTTAGGTTCATTCGTGTGTCAAAAAGTAAAGCCGGGAAAACTTTGGTTGTTCTCCTTCTTGTTGAGCGAGGACCCAATAAGATGATAGTTTTGACCATTTATTCTAAATGTATATGGCCCGCGTCCTTTATTGATTGAGTTATCTATTTTTGCTCCAAAAGATGTAAAGCAAAACATACTATTGTATATTCTAATTTGATCTCTAAATTTTGTTGCAGAAGAATCACTATAATCAAGAAGCTTGTTTAACAGCGTTGGTGCTTCATTGAATTTGGAGAGCAGAACTTTACCACTTTGACAACAAAGGGAGAATGTTGGATTTAAAGGCTTGTAAGCCTTGGTATGTAGCAATGGTCTGTAATGACATCATTATGTAGCAATGGTCTGTAATGACACTAACAAAACATTTGAGAAGAAGATGAATACATCATTTTGCCTGTTTCTTGCCCACATCAGCACATTCTCAAGGGTACCAGGCTTTGGTACAGAGTGATCAACAGGTACAATATCCTTCCTTTGGTTCACACCACTGCAAGTAACATGAATGGTAATGGCTAAAAGATCCAAGTATTATAAAATGCATGTAAGATGTAACTTTGATTACCTAGCGCCTCCTTTAAAACGCGTTTGAGGTGGTATGTCATCATCATCCGAAGCAAGGAGGAAGTACTTGACAAATACGACTTATGCGAAGGTAAACACAAAAGCGAGTTAATTTTGCCATGGTTTAAATGTTGATGAAACATAATGATAGATGCACCCTTACTATTGTAAAGTCTAGCATTAGCGAAGTTAGAATCACGGCACCCCGGTTTGCTTGGTTTTCATTTCTACCAATACTTCGCTTAGCCGCCCTATAGGGTAACCCTAATTGATCGCCACTTGTTTAATCAAACACAAACACTACAATTTCATTAGCATTATATGGTTTTGTAACAACAATAGAAAAGAATCGTACCTTTGGTTTGCAAGATAGAAATCAAGATTCGAGAACTGTTTTACGGTAGGTGGTCCTACCAACATTGGTGGCGTAACCAATAACATCGTAAAGTGGTACTAAATCACAACTCTACTTATAATCTGAAAAAAAAATCGAAAATATTTAAGAAATACGTCCTAACCAATGAGGAATTTATTGTCGATGGGTTGAAGGTTCTCAAAAGCTACCAATTCAAAGGATGTCGGACAAAACCATCCGGTTTGAATGCGACTTTCTGACGATGAGTTGACCCATCAAATTCAATCATCCACGAGTCCTTCAAAACCGGTACTCATCCTTATTTGCAATGACGGTAAAGTCTTTGATTGAATAAATCATGCCATCTTTTAACTTGTCCACAAAATTATGGGAAACGCTAGCCTTTGAAGTACAATGCATGATATTCCTGAAGGAACAAAAATAAAATTTTAGTGAATAAAGTACATGACCACTATGCATGTTTATGGTTTTTAATTTTTTATAAAAGCTATATTTTTAATTGTAAGTATTTTCTCAACTTGCAGAGTCACCAACACCTAACTTACCTTCCCATCGAGACAATGAAATCTGTACTTATATAACGGCGGTTCTAGCATTCACATCCCATCTCCTACATATCATGACAACTATGGTTCCCGAGACACCCATCTCCAATGCATCAAGGAAAAGTCGTACATTTGCATGGGTGGCCTTCGTGAAGGTATGATGTTGGTTTCATTTGCTGGCGGTCTGTTTGCCATTATGATGTATGAGCAAATTTGAGTGTATGAGCAAATTTGAGGTGTATGAATCTCAATCCACATGAAATTTATAGAGGTGACTTACTTTACGGGTTGGTGTTGTAACGATGAATAACATGGTATTAATGGAGATCTTTCATATTCTTTTGGCCATGTTTATGTACCATAATTGCACAATTATTTCACATCAATATCGACCTCCTTGAGCTACCAGTAATGAATATGCTCGCAATCAATTTGACATCAATATCGACCTCCTTGAGCTACACAGTAATGAATATGCACGCAATCAATAAGCGAGCTTCTTGAGTTGCTCGGAATGAATATGCATTTGTGTAGAAATCACATGTGAAAGCTCTATATAACAAAATCAATTCATGAAACATTTATTGACATCACTTTGCATTTATAACACAACTTAAGCTTTTAGTATATAAGATTTGCATGTTTTTTCGGGAGTTTGCAAACTCACTTATGATTTAATTGCTTTGAAAGTCTTCTTTTATTACTTTATTACTTTTGTTTCAAAATAAAAACTAAGCTAGGTAAATATACAAAGGTATTCATCAATATTGGTACTGGTCTTTGCGTATCAATATATATGCGAACTTTTCATACATGTTATGCTTTTTTGTATGAATATGTTTTTCACAACACGATGTAGTTCATTTGTGATGTCAACAATAAAAATTTGACAATGGTAAAACTTTAACAAAATAAAAAGGTTGCATTGTAATTCATTTGTGATGTCAAACTTTAACACGATGTAGAAGAACCATTGTATTTTTACTATTTAATGATACATGATAAAAAAAAGTCAAAAACCTAAGGCAAAATTTACGGAGGAATTATAGAAAACAATAATTTTGTTATTGTCTTCTATATTTGAGTTTCATCCTACTTTATTTACCCTTATAAGTCAAAACAACCTTATACACACGAATCCTCTCTCTTCACCTCTACCACTGCCAAATTCAACTACCATACAACCATTCATTATTGCCACACATCTTTGGCTATCACAGCCAAAAATTAGTCATCAATCAGATTCCATATCATTCTTTCGTCATCCCTTCCCTTAAACGATGACTGGTTAGATCGATCTTTACTGATGGGGTGCTTCATAATGGGTAATATGTATTAGTTTCAGGTTTAAAACAGTTTCTACTTACCAATATTATTGGTGCTTAATTCTAGGGGTGGAAGTTTTGACCGCCGACTACCACCTCCCAAATCTCATTTTCTCCTCAATATTTCTGCTGTAGAATCAAAAAATATTTGGGTGTGAGAGATAAAATGGTTTTGTTTGGATTTATATGATGGATACATAATTTTTAATAATCATTATTAATAGTAATGATTTTTAGTAATTACACTTTTTAATAATTATTTGTGTGTATGCAAGAAGCTATTGAAATGAGTTGTTACAAGTGAATCAAAGACTCTGGTATCTTGGTCAAGAAACTTATATGAGAATCGTTTAATCATGGTCATTCGTGAAGCAAATGGTGTACATCCTGATTAGAGACATGTACTCTTTTGTGAATGGGTGTTTTAAGTTGTGTATTAATTGTAGTTTGATTTGTATTTTTATTTGTGCTTTAAGTATTGTAACTAATGCTTTGTAACTTGTATTTGCTTAAAATTCTATATATGGAAATCTTAAAATCATTAATATGAGGGAAGTGCATCCCTCTATTATAAGATAGTTAGATTAAGTCTTGCTGCCAGGTTGATTGACCCATTAATGCCATTTGCTGTTTTTGGAGCTCAATTTTTCTCTCTTTTCATCTCCAATGTAAAATCATGACCGTAAATCATGACCATAATGTAAACTCATGACCGTAGATCGCACGGTATTCTCTAAAAGCTTTTTCTTTATCGTCTGCATCACTCTCACCACTTCCATGATTAGCCTTGATATTATCCATAATACCACAAAAATTCCCAACCCTATTACGAATTCTATTCTTCCATTTGGTCGTGATCGAGTCGTACGTTCTTTGTGAACCAGTTCCTTTTCAAAGTACTCTATCACCTCCTCACAAAACCTATTCCTGTTGATAGCGTTTCCTCTCTCGAAATTTTTTGACACATAAACCCAAGCTCTACAAAGCGATCTCTTCCGCCTTGTCCATAGTTCGTTCTTTTTGGTTGGTTCAGCCTTTTTGCTTTTGTCTTTCGCCTTTGTAGTACGTCTCGAAGGCTTCTTTGGTTTCACGGGTGACATCTCTTCGACATTTGCCATCGTTTTCAACATGCATGGAACCGTGGTACAAACCGTCACCCGAACCTTGCCCCATCGAAGCATCTTGACTCGGATAGTTTTGAGTCGAGCATTGTTGAGACGGATAGTCTGCCATATAATCCTCCAAATTTATATCAAGATTAGCACTATGAACCGGGGAATAATCTTGATACGGTTGGAAAGACTACGAGAAATCCATGTTAGGATAATACGACGACCCACTTAGTTCTTTGTGATAGTCCATATTAGGATGCTGCGGTGGGACAAATTGACGATTAATGTAAAATGGGTTTTGACTTTGATTCGGTTATGGTAGTCGTGTTGGATATTCAAAAGTGAGAGCACGAAAGCGAAGACCTCGATTTTGTGGTAGTGTTATGCCGTTAATTTGAAATTTGAATCCGGCGAGAAATTCAAAGTCGGTGCATTTTGGGGTAGTCGGGATCGTCGGTTTTTTGATGTGGGAGTATTTTTTTTCTTGACATGATGAATATGGATGAGAAGTTGTTTGAATTGTGTTTGAAAATGTGTGTTTATAAATGTGTTTGAGGTTGGTATTTATAAGATTGTAAAGTGGTAAAGTTTTTAATTTTTATTTTTAAATATGAAACGGTAACTTTTTTTGGATTTTATGTTTATGCAGAATCAGTCAAAATGATAACACATGTTTCCAAACTTACTCGACCAATCGATATTGTAACACCCCCAAATTTGGTTTAGCGGAAGCATACGTGTTATGGGGAATGCTACGAAATTGGAGATCATAACACAAATAATAAAGAACGGAATACATAATCCGTTTTAATTTCATAAAAATAGTTTTAAAGATATTATCTTACCAACATTGTTTGAATAAAATGGGCACATCTCATAAGTTCAGTGGTCCCAATTTAAAAACATCATTATGTGTAAAAACACTTCTTTAGACATTACTATGACCATTTACCACCTCTTGCCTTGCATCCATGATCACAATTCAAACACCTGAGAAAATATGCTAAAAAGGTCAGCTAAAAGCTGGTGAGTTCATAGGTTTAAATTAAAACAGTAAGCATGGACCATAATCAAAGGCATATAATCATTACAACGAATATAATGATATATGGATGAATGTCTATTACATTAGCACTAAGTTCATGCAACCGATACTACGACAGTTTCTGTATGCTAAATGATATCATACATTATATAGGCCCAATGCGAGTGTTTTGTCCCTCAACACTCGATTCTGACATGGTATACGTTTCGCCTTGGCCTAAGCATGGCCAACCGAACGGAGGAGTCACCTCAATAGATCTATTTATAACATTCGCGCTTCCCAGCGAGGCGGCGGTTCATGAAAAGGGGCATTTCTAGGGACATAAGGGCTTAGGCTAAACCACGTAATAGTAATCATGCAATAGTTCAGGTCCATAAAAAGGTTTTGCATATTTTCTCACCCCAAAATGTATAAGACAATTTATCAAGTAAAAGAGGGGCTATGAAACTCACATTAGCAAATGAGCAATCCAAAAGTGGGATTCAGTGAATATTGTGAAGCTGCACCGACACGCGACCTAGATAAGGATGACAATGTTTTAGTTCATTCTTTTAAGTATCACTTACTTAAATTGATTCAATTTATATTGTTTTTACATAATGGTATTTAAACCAACCTTTAGTTTGTAAAAATGATGAAAAGGTTTTACTAGTAAGTATATAAATGTATATATACTTATTTATGTTGACACATATTTTTATTGTCAAAATCAATATTAGTTGATTTATTTTCTAATTGTATTTAGAAACTACTTGGGTTAAATTTGAAGACTTCCAAATTTAATGAATGATAAAATGATATAGTGGTCTCTATTTATTTACCAAAATTTGTTCATAACATTTGTCATTTACGACTACTAGTTTACTTGGCATAACTATGTCTATTTGAACATATTGACAATAAATCTTGACGTAAATATTTATTATGTATATTACCTTGTTAGTCACTAGTTTCATGGTAATAAGGCTTTTACACTTGTTTTCTTGTCGATACAAATATATTTTCCTCAAAGTAGAAGATTTTGAATTCGCGGGAAATAAGTTTAGTTTATATTTTAACTTCCGGTTAAATGCCTCGGGTTTTTATCTTGCGAGTTAGTTTAGACTACCCAAACGAACACCCCGAAACCCTCATGGGCTGTGGCCCGGTGTTATTAATGGTAGAGTACCCGAGTTGGGCCTAGGCCCGAAGTGGGATCTATACGAAGGAAAGGCTGCGGCCCAAGCTTTGATTAGGAACTTTCTTGAGCTAAGGCCCAAGTGAGTTTTTATACTCACAGTTTGAGAAGTTTTAGATGAATAAAGACATATATGATCCAATTTTAGCAACATGTAACCACTACCCATTTCTTTAGACATCCCAATTCATCATACAAAGCTTTGACTCGAGAGTTTTTCTTGGATAAAACACTACTCGGACCGTGAAGTCAAGACTTCTCGGCAAGGGTGTATATGTCCCCAACACCATGGTACTACCAAAGTGAGGTCGAGACCTCTCGGCTGGAAAAGTAACCATGCAAGTCTCGCACAAGAGTGATTCTTTTTAGTCACAATGCATTAGTTACACAACCACATTACTGTCCTCATGTACTAAATCTCACAAGCAACATATTCATTACCTAATATGAGTCTAGATGTGCAGTGGGGTTTCGAGTAAGGTACCACCCACTCGGAGTTAAGCTCAAGTTAAGGACGTCGCGACTGAAGTGTTCATGTGACACACGGTAAATTTTCACCAAAATTTAACTAATAAATGATGATTTATTTTTACTAAACCAAGTCATTAAGCATGCATAAGCTTTACCTAATCATTTGAGTAGTTTACTACGCATGATGAATAACGCATCACTTTTGCATTCATATCATTTTATGAATATTTCATTTTGTCTTACGATTTAAATTGTGAGGCGAGAGGTTATCTCGCTTACCCTCGATGACCAAACCTTTGCAGCGTCCGACACTATGATAAGGGCAAACAAAGCAAATACTAAACTCTCGTAATGGAAAATATTACTCGAGACAATAATATCTCAACAATGTATCCATAAATTATTTCATTATAAAAGTGTCAAATGATAATACATCCGTCACGGTTTTAATTCACTAAACCCAAAGTATTTAACTCAACTCACACTTAAGATTCTAACATTGATCAATATAAGTTATCACTCTACAAACTAACACATATGTAATATAACTTTTATACTTACATTCTATGTATAAACTCTACAAAATTTAAAATAAACATATACACTCTTTTGTCTTTCTCACTTGGTTTATCCGCCCCCTACCCACCATTCCATTTTGTCGTGACTTAACCTCACACACACATCCACACGTTTACTTTCCTCAAATGAGGATAACACCAAACTCCATCTTCCCTACCAAACACATCTTCACCTAAGGTTTTCCCATTTTCGTCCATGTCAACGCAAAAGCCAAAAGAAAATGATATATGTGGGTCTTGCAAGAGCACCTTTCCATCTCACTTTGTCCATCCATGACCAAATGGTGTTTGTTTTTGTTCCCCTGCTGCTGCTTCATTCCACGCCGCCCCATGGTTGGGTCAAACCCTCCTTAGGATAGCTATGGAAGCATCATATGTCCCTTTCTCCTTCATGTTTTTCTGGGAAGAATCTCAAGGTGTAAAGGTGTGAGTGGTTAGAGAAGGACTTTAGCCTAATGTGGTATCTCACCAAGTCCCAAGGAGAAAAGGTGAGGTCAAAGACCTTCTATGAAGTGTTCTATTTCACTAGTTGAACCTAGAGAGTCTCTCATTCACCATTCACTTAACTCATTCAAAACTCTTTCACTTGTGGCGCTAAGCATCAATTTACGGTTGGGGTTCGAGTCAAGAAGAGTTGAAGTTGAGTCTCAGTTTCGAGTTCACTTTGTGTTGTAATCGGGTTGCATCATAAAGGTGTTTCCTTCCTTGTGTCGAGACCCTCATCTAGTTTGTAAGAATCCTTAATCTTCTTTTCTTGCAACTTGTACTTTCTTTATGTAGCTGTGATTTATAATTCGAACATGGGTCATATCTTGTTTGGTGTCTTAATGATGAAATGTTAAGTTTTATACTTTGTATTAAGTTGTGCTTGTGAATTTCGGTTTATATAGTCACTATCATAATTGGTGTATTGTATCAAATTGCTATGCATACGGGTATGATCACCATCCCGTCCTTGTTATTATTTTTGTTGGATACGATCTCGATGTCAACCCACTCGGATACTCGAGATATCCGTCAGCCTATGTTCATGTTCCGTGTTAATATGAAAATGTGGTTTTCCTTGTTTGAAAATACTTCCTGTCGAGATGAATGAACCAAAGAAATGGGAAGTTGAGATAATGGACTTTATAAAAACTGTCGTAATATTGAATAGAAGTGGAGTCGAGTCAATGGAATCCCAAACCAAGAACAAGCGTATCTTTTGAAGGTCCTCATGTGTTTGTTACTTTTCCTTACCGATGTTAATATGGTCCTAGAATACTGTCGAGTTAAATAGGTCAAGTCCGAGTCTTCCAAAGAAGTTTCCTAAACCATCACTTGGCCAAAGCCCATTTCTTATTCATATACCACTTCTAGTCTAGCCCAACGTATACTATTCCTGTCGGGCCACAGCCCACTCGCGTTATATGTATACTCAAATGGCAGTTAGACGAGATCAATAAGTAAAACCCGACATGTAAATAGGAAGACAAGTATAAAAATTTAACTCATACCCGCGTATTTAAAATATCCTACTTAGACATATGCATATATATATTTCGACAAGTAAACAAGTGTACAAGTCTTAATACAAGAAAACAAGTGTTTGAAAAATCTATTTGGTAAAGTTTACATCGAAGTCTAACGTCAAATGTACTCGGATAAACATATCTATGTCAAAGTAATCGACTAGTCATAAATTATAAATGTTGAGAACCGATCATTTTGATAAACAAATAATGACCACTATATTATTTTATGGTTTACTAAATTTTGGAATACTTCAACTTTAACTCAAATATTTTCTAAATACAATTAGAAAATAAAATATAATTTTAGCAAAACCATTTGTGTCAACTTAAACAAGTATAAACACATTTATATACTTACTAGTGGAACCTTGTAACTATTTATCAAATCAAACCTTGGATTTTTAAATCATTATAATGTCGACACTAAAAGTATATATACTTAGATACCTACTAGTAAAAATCATTGTTACAAATAAAAGTTTAGTTCTATTTCAATTACAAAAACAATTGAATTATTTAAGTAAGTAATACTTAAAGCGATGAACTAAAACATTGCCCTCCTTATCTAGGTCGCGTGTCGGTGCTGGTTTCACAACAAACACTAAATCCGCTTTTGGATTGCATTTTGCTAAGGTGAGTTTCATAGCCCTCTTTTACTTGATAAACTGTTTTATACTTTTGGGGTGAGAAAATATGCAAAACCATTTTCATGGACCTAAACTATTACATGATTACTATTACGTGGTATAGCCTAAGCCCTTATGTCCCTAGAGAAATGCCCCTTTTTCATGAACCGTCAATTCCCCATTGGGAAGCGCGAATGTTATAAATAGATCTATTGAGGGTGACTCCTCCGTTCGGTTGGCCATGCTTAGGCCAAGGCGAAACGTATACCATGTCGGGACCGAGTGTTGAGGGACAAAACACTCGCCACGGGCACCCATATTGTATGATATCTGTTAGCATACATGAACTGTCGTAGCATCGGTTGCATGAACTTAGAGCTAACGTAATAGACATTCATCCATATAACATTATATGCGTTGTAATGATTATATGACTATGCTTTGGTCCAAACTTATTGTTTTAACTTAAACCTATGAACTCACCGACTTTTAGTGACCTTTTAGCATATTTTCTCGGTGTTTAAATTGTGTGTCATGGAGGCAAGGCAAGTAGCGGGTTATTGGTCGTAGTAGTATTAAAGAAGTGTTTTACACAAACGATGTTTTAAATTGGGACCATTTGAAATTATGGGATGTGCCCATTTATCTAAACAAGGTTGTAAGATATTATTTTAAAACTATTTTATGAATTCAAGCGGAGTATGTATTCCGTTCTTTATTACTTGTGTTGTGATTACCAATTTCTTAACGCTCCCGAATAACACGTATGCTTCCGCTAAACAAATTTCGGTGTTCTGATTGGCATCGAGCCAAGGTTATAGAGAACTAGGTACATATAAACCCTAAACTATAACCACTTTTCACCAAAACATCATACTACGACCACCATTGCCGCTTGCCTTACTTGCCTTTTTACTTTAAAGTTCGATTAATAGGATTACATGTTCTATTTCCTATTTACTTATGCACTATTTCATATCCATCATGAGCATATTTTTCCACATACTTACACATATGCACCGTCTTGTCACGAGACTATGCCTTCCCAACCTTTCCTCACGATGTTCGGGAGGACATCCTATTAGCTCACTCACCGACCATCCGCCCGACTTGCACACTCACCACCGATCCATACGTCACAGCCACACTAGCGATCCGGCCGGCTATTGCACCTACTCCACTTATACCTACCCTCACCACCACTCCATCGACCTGTTGGCGCGCGGTAAAGCCCGCATGATTGTGAGAGTACACGGATATCGAGGCGGTATTCATATGTGCACTAGCTTCTCGGATGACCAGCGCGCTTACATGGGTCCTTCTACTACTTGAGTCACCAACACCATCACCCATCGAGTCACCACCTCATCGAGACTCGGAGATCTCTGATTCTTACTCGAGGAAGATCCGGAAGAAGATCCGGAAGAGGATCCCGAGGAGGAGCTACGAGCCTATCCGACCGAGTGTCCACGGACATGTTAGCATAGCGGCGGATGTGAGTACAGTGCGGAGATTGTTTAGAGTATCTGAGGAGCTAGGGCGAGCTCCGGGATGGCTCGAGATTGGCGATGACATGGATATTGATGCACCATTTGGATTAGGGCGAGCCGCTTTCTCCACAATCGGGAGGAGAGTAGTGAGATTGATTGGAGGATATTGATTGCTTGATCGATTCGGTACCACTTATCACTAGTCCGAGCTATAGTCCGTCATCACCATCGTTTGTACCATCTGCGGCGGACATGGGCGCCTTGGCGCACCACTAGACGACTTGAGACCATTGAGGAAGCACACGGTTGAGGCCTGATCGAGCCGGACTGTCGGGATCTCGGAAGGTGATCGACCCTCACCGAGAGGATATTTATCCGGTTGGATTCTCATGAGACATTGCTAGAGTCCATTCGATCGGCTAGAGAGATCGATCCAACACGCTTGCAAGCTTGCGGCGTGTTGAGGTTTAAACCGAGTTCTTGATGTGTTGTTTGAGAGCATGGGACTCGAGACACGAGAGGATCGGTTGGGATTTAGAGTTGAGACTCGGGTTGAGGACGTCGAGAGTTGGACGAGTGAGTCGAGCTTTGGGTAGAGGTCGACTCGGATACATGGACGACTAGAGGAGCTAGAGGCGTCCGGTGGATTGCGAGAGATCTTGCCGAGAGGGATGGCGAGAGGACTCTTGGTTTAGAGTCTATGTTGGCATCACGGATGAGGCGTATCGAGAGATTGGAGGATACAGTGAGAGCGATTGCTACCATAGAGCGATTACGTCGATCATCCTTAGATTCCATTGCATGATTGTATTACACTAAAGCGAGCTATAACGATTAGTGTTAGTTATTATCATCGTATTTCGATTGTATTTTCTATTGTATTTCCTTTGTATTCCGTTGTATTTCGGTTGTACTCCGGCTAGTATCTCATCATGTACCGTAGGAACCTTGTAACGAAATTCTATCTATGACAAACTTATTTTCCTACCCAATTGTCTTTACGTTTATAGATTGCACATATGATCTATCTACGATAACCACACTATTACGTGGCACTTACCTTGTTTAAAGGTTCTATATCTCATCACCTTTCTTCTTTGCGAAATGCCGCCAAAGCGAAGATCAAACCGCACCAACCACGGTGGAGCTTCCAATGCTCCTATTCGGTGAGGGTTACTGCAACCGAGTACCTGCAAACACTGCTATTCCAAACAGAGTCACACACGATCAGACTGCTGAAGCCACTACTCCTGCTAGAGTTACTCCAATTCAACCTACCATGAACCAAGCTATGATAGACCAGCTAGTCAATGAGCGAGTGAATGCCGCTTTGGCTGCAGCAAACCACTCGTCTACTAATGCTGGAACTTCAAGACCACCCACCCACAGCCGCACTTGTACCTATCAAGACTTTCGTAAGACCATGACTGGAAGCTTTAGTGGAACCGAAGGAGCTGTCGGTCTGACCAGATGGATCGAGAAGCTCGAGACTGTGTTCCGAATCTGTAACTGTGAGGAAGAGACCAAGGTTAAGTACGCATCATTCACTTTCACGGATGCTGCCTTGACTTGGTGGAACAACTTCTTGAAATCTGCAGGCATAGATGTCGCCTATGCCATGCCCTGGGAAAGCTTCAAGGAGATGGTACTTCGAAAGTACTGTCCTCGTAATGAGATCAAGAAACTCGAGCATGAGTTTTGGAACCTCAAGGTTCAAGGCACAAACATGGCTGCATATAACCAGCGTTTTCAAGAGCTAGCATTATTGTGCCCTGAAATGGTTCTAACTGAAACCCGATTGTTGGAAAGGTACATCGGAGGATTGCCCCAATCTATCAAGGGCAATGTCACCACTTCTAAGGCTGCCGATCTCCATGAAACTATCGAAATAGCCAACAAACTCATGGACCAAGTAATTGAGGACTCCATGGACAAAGTGGTCGACAATAAGAGGAAATGGGACGACCACTCTCGAGTCTACAACAACAATGGATACCGTGGTGACAATGGTGGAAACAACAGCAACAATCAGAACAAAAGGCAAAATGTTGCTAGAGCTTATGCAGCTGGTGTCGGAGAAAGGAAACCGTACTCAGGGACTTCACCATTGTGTAACCGATGCTGCTTGCATCACAAGGGCGATGTCTGATCAAGTCAGATGGCTTGTCGGAAGATCGGACACTTGACCAGAAACTGCAGGTCCAAGTCATTGGCTACGGTTCAGACAGCACCAGCTCAAGACCCAAAAGCTGCTATAACTTGCTTTGGTTGTGGTGAGAAAGGGCATTATAAGAATGAATGCCGAAAGACCAGAAACCAAGGCAATGGAGGAAATCAAGGAAACCGAGGAAATCCAGGAAGCCAAGGAAATGGCAGGATTCAGGGAAATGTTGGACAGTCGAGTAACCAGGGAAATGGCGAAGGAGCTCGTGGAAGAGTCTATGCTGTGACCAAAGTGGAAGCTCGGGAAGACCGAATGTTGTGACGGGTGCGTTCCTTATAAATAACCGTTATGCATCCATATTGTTTGATACGGGGCCGATAGGAGTTTTGTTTCTAAAGCATTTAGTCCATTACTCGATATTGCTCCAACTGCATTAGGCAATGCATACAATGTGGAACTAGCTAATGGTAACGTAGAAAGGGTAGATACCATCATAAGAGGTTGCACCACGAACCTATTAAACCACCCATTCAATATCGACCTAATACCGGTAGAATTGGGTAGTTTCGGCGTCATCATCGGGATGGATTGGTTATCAAAATACCATGCTGCCATCATTTGTGATGAGAAACTTGTTCAAGTGCCCTATGGAGATGAAGTCCTAACAGTAGAAGGAGACAGAGGTGATAGAAGGAATGCGTCAAGACTGCATGTCATTTCCTGTACCAAGGTGTTGAGGTGTATCGAGGAAGGATGTCACATCTTCCTAGCACAAGTCACGGGAAAGGACGAAACGGAAACAGAAGAAAAACGTCTCGAGGACGTGCCAATAGTGAGAGAATTTCCTGAGGTCTTTCCTGAAGACTTACCAGGACTTCCGCCAGCCCGACAGGTTGAATTTCATATCGATTTAGTGCCTGGTGCCGCACCTGTGGCAAGAGCACCTTATCGATTAGCTCCAACAGAACTCCAGGAATTATCAAACCAGTTGTCGGAACTTGCGGAAAAAGGATTCATTAGACCGAGCTCATCACCCTGGGGAGCACCAGTCCTGTTCGTCAAGAAGAAAGATGGAACCTTCAGGATGTGCATCGACTACCGTGAGTTGAATAAACTAACCATTAAGAACCGTTACCCACTTCCGAGGATCGATGACTTATTCGACCAACTTCAAGGTTCGAGTGTTTATTCAAAAATCGACTTAAGGTCCGGATACCATCAACTAAGAGTTCGGGGAGAAGATATTCCCAAAACCGCCTTCAGAACTCGTTACGGACATTTCGAGTTCCAAGTCATGCCTTTTGGGTTAACCAATGCACCAGCGGTGTTCATGGACCTCATGAACCGAGTGTGTAAACCCTACCTGGATAAATTTGTGATCGTTTTCATTGACGATATTCTAATTTATTCCAAGAGTGTGAAGGAACACGAGGAACATCTTAGATTAATCTTGGAACTACTAAAGAAAGAGGAACTGTATGCTAAGTTCTCGAAGTGTGAATTTTGGATATCATTGTGCAATTCCTAGGTCATGTAATTGTGACGGGGTATTCATGTAGATCCCGCTAAGATCGAGTCGATAAAGGATTGGGCGACACCCACAACTCCCTCTTGAGATACGCCAATTCTTAGGACTCATTGGGTACTACTGAAGATTCATTGAAGGTTTCTCAAAGATTGCCAAATCTTTAACCAAGCTAACCGGAAAAACACCAAGTTTGGTGGGGAGAAAAAGAAGAAGAAGCTTTTCAACTCCTTAAAGAAAAGTTGTGTAGTGCACCTATCTTGGCCTTACCCGAGGGTAGTGAAGACTTTGTTGTTTATTGCGACGCTTCACACAAAGGGCTAGGAGCGGTGTTAATGCAAAGAGAGAAGGTGATAGCATATGCTTCTCGCCAGCTGAAAACCCATGAGAAAAACTACACAACACACGATTTGGAGTTAGGATCAGTTGTGTTCGCACTCAGAATTTGGAGACACTACTTGTATGGCACGAAGTGTGTCGTATACACCGATCACAAAAGCCTACAACACATTTTGGATCAGAAAGAACTGAACATGAGACAACGCCGATGGTTGGAATTACTCAGCGATTACGACTGCGAGATTCGTTACCATCCGGGTAAAGCGAATGTAGTTGCTGATGCACTCAGTAGAAAAGAGCAACCAAAACCTCTCAGAGTCAGATCATTGGGTATGACAATCAGTTCACCCCTTCCATCCAAGATTCTTGAGGCACAATCAGAAGCACTCAAAGAAGAGAATCGTCCGAATGAGAACCTTTACGGAATGCCAGAAAGTGATAATGGATTCGTGAAAAGGTCGGATGGAATTTTGTGTTTCAAGGAGAGAAGTTGGATCCCACTTTACGGAGGAATTCGCGATATCATTATGCACGAATCCCACAAATCTAAATACTCCATCCACCCAGGATCCGACAAGATGTATCTCGATCTGAAGAAATTGTCTTGGTGGCCAAACATGAAAGCCGACATTGCTACATATGTCGACCGGTGTTTAACACCGCTCAAAAGTCAAAGCCGAACACGAGACCCTCGGTCTACTAGTACAACCCGACATTCCGAATGGAAATGGGAGCGATAACAATGGACTTTATTACCAAGTCGCCTAAAACCTCAAATGGTTACGACACTATTTGGGTGATAGTTGACCGTCTCACCAAGTCCGCACATTTCCTACCAATGAAGGAAGGCGACGGAATGGACAAACTTGCACGTTTATACGAAGGAAATCATTGCACGTCATGGTGTACCAATCTCCATCATCTCGGCGAGATAGCCGCTTCACCTCAAACTTACGAAGTCACTTCAAGATGCCTTAGGATCTAACCTTGACATGAGCACCGCTTACCACCCTCAAACCGATGGGCAAAGCGAAGAACCATTCAAACTCGGAAGATATGCTAAGAGCATGTGTGATAGACTTTGGAAATGGTGGGATAAGTACTTGCCATTAGCCGAGTTTTCTTACAACAACGACTATCACACAAGCATTAAGGCCGCACCATATGAAGCACTTTATGGTCGAAAGTGTAGATCGCTGTGTGTTGGGCGAAGTCGGAGAAAGTCAACTTACCGGCCCGAGCTAATCCAGAGACTCTTGAGAAGATTGTACAAATCAAAAATCGTCGCAAGCGACTCGTGACCGTCAAAAGAGTTCTGCAGATAAAGGAGGAAACCACTTGAGTTCCAAGTAGGAGATAAAGTTATGCTCAAAGTTGCGCCATGGAAAGGCGTAATCCGCTTGAAAGCGTGGAAAGTTAAATCCTCGTTATATTGGACCTTTCAAGATTCTCGCGAGAATCGGACCGGTAGCATACCGACTCGAGCGCCACAGAACTCACTCATGCACAACGTGTTTCACGTGTGCAACTTGAAGAAATGTCTTTCGATGAAACTCTTGTTATCCCTTGGAAGAGATCCAAGTCGACGAAAGATTGAATTTCGTCGAGAAACCCATGAGATTATGGACCGAGAAATCAAGCGACTTAAGCAAAGCCGCATTCCTATTGTCAAAGTCATTGGGATTCTCAAAGAGGTCCACGAATACGTGGGGCGTGAAGACCAATTCAAGCGTAAATACCCACACTTTTCCTACATCGACAAATAATTCTAGCGAAAACCGAGGACGGTTTTCCGCTTCTAAGCGGGGAGGATGTGACACACGGTAAATTTTCACTAAAATTTAACTAATAAATGATGATTTATTTTACTAAACCAAGTCATTAAGCATGCATAAGCTTTACCTAATCATTTGAGTAGTTTACTCGCGTCTGATGAATAATCGCATCACTTTTGCATTCATATCATTTTATGAATATTTCATTTTGTCTTACGATTTAAATTGTGAGACGAGAGGTTATCTCGCTTACCCTCAGTGACCGACACTGCACGCGTACCGACACTATGATAAGGGCAAACAAAGCAAATACTAAACTCTCGTAATGGAAAATATTACTCAGACAATAATATCTCAGCAATGTATCCATAAATTATTTCATTATAAAAAGTGTCAAATGATAATACATCCGTCACGGTTTTAATTCACTGAACCCAAAGTATTTAACTCAACTCACACTTAAGATTCTAACATTGATCAATATAAGTTATCACTCTACAAACTAACACATATGTAATATAACTTTTATACTTACATTCTATGTATAAACTCTACAAAATTTAAAATAAACATATACACTCTTTTGTCTTTCTCACTTGGTTTATCCGCCCCTACCCACCATTCCATTTTGTCGTGACTTAACCTCACACACACATCCACACGCTTACTTTCCTCAAATGAGGATAACACCAAACTCCATCTTCCTACCAAACACATCTTCACCTAAGGTTTTCCCATTTTCGTCCATGTCAGCGCAAAAGCCAAAAGAAAATGATATATGTGGGTCTTACAAGAGCACCTTTCCATCTCACTTTATCCATCCATGACCAAATGGTGTTTGTTTTGTTCCCTAACTGCTGCTTCATTCCACGCCGCCCATGGTTGGGTCAAACCTCCTTAGGATAGCTATGGAAGCATCATATGTCCCTTTCTCCTTCATGTTTTTCTAGGAAGAATCTCAAGGTGTAAAGGTGTGAGTGGTTAGAAGGACTTTAGCCTAATGTGGTATCTCACCAAGTCCCAAGGAGAAAGGTGAGGTCAAAGACCTTCTATGAAGTGTTCTATTTCACCGTTGAACCTAGAGAGTCTCTCATTCACCATTCACTTAACTCATTCAAAACTCTTTCACTTGTGGCGCTAAGCATCAATTTACGGTTGGGGTTCGAGTCAAGAAGAGTTGAAGTTGAGTCTGTTTCGAGTTCACTTTGTGTTGTAATCGGGTTGCATCATAAAGGTGTTTCCTTCCTTGTGTCGAGGCCCTCATCTAGTTTGTAAGAATCCTTAATCTTCTTTTCTTGCAACTAGTACTTTCTTTATGTAACCGTGATTTATAATTCGAACATGGGTCATATCTTGTTTGGTGTCTTAATGATGAAATGTTAAGTTTTATACTTTGTATTAAGTTGTGCTTGTGAATTTCGGTTTATATAGTCACTATCATAATTGGTGTATTGTATCAAATTGCTATGCATACGGGTATGATCACCATCCCGTCCTTGTTATTATTTTTGTTGGATACGATCTCGATGTCAACCCACTCGGATACTCGAGATATCCGTCGACCTATGTTCATGTTCCGTGTTAATATGAAAATGTGGTTTTCCTTGTTTGAAAATACTTCTGTCGAGATGAATGAACCAAAGAAATGGGAAGTTGAGATAATGGACTTTATAAAAGCGTCGTAATATTGAATAGAAGTGGAGTCGAGTCAATGGAATCCCAAACCAAGAACAAGCGTATCTTTGAAGGTCCTCATGTGTTTGTTACTTTTCCTTACCGATGTTAATATGGTCCTAGAATCTTTGTCGAGTTAAATAGGTCAAGTCCGAGTCTTCCAAAGAAGTTTCCTAAACCATCACTGCCAAAGCCCATTTCTTATTCATATACCACTTCTAGTCTAGCCCAACGATACTATTCTGTCGGGCCACAGCCACTCGCGTTATATGTATACTCAAATGGCGCTTAGACGAGATCAATAAGTAAAACCCGACATGTAAATAGGAAGACAAGTATAAAATTTAACTCATACCCGCGTATTTAAAATATCCTACTTAGACATATGCATATATATATTTCGACAAGTAAACAAGTGTACAAGTCTTAATACAAGAAAACAAGTGTTTGAAAAATCTATTTGGTAAAGTTTACATCGAAGTCTAACGTCAAATGTACTCGGATAAACATATCTATGTCAAAGTAATCGACTAGTCATAAATTATAAATGTCGAGAACCGATCATTTTTGATAAACAAATAATGACCACTATATTATTTTATGGTTTACTAAATTTTGAAATACTTCAACTTTAACTCAAATATTTTCTAAATACAATTAGAAAATAAAATATAATTTTGGCAAAACCATTTGTGCCAACTTAAACAAGTATAAACACATTTATATACTTACTAGTGGAACCTTGTAACTATTTATCAAATCAAACCTTGGATTTTTAAATCATTATAATGTCGACACTAAGAGTATATATACTTCGTATACCTACTAGTAAAAATCATTGTTACAAATAAAAGTTTAGTTCTATTTCAATTACAAAAAACAATTGAATTATTTAAGTAAGTAATACTTAAAACGATGAACTAAAACATTGCCCTCCTTATCTAGGTCGCGTGTCGGTGCCGTTTCACAACAAACACTAAATCCCGCTTTTGGATTGCATTTTGCTAAGGTGAGTTTCATAGCCCCTCTTTTACTTGATAAACTGTTTTATACTTTTGGGGTGAGAAAATATGCAAAACCATTTTCATGGACCTAAACTATTACATGATTACTATTACGTGGTATAGCCTAAGCCCTTATGTCCCTAGAGAAATGCCCCTTTTTCATGAACCGTCAATTCCCCATTGGGAAGCGAATGTTATAAATATATCTATTGAGGGTGACTCCTCCGCTCGGTTGGCCATGCTTAGGCCAAGGCGAAACGTATACCATGTCGGGACCGAGTGTTGAGGGACAAAACACTCGCCACGGGCACCCATATTGTATGATATCTGTTAGCATACATGAACCGTCGTAGCATCGGTTGCATGAACTTAGAGCTAACGTAATAGACATTCATCCATATAACATTATATGCGTTGTAATGATTATATGACTATGCTTTGGTCCAAACTTATTGTTTTAACTTAAACCTATGAACTCACCAGCTTTTAGCTGACCTTTTAGCATATTTTCTCATGTGTTTAAATTGTGTGTCATGGAGGCAAGGCAAGTAGCGGGTTATTGGTCGTAGTAGTATTAAAGAAGTGTTTTACACAACCGATGTTTTAAATTGGGACCATCGAAATTATGGGATGTGCCAATTTATCTAAACAAGGTTGTAAGATATTATTTTAAAACTATTTTATGAATTCAAACGGAGTTTGTATTCCGTTCTTTATTACTTGTGTTGTGATTACCAATTTCGTAACGCTCCCGAATAACACGTATGCTTCCGCTAAACAAATTTCGGGGTGTTACAGTTCAAAACACACCTCGACTACCCATCTTGACATTTACAACCCGTTTGATACTCGAGGCCAATAACGTAAATTTTAACATGTTAACACAAGGAAATCGATAGACCATACAATGGTTGAGTACTACTCAACCCGGTTTCATCTCGACATTTACTTGCATTCTAATGACTCATGATTTGATTTCTACTTCTCGACAGGAACGGAACTAACAAAAACCAACGACCAAGATTAAATCCCAATATGACCAATTTAAATTCCAAAGCGACATAAATTGTTTATCAAAACACAAGAATTATATAACATCAAGAGTACTTAGATTCACAACCGATTTATCAATTTCATTAACAACTCGATTCATAAACTTTAACAAATACAAGGTTGAGTGATTTCTTACAAAGAAGAAGATGATAATGAAGTCGAAGGCCAACCCAGAAATCCAACACCAATAAAATCCTAATCGATTCTTAGCAAAACCCCAAGCAATAGCTTTCAATTCTTTAGAGTTTCCTTAATATTTGAGATGAGTTTTGAGGTGTGTTTTTCCCCTAGGTTGCCTCGACAAGGATAAAAGGAAGAGAGAAGAGATAGTCTTTGACTATCTTTCTCACCTTGGAAGTGGAGTGATAACCATTCTTAGCTCTCCTTTGTCTTTACCTTCCCACTAGGCGCCTTCTCATTGGAAGAATGGGATGAGGATAGTGACTCTTGAAGCTCATATGGCTACCTTGGACTCTTTCTTTTGTGTGGCAGCGCGTGTGTTGGTGGAGACTCAACAAAAACATTCACCAAAGTGCTAAGGATGAAGAAAGCATGATGAAAGAGGCTTTCCCAGACTCTATTTTTGTCCATCTCTTTTGGGTTTGCGTTGACCTAGACGAAGGTAAGAGGGTAGTAGGAATAGGCAAGTCTTTTTGGGGAAGATAATGTTTTGTTGTTATCTCTTTTAGAGAGAGAGGGAGATACGTGGAATATTTGGGAGGCAGGAGACGACAAAACAGAAGAAAAGAGGAGGGGGCCGGTTTTATTTGGGGTAGGTGATTAAGTTTGTATATTTTTCTTTTATAATTTGTAAGATTTAATTTGTGGTATACCTTTTAATTTCTAAGTGCTATAATTTTAAAGTGAAGGTTATTTTTGTGTCCCGCGATATAAAGCCGTGACTGAAGTATTAATGTATGAAAATTTTTATAATGTAATGTCTTATAGATACGCTTCTGAAATATTATCTTGGTAATATTTTCCATTACGGGGGTTACCATTTGTTTTATTTGCACTTATCATAGTGTCGGTACGCGTGCAGTGTCGGTCACAGGGGAAAACGAGATAACCTCTCGCCTTACAAATTTAATCATAAGACAATAACACAATATTCATATTATGAAATGAATGCAAAAGAAGTGCAATAGGCTACGAGTTATCTACTCAAATGACCAGGCAAAGCTTATGCATGATTAATGACTAGGCTTAGTAATATTAAATTACCATTTATTATTTAAATATGAGTGAAAAATTACCGTGTGTCACAGATATTCTTGAACTTGCCATAATAGACTCGACCGATATGAAAGTCGGTCGACCTATATTCGTAACCAATCGACTGTGCTTAGCCTAACGTGTGTCATGGAATTGAATTTCTCATATACTATATGACGGATGACAACAGCAAAGCAAATTGGCGTTCACTTTTTTCGCATAACGTGTATATGTACATGTGTCATCATATATACAAGTATACAACAATCTTCGTATGAATTAAATACACTTTATGTTTTATGCTTGTTTTTGTATATACACTATGTTTTATGCTTGTTTTTGTAATTGAACCTTGAATATATGGCATGACTTAGGATCAAATGATAAAAAAATTTAAAATAAGAAAATTGAAAAATAACTATAATTACATATTAAAGATATATCTACTTGAATTAGATGCATTCCTAACTTTTTATATGCACCATAATATATTTTATAGCTAAAAATTAGGAGTAGAGTTTTACATACAAAACTTTTCTTACATATCAAGGATTCATTTTCACCATCCATTTAAAAAAAAAATCAATGACTGAGATTAAAAGCATTTTATTATTTCACATATTTTTTATAATTTAAATATCTTTTAAACCGTTAATCGTTAAGTGAAAATATTTACACCGTCATGAAGAAGCGTTTAATTATCTTTCTATAGGCAAGACTTTGATATACTTTCGAAAAAGAAAAAAATTGTTTTTCACGTTTTTCGCCTTTTTACGTGACTTGAAATTTGCATGAAAAAATCATATATGATTAAACACTAATTTGAATATCACATTAGTATTAAATCATATATGATATGTGATATCACATGTGATATGATATGTATATCATATGTGATTTTACACCAATATCACATATGATTTTACACCAATATCACATGTGATATTATATATCATATATGATATAACACTAATATCATATATGATATAACACTAATATCACATGTGATATTCAAATTATTGTTTAATCATATATGATTTTTTATTGCAAATTTCAGTTACGTAAAAAAGCGAAAAAACTAAAAAAAAAAAGTGAAAAATACGATTTTTTTGTTGTTGAAAGTATATAAAAGTGCCTATCTATAGAAAGATAATTAAATGCTCGTAGCAATGATATTTTTTTTCCGCTTAACGATAAACTGTTTGAAAGTTATTAATATTTGAAAAAAGAGGATGAAAGTGAGTTTTTTAAATTGTTGAGATTAATCTCATCCATTAGATCAAATAAAATGAATGGTGGAGATTGATCCTTTGGTATGTAAATAATCTTTTGTCCTCAAATGATCTTAAATCTTTGTATATTTATTATTCTATTTTGTTTATAAGGAGAGTTATTTTACATACCAAATTTTTCTTATATACCAGAGACTCATCTCCACCATTCATTTAAAAAAAAATCAATGACCGAAATTAAAAACATTTTATTATTTCACATATTTTTTATAATTTAAATATCTTTTAAACCGTTAATCGTTACATGAAAATATTTATACCGTCGCGAAGAGCATTTAATTATCTTTCTATAGACGGGCACTTTGATATACTTTCGAAAAAAGGAAAAAAATCGTTTTTTTCACGTTTTTTCGTCTTTTTTTTTACGTTATTTGAAATTTGCATGAAAAAAATCATACATGATTAAACACTAATTTGAATATCACATGTGATATTAGTGTTAAATCATATATGATATGTGATATCACATGTGATATTACACTAATATCACATGTGATATTACATATCATATATGATATAACACTAATATCACATGTGATATTCAAATTAGTGTTTAATCATATACGATTTTTTAATGCAAATTTCAGTAACATAAAAAAACGAAAAAAACTTTAAAAATTAATGTGAAAAATAAGAAAAATTTTTTTTGTCGAAAGTATATCAAAATGTCTATCTATAGAAAGATAATTAAATGCTCGTCGCAATTATATTTTTATTTTCGCTTAACGATTAACGGTTTGAAAGTTATTAATATTCGAAAAAAAATGATGAAAATGAGTTTTTTAAATTTTTGGGATTAATCTCATCTATTAGATCAAATAAAAATGAATGATAAAGATTGATCCCTTGATATGTAAATTATCTTTTGTCCTCAAATGATCTTAAATCTTTGTTTATTATTATACATTTCAGAAGAATAGAAAGATTGCCGTTCATCACTATTGCATATTTGTATGTAACATGAGCCACTTAATTGATTTTTTTCCGTACTATACTCAATCTTGAGAAATATAAATATATTTCTTCGCCGTAAAAAAAAAGAAAAGAAATTGTGAACGTAAATATTACTCATATGTATGTTGCGGATATATTGTTGAAAGCTCCAAAAGCTAAAAGCATCCCTAAAATAAATAGAATACTAAGTTCAATTGGTAGACAAATAAACATAAAGTAAAGAAAGTTTATCAGCAGCCGTATGCTACCTATTAATGTAGCTAAAAGCACTTTGAACAAACCTAGCAAGTTTAGCAAGAAATTAATGCAACTCAGACACTTTTTTCGCCTGTTGATGATGATGCATGCGCGCCACTTCCATAACTCAACTCCCTGAACTCCCTGGATGAAAATGGTTGGAATACAAAATATTAGACAACATTAAACGACTCATCAATAAAGGAAAGATGACCTTCTTTACGTTCAAGTCCGTAAATCTCACCTTTAGCTCAAAACGCATGTTAGTTGATCTGAAACCATAATTCTTTGAAAATTCTGGGACTAAACTGGAATTATGTCGACGTACCATTTACAGCTTCTACTGAATCTCTATGTCCCAATTTACATCAAACCTGAGGAACTCTTGCACACCAAAGCCACTTTTTCACGAAAACAATTGCAGCCATACACTCGATATGACTGCCGTGCCACGATGCGCGCAAAGAAAATGAATGCGCTATGGTCAACATATTATCATCATCGCCAATAGAAGGGGAGAAGACTAAAATTCGTATGCACGATACCGTTTCCATCCAGCAAACAGTGGACATAAGACAATTTCAAAACCTCAGATTCATGTATAAAGTAGCGATATCAAGCAACCTACATAGCTGCAGTCATGCGTTTAACATAACTGCCCTAGCACGATGCGGCCCAAAAGCATCCCGCCATACATCTTAAACACAAAAACATACTAACTAACGCATGCAAGTCCACAAACAGAAGGAAAACAAATGTTAAGCCCCCCAGCAAAGCTGCAGCAAACGTATTCGCTACGAAACTACTAATAATCTTAAAAGGAACAACGAAATTCAAATTGAAAATAAATACCTGTATCCACAAGGACTAAAATGGTGTTTAAAAGATCAAACCTTGTGGCGGATGCCTTATGGAAACCATAAGCGGTGATCAGTATTCAACCAAGAAAAAGCAATTCCAGTGCACTAGTAATAGGATTAGTTTTTCTTGGCCGAATACTGGTCGCAACATCCATTTGCCGAATACTGATCAAATATATCATCTCTTTACTGTGACTATATGACTGACATTATATCTTTAAACTAAAACCCATGGCATGTGGTAATAAGGTGGTCGGTTCGAATTAAAAAAAAGGGTCGATCCTTTTTATATTATAGAAGGGTACCCGCGCAATGCGGCGGCGGGTACCCGATGACTATTTTTGTGACGAGCAAATATTTTTCTTTTTAAACTTTCTTATTTAGCATGTCCCAGATGCTATAAAGCAGTAGAGATATGTTTTTCAAAAGTAGAACGTTTAAATTATTAATAGTGTAAATAGTTAACACTTATATTTTTCAAATTTTATCATTAAATTGCTGGTTATAAGTTTAGTGAGCTTTTCTTATAAATAATTCCATTAAAATGTATCATTATTGGAGGGCGGTTACATATGGTTTAAATGAGACTTAAATTTTAAGATTTTACATTAATTTTCAACATTTCCTTTTATAGTAATGTTTTTTGTCTTAAAATTTTAAGACTTCCTTTTATAGGAAGTCCCAAATGCTTTATAATGTAGTATAGATTTGGAAAAACATAAAAGATACCATGATACATAAATTTTTATTTACAAAACCATAATATTCATTTTTTTTAAAAATACCATAAAAGATATTATGGTATTTTTTTACGAAACCTACCATAAAGAATATTGCGACGCTTTATATTATATATGACTTAACGAAAGATCTCATTATATAATTTCGTAAAGCCCGCATTTCATGAGGCTCAGATTTTTTAACAACCGAATAAAGAGGATAGGTGATGCAGGTTTTATTGACCAAGTTTTAATATTTATAGTGTCTCGTTATACCTATGGTCTACCCTAATGCACTAACGGGCAGTGTACCCGGTCGTGTGTAGTGTAGTATTCGGTAAAATCGAGGTCCTCTCAAGAGCTATGTGTGCAGGATTAATACTAAGTCTAGGTGTCACATATTTTAATATGATTTCGATAAGGAATTAACTAATTAAAGCATATAAAAGGCAAAGGTGTAATCAATAGAGGAGAGTGGTGCTAACCTAGTTATTCATCCTAGCTAGTAATGTCTACGTCTAATTACTTCCAATTACTTCAGATGGGGTCAAAGTCGAGAGGACAACATTTGGTCAATTCACCCTAACCTATCAGCAAAGATGCCACAACTGGAGAATTCAGGTGTCCCTCATAAGTCCAGCTTGTTCTTGGTCCCCAAGCCGAGTCATTAAGTAACGCTACATGCTAGACTTATAATAGTGAGTGCCGGGCGTTAGCAACTTAAACACTCACCCCTAATTCTTAAGTTCATCCAAACGGTAGATGATCATTTGGTCAAATCGCACAAGTAGAAAGGGTCGTCATTGGTCATATCTTACCCTTCCCGTCTCGCCTACTCACTTAGGGTCAGTTGGTCATATCTCCTAAGCAACTAGCCTCTACCGCCATTCAAAACTTCCGAAAGAAGGGTAACTACCAATAAACTATGCATGCATACACTTAGAAATAATTATACGGAAGTAATGTAAACGCAAACAAAACAATTAAGAAATCATAACTAGGCCAGCACCAAGAGGTGCTTAGCAGCTCATATTAACCATACAAATCAATTCAATATTCAATGTTACGAAATACATGAATCGAAAGTAAAGAAAAGATAAAATGCTAATGCTTATCGTAGGGGAGTGATTTCTTCCTTGGAGACAGCTCCGTATGCTCCTCTAGACCTGCCTTTGGCTTCTTCCCACGTTCTTTGGTTGTGGTGTTTGAAATGGGATGCCTTGAATTGCTGGAAATCGTGGGGTATTTATAGGCCAGCTCTGGGTTATGACGTAACTAATAGAATAGTTACGCCGTAATCTTCTATTTCTTCGTAATTTGCACTAGATCTGCTGGTTACGGCGTAACCTTATAAGTAGTTACGCCGTATCTTCAATATTTCTTGGTTACGCCGGAGTTTATGCAAGAGTTACGGTGTAGTTATCAGCGGCGTGGAACCTCATTTGACCTAATATAGTTACGTCGTAGTCTTTTGGGAGAGTTACACCCTAATCTTCTGATGAGTTGGCTTTCTGAGTCACGCTTTAGTTACGGCGTAATGTAAGAGATGAGTTACGCCGTAACTTCTTCAAAGTGAGCAGACTCTGATAAATCTTTGATAATTCTCCAATTCCGCGTCTCTTTAGCTCCAATGCTCGTAATTTACCTGAAAGTGGAAAACAATGGAAAACAAGTGTAAATCCATATACTTACAAGCATTATCGGGGGAAATTGACACTTAATATTCAGGATAATTTGATGTTATCAAATATTTCCCCACTTGAACTTTACTTGCCCTCAAGTAGACCTTATTAGATAGATTCCTAAAAAGATATCTCCCATAACCTGGAAAATATAAGTTTATAAATCCCTTATGCTAGAATAAAACAAAGCGGAACACCTCACGAAATGGGAACGAAACACTCAAATCTCTCAACTATTCTAAGGGTCAATTTCGGGGTGATCACTCAATCGCACAGTCATAGCATGTATTTTATCATAAGCTTGGCGGTTACACAAATCTCCACCACTAGAGTTAAGGTCTAAACAATTTTCGAAGGCAATATGGGTAGACATGACAAAGGTTAAGGGGTGACTCGTCATTACTAACATGTCATGGAGAAGTGGACAAAATCAATGATACATGACCAAATCCATGGCCAAGACAACAAAGATTACTCGCTGCATCACCTAGACACGCTTCATGACTAAAGGGTAGGATAAGACATGGGATATATAAATGGTGTAAAATAAAAATCAAGCAGGTAGTCTAAATCTATAACCAAGTCATCACCACTTACCGTTCACCCAAAGTTCAAGCTTAGAAGTCAAGAAACCGGATCATGAAATACTAGGTAGATGTGTCATTAGAGGACGTCATGATGGGCACACTACCTTTTCTCCAACTGTTGGCATAATTACCAACTCCAATCTTCGAATGTGACCGAGGTGGCCTCCTCGATACTAAATCTATGTGGAAAACTAGAAGGGGGGGTTGAATAGTTTTGCCAATTAAAACTTCCTTTTAATCTATTTAGATCGACTTATGTCAATCTATTTGGATGTGTGTGTTGGATGTTGATAAACAAGCATATAAAGGTAAGTAATGAAAAGATAAGAGTAAGAAGCACAAAACCACAACACGAGTATTTATAGTGTTCGGCTACAAGGACACCTTCCTTGCCCTACTCCACTCCCCGAGTCACCTACTCGAGAGTTCGTAATCACTACACCAATCTCCTTATGGCGGAGAAGCCTTCACAACGTCGCCTACCCTTTTTCCGGTGCTAGGCTAACCACCGGGTTCTTTCACTCCAAGGTGAACCACACCTACACAACGTCGCCTACCCTTTATTAGGTACTAGGCTAAGCACCTAGTTCCATTGCAATGGAGGAACTACTACCACACTACACCAACGACTAATCCCAAAGGAGATCTACTCCTTTACAACATCATCAAGGATATCAATATCCTTGGATCTAATACTATTCTATCTTGTACATCGAAACACACCATATCGAATATACATCTAAGGCACCTTTCACTAATGCCTTTTGACTAGATCTACAAGACACCTTTCACTAATGTCTCGTGTCTTCACTTCTAATCACCTTTCACTAATGCTTCTTTGTCTTGACTTCTAAGCACATACCACAAGTGCTTATCCTATAGACGATAGATATCCTTCACTAATATCTTCGTCTTGACACTTGAGACATCTTTCACTAATGTCTTCAACACTACACTTCTTTGAAGAAAGAAAGGAATCATCAACAAGAAGACTTCAGTAGCCTTGATGATGAGGAAGCATGGCAACTCATGGACTTGAGCTTGCTCGACTTCAAAGGTGGTGATCTTGCCTTTAAGAGGAACCTAAAAGATCACACAAAAACAAAACTACAAACATGGATCTCTTGGATCTAAGGTTAGTGAGATTTAACTCAGGGGAGAAAGTATGTTAGAAAGGGGTAAGGTATAATGAAGAAATGGCTCACTATTTATAGAGGAAAATCCCATCCCGGATCCCACGGATCCCACCACGGATCCCTACCACAAAGGGATCCGTGGAACGCTCTCTTGCCCATGGGTATTTTGGTTATGGGTCATGGGTCATGGGTTGAACCATGGATCTTTTGGCTAGATACAATGTATCTTTAAGTGCAATGCACTTAGTCACTGGGTATGGGTTGATCCATGGGTTATGGATATTATCCATGTATGATATAAGCATGATGTCATGCAATGGGTTATGGGTCAAGATCCATGGGTTATGGGCTTTGGGTTGTACCCAACTACATTCAATTTATTTGCCCAATGGGTTGTGATACTTAAGTTTCTACCCATTTATATTACCCGATATACTACATACTAGTTATGTATATCTTTACTCAAATATGTAAACACTAGTTGTTGTACATATGTATTACTAAATTATATAATAACTTATACTTGTTTTAGTATTTTATGTGAAAATGTGAATATGTTAGAAACTATTAGTTCAAACCATTTACGTATTTTATTTGTTTCGTTAATATGATTTTACGTTTGTTATCGACAAAACATTAGAAGATCGTAAAATATAAATAAACGCTTTTATGGCTTATTTGTATTAACAATCTCCTCCTTTTTTGATGACAAAACCTAAAATTATTTTATGGAAAAGCTAAAATTGTAAAAATTTGAATTGTAGTTTTACTTTCTTCCCCTTTGTCGAAACAAAAAGTGCTTGAAAGAAAGCAACACATCGTTTTTTAAGAAAAACATGTGAAAGAAATAAAAATAAAAAGGAATAAAGAGCAAGTAACGGGAACGGATCTCGTCTTTACTCCCCATTGACGAGTCCATCCCTATGTAAGGGCGTCAAGTAAGTGATACTAATCTAGTTTGTTTGTAAATAAGTTTGCAAAAGATTTCGTCTAAGAGACGAATGTGCTTCCCCTTGAAGATTGCAATTATGCAAGAGGATATCACGAAATGTAAACCTAGTATTGCAAGTAATTTTGCAATATATTGCTTTGACATAAGGCTCCCCCTAGCTTTGGGATGTCAAAGTCTTCATGTGTGAATTGAATAACTACAAAACAAAGGTTAGAAAGCAAGTATAATTCACAATTTCCTGCAAATGTGGTCCAAGTTAGTATAAAATAGCTTTCTATCTCACGGATCCCGCGGTTCCCTCCTAGTAGGGATCCGTCTAGGCAATTCTGAGGGATCCGTATTAGCTGATTAATTTCAGCAAAGGTGATATAACAAGTAATGTTAACACAAAAAAAAGATATGAATACAAAGTGATCATATTCTCAGAAAAATAACAAGTAGCATGTAATTTCCATTTAATAGAAATAGAGTTATGATATACATGACTCTAAAAACTAAGAAAATAAGAAAATACATAACTAGGAATTTCTAAACCAACTATCGCTTGATGCTAGGACACCACTAAAATTCTTCTAGCTCAAGTTTTGTTTAGGGTTGATCTCGTCGAAACGTTCAAGGAGATGATAGAACATGAAACGTTGGTCTTCTCGTACTTCATGTATCAAACTTTCAACATGTTGACAATGATAGAAATCTTTGTCATGGCTAGGTAGTGGTGGTGGAAGAAATGAAATGGCTTGATATGAAGGATCAAGTGAAGCGGCTTGCGGAGCTTCAAACGATGGAGGAATTGGTGGATGTGCATTTGAAAATGACTCAACCAAGAATGATGGTGGTGGTAGAGAAGTGTCAACATCCATATGGTCGGGTGGTTGACTTTGATGATTTCTCATAATCCAAATGGGATTATATGATGGAAACGGCGAAAAGGAAGCCGGAGCAAGTGTTGACTCAACACCTTGGTTTTGAACCATTATTCCTCCTAATGAGGAGAATGTTGTCGGCGGAAGCGGATGAGACGACCTAGGAGGCAAGTCCTCTAAATTGTAGAGGTGTGGTGATGATAGTGGGGATGTAAATGAAATAGCTCTAGGAACCAATGGTGATGGTTTGATGGAGATGATATTGTTTGGCCTAGGAGGTATGGTGGTGTTTGGTATAGGTAGTTTTGTGGGTACTATCCTTTTAGGAATTGGTTTGATTGGATGATGAAGGAATCTATCATTTGTTGGCTTGACCGGAGATGATTCGGTTGAAGATATTTCGTGTATAACACGAGCCTTTTTCATGGGTGGTTCTTTGGTGGATAAATTACTACTTGGGGTTTTCCTCATGATGAGATGATTTAAAGAGGTTGTAAGAGCTGAAAGTTAGGGTGAGAGTGATGACTATGAGGTCCTAACAAAGTGGTTTATAAACCAAGAGATTTGGCAAGTGCATTTAAGCCTTAAGCCACTAGGATTCATTGGAATGTGATGATTAACATGCACAAGAGTCAACTTCAGAGTTTGCACTGATCTAGGAACTCATTTAAGATGAGATGGAGTGTTTGAGTTAGGAAGATGAGTTGAAATGATTGTTTTAGCAAGATTTGTCATAACCTGTCATCCGGATCCCACGGTTCCTTCCTCAAAGGGATCCGTCTAGGCTAATCCTAGGATCCGACTTTCAAAGATTATGAAAGAGTGGAAATGATGTTTCTAAGATCTAAGACCTATATCATCTTGAGTGTTTCATCCTCCTAAGTGTTTTAAATGAAGGGGTGTTTGAGTACTTGAAGGTAATGAATGATGTAGCTAATGATTATCTTTTATGGAAGGATTTGGAACTTTCAAGAGTACCAATGGATGAGCAAGAATGACACTAAAGATTTAGAGTGTCAATTGAAGCTAAAAGATCTTAGAGATCAGGTTGTGACTTAGGATAGTGTTTAGGAACATATCCTAGAAGCTTTGAAATGGGAAAAAGTAGAGTTTGATCAACTTTGATCAATTTTGAGGTAAGGATGATTTATGATTAATTTTGCCATAATCTAAAGATTTCTAAGACTAGATGTGAGGGATCAAGTAGAAAATGAAGTGTGAGTTTAAGAGCGGAAGAGTAATGGATTAAAAACGAAATGGTAGATCTACAGTCGTTTTAGAGTGTGATCTAGGTGAGTTATGTATGAGTAGGAAAGATTAACCTATCTTGATAAGGACTTAATTTGCCTTAAGACACTATGTTTAGCTTAGTGTGAGATGTTCTAAGGATATGTTTGAAATATAATGCTTGCAATTGCATTTTCTATTCGCCGGATCCCGCGGTTCCCTAAGTGTAGGGATCCGTCTAGCACAATCTTTGGGATCCGCCTATCTGCTCAGCAGGACCTTTACTAAAGGTATGCAATGATCTTGACAATGCATTATATCTCAAGGATAGTCTAAAAAGAGTTTTAATACTAAGATATCAAATGTAAGATATTTCATTTCATGAAAAAAATTGGATTACATTGATAAAGCACGAGTACAAAAGGATTGATCCTATTTGAAAGACTACTAAGTTCCTTAAGTGTTTTCGCTAGATGGATCATCAAATGGTTGATGAGTGTTGGCGGATGCAGGAATGAAGAACGTCTTCATGAGGGAAATGTTCAACGGTTCCATCATCTTGTTCACAAGTACGTACAACGGACTTTGAAATTGAGGATGAAAGTGCATAACATTATGATAGAGGCGTGTCAAGAACATTCCATAAGGGATGAGTTTATTCTTGGAGCCTTGAAGATTTGCAATTCACCTTGCGAAGAAATTGGCGAGATTGTATGGTTGTTGTGTTAGCAAACAGTACAACATGTGAGCACAACAAGCGGGAAGAATTTCTCGATTTCCCCTAAGACTCCAAACATTTTCACGTAGGATGAGTGCAAGAGGCTTGTACTCTTCTCGGATATCCCTTGTAAAGATAATGTTTGGATAGGAGTAATATGGTCGAGGTTTGCATATTATGCGATTTAAATCTTCCGGAGAGGGTATGTGTGAACAATATGGACTATTTTCTTCACAAAAGTTGAAGAGAGAATCAAGAGACCAATCTTCGGTGAAGGCACATTGTGCATGATTTGGAATCCGGAGGATGTGAGCAAAATGCCCAAGGGTTAGAGCGAACTTTTGGTTTTTGATATAAAACCAAAGAGATAAAGAGCGATCCTCGTTACGAACGAGTTCGACTTGACTAAGAATTCCATTATGAACCTTGGACATATCTTCTCATTGATTTCAAGAAGACATTCTAGTCCTATGGCTCGGAAGGAGGTATTGATACCTTCTTCGAATTGTAGAGAGGTGTCTACAACACGCCCTTCGTGGAAGTGACGGCTGAGATTATTGAACCCACGGACATGATTGCCAGGCGTGTTGGGTTCGAGAGAGATGTTCAGAGTGTAGACGCTAGTGAGTGAAAAATCAAACTCATATTCATGCGTCATAGTTGAACCTATAGAAATGATAAGTTAATAAAAGGAGATGTTTGTGGTCAACGTATGATAGTCTAATGTTTTTACTAGATTTTTATTAACAATGGTATTTAACACTTTAACTTACTCAAGGTTTTGACTTTCTAGTGGATTATTATATTTAGAAAGATGTTGGTTTTTAATCTTGCATGGAGACTGTTTTCCAGTAGGACGGATCCCACGGTTCTTTTACAAAAGGGATCCGGCTAGTATATCTTCCGGGATCCGTGGTTCTGTAGTAGCAGAAACAGTTTTGATAAAAACATAGGTTTTACAGTTTTTATACCACGAAATATGTTTTATCCTACATTTTCATTTAGCATGCGTACATGACTTCTAAGGTATCACGAAAGAATACAAAACATATAAATCAAAATAAGTGACAAACACATTATGATAAAGATAACCTAGATAAACTAGATTATTAATAATATTGCATTTGAATACTTAGGATGATACAAAGGATTGGGTATATAACCCCAATATTGATTAACAACACAAAGTAAATGTCTCCGTATGTGAACTTCATCATAGGGAACACAAGTGCGATGAGTGTTAGGGCGATGAGCACGAGTGCGATGTAAACCATGTTGATGACGGATCTTTCTTGGTTTCGGTTGAGATGGAATGAGGAGGAAGATGAAATTTTTGAATGAAAGGAAATTTTTGAAATTGGAAGATTTTGAAAAAGTGAGGGTTTGGTAGAGTGGCCGACGGTGGGATTATAAATAGGGAAAGGAGAATTTTTGAAATTCGTGTTTTGTTTTATTATTGGATTAAAAAGAAATAAAACATAAGTTTTATATACTATGACTATAGACGAGAAATATAACACGTATGTGAGAAAAAAAAGGCTTCCTAACGAAGATTCATGTAAAACATGTATGAGTACAAAAAGATAATCATATAAATACCTAAATAGGTATATTTAATTATTAGGCAAAGTAAAAAGAAAATCATACCTCTAGCGCACTTAGGAATGTCTTTACAAATGACACAGCAAATATCACTTAGACTATTCCCGCTCCTTTGCTTTTAAGATACCTTCTTAAGGAGGGTATTCTTGTTACCAAGCGACTTCTAAAGCTTGGTGGGTATGAGCTTTGACTAATCAACATGACAAAGAAGATTAGTGCAATTAAATGAAAAAAAAATAAAAAAATGTTGTTATCAACTCAACTTCCAAACATATAGTTTTGAAAGACATGGTGTTTGCTTTTATGAAAAACCTTCTTTGTAGTTTTCAATTAACCATGGATCGTATCAAGTTTTAAAGTACAATATACTTCAAGAAACTTGGTAACTAAGCTCGATGCCAATTGTGGAAAACTAGAAGGGGGTTGAATAGTTTTGCCAATTAAAACTTCCTTTAATCTATTTAGATCGACTTATGTCAATCTATTTGGATGTATGTGTTGGATGTTGATAAACAAGCATATAAAGGTAAGTAATGAAAAGATAAGAGTAAGAAGCACAAAACCACAACACGAGTATTTATAGTGGTTCGCCACAAGGACACCTTCCTTGCCCTACTCCACTCCCGTGTCACCTACTCGAGAGTTCGTAATCACTACACCAATCTCCTTATGGCGGAGAAGCCTTCACAACGTCGCCTACCCTTTTTCCGGTGCTAGGCTAACCACCGGGTTCTTTCACTCCAAGGTGAACCACACCTACACAATGTCGCCTACCCTTTATTAGGTACTAGGCTAAGCACCTAGTTCCATTGCAATGGAGGAACTACTACCACACTACACCAACGACTAATCCCAAAGGAGATCTACTCCTTTACAACATCATCAAGGATATCAATATCCTTGGATCTAATACTATTCTATCTTGTACATCGAAACACACCATATCGAATGTACATCTAAGGCACCTTTCACTAATGCCTTTTGACTAGATCTACAAGACACCTTTCACTAATGTCTTGTGTCTTTACTTCTAAGCACCTTTCACTAATGCTTCTTTGTCTTGACTTCTAAGCACCTACCACAAGTGCTTATCCTATAGACGATAGATATCCTTCACTAATATCTTCGTCTTGACACTTGAGACATCTTTCACTAATGTCTTCAACACTACACTTCTTTGAAGAAAGAAAGGAATCATCAACAAGAAGACTTCAGTAGCCTTGATGATGAGGAAGCATGGCAACTCATGGACTTGAGCTTGCTCTACTTCAAAGGTGGTGATCTTGCCTTTAAGAGGAACCTAAAAGATCACACAAAAACAAAACTACAAACATACATATCTTGGATCTAAGGTTAGTGAGATTTAACTCATGGGAGAAAGTATGTTAGAAAGGGTTTAAGGTATAATGAAGAAATGGCTCACTATTTATAGAGAAAAATCCTACTGTTCCCCGGATCCCACGGATCCCTACCACAAGGGATCCGGCTAGCACAAAGCTAGGGATCCGTGGAACGCTCCTCTTCGCCCATGGGTATTTTGGTTATGGGTCATGGGTCATGGGTTGAACCATGGATCTTTTGGCTAGATACAATGTTTCCTTAAGTGCAATGCACTTAGTCACTTGGGTATGGGTTGATCCATGGGTTATGGATATTATCCATGTATGATATAAGCATGATGTCATGCAATGGGTTATGGGCTTTGGGTTGTACCCAACTACATTCAATGTATTTGCCCAATGGGTTGTGATACTTAGGTTTCTACCCATTTATATTACCCAATATACTACATACTAGTTATGTATATCTTTACCCAAATATGTAAACACTAGTTGTTGTACATATGTATTACTAAATTATAAAATCACTTATACTTGTTTTAGTGTTTTATGTGAAAATGTGAATATGTTAGAAACTATTAGTTCAAACCATTTACGTATTTTATTTGTTTCGTTAATATGATTTTACGTTTGTTATCGACAAAACATTAGAAGATCGTAAAATATAAATAAACGTTTTTACGGCTTATTTGTATTAACAATCTATATAAAGCTCATAACCTAGTGCTTTACAATAAACTAAATAACATACCTTTTTTTTTCGAATCATTTTTTTTTTCAAAATAACTATAACAACTAAACATAATATCCCCCCACTTGAGATGAACAATGGGACTTTCGGGGGGTCTTCAATGATCTTTAAGAATATGTCATCGACGAAAGCGTGATTTCCGAACCTTTCCACTTGAACCTTGAACTTAGGAAAATGATGACTTCCCAATCACAAATAAAGACTACAGGGTAGGCTAAGGTGTATGGGTGTATCGAAACAATATATTGGGTTAACAAAATGAAAGGAATGACTCAGAAGGGTGTTTCTAGGGGTATCTTGCACTAAACGTGAGTGCAACATGAGGGCTTCACATGGGGGTCGAGAAGTCGGGGTGACTAATCGATAGACACACAATGGTAGGCTATTTGGGTGATAATCCTATAATATTGCCTTCTTAAACTAAAAGTCCAAATACATCGAGCTAACTCAACCTACCTCGTCTATGGTCTCGAAATAATGCAAAGGCCAAGTTCTAAAGTTTACAAGCTACCAGCACACTCATAATTTGGTGGATTTGGGGTAAAATATTGGAAACGGGTAAGGCTAATCTCACCATATAATATCAAGGGTTGTATGTGCTCGGCTAAGGTCTATTCTAGTTAGGTTAAGAAAAACGTGTCAAAATTTTAAAAATGGCATAATTTTTCAAAATAAACTAGAAAAACGAGGGCAAAATAAAGTTTAAGAGATAATTCTACTCCCGTCCCCCCACTTGAAATGTACAAAGTCCCTTTTGTACTTAGCGTTAAATAAAGGTGAAGAGAAAAGTAGAATAAGAGCGAAAAAGAGACGTGCCTTCGTATAAGCATCCATGAGCAAACTTCAATCCCTGAAATCACACTACCGACAAGCATAATTCTAAAAGGAAAAAAAAAATTAAAAAATGAAAAACAAACCTAACTCACTTTCGTAGGAATCACGATTGCATTTAGCATATGCAACAAGCCTTTTAAACCACTTGGTGTCCCAAATGGACGAGTGAAGTCTCTTGAGGGTTATAGGGAACACACCCACAAAGTTTATTTAAAATACTAATACAAGGTTATTGTGTTTAAAAAAATGAAAGAAGTAAAACAGCGGATCGTTATGTAGTAACTCTTAGAAGGAGTTAAAACAGAGGATAGTTACTTCGTAACTCTTAGAAGGAGTTACGCCGTAACTAGGCAAAACCTGGCATACGCTGTAAGAGTGTAGCTACAGCGTAACCACTGAGATGGTATTATGCCGTAATTGGTAATGCATCCGAAATTCTGCTGCAGGGGTTGGTTACGGCGAACCATCGAGATGAGTTACGCCAGTAACTCGTCGATCAACATGCCGCAGCAGAAGAATCACCCAAGTTTCGCAAAATGGTTAAAAACACAAAACCCTACACAAATGGAAATAAAACAAAAGAAAGGGATAATTTGGGTTGTCTCCCGAAAGAGCACTTTTCTTTATTTACGAGTCTTTAAGTTAGACTCAGAGCCTCGGGGCTACCAGTGCTTGTTGGTCATTTCGTGGATATGGCGATCTCCACATCTGATCCAACTTATCAGATTCTCACCCCATTTGCAGTCCATCCCAAGCTCTAAACATCCCGAGTAGAAACTCTTGATCTTCTAGTAAGGCTGGTCAATACCTTTTTCCTTGTCTTCGTCACTGATATCGAGTAATGGTTGGGCGTAGCTCAACTGCCTCTTGGTCCAATTTTTAAAATTCTTAATGGTACTTGGCATTTTGATGATTGTCTTATCATCGTTTATCTTTAACCATACTAACCCATCTTTTTCATTTTTATCAAGCCCCGACAGTTCCTGAAAAGGTTTTCCTAAAATTATCCCCGTTAGTCCATCTTCTACAAACTCGCTCACGTCGTCCAAAACCATAAAGTCCACCAAGAATGAATGAGTCCCAACGAAGACACGAATGTTAGTTGCAAACCCAAGAAAGTTATTCCCCTTATATTCTAATTCTTTCTTCATAACTTGATTGTAGCATTCTTTTGACATAATGTTAACTGGGGAAGCTGTGTCAATAAATGGATGGAAATCGATGTACCCGATTTTGCATGAGATCTTCAGATAATAGGGGTTCCTATGATGTATACGGGTTCCCATCTCATAAAATCTAGGTTTATTGGTTTGTGAACAAGTCTTTATAGAGCTGTCTTGCCAATGGGCCATTTCAACGTCACTCGAGAAGTCATCAGCACTGATTCCTAAATTATCTTCTTCCTCGAAATTGACAAAAACATCAAAATCTTTCCCCGAATCTATCTCGCCAGGGTCCCGGGGATCTCTAAGAAATTCTTCTAGAGCGTTGCCAAAATTGCCTACTGGGTCAACCGCACATACCTTTTGAGGAGTGGACAGGAGTTCATTAGGTCTGAACGTTGCAATCTCTCCATTAGCTCCAAGAGTTAATTTTCTAGCAAAGACATCCACCTTTGTATGGGCAGTAGCAAGCATAGGTCTGCCTAAAATGACAGGTATTCTGTTGTCTTCCGGAATGTCAAGAATCACAAAATCTACCGGGAAAAGGAATTTCTTTATCTTCACCAACACAATTTTCAATGATGCCTAAAGGTGACTGCATGGATCGATCGGCCATTTCAATTTTCATCTTGGCTGGCTTAAGGTCGCCAATACCCATACATAGGAACATCGAACGAGGCATTATGCTTATGCTCGCTCCAAGATCAGCTAGGGCATTACACATATTGAGACACCCGATCAAGCAAGGGAGAGTGAAACACCCAGGATCTTTTTCCTTCTGTGGCAGCTCGTTTCTCAAAACCGCTGAACATCTTTCGTTAAGTTGAATCGTCTCATCATTGCTTAATTACTGCAAAATATCATCATGATTAGTTTTAATGGAATTAGTAAGAGGGGTGTTTACCGGTAAAGCTTGGTCCAGAAGTGATAGTCTCTCCATGCTGATTCATCGCTTAACATTATTTCGAAAAGGTTGTCGGTTCTTCAAGGATTGTTTCCACCGTGTTGACAACTTCCTCTTCCCGAGCCGCTAGGTAATCTGTGATGGCTTGCGAACATGAGCTCACGCTCTTTTCCAATCCCTTAATCTGATCTTCATGAATTTTGAGAGAAGAGGCTGTATTTTCCACGAATGTCTTCATCATCTTTTCAATTCTCTCATCTCGTTCCCTCGATTCCTTGATGTGGTCAAGAATAATTTTTTCAAGATTTTTCCCGGTTTTGGTCCCGAATACACTCTTAACCTTCTCAATCCTACACGCTTCAGCTTAGAAAAATTTTCCCCATAATTATATTCTTGCTTTTGTCAATGTCTTCATTACCTTATGATCAAAATTGTCTCTTGGTCCGTATCCTGTATCCATATGCCATTTGTAGCAATGTTCCAAAATCCGTTGAATACATTCGAAGGCTTGGTCAGGGGTCATGCTAGAATAGGTCTAGGGGAATCGAGCACTTCCGTGTTAGCGCATTAATTCCCCGGTAGAAGACGTAGACGATTTGATATTTGTTCAAATCATGAGTGGGACATCGATAAAGTAGCTCATTAAACATTTCCCATGCCTGATAAAGTGTTTCTTCTCCTACTTGAATGAATTGATAGATTTTACCAAGAAGTTTGGCCATTTTTTAAGGAGGGCAAAATTGTTGGACGAATTATCTTCTTAATTTATCCCTTGCTCCTTTACATTTGTTAGGGAGTTTATTGTACCATCTTTTCGCAGTTCCAGTAAGAGTCATAGGAAAAATTCTTGCGGTAACCGAATAGCTCGGGATGCCTCAGACGCTGAAAAGAGAGGACAAGTATACTACTTCTTCTACATGATTCTGAACATCCTCATCTTTATCTCTTGAAAACTTAAGCTCGTGCAACTCTTGAGTAAATTGGTCCTAATAGAGTATTTTCAATACTAGAATCATGTGAAGGTTCGTTGGCGCTCTCATTTGGTTGCTCCAACATCGCCCATGGTTAATTCATCGATATTATTTTCATCAATGACCTCCGGTTCGCATCGATCGATCCGATTCGTAAAATGAAAAGATATTATGAATAGGAACCGAAGAGTAAACTTTCCTTGTCCAAAATTGTTTTTCTGGATTATCGAATGGGGTGGCCAAAAAAGGCCTCGAGCTTCTAGTCTTGTATCCTGACATTTAAGAGAAGAAAGAAAATTAAAAATAGACTTAATGAAAAATACTAAAATAGCTCACCGGCAGCGGCGCCAAAAACTTGATGCAGGTTTTACTGACCAAGTTTTAATATTTATAGTGTCTCGTTATACCTATGGTCTACCCTAATGCACTAACGGGCAGTGTACCCGATCATGTGTAGTGTAGTATTCGGTAAAACCGAGGTCGTCCCAAGAGCTATGTGTGTAGGATTAATACTAAGTCTAGGTGTCACAGATTTTAATATGATTTCGAAAAGGAATTAACTAATTAAAGAAGATAAAAGGCAAAGGTGTAATCAATAGAGGAGAGTGGTGATAACCTAGTTATTCATCCTAGCTAGTAATGTCTACGTCTAATTACTTCAAATTACTTCAGGTGGGGTCAAAGTCGAGAGGACAACATTTGGTCAATTCGCCTAACCTATCAAAGAAAGATGCCACCACCGGAGAAGTCAGTGTCCCTCATAAGTCCAGCTTGTTCCCGGTCCCCAAGCCAAGTCATTAAGTACCGCTACATGCTAGACTTATAATAGTGAGTGCCCAAGGCGTTAGCAACTTAAACACTCACCCCATAATTCTTAAGTTCATCCAAACGGTAGGTGATCGGTTGGTCAAATCGCACAAGTAGAAAGGGTCGTCATTGGTCATATCTTACCCTTCCGTCTCGCCTACTCACTTAGGTCATTGGTCATATCTCCTAAGCAAATAGCCTCTACCGCCATTCAAAACTACCAAACAAGGGTAGCCACCAATAAACTATGCATGCATACACTTAGAAATAATTATAATCAAGTAATGTAAACGCAAAAAACAATTAAGGAATCATAACTAGGCCAAGACCAAGAGGTGCTTAGCAGCTCATATTAACCATACAAATCAATTCAATATTCAATGTTACGAAATACATGAATCGAAAGTAAAGAAAAGATAAAGTGCTAATGCTTATCGTAGGGAGTGATTTCTCCTTGAGACACTCAGTATGCTCCTCTAGACCGCTTTGGCTTCTTCCCACGTTCTTTGGTTTTGTGTGTGAAATGGGATGCCTTGAAATGTCGGAAATCGTAGGGTATTTATAGGCGGATCCGGTTACGACGTAACTAATAGAATAGTTACGTTGTAATCTTGTATTTCTTCGTAATTTGCACTAGATCTGCTTGGTTACTACAGAACCTTATAAGTAGTTACGCCGTATCTTCAATATTTCTTGGTTACACCGGAGTTTATTCAAGAGTTACGGCGTAGTTATCAGCGGCGTGGAACCCCATTTGACCTAATATAGTTACGTCGTAGTCTTCTGGGAGAGTTACGTCGTAATCTTCTGATGAGTTGGCTTTCTGAGTCACGCTTTAGTTACGGCGTAATGTGAGAGATGAGTTACGCCGTAACTTCTTCAAAGTGAGGATACTCTGATAAATCTTTGATAATTCTCCGGTTTCGCATCTCTTTAGCTCCAATGCTCGTAATTTACCTGAAAGTGAAAAACAATGGAAAACAAGTGTAAATCCATATAAAAGATATAAATTAGAAGCATTATCGGGGGAAATGGACACTTAATATTCAGGATAATGTGATGTTATCAATAGGTCCAATGTGGTTGCAAACTTTATAAGCTGCCCTGCCAGACGAAGATGTCTGGAAACTTTAAAAGTTTCCTCGCCAACAGATGGACAATCGCAACTTTGGTCGAATCCAATTGGACACGTTCAAATTCTACCATCACAGTCTTTCGGTTACTCTCACGCAAAAACAAACGGCATGCAAAACCGAAAAATCACAGGTAGACGCATGCAGTCTACACACAACCTTCTCAACAACTCAAAACGCATCCCAGCAAAGCTGCAGGAAACATATTCGCTACGAAACTACTGATAATCTTAAGAATAAAAACAAAGTTCAAATTGAAAATAAATACATGTATCCGCAAGGACTGAAATGTTGTATGAAAGACCAAACCTTGTGGCGGATGCCTTATAGAAATCATAAGCGGTGATCAGTATTCGACCTAGAAAAAGCAATCCCAGTACACCAGTAATAGGATTAGTTTTTCTTGGCCGAATACTGGTCGCAACATCCATTTATCGAATACCCATCAAATGTATCATCTCTTTATTGTGACTATATGAGTGACATTATATCTTTAAGCTAAAACCCATGGCCTGTGGTAAAAAGGTGGTCGTTGCGAATAAAAAAAAGGGTCGTTCATTTTTATATTATGTGGAAAAACATAAAAGATACCATGATACATAAATTTTTTTTACAAAACCATAATATAGTTTTTTTTAAAAAAATACCATAAAAGATATTACGGTATTTTTTTACAAAACCTACCATAAAGAATATTGCGACACTTTATATTATATATGACTTAACGAAAGGTCTCATTATATAATTTCGTAAACCCCGCATTTCATGAGGCTCAGATTTGTAAACAACCGTATAGAGAGGATTGGTCCAATGTGGCTGCAAACTTTATAAGCTGCCCTGCCAGGCGAAGATGGCTGCAAACTTTAAAAGTTGCCTCGCCAACAGATGGACAATCTCAACTTTGGTCGAATCCAAGTGAACACGTTAAAATTATATCATCACAGCCTTTCAGTTACCAATGAGGCTTTACAAAAGTTAACAGCTACAAAGTGCTTAATAACTTATTCAGCCTACTAAAGTAACATGCCAATCAAGCCTGAAAAACTCAGACTGTAACTATCTCTTCCGGCAAGACCTTCATCCTATAATACAAGAAAGCCAACATTAAATTTACATACCCTATTGATTCTCCCGGTTAAGTGTAATGGAACATGAATCAACCATAAAGCCCAAAATCAGCCGCTCAAAAAAACCCCAAACTAAAACTCTAACTCTTCTATTTCGATTAAGCGTAACCGCAAAAAAAAAAAAAACTACTTGCAAAGTGGTTTCCCCCGGTTAAGTGTAATTGAACATGAATCAACCATAAAGCCCAAAATCAGTCGGCCAAAAAAGGCCCAAACTGAAACCCTAACTCAAAGCTACCTGCAAAGTCGTTTACAAAGAAAGAAGAAATAAGAATCTCACGAGTATAAAAATCAGAGGGAACAGGTGGCGTTCATGCAAGACTCGGAATGGTGACACACCGTCAAGGATCGAGATGGAGATAGCTTGGATCGGTGCAGGTTAAAGGATCTATTATATTCCACTGACCATGAAATTAAATTGATATAATAGTTCCACCGGCCACCACTTTTAGTTTAAAGATATAATATATTTTTTAATTTTTATATTCTCCAACCTGGATTGATATTGTTTTTTGCAAGCCATATGACAATTGTAAATATCTTTTAAAATAAAACCACATGTCACATGTGGTCTATCTTTTATATTAGGACTGTAACTTTCATCTCGTGATGCACGAACTAAATATCGTTTAAGAGCGGAGGGTGCGGTGATGGAGCTAAAACTCTTCATCACTGCCACCTCAGCACCACATCAGCATAACAAATCTTCACAACTTACCACAACAAACCCCATCCCTCATAACAAACCTCAACCTCTTCATTTAGGGCCCACCACTACCACTTTATTTTTTTTATTCAATTTTCCAAATAAACTAAATCATTTCATTAAAAATAAAAGTACAATACATAACATAATAATAAGAAAAAAAAAACAACAACACATACTAATAAACACGAAAAAAAATAGTGAAATGGTCAAACAAGGAAAAACGTTTTATGTAAAAGTCAAAGTCTAGCTAGCTAGTCAAAGAAATGAACAAGAAACTGTCTTATCTAAACCAAGACTTTTAAAAGACCTGATGATATCCATTCAAGAAGTAGAAGAAGATTTATGGCTTTTTGATTTTCTATATTCACAACTTGAGTTTTAGAGACTGTAAATAAAAATAGGTATTTGTTTTTCTTCTTCTTCTTCTTCCAGTAATCAAACCCCTAACACCACTGGCAATCAATGGCATCCCTATATCATATCTTTATGTGATAATATTTATAGGTTTGCTAGATAATATTTATGGATTTTCAAATATATCCGTTGGTAGTAGTGGGTTTGTCAGGGATTAAACCTTCGTCGTCACCATGACGAGATGCCCCACGGCAAGGACGCCGGTGTGGCGGCGGCCCACGCCGAATTGCCAGGTAAGCCCACGGCGAACGAAGAAATCTCCACATCTTCGCTCTAATACACAAACAACTTTAACATTAAACTATGAAGTTCTTGTTCCCAAAAAAAAGAGAGAGAAAAGAAAACAACTACGGAGTTCACTTTGTTAAATACTACAAATGGGCTAATAATACTGTTTTCCCACGCTATTTTGGGTCAAACAAAGTAAAATTCGAGTATACAAACATATGGGTGAGCATCGGGTCAAACTCGGACCGGAACGAAAAAACACGGAATGGACCGAGACATATTTAGCCTACCAAGGACCAGACTGAATGTGTTCGATCCTGTCCGGATCGGTCCGTCCGGTCCGGTTCTTCAATTGGTCCACTCCAAGAAGGCAAAATGGTCGGTTGTTCGTAAGACCGGACCGGACCGTACCAGACATGATTACCGAACATGAGGTATAGTGTAGACCGAGGACCTAACCGAAATAGGTCCAGTCCGGTCCAGTTTTTCGGATAGATCGGTCCAAGGTGGGATATATTATTTTTTTCTGAACAGCTGAGATATATATAAAATAAAAAGCTACTAGCAAGACGTTGTGAGCAAAGAGTACATATAGAGACTAGAATGAATCACAAACTACATATTCTAAAATCTACCCGAGGCTTTAATTGCGAGAACTACAAAAGGGATGAAAAACTCTTGTTATCAGTAAAACCGAGACAAGTAAAAAATCCCCACACACGGAGGGCGAGCCATCAGTTTTCACTCTAAAGAGTTTTTGATGTAGACCCAACAAGCCCTAGGGAAAAGAAAATAAAAAGACAACGATACAAAAGAGTAAACAATACCGCAAAGCTCGAAACTCTCAGCAGCAAACATCAGGAACTCGCAAGAAGCAGGGTATTTTTTAGCCATTCTATCCAGTTACGCCATATGACCCATACTATTGAGCCAAGAATAGGAAACCAAGAAAATGTTGTCGAAATATCACTTTTCCTCATTGGATATGAGCAAAAGCGATACTTCCAAAGCTACCAAAGGAAAAACAACGGAGGGACGGCGTTTCCTCATATTAGAAGCATTCTAGGAGTCAACCAAACCATCCAGTGCTCGAGAGAATTAAGAATGGGAAGAGGGATATCACACAATTTTCGAACTAAATTCCAAACCTCCTTAGCTATGTCACACTCAAAGAAAATGTGATTTGAAGATTCCATGTTACCATTACAAGAGGGACAAGAGATCGTCGATATGTCAATTCCACGAGAACAGAGATTCAACCTATGAGGAAACCGGTCCAAAACCATTCTCCAAATAAATTTATTAACTTTCCGAGGAATAATTTTGTCCCATTTAGTCGATGGAGTCAGCGAGGGAAGGATCTTGGAGTCAATAATGAGCCGAGATTCCCCCACTATGAAAACACTATTTGAACCCGAAGTCCACACGCAAGAGTCTCCACCCTCATTAACTCAGTAAGTATGAATGTTCAAGGTCCGTCATGGAAATATGTGTGATTTCATATGTATGTTTGGAAAAACCTCAATATTCAATGAAACCCAATTTTTAAACCGGATTTAACTTGGGAATCTCCGAGTCAACTAGGATAGAGAATTAGACGGGGACAAGGATATCATAAATCCTTGAATCCGAACCCAACCCAATATACGCAGTTCATATACATTTTTATAAAATTTTACACGCATATATGTGTATTTACATGTACATGAATACGTATAAGTTTTATAATATTTAAAAGGTCAAATACACTTATAGGTAAAAACATTAAGACTCTGCGTAGTAGAGAAATCACCCACGTATTAGTAACCTTCATCAATGTGTGCATGGTGATGAAAATTCAGAAATCGGTTGATAGAGCGACCGACTCGTGAAGTGGTTGTTTTGTGTGTGAGTTGTGATATTAGTTTTTGTATGTTATTACACTTTGTTGTGTAAGATGGATAATATTGATTAATTGATCAATTGAATTATTAGAGAATACATATGACCCAATATTTATAACCTAGCACTTGGGCTTATAAGAATCATAATCTAATAAAAATGCTATTATAATTCTAACTCTAATACAAATTTACTAACAGCCCCCCGCGATTGGAGCAAGAATAGAATGAACACTCAAACTGTCTAGAAACTCAGGATACAAAGCATTCAGTACTTGTAGAGAACTTGTAGAATCACCAATGATGTGCTCTAGGACATCCAAATACTCTAATTGTTTCAAAAGTCAGCAAACAAAGCAGACGGTACTTGTAGAAGAACTTGTGTATTGACAAAAATTTTTTATAGTGATTCTTTAAGAAGTAACGCCATGTGGTACATTGAAGAAATAACACCAGTGGTCGAGCTTTAGTTGGACTTTAGATGAAGACTAGTCGAGCTTTAGTCGAATTTTTGTGAAAAGAAAGAAAAACGTGGAGAATGATAAATGAACAAAACAAACAAAAAACAAACGAACTGAATTCTTTCTTTAACTAATGCCAAATTCAAACAAATTTTCAATTAAAACCAAAAATCCAAACAAACAATTTCTCTAAACCAAACACGATCAAACAAACTTTTTTTTATCCTTTTTTGTAAACTGTAAGACGTGAAGACTAGTCGAGCTTCAAGAGGAGACTGGTCGAGCTTTAGATGACCCATATCTCCATGTCGCTCCAAATCAAACCAAAAAAGAAAAAAAAAAAAAAAAAAAAGCGTTAAAACAAAACCAAACATCACCAAAACATTTCAGCAACTTTGGTAGTACTTCGACGGCCTATATGTCAACTTTGGTACAACTTTGTTGTGGGTGTTCCAACCATTGTTACTAACCAAATGGAACCCATTCTTGCATGGGGATCCCAATTATCCGCTTATCCATTCTTGTCTCTGTTTAACCGCAGATCGCTCAAATCGCTCGGTACTGGACTCAGTCGCTCCAAGCATATGACCGCAACCGGTCACGGCTCATGAACTTTGTGAGCAAATTCATCGGGATAGTTAGATTCGAAATGATCATTTCGTGCTATTATGGGTTATGGAGACTATGTTGTTGGCAAAAGTGTTATCTCCGTGGTTTACTATGTAGAAGGTCTTGGTCACAACTTGTTCTCTGCTGGTCAATTCTGCGATTCGATCTAGAAGTAGCCTTCTAAAACATACCGCTTCGTTAGAGAACTTGATGGTAAGGAACTTTAAGAGGTTCACGTGGTTCAAATCAGACACCATCTCTATCGAAGATATGATGAAGTCTTCACCAATTTGCTTCTTGTCAAAGGCTTCTAAAACAAAGTCATGGTTATGGCATCGTCGCCTCAATCACCGAACTTCGCACCATCAATGATCTCACCGTAAAGGACTTAGTTGTAGGCTTACCTAGACTCAAGTATGAAAAGGATCATCTTTGTTCAAGATGTCAATTGGGAAAAAGCAAGAAGTATGCCCATAAACCCAAACCTACTAACTCGTCACGTAAGTTCTTCATACAATTCATATGGATTTATGTGGACCAATGAGAGTGCATAATATCTTTGGGAAGAAATATGTGTTAGTTGTGGTTGATGATTACCTAGATTCACCCGGTCAAGTTCTTAAGGACAAAGGATGAAACTCCGATATCATCATCAAACTCATCAAACAAACTGCAGTTCGACTTAACAAAACCGCTAAATTATCCTAATGACAATGGAACCGAGTTTGTTAACAAACAACTTAGTGAATTTTATGAAAGCATTGGAATCACCATCAAAGAAGTGTTCCACGAACTCCTCAATGTAACGTTGTAGTTGAAAGACGAAATCGAACTCTTGTAGAAGCCGCTAGAACAATGCCGATTTACTCAAAGGTTCCAATGTTTCTCTGGGTCAAGCTATTGCCACTACATGCTACATATAAAATCGCTCCTTGATTCACACTATTCATGGAAAACTCCATATGAACTTGTCCACAACAGAAAACCTAATCTCTTTCCTTCGTGTGTTTGGTGCATTGTGTTATCCAACTAATGAGGGTCAAGACTTAGGCAAACTTAGAGCTAAAGCAGACATTGAGTTTTGTAGGTATGCACCAAACAAAAGGGATACCGAATCTACAACAAAAGAACCCGAAATATCATGGAAACAATTCACGTTACGCTTGATGAGTCGACCATGAAATGGCTCTGGACAATCCAGCCAGACCCGCACTTCAAAACAATCCATTGGTTCATCCCTTGTTCCAAACTCCTCTCAAGAAACTCCATATGTACCTCCATCCAAGATGATTTAAAGAAATTGTTTGATCCTATGTTTGATGAACTTTATGACCCAAGTACCAATGAGGTGTCGATTCCTACAATGAGGTCGCTTCATATTCCCGTGAATGAAGTCAACCCATCGCCTCAATATCTTTATGTCAAGAAGCGCCGTCACGATCCTTCGCCTCATCAACAAATCATCATTCTTCAAATGTACATCATGGAAATGTTTCGCATCAATGATGAAGTTAATCCCTTTGCTACTCCTCAAGATGCTCCATTTGAAAACATATTTGCTCCCGAATCTTCATCGTAACCATCTTCCTCGTGAGACATCGACTCTGCTACCTCATCCCTCAACAATCGCCACATGAACACCTTAGAAATGGACTCACGATCATCCACTAGACAACATCATTGGAAATCCCTCTCGTCCCAGATCAACACGGAAACAACTTGCAACCGATGCCTTATGGTGCTTCTTTAACTCAGACTCTCAAAGATCGAACCTAAAGATGTTAAACCTGCTATGAATGAAGACAATGGTTCAATGCCATGCAAGATGAAATTCATGAGTTTGATCGACTTGATGTACGGGAGTTAGTACCTCCTCCAGATCGTGCTATGATTATTGCTCTTAAATGGATCTTCAAAGTGAAACTTGATGAGCATGGTGATGTGTTGAAGAACAAGGCTCGATTAGTTGCTTAAGGATACCACAAGAGGAGGGTATTGACTTTGAAGAATCTTTTGCTCCAGCTTGCTCGAATCGAGGCAATCGTAATCTTTTGGCTAATGCGCTAGTAAGAACATGGTAGTCTATCGATGGATGTGAAGACTGCATTTCGAACGGAGATCTTAAAGAAGTCGCTCACGCCACCCAACCTCAAGGATTTGTAAATCAAGAGCATCCTACTCACGCTTATCGCTTGAAAAGGCTCTTTACGGTTTAAAGCAAGCTCCAAGGGCATGGTATGATACATCACAAAGTTTCTTCTATCTACCGATTTAGCAAAGGAGCGATTGATCCAACATTGTTCACCGTGAAGTCGTGCAAACATTTAATTCATGTTCAAGTTTATGTTGATGATATCATCTTTGCCTCGATCGACCCCAATGAGTGTGACCATTTTTCAAATGAAATGAGTTCAAAATTTCAAATGTCAATGATGGGACAAATGTCATTTTCTTGGGATTACAAATTTCACAAAGTCCCTGAGGCATTTTCATAAATCAATCTAAATATGCAATTGAGATCTTAAAGAAATTTGATTTGATTCAAGAGACCCCGTTGACACTCCCATGATTGATCGAACCAAACTAGATGAGGACCACTCGTGGATCATGATTGACCAAACGAAATATCGTAGTATGATTGGATCCCGATGTACCTCACCGCTAGTAGACCGTACATCTTGTTCATTGCTTGCATGTGTGCTAGATACCGTGCTAAGCCTACTAAAAGCACCTTGAAGTCAATTAAACGGGTCTTCGGTATCTCCAAGGAACCATCAATATGGGTCTTTGGTACCAAGGACACCGGTATGTTACTAACGACCTATGCGATCTTGATCATGCAGGTGTCAAGATACTCGTCAAGTACATCCGAGGTGCTCGGTTCTTGGGTGATAAGTTTGTGAGCTGGTCTTCAAAGAAGCAAATTAGTACTTATTTCCTCTACAGAGGTCGAATACATAGCCATGTCATATTGTTGTGCTCAAATCTTATGGATGAGATCTCAATTATCCGACTATGGCTTTGAATTCAACAAAATCCCTCCGCATTATGACAATAAAGTGCTATTGCTCTCTCATGCAACAACGTTCAACACTCAAGAGCAAAGCATATCGACATTCGACATCATTTCATCGAGGAACAAGTGGAAAAGGTGTGGTGGAACTCTATTTTGTGAGGTCTCGAATATCGCTAGCGTACATCTTCACCAAAGCTCTTCCAAGAGAACGCTTTGAGTTTATTCTTCCACGCCTTGGCTTGAAAAGCCTTCAACCGTAACGCCAAACGCCTTCGTGAGGAAGACGAGGAGTAAAGGTCTATCTTCATCTATCTCTTGTATATATCTATTCGAAAACAAAATACAAAATTATAAAACCTTTAAAATCAAATAGAAAAATATAAAACCTTCAAAATCCATAAAATCAAAAATTTGAAAATCTTCAAAAATATTGTCAATTTGTTATGTTCTTTCTCGGTTCGACAATATCTACGGTCTTTGTGCCGTCATTCAAAGAATGACACGGACTTTAGATGTTGTTCGAATTCTTTGGAGAAAGAGAAACAATGGTTTATTGTCATTTCAGCAAGAACCCGCTTTTCAAAGAAAGAACAGAGCCATGTTTTTTTTCATGTTTTTCAAGATTTGAGAATTTGTTTGAACATTCATCAAAAGCCTTCTTATCAACCAAATTCCATGCTCGATTCTATTAACATGTTATCTCAATGAAAACAAATTGTTTTGAAAAATAACTCGAGACTCTATTTTTGATAATCATCTAGACTTATTTGTCAAAATATCAATCTCTCAATCAACAACCTATGTCATTGATTGAGGGAGAATGATTTCAATTAAATTAAAAAGTTATTTGGCATTAAATTATTTTCAAAAGATATTCATGCATGTTTTACCAATGGAGTTTAAAGTCGTTAAATCCGATCCTTATCGCTTAAAACGCTTTCATAATCAAGTCACAATTCCTTAAAGCTTTCAAAATCAATTTAAATCAATAAGAGATCACAAATCTCAAATGATTTGATAATTGTGATCGGGGAGAATGTGTGATTTAAATTGGATTTAAACCGATAATTCGGTAAATGGTTTTATAACGATGTACATGCTATCCTTCCCACATGTGACAAACGATTTCAAGATTTTTCCATGCACATGTTGAGGGGGAGCATCTATCTTAAACCTATGATTTGAAACGTGATCACTTATCTCAATGTGCAGGTTCCCTCTAGTATGTGCAAAACTCTTTTCAAACCTAGAAGCACATATTAAGGGGGAGCAAAATTATGAAAACCTCATCCTTCCCAAAAATGCTTTATCTACTTGTCTTGATTAGGGAAGTGATGTTGATATCTTTTAGAAAATGGTAATCAAAGAAGTTAATTCTTTCTCTTGCCTCCATGTGCAAAACGATGTCAAATATTTGTTGCACATGTTGAGGGGGAGTTCTCGTTCTAAAATTATCAAAAACAATTCGCCACAAAATGCTTTGATATTATATCACAAGTATCCGGATTGATTTTCAAATGGTTTTCAATTAGTTCAAATGGCGTATGAACAATACCAAATAGACCGACCAACTTTACTTTATGTACGGTGATATAAGGATGATAAGGTTAGGTATGTGTTCCCATGATCCGCAGAACCGGAAGGATCTACCCAGGACTATCCACTAGTTAGTGTAGAGTTCTTATGTATGATGATAAAAGGAGAAAATGAGATATGGGAAGAGTGCGGATCGAGACCGAGCTAGTATTGGAATAAACCCAACAAGGTTCTAGCTATGAAGTCTCGGTAAGCAATCAAGGGGTTGAAGAATTAAAAGAATTGAATGAGAAAAGGGTGAAAACAAATAGCCTCCATTTATTCAACCTTAGGGCGTAAACCGGTTCAATTCATATGCTACCGATGGTAACATCGGTATTGAAGACAAGACGTCATGGACCCAAAGGACGCATCGCACTTCAACTTTCCAAACCACTCAAGTTCCTCTTAAAAGGACTTGTTTCATTCTCACGGGCACCGACATTATCTATCGACTTTCTCTTAGAGATTGTTGATATTGAAGAAGGAGACCTCTCCCTAGTCTCCCACGACAGAACCAAATATGCACAAATTGAGTCTAGAGCCACGAGATCATCAATAAATCTCATTAGGACACTTTCAAATGAAGACTCTCTTTCACATAATGTGGAAAGAGAGATTATATCTTGAGTCATACGCATTATCCTTGTGGTATTGCCGTAACATCCGAGTGATGTGTTATCATATTCACAATGAAGTTGGAAAGCCTTCGAGCCTACATCAAACAAGCTCCTGGTAGGTGGCATGTGAGATCTATTATATAGATCAACTATGTGACAACCGAATGAAACAATGGAGCGATTCAATCTCTTGAATCAATCTCGGTTCAGTTATGGATTGACGGATACCTTTGAAAAACAGTCTTTGTGCTTAAAAACTCTTTTCTTTAGCACATCGACCGTGTACTAATTTTTCAAATCAAAGGTGTTTTTATGATTGATAATTAATTTTCAATAAAACCTTCGTTGTATTGCAAAAAATTTCTATTGAGCAATACACGATTGTTTTCAAATCTCTTTCATCAATCGGTGGACTTAAATTACCGGTTCACTCACTCGTGTTGTCTTCTTTGAGACATTCGGTTTGAGAACAATAGAGCAAATGCGAAACCCCGTCAAGGAAATTCTTCTAATTATACCGATGACAAAGTAAGACATGTATCGATCAACGGGGAACCATGGGCCGTGTACCTCAATTCAACTAAAGTGATCAAAGACACTTTTGTACGCTTTATTGCTAATCGTTGTATGTAGGTACGCCCGACGTTGCGGTGATCGTAATGAAGCGGTCAATCCATAGCCGCATGCTCACACAATACATTCATCTCTCAAGAAATCATGATAAGTGCACCAATGAATCGATATTTTCGCCCATGCTTCGCTATCACGCCAATATCATGAATCAACGAAAGCTTCCGTTACTCTAATGAGAAGATATCATGATCCGTAATGTGAGCATGTCGGTCCGAAAGTCACAACATCACATAATACCAACACCACAATGGATGTCTCGTAGATTTTAGTAGTCGATGATCTCAAAAGTCGGCTCAAATTTATTATCACGTGGATCAAGAAAGACCTCCACCGGAGTAACCAAACATGTAATGAGAAGCATCAATGACTACGAGCTTCGAGCAAAGTACTACATCAAGAATGCAAGAACAATTGTTAATGAAATATCTGTTTGTATTCAATGTAATTTTGTATATGTTTGAGGTGTCCTCCTTGGGGAGATTGTTAGGAATTAGAAATTCCGTGTATTAAAGAGTCGGTCACCTCAAGTATATGTAATCGTTAGAAAGCTCAAGTCGTAGTTATTTTAAGTTAAGTAGTTTTAGTTAAGTAACACCGTGGAGGACTGACGGGTCTTTACCCATCTGTATGCCCGATCCATAGCCCGCAGTGTGGCGTTTATTGTAAGACTATAAATACTCTCTACCTTCCAAGGTAGAGTTGAGCTCATAATAATATTTTCTTTCTCTCACCGTAGTTCCCAACTCTTCCTTTCTCTCACTAGAACTTTCTCTCTCTAACATACTTATACGCCTACTTTGATCATGGTTTAGTGTGTTTGTGAAATCCAATATCCTACAGTGATAAAATTATTTCAAATATCCTATGCACATATGGAGGGGGAGAATTTTACCAAGAAAATCAAATGGCCTTTTCTATGAAAATTGTGATCAAAGAAAATATTTCAAAGAACTCTTGCTTCCATGTGCTAAACAATTTCAAAATCATATGCACATGTTGAGGGGGAGCTTTTCTAAATGATCAAAACAATTAAGGTACAAAATGCTTTGATTTTATATCATAAGTACCTTGATTGATTTTCCAAATGATTTTTCAATTGGTTTCGAGAAGGAATGAATTGTACCAAAAGACCGATCATTTTACTTTATGCATGGAGTTATAAGGATGGTGAGGTTAGGTATTAGTTCCACGATCCGCCGTAACCTGAGGGATCTACCAGGACACTCCACTAGATAGTGTAGAGTCCTTAGGTATATTGAAAAAAGGAGAAAAGTGAGAATTGGGAAGAGTGCGGATCGAGATAGAGCTAGAATCGAATAAACCCAACAAGGTTCTAGTTATGAAGTCTCTGTAAGCAATCAAGGGGTTGAAGAATGAAAAGAAATGAAATGAGAAAAGGGTGAAAGAAATAGCCTCCATTAATTCAACCTTAGGCGTAAACGGGTTCAATACATATGCTACCGGTGGTTACTAAGGTAACACCGGTATTGAAGACAAGACGTCATGGACCCAAAGGACGACCGCACTAAGTTCCCAAGCTACTCAAGTTCCTCTTAAAAGGACTTGTTTCATTCTCATGGGGAACCTACATAATCTATCGACTTTCTCTTAGAGATTGTTGATATTAAAGAAGGAGACCCTCTCCGTAGTCTCCGCATAGGAAACCAAATGTGCACAATTGAGTCTAGAGCCAAGAGATCATCCACAAAATCTCATTAGGACACAAAAATTAATGAAGACTTGCTGTTTCACACAATGTGGAAAGTAAGTATATATTGAGAGTCCTACGCATTATCCTTGTGGTATTGCCTGAACATCCGAGTGATATGTAAAAATATTCACAATGAAGATGGAAATCCTTCTAGAGCCAACATCAAACAAGCTCTTGGTGGGTGACATGTGAGATCTTTTCAAAAGATCAAGCTTGTGACAACTGGATAGAAATAATGGGGCGATTCATTCTTGAATCAACCTTGGTCCAGGAAATGAATTGACGAATACTTTTGGAAAAACCGTTCGATGTGCAAATCTTCTTTCTCTAGCACATTGATGTGTATTCATGTTTTCAAACATAAAAGCATCTCGATTCGTAAAAAACTTTTGGAAAACCGCTCAATGTGCGAATCTCTTCTTTTATCTAGCACATCGAATGTACTCTTTTCAAATACAAAAGTATTTTGATTGAAAATTGATCTTTCTCATAAAACCTCCGTCAGATTGCAAAACTCTTTCTTCAAGCAATACACGATTGTTTTCAAATCAATTTTTCATCAATCGCTGAATCTCAATTACCGGTTCACTCACTGTTGTCATCTTTGAGACGCTCGGCTTGAGAACAGCTAGAACAATTGCGAAACCCCGTCAAGGAGATTCTTCGAATTTTACCGATCACAGCAAGATTTGTATCGATCAACGGGAACCATGGGCCGTGTACCTCAATTCAACGAAAGTGGTCAAAGACAATTTCGTGTGTTTTATTGCTAATCGTTGTTTGCGGTACATTTGACGGTTGCGCAACCGATCGAATCGAGAAGTCAATCTAAAGCCGCTTGCTCACAACATCCACACTTAATTGAAGAAATCATGATTGGTGCATATCTACATAACCCGGTTCGATATTTTTATACTATGCTTCGCTACGCCGCAAATATCATGAACCAAGAAAGCTTCCGCTACTCGATGGAAAAATGTCATGATCCCGAAAGTGTGAGCATGTCGGTCCGAAGTCACAACATCACGTGATGGCAACACAATAAAGGGTGATCCGAGATTTATCGTGGTCGATGATCTCAAAGAAAGCTCGAAGATCATCAAGATGTGGATCAGTTCAAAGACCTCCACTTAAAGTACAAAAATAAGCGGACTTTGAAGAATCGCTACAAAAGCACAAAGATTGCAGAACTTGAAGAACTGAAGTCTATGAGCTCAAGAACTAATGACAAAGATAGAATGCTAGGATGCAAAATGTATTTCATGGGGTGACCTCCCTTAGGGGGAGATTGGTAGGAATTGGAAATTCCATGTTAAAGTGTCGGTCACCCCAATTATGGTCTAGCATATGTTAGCTCGTAGACTTGTAGTTATTTATGTTATTTAGTAGTTAATTAGTTAGTTTGTAGCGTAGTATAGTTTAGTGTAACACCGTGGAGGAAGGACGGGTCTTTACCCATCAGATGCCCGATCCACAAATCGATAGAGGACGTATTCATTGTAACTATAAATACCCCTTCCATCCATGGAAGGGGTGGTGCTTCTCAATCTAACATTTCATTATTTGCAAAGCAAGTCTCTAACTAGAACACCCATCTCTTTACTTTCTCTCTCTAAATCGCTAACATGTATTTCCATCATCCAAGACCACCCGAATCATCAAACACAATAATATCTACCATCCAACACCAACAAACTATGCATGCATACACTTAGAAATAATTATGCAGAAACAATGTAAACGTAAACAAAACAATTAAGGAATCATAACTAGGCCAGCACCAGAGGTGCTTAGCCGCTCATATTAACTAAAACAATCGATTCAATGTTTAACATTACGAAATACATGAATTGAAAGTAAAGAAAAGATAAAAAGCTAATGCTTATCGTAGGGGAGTGATTTCTACCTTGGAGATAGCTCCGTATGCTCCTCTAGATCTTCCTTCACTTCTTCTCACGTTCTCATTGATGTTGTGTGAAATGGGATGCTTTGAAATGCCGAAAGTCGGGGGTATTTATAGGCGGATCCGTTACTGGCGTAACTAATGTTAAGAGTTACGCCGTAACATACAATTCTTCATATTTTGCGCTAAAAATCGGTTACGGCGAACTATGGAAGGAGTTACGCCGTATCTTGAATAAATCTTGGTTACGCCGTATTTGAGACAATAGTTACAACAGAGCTTGCAGCCGCGCCAAGCCTCATTTGACCTAGTTGGTTACGCATAATCTTTGGGAGAGTTACGTCGTAATCTTCTCGCTGAGTTGGTTTTCGAGCCACGCTTTAGTTACGGCGTAATGCGAGAGGAGTTACGCGTAACTTCTTCAAAATGAGCATACTATGATATATCTTCAATAAACTCTCCAAATCCGCATATCTTTAGCTCCAATGCTCATAATTTACCTAAAAGTGAAATATAGAGGAAAAAAAGCGTAAATCCATATAAATGATATAAAATACGAGCATTATCGATGGAAATTGACACTAAATATTCAGGACTATTTTATGTTATCAAATATCCCCCCACTTGAACTCTACTTGCCCTCAAGTAGACCTTATTAAATAGATTCCTAAAAAGATATCTCCCATTACCTGGAAAATATAAGTTTACAAATCCCTTATGCTAGAATAAAACATAGCTGAACACCTCACGAAATGGGAACAAAACACTCAAATCTCTCAACTATTCTAAGTGTCAATTTCGGGTGATCACTCATTGCACACCATAACATGTATTCTATCATAAGCTTCATGGTTACACAAATCTCCACCACTAGAGTTAAGGACAAAAAAATTGTCGAAGGCAATATGGGTAGACACGACAAAGATTAAGGGTGATTTGTCATTACTAACATGTCACGGCGATTGATACATGACCAAATTCATGGCCAAGACACCAAAGATTGCTCGCTGCATCACCTAGACATGCTTCATGACTAAGGGTAGAATAAGACATGGGATATAATTGGTGTAAAACAAAATCAAGCAAATAATCTAAATCTACAACTAGGTCATCACCACTTACCGTTCACCTAAAGTTCAAGTTTCGAAGTCAAGAAACCGGATCGTGATATTACCAGGTAGATGTGCCATTAGAGGACGTCATGATGGGCACACTTCCAACTTCATTCTTCAAATGTGACTGAGGTGGCCTCCTCGATACTAAATCTATATTAAGCTCAATAGTGCTTATAACATCACACTTTACAATCAAATGAATAACAATAATTTTTTTTAATTATTTTTTATTTATTTTTTTAACATAACAAAATAACATAACATCCCCCCCACTTGAGATGAACAATATGAGAATTTGGGGGGGGGGTCTTCAATGATATTTAAGGATATGTGGTCGACGAGAGCGTGATTCCCGAACCTTTCCACTTGAACCTTGAACTTAGGCAAATAATGACTTCCCATTTACAAATAGAGACTACAGGGTAGGCTACGGTGTAATAGTGTATCAAAACAATATATTGGGTGAACAAAAATGAAAGGAATAGTTCAGAAGGGTGTATCTAGGGGTATCTTGCACTAAAGGTGAGTGAAACAAAGGGTTTAACATGGGGGTCGAAAAGTTGAGGTGACTAATCGATAGACACACAATGGTAGGCTATTTGGGTGATAATCCTATAATACTGCCTTCTTAAACTGAAAAGTCCAAATACATCGAGCTAACTCAACATACCTCTTCTATAGTCTCGAAATGATGTAAAGGCCAAGTTCTAAAGTTTACAAGCTACCGGCACACTCATAATTTGGTGGATTTGGGGTAAAATTTGGAAACGGATAAGGCTAATCTCACCATATAATATCAAGGGTTATAATGTGCTCGGCTAAGGTCTAATCCAGTTAGGTTAAGAAAACATGTCAAAATTTAAAAATGGCATAAATTTCACAATAAACTAGAAAACGAGGGCAATAAAGTTCAAGAGACAATTCTACTCCGTCCCCCACTTGAATTGTACAAAGTCCCTTTGTACTAAGCGTTAAATAAAGGTGAAGAGAAAAGTAGAACTAGAGCGAGAACTTCCTCAATTTTCTCCAAAAGAAAGAAGGCCCACGAAAGAGTCGTGCCTTCGCATAAGCATCCACGAGCAAACTTCAATCCTCGAAATCATACTACCGACAAGTATAATTCTAAAATAAAAAGAAAATGAAAAGAAATCTAACTCACTTTCAGAGGAATCACGGTTGCATTTAGCGTATGCAACAAGCCTTTTAAACCACTTGGTGTCCCATGTGGAGGAGTGTAGTCTCGTGAGGGCTTACAGGAAACATACCCACAAAGTTCATTTGAAAACTAATACAAGGTTATTGTGTTTAAAATGAAATAAGTGTTACAGAGGGAAGTTACGTCGTAACTCCCATAAGGAGTTATGCCGTAATTGAGCAAAACCTGACAGATGCTACAGGGGTGTGGCTATGGTGTAACCATTTCCTGGGGTTTCGCCGTAATTGGTAATGCTCTAAAGAAGATTGCTGCACAAAAGGTAGGTTACGGCGTAACCGTAGAATGAGTTACGCCGTAACTATGTACAGATCAGGTCCCAATCAGCATGCTGTAGTAACTTTTCCTGAAATCCTGCAAAAATGGATAGAAACACAAAACCCAACAGAAAGGAAATAAAACAAATGAAAAAGATAATTCGGGTTGTCTCCCGAAAGAGCACTTTTCTTTATTTACGAGTCTTTAAGTTAGACTTAGAGTCTCGGGGCTTTATGATGGCCTTTAAACTTGGCCAACTTCCTCCATGTATTTCATTAAGTTGTGTCTGACCCAAGCGACATTTGTAGCAGTGCGGAGGTACTCTTTAGTCTCGATCTTCCGAATTTTGAAAATTTTTTCGTCCGGCCCCAAATGGTATCGAGTGAACTCATATTTTTCATCTATAATTGGTGGTGGCCTCTTATACGGAATGCCAAGAAGTTTGCACCTCCTTTTCTCACACGCCCATCGTCGGGGTCAATGAATCCATCTTCGCTTTGTAGTTCAAGGTAGTCCAAAATCCTCTATATCATCATCGCCGACTCGGCACCTTTAAACCATTCATCATCAAGTAAATCTTCCACCAAGATCCGCTTGCATTCCTCTTTCTTATTTCTCGAACTCCTTAAGATCTTCATTTGTCACTCATATATTCTTCCCATATCTTTTCCTTTGTAAATGCATCGACTTTCCCATATTTGATTTTACCCAATTGTCAAATCCTAGATTGTCTAACCAAGGTAATTCAGTCCTTTCCGCATCATTTGTTGAAGTCCAAAAGAATTCATCCTCTCCAACTCTCTTAAAACTGCTTCTTCCGTTGCATTTTTCATCATACGGGTCGCAAGATGCGCAAAAAACTTCACCAGGGGTCCTTATTTTCTCACACCAATGACTTCTAGTTACCTTTCCATGGATGTCGCTTGAGGGATCCTCCATGCAGTAGATATCATCATTCATGGGCCTTTTTTTGTAGACAATGCTCCTCATAATCAATCTTGAGCTTCTTCAGCAGATTTGGGTTAATTTTAGCATCCCCAAATTGTATTGCATACCAATCATCGAAGGATAAATCTCCAAACTTAATGTTATGTCTTTCAAGCTCATGTGGGCATGTCCATTCCTAATCTTTCAGATTATCACCCCTGTTGCAATATTCGCGGAAAGGATTGCATGTAGGCTACGCTCGTGTGGACTCGTTATCACTGATAATTATCGGGGTGCAATAGTGCCTAATTGGTGGTTCATCCTCATCTTCAAATGAGAGCTTTTCCAATCTTTCTTCATCAGTGTATGCAGGCCACATGAATTTGTTATCTTCGACCCTATCCTTATCGGTTCCTCCATCGCAAATTTCGTTTCGAGGGTCGCACGAATCCCAAAGCTCATGCCATTCATCCTTAGCTACGGGTATTTTTTTGCACCAGTAATACTTTTTTTTATATGGGGACAGAGGACATAAATTAATGTCATCGGACCATTCGTTAATAACCTATGTCCCTGATTCGTCTACCTCGAGAAATATGTCAGCCCACGTATCCCGCCATACGGCGTCAGAATCGATGTTTGGATACGGCGAACTCACTGTGTCATCATCATCGGTATTTATCATAATGCTACGATCGTTTTTTGTAACATAGTTACGCCAGAACTCATAAGAGGTGTTACTACGAATTTCATCTCGTCACCGAATTTCCACTAGACTCGAACTTCCGTGGGAGAATTGGCTTGTAACTTTGAGTCTTCATCAGAAAAGATGACCTTGCATTCCATCGTGGGTTTTGTCCCTTCCGGTTTAGTATTATTCTTCCTTACCTTTTCACTAAGCTTTTCCACCATTGTTTCAAGATTCTTTAGGGTTGTGTCGTGATTGGAGAGACTTCTATCAGTGTTTTCCTGGAATTCTTTTAGCCATTCATCTTGTTCCTTTTGTCTTTGGACTGAAGTTTCCAGAAATTTGTTAATGATTTCTTCAATATTGGGCCTTTTTTCACCATAAGGTCCACGGTTATAGTTTCCAGCAGGTCCTCTACGATAGCCATTACTATTTCGATTATCTCTGTAAAACGGTCGATTTTCTCCATATTTAGCTTCTTCGATTGTGTTCTCTTCGTTATTGTGAGGACAATTCTTGGTGAGATGTCCTCCTCCACAGCTTTCGCAACCTACTTGGATGGCATGAACAATTTCTCTGATCTTTAGCATATCTCGACTTAGATTTTCAATTTTCCTAGTGATGGCGGCAATTCCATCAAGACTTCCGCCTTAGTTCCTTTTGCTTCCTCCATCGTGCCATTTATGGGAATGATCAGCCATTTTTTGGATGGCTTCAATCGCTAGAGTAGGAGTCATGCTCGGAATTGCTCCTTGGTAGTCCAACATCTATCTTGTAGTCACGTTGATTCCTTTGTAGAAGATGTTGACCTTTTGCTGGTTGTTTATGTAGGATCGTATATATTATGTTGTTTGATGATTCGGGTGGTCTAGGATGGTGATAATACAAGAAATCCATGGTTAGAGATGAAGAGAGTAGAGAGGGTGATTCTAGAGAGATAAACAAAAAAGAGAAAAGGTTAGATTATCAAAGAAGCACCACCCTTCCCTTAGTGGGATGAGTATTTATAGTTACAAACTAAACGCCCTCCTGTCGAGCTGTGGATCATGCATACAGTGGGTAAAGACCCGTCCTTCCTCCGCGGTGTTACTCTAAACTAATCTACGCTAATAACTAACTAATTAACTACTAAACAACGTAAATAACGATATGTCTACTAGCTAACTTATGCTAGATTATATTTGGGGTGACCGACACTTCACTATGGAATTTCCAATTCCTAATAATCTCCCCCTAAGGGAGGTCACCCCATGTTTTACATTTCGAATCTTAGCATTCTATGTAATCTTTAGTCTTGAGCTCGTAGACTTTAATTCTTCGACATCTGCATCTTTGTGCTTTAGCAGTGATTCTTCAAAGTCCGATTACTTTGTACTTTAAGTGAAGGTCTTTGATCTGATCCACATCTTGATGATCTTCAAGCTTACTTTGAGATCATCAGCCACAGTAAATCTCTGGATCACCCTTTGTTGTGTTGCCATCATGTGATGTTGTGACTTTTGGACCGACATGCTCACACTTTTTTGATCATGACATCTTTCCATCAGAGTAGCGGAAGCTTTACCGGTTCATGATTTTTGCAGCTATCAGAGCCAGGTTATGTGGATATGCACTTGTCATGATGTTCTTCAATTAAGTGTGGATGCTGTGAGCATGCGGCTGTGAATTGACTTCTCAATATTGATCAGCTGCAATCGTCCAAATGTACCTGCAAACAATAGTTAGCAATAACACACACGAAAGTGTCTTTGATCACTTTTGTTGAATTGAGGTACACGGCCCACGGTTCCCCGCTGATCGGTACAAGTACCGCTCGTGATTAGGTATAATTTCAAGAATCTCCTTGACAGGTTTCGCAATTGTTCTAGTTGTTCTCAAACCGAACGCCTTAAAGAAGACAACACGGAGTGAGTGAACCAAATAATTGAGATTAACTTATTGATGAAAAAATTGATTTGAAAAACAATCGCGTATTTCTTAGAAGAAAGAGTTTTGCAATACGATGAAGGTTTTATCAGAAAGATTTCAATCATAAATACTTTTTGTATTTGAAAAGAGTACACATTCGATGTGCTATAGAAAAGAAGAGATTTGCACATCGAACGGTTTTTCCAAAAGTATTTTTTTTAATTAGAGATACTTTTTGTATTTGAAAACATGAATACACATTCGATGTGCTAAAGAAAAGAAGATTTGCACATCGAACAGTTTTTCCAAAAGTATTTGTCAATTCATTTGCTGGAGCAAGGTTGATTCAAGAATGAATCGCCCCATCATTTCTGTCCAGTTGTCACAAGTTTGATCTTTAGAAAAGATCTCACATGTAACCCACCAAGAGCTTGTTTGATGTTGACTCCAGAAGGATTTCCATCTTCATCGTGAATACTTTTACATATCACTCGGATGTTCTGGTAATACCACAAGGATAATGCGTAGGACTCTTAATATATAATCTTACTTTCCACATTATGTGAAACAGCAAGTATTCATGAATTTTGTGTCCTAATGAGATTTTGTGGATGATCTCTTGGCTCTAGACTCAATTGTGCATTTTGGTTCCTATGCCGGAGACTAGGGAGAGGGTTTCCTTCTTCAATATCAACAATCTCTAAGAGAAAGTCGATAGATTATGTAGGTTCCCCGAGAGAATGAAACAAGCCCATTTAAGAGGAACTTGAGTAGCTTGGGAAGTTTAGTGCAAAGCGTCCATCGGGTCCATGACGCCTTGTCTTCAATACCATTGTTACCTTAGTAAACACCAAGAATATATGTATTGAACCCGGTTTCTACCCTATGGTTGAATTATTAGAGGGTTATTTCTTTTCACCCTTTTACATTCATTTCTTTTCATTCTTCAACCCTTCGCTGCTTACCGAGACTTCATAACTAAAACCTTGTTGGGTTTATTCCGATTAGTCAATCTCTCATCGGCACTCTTCCCATTTCTCATTTTTCTTCTTTTTCATCATACCTAAGGACTCTACACTATCTAGTGGATTGTCCTGGTAGATCCTCCCGCTCGGGATCGTGGGAACAAATACCTAACCTAACCATCCTTATTACACCATAAAGTAAATTGGTCGGTCTTTTGGTATTGTTCTTTCCTTCTTGAAACCAATTGAAAAATCATTTGGAAAATCAATCAAGGTACTTGTGATATAAAATCAAAGCATTTTGTACCTTAATTGTTTTGATCATTTAGAAATGCTCCCCCTCAACATGGGCATATGATTTTGAAATTATTTACCATATGGAGGCAAGAGTTCTTTGAAATAATTTCTTGATCACAATTTCCGTGGAAAAAGCCATTTGATTTTCTTTGGTAAATTCTCCCCCTCAATATGTGCGTAGGATATATGAAATCATTTTATCACATAGAGGGAAGAGTTCTTTTGAAGTACATCCACGATCACAAAAGCCATTAAGAAACCATTTAGAAAATCAATCAAGGTATTTTAGTTGAAACATAGGAATCTTTGTACCTTGAAAGTTTATTTTCTTTTGAAATGCTCCCTCAATATGTGCTTCGAGATTCGAAAGCGCTTAGCACATATTATTTAGAGCAATCAAAATATCAAACCCTTTGACTTTTGAATCAAAATGATCACTTGTTATCGATTTCATATTTAAATCACATTTTCTCCCGATCAAAAATATCAAATCTGAGATTTTGGATCCCAAGTGATTTAATAAGGTTTAGAAAACATGAGAGGCGTGTTTAAATACTCATCTAGTTTTTGGATAAATGCCTTAAAGACTTTCCATTTAAATCAGATTTGATAAGGTTTAGAAAACATGGGAGAAAATCGCGTATGGATCCCAAGTGATTTAAATAGGTTTAGAAAAAACATGCGAGAAAATATGCCCGTTTAAATTCTCTTCTAGTTTTTGGTTAAATGCTCCTCCTCAATCATGTGCATTATGTATTTGAAATCGTTTGGCACATGAAGGAAGGAGTGCTTTTGAAACAGTCACCCTTTAAAACCGATTTGAGATTTAAATCACGATCTCTCCCCCGATCAAAAATTTCAAACCATTTGAGATTTGTGATCCCAATTGATTTAAATTATTTAGAAAAGTTTTGGGAAAAACGTGGTACGATTTAATTTTGAAAAATGATTGATAAGGAACAGTTTTTCGACATTAAAGATTGTTAGTGTCAGGTATGCTAGTTTTTAAGAGATCTTTAAGTAAAATAAAACAATTTCACAATCAAAGAAGAACAGAAAAAATTTCATTTTGAAAGATCTTGTACTTCAAAAAATCATACCATGACATAACATTAAATCTTTAGATCACCACTTATTTTGTACAAAAAGGACTTGATAGATGAAATATCGATTGAAAATATTTTATTCTAAATCACTCTCCCCCTCAATCGATGACCGTAGTCGTTGATTGAGTGACTTACGTTTTGATAAAATGAAGTCCATTGATTTCCAAAATTAAGTACAATTTATTTTCAAAACAATATTTTTCCATTTTAAAAACAACATTTTCAAAATTGTTTTAAGAAAATGGTATCATCCACTACTTTTCCCGCACAAAGATATGTTAAGTGGTTGAGCCGCTCGTGTTGTTCTTTGTAAGGCTTGAAGAAAACCATCTCACGATGCAAGGAGACCTCTCAAGTTGCATCTATCGAGCCAACTATCCATAGAGAGATCTAATTAAGTCATGTTTCTTCTTTTGTCGACCCAAGAAATAGTTGCCCTTTCCTTTCGGCATCAAATCATCAACATTTATGGGATCCGGATCGGGAACATTCTTATCATCCATGATATCTGCATACGTTAGTAGACATACAAACAGATATATGGTGGTCGAAAACACCAAAACAACAATCGACTAATAAAATTCAATTCAACATACCAATCAGATCATAAAAGACATGGGAATTGTGTGTTTATCAAACTCTAATCATCTAATCCAAATAATCATATCCTAGATTCCTAGTCCTTCGACATAGGCAAATATCTTTTTCAATTAAGCACGTAGGATAATTAGATAAGCTCGATAGATGATATAAATTTGAAAACTATTCTCCCCCTCAATCAATGACTCATTTCATAAAAAGTTTTAAATAAGTTGAAGTCATTGATTGGGTTTTGCAAATTTATGAGACCTTGATTCTGATTGATTTTAAAGCAACTCATTTACCACCATTTAGTTAAAACAAATATTTTTCTGAAGAATTTTAGAAGGAAAAATATTTGAGTAGGAACAGCAGTCCTTCGACATACTTTCTTCATTTAATTTTAGGATAAGTGCACGAAATTTTTAAAAATTGTTTAAGTGCAACACTTTCCCTCTTTAAAGAACGGGTTGCTATCTGAAATAATAGCAAACCATAGTTTAAGCACGGGTTACAATCTGAAATAACTGTAAGCCATATTTAGTGACATGTTTTGAAAAGAAATATTTACACCTTGTGCTCGAACTTCATCTATGGTCCCGTGCCATTGTTGAATGACATTTCTAAGACCGTAGATGTTATCGATACTAGAAGACATGTCTTTGAAAAACAATATTTTTTTTCTTTTTCAAATTTTCTAATTTTTATGGATTTTTGTTGGTTTTATATTTTTCTATTTTCTTTTTGTTGGTTTTATATTTTTGTATTTGGTTTTTGAAAAATATTTACAGATAGAGTAGATGATATAGTTTAAGAAGATGATGATATGAGTACCGAGATAAGGATATCGAGCAGCCCCATTGTAGAAGATAGAAATCGTCATCTCTTAAACATTCACCACCAAAGCTTTTGAGGCTCCTGAGTTGAGAGAAATTGAACCATCTGAAAGTAAGACTTTGGTAGCTTCCCCCAAACCGAAAATCCTTTTGTTGAGCAGATTCGAAGCTTTATTTCAAGCTTGCCTTAGCCAGGTGTACAAAGAAGCACAACATTATCATCGATCTTGCTGCTCCTTTTAAGAATGATCTTTGTGATTTTTCGTCGGGTTATATCATCAACAAGAAGAACAAAGAACGATCATCCCACGCTTGAATGAATCTTCTCAAATTCCTTTTCCAATCAAGTCCAAGCGATCCATACCAAAAGGTGTCGAGAGAACAATTCCTCCAAGTAGTTGAATTGATGCAGTCAGTCTCTTTGAATAATGCTCAAGAACTCTCCCGAATACACATCATGAGGGGAATGAAAACACCTCCCTAATGTTCACATTTTTCTTCCCTGATGATCGTGTATGAAGCTCAAGAACCCGAAGTACACCAATACCCAAGAACTCTCCCGAATACACATCATGAGGGGAATTTGTTAGATATTAGTTTTCACATACACATCAAACCATAACACAAAGGTGGCGAATAAGTGGAATTCTAGAGAGAGAAAGTTAGAGGTTTAGAGAACTTTAGTGAGAGAAAGAAAATTTTATTATGAGCTCCAACTCTCTACCTTGAGGGTAGAGTATTTATAGTCTTACATAAATCGCCACACAACGGGCGTGGATCGTGCATACAGCTGGTAAAGACCAGTCTGTCCTCCACGGTGTTACTTAACTAAATAATACATAACTTAAAATAACTATGACTACGTAGCTTAACGATTACATATACTTGAGGTGACCGACTCTTTAATACCGGAATTTCTAATTCCTAACAATCTCCCCTAAGGAGGTCACCTCAATCATGTACCAAAATTACATTGAATACAAATAGATATTACATTAAAAATTGTTCTTGCATTCTTGATGTAGTCCTTTGTTCCTAAGCTCGTAGTCATTGATTCTTCACATTGCATGTTTGGTTACTTCAAGTGAGGTCTTTACCGATCCACGTGATAGTAAATTTGAGCCGCCTATAGAGATCATCAAGAATCAAAGATCTCGCGACATCCATTGTGGTGTTGGTATTATGTGATGTTGTGACATTCGGACCGACATGCTCACATTCTCGATCATGATATCTTCTCATCGAGTAGCTGAAGCTTTGTTGAATCATGATATTGGCGCAGCAGTGAAAGGTAAGCATGGAGTGAAAATATCGTAGTCGCGATGCACTAATCATGATTTTCTTTTGAGTTGAATGTGTTATGAGCATGCGGCCATGGATTGACCGCTTCATTCGATCACCGCAAACGCCGGGCGACCGCATACAACAGCTAGCAATAAATCGCATTTAAAGTGTCTTTGATCACTTTCGTTGAATTGAGGTACACGCCCACGGTTCCCGCTGATCAATACATGTACCGCCTGTGATCGTGTATAATTCAAGAATTTCCTTGACAGGTTTCAGACCGCCTAGTCGTTCTCAAACCGAACATCTCAAAGAAGACAACACGGAGTGAGTGAACCAAATAATTTTAAGTCCACCGATTCATGAAAAGAGATTTGAAAACAATCGTATTGTTCAATAGAAATTGTTTTGCAATACAACGAAGGTTTTATTGAAAATCAATTATCAATCATAAAACACCTTTGGTTTGAAAATGAGTACACGTCGATGTGCTAAAGAAAAAGTAGTTAAGCACAAAGACCGGTTTTTCAAAGGTATCCGTCAATCCATAACTCGAACTGTGATTGATTCAAAAGATTGAATCGCCCATCGCTTCGTTCGGTTGTCACATGGTAGATCTATTTAATAGATCTCACATGCCACCTACCAGAGCTTGTTTGATGTTGGCTCCGAAGGCTTTCCATCTTCATTGTGAATATGTAGACACATCACTCGATGTTCCGCAATACCACAAGGATAATGCGTAGGACTCAAGATATAATCTCTTTCCACATTGTGTGAAGCAGAGTCTTCATTGAAAGTGTCCTAATGAGATTGATTGATGATCTCGAGACTCTAGACTCAATTTTGTGCATATTTGGATCCCGTGTCGAGACTAGGAGAGGGTCTCTTCTTCAATATCAACAATCTCTAAGAGAAAGTCGATAGATAATGTCGGTTCCCGTGAGAATGAAACAAGTCCTTTTAAGAGGAACTTGAGTGGTTTGGAAAGTTGAAGTGTAGTGCGTCATCGGGTCCATGACGCCTTGTCTTCAATACCGATGTTACCATCGTAGTATATGAATTGAACCCGGTTTTCGCCTAAGGTTGAATAAATGGAGGCTATTTGTTTTCACCCTTTTCTCATTCAATTCTTTTAATTCTTCAACCCTTCATTGCTTACCGAGACTTCATAGCTAGAACCTTGTTGGGTTTATTTCAAGATTAGCTCGCACTCATCCCACTCTTCCCATATCTCATTTTTCTCCTTTTATTATCATACCTAAGAACTCTACACTAGCTAGTGAATAGTCCTCGGTAGATCCTCCGGTTCGGCGGATCATGGGAACCAATACCTAACCTTATCATCCTTATACCACCGCATACAAAAGTAAAGTTGGTCGGTCTATTTGGTATTGTTCATCCGCCGTTGGAACCAATTGAAACCATTTGAAAATCAATTCGTATACTTATGATATATTATCAAAGCATTTTGTACCGACATTGTTTTTGATATTTTTAGAACGAGAACTCCCCTCAACATGTGCATCAAGTATTAGAAAATGTTTTGCACACGGAGGCAAGAGAAAGAATTAACTTCTTTGATTACCATTTTCTAAAAGATATCAACATCACTTCCTTGATCAAATCAAGTAGATAAAGCATTTTCGGAAGGATGAGGTTTCACAAGTTTGCTCCCTCAATATGTGCCTCGAGGTTTGAAAAGAGTTTTGCACATACTAGAGGAACCCGCATATTGAGATAAATGATCACGCTTCAAATCATAGGTTTAAGATAGATGCTCCCTCAACATGTGCAATTTGAAAAATTGAAATCGTTTGTCACATGTGGAAGGACAGTGAAGATCCTTATAAAACCATTTACCGAATAATCGCTTAAATCCATTTAAATCACATTCTCCCGATCAAAATTATCAAATCATTTGAGATTTGTGATCTCTTATTGATTTAATTTGATTTTGAAAGCTTTTAAGGAGAATTGTGACTTGATTATGAAAGCGCCTTAATCGAGAAGGATCGGATTTTAAGACTTTAAACTCCATTGATAAACATGCATGATTATCTTTTGAAAACATTTTAATGCCAAATAACTTTTTAATTTAATTGAAATCATTCTCCCTCAATCAATGACATATGTTGTTGATTGAAAGATAGAGATTTTGACAAATAAGTCCAGATGATTATCAAAAATAGAGATCGAGTTATTTTTCAAAGCGCTTAATTTTCAAGATAAATGTTTATAGAATCGTGAGCATGGAATTTGAAAATATGGTAAAACATGGCTCGTTTCTTTCTTTTAAAACCGGGTTATTGCTCGAAATGACAATAAACCATGGTTTCTCTTTCTCTCAATTATTTATTTATTTTTTTTATTATTTTTTTTTAAATTGAACAACATCTAAAGTCCCGTGTCCTTCTTTAAATGACAGCATCAAGACCGTAGATATTATCGAACCGAGAAAAACATGACAAATTGACAATATTTTTGAAGAATTTTTGAATTTTTCAGATTTTTATGGATTTTGAAAGTTTTATAATTTTGTATTTTGTTTTTCGAATAAATATTTACAAGAGATAGATGGAGATAGACCTTTACTCCTCGTCTTCCTTCTGAAGACGTTTGAGTGTTTGATAACGCTACACGCGTCGTTCGGGGTCAAGGAAACTTCCTTTTCTTCGAGCAAGTTTTATAACACCCTGGCGATTACCTAATCGCTGTAGTGTAGTAATTAGGGTGCCACGGTATTGATATCGCTCTCTAGGGAATAGGAATGCTAGTAAGGAGTTACTACGCTAAGGTTAAGGTTGAGGATGATTATTTTTATCTTTTATATTTTATGAAATGGAAAGGTACGAATCTCGGTATTGATTTGGGGGTTGGTATTTCACCGATTACTCTACTATTATCTAATTATCTAAACTAAGGTTGTGGGAGTCTATGTCTAATTAATGTGTGCTCGTATGATAGTTTAAAGATGTGTTTACTTAGTTTGTATTACTCCTTAATTATCTCCTATTGATGGTTGAGTGTCACGCCTTATTCCTAGTCGTTGTGTGTCTAAAGTTGTAGGGTGCTTCTCCCTAACTCTTTGAACTTACCAAAGGGTCTTGTCTACAAACCCACTAGGATTATAAACTCCTACTCTAAGGCGCCTTTGGATGGTTTAGCCTACAACTACTCGTAATTATATTCTAAGGTTCACAAAGATGAATCAAGCATTATACACAACGAATGACCTATCGCATTACTAGATCATTAATCAACTAAGATAAGAAACAACCAATCAATATTCAATAATTAAGTTTCATACTTCCTAAGCAAACACACAAATAAATTAGCCGGACAAGGAGAACATGCAAGCATACACACAATGTTAGATATTAACTTTTCACATACACATCAAACCATAACACAAAGTAGCATATAGATGGAATTCTAGAGAGAAAGTTAGAGGTTTAGGGAACTTAGTGAGAGAAAGTGAAAGATATTATTATGAGCTCCAACTCTACCTTGGGAGGTAGAGAGTATTTATAGTCTTACATAAATCGCCACACTTTGGGTGTGGATCGTGCATACAGCTGGTAAAGACCCGTCTGTCCTCCACGGTGTTACTTAACTAAATTACTACTTAACTTAAAAGAACTACGACTACGAGCTTAACGATTACATATACTGAGGTGACCGACTTTTAATACCGGAATTTCTAATTCCTAACAATCTCCCTAAGGAGGTCACCTCAATCACGTACCAAAATTACATAGAATACAAATAGATATTACATTAACACTTGATCTTGCATTCTTGATGTAGTTCTTTGCACTTAAACTCGTAGTCATTGATTCTTCACATTGCATGTTTGGTTATTCCAAGTGGAGGTCTTTACCGATCCACGTGATGATAATTTTGAGCCATCATTTGAGATCATCACCATCAACAATCTCGAGACATCCATTGTGGTGTTGTGACTTTGGGACCGACATGCTCACATTCGGATCATGATATCTTCTCATCGTAGTAGCGGAAGCTTTTGTTGAATCATGATATTGGCGCAGCAGAAGCGTAAGCATGGAGTGAAAATATCGAGTCATTGATGCACTAATCATGATTTCTTTTGAGATGAATGTGTTAAGTGAGCATGCGGCTATGGATTGACCGCTTCATTCGATCACCGCAAACGCCGGGCGACCGCATACAACAGCTAGCAACAAATCGCACGAAAGTGTCTTTGATCACTTTCGTTGAATTGAGGTACACGCCCACGGTTCCCCGCTGATCAAGACAAGTACCGCCTGTGATCGTAGGATTCCTAAGAATCTCCTTGACAGGGTTTCGCAATTGTTCTAGTCGTTCTCAAACCGAACGCCTCAAAGAAGACAACACGGAGTGAGTGAACCAAATAATTTTAAGTCCACCGATTGATGAAAAGAGATTTGAAAACAATCGTATTGCTCAATAGAAATTGTTTTTGCAATACAACGAAGGTTTTATTGAAAATCAATTATCAATCATAAAACACCTTTTGGTTTGAAAATTGGTACACGGTCGATGTGCTAAAGAAAAGAGTTTTTAAGCACAATGACCGGTTTTTCAAAGGTATCCGTCAATCCATAACTCGAACCAGATTGATTCAAGAGATTGAATCGCCCATTGTTTCTGCTCATTGTCACATGGTTGATCTATATAATAGATCTCACATGCCACCTACCAGAGCTTGTTTGATGTTGGCTCCGTAAGGCTTTCCATCTTCATTGTGAATATGTAAACACATCACTCGATGTTCCGCAATACCACAAGGATAATGCGAGGACTCAAGATATAATCTCTTTCCACATTGTGTGAAACAGAGAGTCTTCATTGAAAGTGTCCTAATGAGATTTATTGATGATCTCGTGGCTCTAGACTCAATTTGTGCATATTTGGATCCTATAACGGAGACTAGGGAGAGGGTCTCCTTCTTCAATATCAACCATCTCTAAGAGAAAGTCGATAGATAATGTCGGTTCCCGTGAGAATGAAACAAGTCCTTTAAGAGGAACTTGAGTGGTTTGGAAAGTTGAAGTGCAAGCAAGCCACCGGGTCCATGACGCCTTGTCTTCAATACCGATGTTACCATCAAGAGTATATGAAGTGAACCCGGTTTCGCCCTAAGGTTGAATAAATGGAGGGCTATTTGTTTTCACCCTTTCTCATTCAATTCTTTTAATTCTTCAACCCTTCAAGCTTACCGAGACTTCATAGCTAGAACCTTGTTGGGTTTATTCCAAGACTAGCTCGCCTTAGTCCGCACTCTTCCCATATCTCATTTTTCTCCTTTATCATCATACCTAAGGACTTCTACACTAACTAGTGGATTGTCCTCGGTAGATCCCTCCGGCTCGCGGATCATGGGAACCAATACCTAACCTTATCATCCTTATATCACCGCATATAAAGTAAAGTTGGTAGGTCAATTTGGTATTGTTCATCCGCCATTGGATCCAATTGAAAACCATTTGAAAATCAATTCGTATACTTGTGATATATTATCAAAGCTTTTTGTACCGAATTGTTTTTGATATTTTTAGAACGAGAACTCCCTCAACATGTGCATCAAGTATTTGAAAATGTTTTGCACACGGAGGCAAGAGAAAGAATTAACTTTTTGATTACCATTTTCTAAAGATATCAACATCACTTCCTCAATGCATCAAGTGGGTATAGCATTTCCGGAAGGATGAGGTTTCCATGAATTTGCTCCCCTCAATATGTGCCTCGAGGTTTGAAAAGAGTTTTGCACATACTAGAGGAACCCGCATTTAGGATGAATGATCACGCTTCAAATCAAAGGTTTAAGATAGATGCTCCCTCAACATGTGCATTGAAAATTGAAATCGCTTTGTCACATGTGAGAAGGACAAGATGTACATTCTTTTATAACCATTTACCCGATTATCGCTTTAAACCAATTTAAATCACACATTCTCCCCGATCACAATTATCAAATCATTTGAGATTTGTGATCTCGTATAGATTTAAATTGATTTTGAAAGCTTTTAAGGAGAATTGTGACTTGATTGTGAAAGTGTTTTAACCGATATGGATCGATTTTAAGACTTTAAACTCCATTTATAAAACATGCATGTATATCTTTTGAAAACAATTTAATGCCAAATAACTTTTAATTTAATTGAAATCATTCTCCCTCAATCAATGACGAGGTTGTTGATCGAGAGATAGAGATTTTGACAAATAAGTCCCGATGATTATCAAAATAGAGATTGAGTTATTTTTCAAAGCATTTAGTTTTCAAAGAGATAGAGTTTATAGAATCGAGCATAGGATTTGAAAACATGGTAAAACATGGCTCGTTTTTCTTTAAAAGCGGTTATTGCCTCGAAATGACAATAAACCATTTCTCTTTCTCCCAAAAATTTTTTTTTTTTTTTTTTTTTTTTTTTTTTTTTTTTTTTTTTTAAGAATTCAACAACATCTAAAGTCCCGTGTCATTCTTTGAATGACAAAGACAAAGACCGTAGATATTATCGAACCGAAAAAAACATGACAAATTGACAATATTTTTGAAGAATTTTTTTTTTCAATTTTTCAAATTTTTATGGATTTTGAAAGTTTTATATTTTCTATTTGATTTTGAAGGTTTTATAATTTTGTATTTTGTTTTTCAATAACTATTTACAAGAGATAGATGAAGAAAGACCTTTACTCCTCGCCTTCCTCCTCAAGACGTTGAGAGTTTCGTTGAAGGCTTTTCAAACCAAGACGTGGAAGAATAAACTCAAAACGCTCTCTTGAAGAGCTTTGGTGAAGATGTCCGCTAACCGATATTCGCACCTCACAAAATATAGTTCCACCACACCTTTTTCCACTTGTTCCCGATGAAATGATGTCGAATGTCGATATGCTTTGCTCTTGAGTGTTGAACGTTGTTGCATGAGAGAGCAATAGCACTTTTATTATCACAAGACAGAGGGATTTTGTTGAATTCAAAGCCATAGTCGATAATTGAGATCTCATCCATAAGATTTGAGCACAACAAGATGACATGGCTATGTATTCACCTCTCAGAGGAAATAGAAGTACTCATTTGCTTTTTGAAGACCACCACAAGCTTATCACCCAAAACCGAGCACCTCCCGACGCATTTCGACGTGTATCTTGACAACCTCGCATGATCAAGATCTCGTGATAGGCCGTTAGTGACATACCGTGTCCTTCGGTACCATAGTCCCATATTGATGGTTCCTTGAGATACCGAAGACCCGCTTAATCGCTTCAAGGTGCTTTTTAGTAGGCTTAGCCTCGGTATCTAGCACACATGCACACAGAGAACAAAATGTCTGGTCTACTAGCAAGTGAGATACATCGTGATCCAATCATACTCCGATATTTCGTTTGGTCAATCATGATCCCCGAGAGGTCCTCATCTAGTTTGGTTCGGTCAATCATGGGGTGTCAACAGGTCACTTGAATCAAATCCAAATTTCTTTAAAATCTCATTGCATATTTAGATTGATTTATGAAAATGCCTCCGGACTTTGTGAAATTTGTAATCCCAAGAAAATGACATTTGTCCCATCATTGACATTTGAAATTTTGAACTCATTTCATTAGAAAACGATCACATTCCATTGGGTCACGAGGCAAAAATAATATCATCAACATAAATTTGAACATGAGTTAAATGTTTGCTCGACTTCCGGTGAACAATGTAGGATCAATCGCTCCTTTGATGAATCCGGTTGATAGAAGAAACTTTGATGTTGTATCATACCATGCCCTCGAGCTTGCTTCAAACCGTAAAGAGCCTTCTTCAAACGATAAACGTGAGTAGGATGCTCTTGATTCACAAATCCTTCAGTTGGTCGACGAGACGACTTCTTTAAGATCTCCGCTCGTAAATGCCGCCTTTACATCCATCCGATATACCACCATGTTCTTACTTGCAAGATTAGCCAAAAGATTCGATTGCCTCGATTCGAGCAACCGAGCAAAAGATTCTTCAAAGTCTATACCTCCTCTTGACGATATCCTTTAGCAACTAATCGAGCCTTGTTCTTCAACACATCACCATGCTCATCAAGTTTTACTTTGAAGATCCATTTTAGAGCTATAATCATAGCACGCCTGAGCAGTACTAACTCCCATACATCAAGACGATCAAACTCATGAATTTCATCTTGCATAGCATTGAACCAAATATCTTCATTCATAGCGCTTTTAACATCTTTTGGTTCGATCTTAGATAGTACGGAGTTGAAGAAGCACCATAAGGCATCGGTTGCGAGTTGCTTCCGGTTGATACAGACGAGAGGGATTTCCAATGATGTTGTCTAATGGATGATCGTGAGTCCATTTTCCGAGGTGTTCATGTGGCATTTGTTGAGGAACCAAGTAGCCGAGTTGATGTCTCCTCAAGAAGATGGTTCGATGATGATTCGTGAGTAGCAAATATGTTTTCAAATGGAGCATCTTCGTGAGTCGCAGGGATTAACTTCATCATTGATGCCGTAAACATTTCCATGATGTACATTTGAAGAATGATGATTTGTTGATGAGATCAAGGATCTGCAGCAGTGCTTCTTGACTTACGATATTGAAACCGATGGATTGACTTCATTCATCGGAATATGAGCATCCTCTCGTGTGTGGATCAAGACCTCATTAGTAGTAGACTCATACAGCTTCATCAAACATTGGATCAAACAATTTCTTTACATCATCTTCGATGGAGGTACATATGGCGTTTCATGAGAGGAGTTTGGAACAAGGGATGAACCAATAGGACTGCTTTTGAAGTGCGGGTCCCGAGTGGAGTGTCCAGAGCCATTTGACCGGTCACCATCAAACGTAACGTGAATTGTTTCCATGATATTTCGGGTTCTTTTGTTGTAGATTCGTATCCCTTTTGTTTGGTGCATATCCTACAAATACTCCAATGTCGCCTTTAGCTCTAAGTTTGCCCAAGTCTTGACCTCATTAGTTGGATAGCACAAGGCACCAAACACACGAAGGAAAGATAGATTAGGTTTCTGTTGTGGACAAGTTCATATGGAGTTTTTCCATGAATGGTGTGAATCGTGGAACGATTTTGTGTGTAACATGCAAAGGCAATTGCTTCACCCGAGAAACATTGGAACCTTTGAGTAGATCAAGATTGTTCTAGCAATTTCAACAAGAGTACGATTTCGCCTTTCAACTACACCGCTCGCTGAGGGGTTCGTGGAACACTTCTTTGATGGTCGATTCCAATGCTTTCATAGAATTCACTAAGTTGTTTGTTGACAAACCCGCCCATTGTCTGCTCGATAATTCGACGCTTTGTTAAGTCTAACTCGCAATGCTTGATGAGTTTGATGATGATATCGAGTTTCATCCTTTGTCCTTAAGAACTTGACCCGTGAATCTAGAGTAATCATCAACCACAACTAACACATATTTCTTCCCAAAGATATTCTCGCACCTCATTGGTCCACATAGATCCATATGAATCATATGAAGAACTTCGTGATGAGTTAGTAGGTTTGGATTTATGGGCAAACAACTTGCTTTTTCCCAATTGACATGTCGAACAAAGATGATCCTTTTCATACTTTAGTCTAGGTAGACCTACAACTAAGTCCTTTCTCGAAAGATCGCTGATGGTGCCAAGTTCAAGTGATTGAGACGACGATGCCATAACCATGACTTTGTTTTGAAGCCTTAGATAACAAGCGATTGGAGATGCCCTCATCATGTCATCGATAGAGATGGTGTAAAGGTTTGAGCCACGAGTTCCTTTCAACAGCTCCTTACCTTTAAGATCTCTAACAAAGGTGTATGTTTTCTCAAGGCTACTTAGATCGTAATCACGTAATTGACCAACAGAGAATGATTATGACCTAAACCTTCCACATAATACACTCTTGAGATGACACTATTACCAACAACATAATCTCCATAACCCATTATAGCACCGAAATGATCATTACCAAATCTAATAGCCCGATGAATTTGCTCACGGTTCATGAGTCGCGACCGTCTCCAAATATATGTTGGAACAAATGAGTCCGTGTACCACGTAACGATTTGAACGATCCGCAGCTGAACACGCATAAGAATGGATAATCGATAATTGGGATCCCCATGCAAGAATGGGTTCCATTTGGTTAGTAGCAACAGCTGGAACACCCACATCGTAAATAGAAGCATTCATATCGATGTGAGGTAATGGAATCATTGTGAGTAGATGCAATACTAGTGTCGTGATAGCCTGCTTACAGCAGTGACCACTTCTTAAGGGAATAGTTCTACCAAGAGGCATCCATTTTCTAGTGGGCATTATCTCGATTGGTCTTATGACCAATGTGTATCCAATAAAACCTATTCTCAATAATGTTCTTCCCGGGTTTCATTGTTTTCTAACTTTCTTTCGCTTTTGCCTTTTAGCCTTTTTAGCATGAATTTTAGCATTAACAATATTAATCGGACAATTAACATCATTAGGCAAAACATTGACATCACAACCATGATTAGAAATGTAATTCAAGCAATCATCGCACAAGTTTTGCAAATAGTATCGAATTCAATTAATTACAAGACGCTTATGGCTAATACTAGAATCAACACGATTCGCTTTATTCGATTCAAACTTAAGGTTCCTAGATTGTTCTTCTACTTTCTTCCAAAGGCACATTCTTAGCTTGAGAGGTCCTATCATTCCTTGTATTGTCTTGAGACTTTGACCGCTCCCTTTAATGTCACCGACACTCTCTGTAGAGGAATGGGAACATTAGTTTGTTTTACTACTTTTGCACCACCGCTTAGATGTGCCGATCCGAACTACATGCAGTGCACTACGGTTCACTTTCATAAAGCTAGATGTACCGAGATTAGTACTCCTAGAAGGCACATTTGAGTTCTCTTTCCTAGCATTGATGATCTAGAATCAAACTACTCAAGGGTACACTACGGCTCTCATTCAAAACATTGGGAATCGAGTGCATATCATATTTGGCCTTAGGCATTGAGCATGGAATCAAAGGGTTAACTCTCTCACCTAATGTCTTTGGGCATATAGTGATCAAGCATTCTAAGATTTCTTGAGATCGTTTGGCATATGAGCATGCATGTCCAATTGCATTATCATGAGGTTTCACTAGCTTATCCTCTTCAACAATCTCACGCAGCATTCTAAGCAATCCTTAAGGGATGAGAAATATGTTTGAATGGCAAGTTTGTTGTTCCTTAGGTGAGGGGACATATGTCACGATAAAGCATATTTATTACCGTGAGTGAACCTTAGATACAACATTCTCCCCATTGATCATTGGCATTTTCCTTTACCCGACTCTTCGATTCTCAATTTCCTTTGCAATGAAGCTATTTGTTCGTTGTTTTGTTACGAGTGACTTTAATTGATTCAAACAACTCATTGAAATGACGTTTAACCTTTTCATTCTCTTCTAGAAAACTTTCGCTTTCCTTTTGTAAAGCATTTACTAGGTTTTGAAGATGAAACGCTTGAGAATTCGAGAATCTAAAGAGGGAGGCATTTGGGAGCCCGTCATATTGTTCGCTTGACCTTTTAATTGAGAGATTTGGGCTTTCAACTTTCTCGATCGTGTTGCACCGAGCTTGGATCTGCTCATCACGCTTGTTAATTTGAAAACTCGCATCAAACTCGAGCATCCAAGATGTCTTGACATTTGAAGTTTTGACATTTTCTTTGAGATGTTGATATTTTAGTTGTAGATTAAAATACTCAACTTCTAGTTTAGAAAATGTTTAACCAAATTATCATGATCATCCAGCTCAATTTTCTCATTTAGTTTAGAATTAGTTTTTCAAGCTCAATGACACGATCATGGAGACTTTCGTACACAGATAGTTCATGAAATTTGAAGCATTAATAGAGCAATTTGAAGCGTTGAAAAGACATCTTGAGCAACACATTCAAGAATAAGATTCTCATTTAATGTATGCGTGTTCTTTCTCTCAATCTCATTATATTTTAGTGCACGCCATAGTCATTAATTTCAACTATTATTGCATCAAATTCCTTTTCCATTCCCTTAATATCCGCTTTCCATCCCCTTTTAAGACTCTCAAAGTGATCCTTTAGAAGTTTAAAGAAAGGCATGACCTCGCTTAAATAACATTCTTTCATTTGTTCAAACCCCTTCTCCTTCGCTATGCCAATGGTGTGATCCTTTTCACAAGTTTTCTCAAAATCAACAAATAGTTGAAAAATAACGATTGGCTAATTAAGGTCTTGCTTTTAGTGGCAATTGTTCTAGGAACAAGATGCATTGGTGTGTTAGAGGATACACAGCTGTTTCAGGCATTTTCCAAAGGGAGGGTTTGTTATCGCAATATTTTCAAATTTCGCTTATCTAAATCCATTTTCCGTAAGACTTGTTCGGAGTCAACAATGTCTCGAGTCTTAAACTTGTTCAAGGAAATCCAGCTTTTCCTTCTTGTAGTCATGGGGAGTGATAATTACTTTCTTCTCTTTGCACTTAGGATCATTTAGTTTCTTATTCATCTTCTCCTAGTTACTTCATCTAATTTTTGTCATCCTCGCACTCAACGCAACTAGGTTTTTGTCTAGGTTTAAGAATCTCATTTCCATCATAGATAACACTTTGAGTCGCTTTTGCTATCTTTCCATACTCGTGGTCGGGTTTATCTATAATGGGAACACTATGCTTATCGCTAGAACTCTATGCTTAGTGATCATGTGAGCAATCAATGGTGTTTCCTTGCATGTACAACTTGTTTTCAAGTTTGTTTTTCAAAGTTTTCGATTAGAAAATCTCTCAAGAGCTTTGATTCTTTTGCATTAAATTCTTGCTTAAGCATTTTCACATTTTCTTGAAGTTCTTGTTTTTGCTTAGTGTTTTAGAAAGTTTTTCTTGCAAAGAATTTAATTCTTGTTTCAATACTTCTTCTCTAAAATTACTTTTTCTAATTATCGACGCACTTGGTCATCCATTTCCCGCTCACGAGTGGTCAACTCAAATTTTGCACGTTGTTCATAAATGGCAACACGCCCTTATAGGCATTTAATTCGTAAATTATGGAATCATCAGAGCACATGCAAGTATTCATCAAAGACATAGTCATTGTTGATTGCGAAGATGCATCACTTGGTACAACTTCACTTTCACTTTGTTTCACGATTGATCGTATGGGACAATGTTGATATTACCCATATTTTCAATATTTGATTCAAAAGTTTCAGCTTGGTTGTACTTTGTCATGCATCTGCTGCACATCAAGATCATCATATAGCTTTAATACCTCCGAGATGAGTTTGTCCTTGGATGGGCCACCTTGTGGTGAAGAAGAGATCTTGGGAGAAACCATTGGAGAGATGCTAGCCATAAAGATTGTGTGTGCAGAGGGTCCATCATCTACATCGTAGTCGATGCATCACAACAACGACTTGAAAGGCGCTCGATGATTGTGACCTATCTCCCGAATAGGCCGCTCATCCACATCTCGCATCATAGGTCTTGGCATTACCTCAAGAAGAAACAAAGAATTCCTCTTCATCCAATGCAGACCATTGTCCCGAGCTTGTGCCAAGAACATCTTATCTCTCAAGTAATCAAGATTCGTGGACGCTTTGAGATGTGCGCCTTGCAATGTGTCCTCACCACCACGCTTATAGCATTTGATCGGCTTAGCTTGACCTTGGTTACCATTCCTTCCTCGATTCGATTGCCCACATATCCTCTACCAAAGACCACCCCTTCCCCGATCATACTGCCTTTCCCGAATCGGTTGCACCACAATCCTTCCATCTTTAACAAAGGGCTTGATTATGTGGGTTAGATGCGCTCTAAGGTTGTTGTTGGTTTGTGGGAGAGAATTCATGTTTTGACTAATGAGTAGAGCTAGTTGATTAATGATGTTACCCACGCGCATCAAAGATCGCCTTGTTTGAACATAGGATCGTGAATGAGTTTGTGATTACCATTACCCAAGGGTATGACTTGTGATGCTTTGGTTGTGATTCCAATGTTTGAGTAGAAAGTCGTTGAGTCATTAGACTAACTTGTCTCTCCCTCGGTTGGTTTTGAACCGATTGAGAATCAATTTTTCAAACATGGCATGTCTCTCATTCTCAAGGAGGAAGGCATAGAGTTGCTCATAGTTTGTATTCTTCAATCCTTTAGTGAGCTTCACAATGTGACAAACTTGTGCCATTCGGGATTCATGTTGTTCACAAATTTTGAGTTGAACCAATGTTAGGCATAGTCATTCGATGTTCCTCATGTCATTCACTAACTTATGAAATCTCACATAGTACTCATAGACACTCTCATCCGGTTTCATCTTGAAGTGCTCAAATTGCATAGAGTTGGGATTCTCTGCCTTCCATGCTAGTTCTCAACCCGAGAGAAGCATCTTAACATTATCCCAAACCGCTTTTGCTTCAGTTGTTATGATTGATCGCCTTGTAGATGTCTTTAGGAAGACCTTGAAGAACAATGTTTGAAGCCCCGATATCCGCATCAAATCTCTTTTCTCCTTATCATCAAGCTCATCATACATCTTAGGTCCGTCCATACCGTAAATAGAGTACCATCTTCATTAGTATCAAGTATGTCTCTAGTCGCTTCAACTCGATATGGTCCTTCATCAATGGATTTGAGAATATTGACACCATTTTCCTTTCCAAGGCAATACAACCGATTCGCTGAGCCCAAGAGTCGAATCGCCTGCACAAGCATGGGTGGACGAGTATCTCAACCACCGCTTGTACATCCTCAACAATGGGGAGATGATAGTAGGGACGTTGGTAGACATGTTAATGATTATACGGGATTTTATAACTCAATGATTAAACCGGAAATAGATTCTTTCACGGATTTTACTAAATCAAGAGAAAACCGTAAACAATCACTCAAGTCGCTAGATGATAAAGCTCTAAGTCGCTAGGAACTAATTCGCTAGATGTACCAAGTCGCTAGAATCCCAAGTCGCTAATGTAATGCAAGTCGCTAAGTAGTAACTCGCTACGAACCAAGTCGCTAACCAAATTTTGGCAAAGAATTGCCACTCAAGTCGCCAACAATGCAAGTCGCTAAAGAGCAACTCACATGCACCAAATCGCTACCATTAAGTCGCTACCCGTAGTGGAGAGTCCACTACTTGTACTTTAAGTCGCTAGATCTAACTCGCTAGATTTAACATCAGAACTCGCTACAATTTTGTGAAGCAAGTCGCTACGAAGAAAACTTATCCGTGAACTAACTCGCTACCATGAAAACCATATAAACATCACTTTTCAATCCAAAACAACCCAACCAAGATGATTCAAGCTACCAAATGAAAACCTAAACACTTTTGATGATTCTAAACACAAAAGTACCAACAAAATTCAACCTTTAACACACGAAATCAACCAAATGATGCAAAACCACTAAACCTTTTCAAACTCAAAACCACCTAAAACCACTATAAATCCAAAGATGTGCAAGATATGATCAAACCATGGCTCTTGATACCAATTGTTAGATATTAACTTTTCACATACACATCAAACCATAACACAAAGTAGCATATAGATGGAATTCTAGAGAGAAAGTTAGAGGTTTAGGGAACTTAGTGAGAGAAAGTGAAAGATATTATTATGAGCTCCAACTCTACCTTGGGAGGTAGAGAGTATTTATAGTCTTACATAAATCGCCACACTTTGGGTCGTGGATCGTGCATACAGCTGGTAAAGACCCGTCTGTCCTCCACGGTGTTACTTAACTAAATTACTACTTAACTTAAAAGAACTACGACTACGAGCTTAAACGATTACATATACTGAGGTGACCGACTTTTAATACCGGAATTTCTAATTCCTAAACAACGCAAAGGGTGTGGGGAATTACTCAACCAAGTGGAAGAAGTAATTATATTACGGTATCAAACAAGGGTTATCCTAATGCCTCTTATCATTTAGTTATTCCTAACTACACAAGTGTAGCCTCACTTATGATCTCGGAATGCATCACAAAATAAGTTCTAGAATCTAATATACTACCGGTTCACACTCTAAGCATTGAAGATGAATGCTTTAATTCCTACTAATCTAAGGGCGATCCTCACATTTTGGTGGAATTTGGGTGGTAAAGGGTTTTGTGTTAGTCATGCAACTTCCTATCCATGAGACGCTTTGTTAAGACTAATGGCCCACTCCTATATGTCATGAAAATTTTAAATTTGGTGCCAAAATTACCCGAACCGACATTTTCTCATGGTTTATTACACAATCACAATTGACAAAGCAAATAATCAAGGATAAGCATAGTTTCAAAGTTCCTGCTTTATTTTCCTCCCTACACTTAAACCGAACATTGTCCCCAATGTTCTAAAGTATCAAAGTTATGATAATAGAAGGTAATTAAAAACGAAAGAAACTAATACTCCCGATTAGCTCGGTAGGATCCGTGTAAAGTGGTGGTTAAATTCTTTTCAAGAAGAATTATTGTGAAAAGCTCCTTCCAATCTTATGTAACTTTCTTGACAAACTAAACTCGCACACTTGAAGAAAATCTAACGAAACCTTCGCGTAAACTCGGCGGTAATAATATATATAAGACTCGATTTAAACTAGGATATAATGCTTGTGGAATGGATGTTTACTGAATTTCTAAGAAAATTAAGACCGGAAAATTCCAAAAATTTATAAGTAGCTCAAAATGAGAAAAAGTAATCGATGTTTTACTCCTTCCTCGACGTCAGTTGCAATCTCGACGCCGTCAAAGTTATCCGACAAAACTGTCTCACGATTTTCCGAAAAAATTTCGAAAATTTACATCTTTAGAATCGAAAATTTCGCAAAACATCCATTATGACTCGATACAAGCATTTGACTCGAACAAACAAACATAAATATCTTTTAGTTAATTGTTATTCTCATGTTTACGTTTCTTTGAAAACGTGTGTAATCCTCCCTACACTTATCCCTTATGTAAAATACCTTTATATGCAATTAAGACGAGGTTAAAAACAAAATAAAACATTTTCACAAATTTAAACATGAGGATAAACAATTAATAAAAGATATATGACACTAACAAGCAAACAATTAAGCATGGGTTGCCTCCACTTAAGCGCTTTTCTTTATTTAAGAGTCTTGTAGCTAGACTCATAGTCGTGTTTCTACGCTTTCCTCCTCTTAGAAGCCCATTCAATTATCTTAACTCGTTCTCATCACGAATATATTCGTGGCCCAATTCTAAACAGCGGTATAGGGAACCTTGTCCTTCCAATCAACTTCAAAGGTTGGAATGCTATCTACATCTAACTCATCAATGCCCTCAAACCTCTTATTTTTGCAGGGCATTATATATTTAACACATTCGGTCTCATTCGAGAAATTGACTATTCCTTCCTCTTGATCATAAACCATCTTAGATTCCTCAATAAATGGTCTCCCAAGTATCACATCTCCTAAAACTCCATCAATAATGACTTTCACATTTTCTAGAATCATGAAATCACACCTAAATGTGAAGTTCCCTCACGAAGACATGCAATCCTCGACCCGCCCAACATAGTTACTCACTTTCCTAGGGTAAAAGGGTCCCTCATAGGTCCTAAATTTTCTCTCATGATCCAATTGTAGTAGAGCCTAGACATTATGTTCATGGGTGCTTTAAAATCTATGTAAGTGTGATCCCTATATAAGTAACCAATCATGCACGGTATCTTGATATTTTTAGGGTCACCACTTTTTATGCATGGTTCGAAGGCGGTCGCGGAAGTTGACTACATTATAGTGATAAGCGCTTTCTTTCCATTAGGGTATGAATCGAAATACTCCCTAAGCTCCTCCTCCTCCTTACTTCCATCCATAATCTCCGAACCTTATAATCTCCTTCCACAATTTCATCTTCCGAATCACTTGAGGTCGAATCACTATCCGTGTTACCATTGGATTCCTCAAGGGCTTTTTCAAGTGCACTTTCAATTATCCTATTAAGTTTTTAAGCTCTCCAATTTCACTAACAATGCGAGCTCGGAGTTGGTTGGCAAAAGTTGGATCGAGTGGAGGGTATTTGTTTGATGGTAAAGTGTTGTTTGGTGGTTTATCACCTTCCATGATGAAAAGTGACGGGATTACGAACAAAGGTTATGAAGAAGGGGATAGACTAAGAGAAATCTAAAATGAAAAAAGTTTACTTGATAGGAATCACAAAGAAACCTAAACGAGGTGGACTACTAACTAGCTATTCAATTCCCAAGCAATGCGCCAAAACTTGATAACGCCACACGCCAGTGTTCGGGGTCAAGGAAACTTCCTTTTCTTCGAGCAAGTTTTATAACACCCCAGGCGATTACACCTAATCGCTGTAGTGTAGTAATTATGGTAAGCCACGGTATTGATATCGCTCTCTAGGGGAATAGGAATGCTAGTAAGGAGTTACTACGCTAAGGTTAAGGTTGAGGAAGATTATTTTTATCTTTTATATTTTATGAAATGGAAAGGTACGAATCTCGGGTATTGATTCTGGGGGTTGGTATTTCTACCGATTACCTACTATTATCTAATTATCTAAACTAAGGTTGTGGGAGTCTATGTCTAATTAATGTGTGCTCGTATGATAGTTTAAAGATGTGTTTACTTAGTTTGTATTACTCCTTAATTATCTCCCATTGATGGTTGAGTGTCACGTCTTATTCCTAGTTGCGTTGTGTGTCTAAAGTTGTAGGGTATGCGGTTCTCCTAACTCTTTGAACTTACCAAAGGGTCTTGTCTACAAACCCACTAGGGATTATAAACTCCTACCTAAGGCGCTCTTTGGATGGTTTAGCCTACAACTACTCGTAATTATATTCTAAGGTTCACAAAGATGAATCAAGCATTAAGTACACAACTAATGACCTATCGCATTACTAGATCATTAATCAACTAAGATAAGAAACAACCAATCAATATTCAATAATTAAGTTTCATACTTCCTAAGCAAACACACAAATAAATTAGCGGACATTGAGAACATGCAAGCATAAATACAAATAATCAAAGACATAATTGAATTAATGAAGTAAAGACTTATCTTGATGTAAGATAGGTTTAAAACCCTAAAATATCGTACAAGACACCTTAGGTTCGGTTTTAGGTTTTACCCAAAGACTCTCCACCCAAAGACCGAAAAATTCGGATTCTATATATAAGATTACAATTATGACGGCGCCACCTTATGTTTAGTGACGCCGTGTCACCGCCATTAGGGTTTCGCCTTGGCCACGTTAACCTTGCGACGGCGTCACCTTATGTCCGTGACGCCGTCCTCTTCGTACTTATGACGTCGTCGGATTGCATCTGGGCGTCGAGTAGCGACGGCCTACTCTTTCACAACTAGACGCGTCCTCTTGAAAATACGAGTTTTGGGTTCCGGCCCACAATAATTTTGGGACGGCACACAATGTAGCACCCGATCGCCGCCTTCTACTTTCAAGAACTGCGGAGTGTCTCGATTTTGACTTTGGCCATTTTCTTCATATTCGCGCCTTTTCGTCCAAATAAGTGCCATTCCAACATTTTGCCTTCACGATACCTAAAAAGTGAAAAGGAACGATATTAAGCAATAACAGATACAAAAGTGATCAAATAAGGACTTAAACGACCCCTCAAAATGGTACCTTTTAAAACCTTATAAGTGTTTCTGGTTGAAGGCTTTTCAAGCCAAGACGTGGAAGAATAAACTCAAATCGTTCTCTTGGAAGAGCTTTGGTGAAGATGTCAGCTAACTGATATTCAGACCTCACAAAATAGAGTTCCACCACACCTTTTCCACTTGTTCCCTAATGAAATGATGTCGAATGTCGATATGCTTTGCTCTTGAGTGTTGAACATTGTTGCATGAGAGAGCAATAGCACTTTATTATCACAATGACAGAGGATTTTATTGAATACAAAGCCATAGTCGATAACCGAGATCTCATCCATAAGATTTGAGCACAACAGATGACATGGCTATGTGTTCACTCTCGTTGAGGAAATAAAGTGCTCATTTGCTTCTTTGAAGACCACTCACAAGCTTATCACCCAAAACTGAGCACCTCCGCACGTGCTTGACGTGTATCTTGACAACCCGCATGATCAAGATCTGATAGGTCGTTAGTGACATACCGGTGCTTCGCGGGTGCAAGACCCATATTGATGGTTCCTTGGAGATACCAAAAGACCCGCTTAATCGCTTCAAGGTGCTTTTTGTAGGCTTAGCTCGGTATCTAGCACACATGCAAACAACGAACAAGATGTCCGGTCTACTAGCAAGTGAGGTACATCGTGGATCCAATCATACTACGATATTTCGCTTGGTCAATCATGATCCCGAGTGGTCCTCATCTAGTTTGGTTCGTCAATCATGGGGGTGTCAACGAGGTTACTTGAATCAAATCCAAATTTCTTTAAAATCTCTCATTGCATATTTAGATTGATTTATGAAATGCCTCCGGACTTTGTGAAATTTGTAATCCCAAGAAAAATGACATTTGTCCCATCATTGACATTTGAAATTTTGAACTCATTTCATTTGAAAACGATCACATTCCATTGGGTCCGCCGAGGCAAAAATAATATCATCAACATAAATTTGAACATGAGTTAAATGTTTGCCCGACTTCCTCGGTGAACAATGTAGGATCAACTGCTCTTTTTTGAATCCGGTTGATAGAAGAAACTTTGACAATGTATCATACCATGCCCTTGGGGCTTGCTTTAAACCGTAAAGAGCCTTCTTCAAACGATAAACGTGAGTAGGATGCTCTTGATTCACAAATCCTTCAGGTTGGTTGACGAGACGACTTCTTTAAGATCTCCGCTTAGAAATGCCGCCTTCACATCCATCCGATAGACTACCATGTTCTTACTAGCAAAGATTAGCGAAAAGATTACGATTGCCTCGATTCGAGCAACCGGAGCAAAATATTCTTCAAAGTCAATACCCTCCTCTCGACGGTATCCTTTAGCAACTAATCGAGCCTTGTTCTTCAACACATCACCATGCTCATCAAGTTTCACTTTGAAGATCCATTTAAGAGCAATAATCATAGCACGCCTCCTGAGCGGTACTAACTCTCATACATCAAGTCGATCAAACTCATGAATTTCATCTTGCATGGCATTGAACCGCCTATCTTCATTCATGGCGGTTTTAACATCTTTTGGTTCGATCTTAGAAAGTATCGAGTTGAAGAAGCACCATAAGGCATCGGTTGCAAGTTGTTTCCGGGTTGATACAGGATGAGAGGATTTCAATGATGTTGTCTAATGGATGATCGTGAGTCCATTTTCCGAGGTGTTCATGTGGCGCTTGTTGAGGGACTAAGGTAGTCGAGTCGTTGTCTCTCAAGAAGATGGTTCGATGATGATTCGTGAGCAAATATGTTTTCAAATGGAGCATCTTCGGGAGTAGCAAAGGGATTAACTTCATCATTGATGCTTAAATATTTCCATGATGTACATTTAAAGAATGATGATTTGTTGATGAGATTGAAGGATCGCCAGACTTCTTGACTTAAAGATATTGAGACCGAGGATTGCCTTCATTCACGTGAATATGAGCAACCTAGTAGGAATTGACACCTCATTAGTACTTGGATCATAAAGTTCACAAACATATGATCAAACAATTTCTTTAAATCATCTTCGATGGAGGTACATATGGAGTTTCTTGAGAAGAGTTAGGAACAAGGGATGAACCAATGGGACTGTTTTGAAGTGTGGGTCCCGAATCTGAGTGTCCAGAGCCATTTGACCGGCCACCAACAAACGTAACGTGAATTGTTTCCATGATATTTCGGTTCTTTTGTTGTAGATTCGTATCCTTTTTGTTTGAAGCATACCCTACAAATACTTCAATGTCTCTTTAGCTCTAAGTTTTCCTAAGTCTTGTCCTCATTAGTTGGATAACACAATGCACCAAACACACGAAGGAAAGAGATTAGGTTTTCTCATTGTGGACAAGTTCATATGGAGTTTTTCCATGAACAAAGGTGAATCGTAGAACGATTTTGTGTGTAGCATGCGGTGGCTATAGCTTTCACCAGAGAAACATTGGAACCTTTGAGTAAATCAAGATTGTTCTAGCGGCTTCCACAAGGGTTCGATTTCATCTTTCAACTACAACCGCTCGTTGAGGAGTTCAGGAACACTTCTTTGATGGTCGATTCCAATGCTTTCATAGAAGTCACTAAGTTGTTTGTTAACAAACTCGCTCCATTGTCTGCTTGGACACCGATCGCTTTGTTGAGTCGAACTCGCACTGTTTGATGAGTTTGATGATGATATCGAGTTTCATCCTTTGTCCTTAAGAATTTGACCTGTGAATCTAGAGTAATCATCAACCACAACCAACACATATTTCTTACCAAAGATGTTCTCACTCTCATTGGTCCACACAAGTCCATATGAAGGGTATGAAGAACTTCAGAATTGAGTTTGTAGGTTTGGATTGTGGGCATACTTTTGCTTTTACCCGGTTGGCATCTTGAACAAAGATGATCCTTTTCATACTTTAGTCTAGGTAAACCTACAACTAAGTCCTTTCGGAAAGATCGTTGATGGTGCCAAGTTCAAGTGATTGAGACGACGATGCCATAACCATGACTTTGTTTTGAAGCCTTTGATAACAAGCGATTGGAGAAGCCCTCATCATGTCATCGATAGAGATGGTGTAAAGATTTGAGCCACGAGTTCCTTTTAATAGTTCCTTACCATTAAGATCTCTAACAAAGGTGTATGTTTTCCAAGGCTACTTCTAGATCGTAATCACGAATTGACCAACAGAGAATGATTATGACCCAAACCTTCCACATAGTAGACTCTAGAGATGACACTATCACCAACAACGTAATATCCATAACCCATAATAGCACCGAAATGATCATTACCGAATCTAATAGTCCCGATGAATTTGCTCACGGTTCATGAGCCATGACCGGTCTCCAAATATATGCTTGGAACAACTGAGTCCAGTACCACGTAACGATTTGAACGATCCGCAGCTTGAACACGCATAAGAATGGATAATCGGATAATTGGGATCCCCATGCAAGAATGGGTTCCATTTGGTTAGTTACAATGGTTGGAACACCCACATCGTAAATAGAAGCATTCATATCGTAAAGTGAGGCAATGGAATCATTGTGAATAGATGCGATACTAGTGTCTCAGATAGTCTGCTTACTGATGTGATCACTTCTTAAGGGAATAATTCTACCAAAGAGAATCCATTTTCTAGTGGGCATTATCTCGATTAGTCTTATGACCAACAGTATACAATAAAAGCCTATTTTATCGAATGTTCTTCCTGTGGGTTTCCTTTGCTTTTCTAACTTTCTTCGTTTTGCCTTTTAGCCTTCTTAGCATGAATTTTAGCATTAACAATATTAATGGACAATTAACATCATTAGGCGTAACATTAACACCACATTCATGATTAGAAATGACTTCAAGCGCACATCGCACAAAGGTTTGCAAATAGTATCGAATTGAATTAATTACGAGACGCCTATGGCTAATACTAGAATCAACACGATTCGCTTTATTCAATTCAAGCTTAAAGTTCCTAGATTGTTCTTCTACTCTTCCAAAGGCACATTCTTAGCTTGAGAGGTCCTATCATTCCTTGTATTGTCTTGAGACTTTGACATGCTCCGTTTAAAGTCACTGATTACTCCTGTAGAGGGAATGGGAACATTAGTGGGTTTTACAACTCTTTGCAACACCTGTTTAGATGTACTGGGATCTGAACTACATGTAGGCACACTAAGGTTCACTTTCTTAAAACTAGAAGTGCTGGGATTTGTACTCCTAGAAGGCACACTTGAGTTCTCTTTCATAGCATTGGGCATCGAATGAATATCAGACTTGGCAATAGGCATCGAACATGGAATCAAAGGATTAACTCTCTCACCGAATGACTTTGGGCATATTGTGATCAAGCATTCTAAGATTTCTTGAGATCGTTTGGCATATAAGCATGCATGTCCAATTGCATTATCATGAGGTTTCTCTAACTTATCCTCTTCAACAATCTCACGCAGACATTCTAGGCAATCCTTAAGGGATGAGAAGTATGTTTGAATAGCAAGTTTGTTGTTCCTTAGATGAGGAGGGACATATGTCACGCACAAAGCATATTTATTACAAGAGTGAACCTTTGATCCACCATTCTCCCCATTGGTCATTGGCATTTTCCCTTTACGACTCTTGATTCTCAATTTCCTTTTTGCAATGAAGCTATTTGTTCGTTATTTTTGTTACGAGTGACCTTAATTTATTCAAATAACTCATTGAAATGACGTTTAACCTTTTGTTTTCTTCTAGAAAACTTTCGTTTTCCTTTGTAAAGCATTTACTAGGTTCGAAGATGAAACGTTTGAGGATTACGAGAATCTAAAGGAGGAGGCATTTGGGAGCCTGTCATATTGTTCGTTTGACCCTTTAATTAAGAGATTTGGGCTTTCAACTTTCTCGATCGTGTTGCATCGAGCTTGAATCATTCATCACGTTTGTTAATTTGAAAAACTGTATCAAACTCTGGAGCATCTGATGATGTCTTGATATTTGAAGTTTTGACATTTTCTTTAAGATGTTGATATTTTAGTTTTAAATTAAAATGCTCAACTTCTAGTTTAGAGAAATGTTTAACCAAATTGTCGTGATCATCCAGTTCAATTTTCTCGTTTAGTTTAGAATTAGTTTTTTCAAGCTCAATGACACGATCATGGGAGACTTTCAAGGCAACAGATAGTTCATGAAATTTGGAAGCATTAATAGAGCAATTTGAAGCGTTGAAAACATATCTTGAGCAACACATTCAGTAATAAGAGTCTCATTTAATGTATGCAAGTTCTTCCTCTCAATCTCATTATATTTTAGTGCGCTCATAATCACTAACTTCAACTATCATTGCATCAAATTCCTTTTCCATTCCTTGATATCGGTTTCTATCCCCTTTTCAGACTCTCAAAGTGATCTTTCGAAGTTTAAAGAAAGGCATGACCTCGGTTAAATAACATTCTTTCATTTGCTCAAAACCCTTTCTCCTTCCGTAATACCAGTGGGTGTGATCCTTTTCTTGCAAGTTTTCTCAAAATCAACAAATAGTTGAAATATAACATATTGGCTAATTAAGGTCTTGCTTTTAGTGGCAATTGTTCTAGGAACAAGATGCATTGGTGTATTAGGAGGATACACAATCGCTCTAGGCATTTTCCATAGGGAGGTTTGTTTCAACAATGTTTTCACTTTCTCGCTTATCTAAATCCTTTTCCAAAAACTTGTTCGGGAGTCAACAATGTCCGAGGCTTAAACATGTTCAAGGAAATCCAGTTTTCCTTCTTGTAGTCATGGGGAGTGATAATTACTTTTTTCTTTGCATTTAGGATCATCTAATTTTTTGTTCATCCTTTCCTAGTGACTTCATCGATTTCTTATCATCCTCGGTGCACTCAACGCAACTAGGTTTACGCCTAGGTTTAAGGATTTCATTGCCATCATAAAGAACCTTATGAGCATTTCTAGCCCTTTAATGACCTCCGGATTTGGTTTCTTAACAAGGGAATCTTGCTTATCGCTTAAGACCCTATGCTTAGTGATCATGTGAGCGATCAATGGTGTTCCTTGTATGTACAACTTGTTTTCAAGTTTGTTTTCAAAGTTTTCGATTAGAAAAATCTTTCAAGAGTTTTGATTCCTTTGCATTAAATTCTTGCTAAGCATTTTCACATTTTCTTGAAGTTCTGCTTTTGCTAGCGCTTTAGAAAGCTTTTCTTGTAAGGAATTTAATTCTTGTTTCAATACTTCTTCTCTAAAATTACTTTTCTAATGACCTGCTCGCACTTGGTCATCCATTTCACCTCCACGAGTGGTCAACTCAAATTTTGCACGTTGTTCATAAATAGCAACACGTTCTTTATAGGCATTTAGTTGAAATTACGTAATCATCGTGGGTACTTGCGATGTATTATATCAAAAACATAGTCATTTTTGATCGCAGAAGATGCATCACTTGGTACAACTTCACTTTCACTTTGTTTCACATATTGATCATATGGGACAACATCGATATTACCCATATTTTCCATATTTGATTCAATAGTTTCATTGATTGTACTTTGTAATGCATCTTTGCACATCGACATCATCGTATAGTTTTAATACCTCCAGATGAGTTTGTCCTTGGATGGGCCAACTTGTGGTGAAGAAGAGACCTTGGGAGAAACCATTGGAGAAATGCTAGCCATAAAAATTGTGTGTGCGATGGGTCCATCATCCACATCGAGTCGTATGCATCACAATCGGCGACTTGAAAGGCATTCGATGATTGTGACCTATCTCCGAATAGGCCGCTCATCCACATCTACATCATAGGTCTTGGCATTGCCTTCACCGAAAGCAACAATTCCTCTTCATCCAAGCGGCACCATTGTCCCGAGCTTGTACAAGCGACATCTTATCTCTCAAGTAATCGGCGATTCATGGGCGCTTTGAGATGTGCGGTTTCTTGCAATGTGTCCTCACCACCACGTTATAACATTTGATCGGCTTAGCTTGACATTGGTTACCATTCCTTCCTCGATTACGGTTACCAACATAACCTCTACCACTCCACCTCTTCCCCGATCATACTTTCTTTCCTGAACTGGTTGCACCATGATCCTTCCATCTTTAACAAAGAGCTTGATTGTGTGGGTTAGATCTTGTTACGAGGTTGTTGTTGGTTTGTGGGAGAAATTCATGTTTTGACTAATCGGAAGAGCTAGTTGATTAATGAAGTTTCCACGTGTGCATCGGCATCGACTTGTTTGAACATAGGATCGGGAATGAGTTTGTAATTACCATTACCCAAGGTATGACTTTTGAAGCTTTGGTTGTGATTCCAATGTTTGAGTAGAAGGCGGTTGAGTCATTAGGCGAGCTTGTCTCTCCCCGGTTGGTTTTGAGGCGATTGAGAACCGCTTTTCAAACATAGCATGTCTCTCATTCTCAAGGAGGAAGGCATAGAGTTGCTCATAGTTTGTATTCTTCAATCCTTTAGTAAGCTTCACGTGGTGACAAACTTGTGCCATTCGGGATTCATGTTGTTCACAAATTTGAGTTTAATAATGTTAGGCATAGTCATTCGATGTTCCTCATGTCATTCACCAACTTATGAAATCTCACATAGTACTCATAGACACTCTCATCCGGTTTCATCTTGAAGTGTTCAAATTGGCCATAGAGTTGTGATTCTCTGCCTTCCATAGTTAATTCTCAACCCGAGAGAAGCATCTTGACATTATCCCATACCGCCTTTGCATCGGTGTTGTGATTGATCGACTTGTAGATGTCTTTAGGAAGACCTTGAAGAACAATGTTAGAAGCCCGATATCTCGTGATCGAATCTCTTTTTCTCCTTATCATCAAGCTCATCATACATTTTAGGTCCGTCCATTCCGTAAATAGGAGTTCCATCTTCATTAGTGTCAAGTATATCTCTGGTGGTCGCCTCAACTCGATCGGTCCTTCATCAATGGATTTGAGAATGTTGACACCATTTTCCTTTCCAAGGAAGTACAATCGATTCGTTGAGCCCAAGAATCGTGGTCGATTCTGTCAAGCATGGGTGGGCGATAGTATCGACCCACCGCTGAACATCCTCGACAACGTGGAGATGATAGTAGGAGCGTTGGTAGACATGTTAACGAGATAATACGGGTTTTATAACTCTATGATTAAACCGAGAAATAGATTCTTTCACGGGATTTACTAAATCAAGAGAAAACCGTAAACAATCACCCAAGTCGCTAGAAGATAATGCACCAAGTCGCTAACACCTAATTCGTTACACCACTAAGTCGCTAGAGTCCCAAGTCGCTAGACAAATGCAAGTCGCTAGTAACTCGCTAAGCCTCAAGTCGCTAGCAAAATTTGGCGACAATTGCTACTCAAGTCGCTAAAGATACAAGTCGCTAAAGAGCAACTCGCTCTGCATCAAGTCGCTACCACCAGTCGCTACCGTAGTGGAGAGTCCACTACTTGTCTTGTTAATCGCTAGATCTAAGTCGCTAGCTCAAAACTATAACTCGCCACGAAATTGCAAAGCAAGTCGCCACGAAGAATAGAGTCCGAATGTCAAGTCGCTAGCAAGAAAACCACAAAACATCACTTTTCAATCCAAAAACTACCCAACCACGATGATTCAAGCTTACCAAATAAAACCTAAACACTTGTAATGATTCTAAACATAAAAGTACTATCAAAATCCAAACTTTAACACAAGAAATCACCCAAATGATGCAAAACCACTAAACTTTTCAAACTCAAAACCACCTAAAACCACTAGAAATCCAAAGATGTGCAAGATATGATCTAACCATGGCTCTTGATACCAATTGTTAGGTATTAGTTTTCACATACACATCAAACCATAACACAAAGGTGGCGAATAAGTGGAATTCTAGAGAGAAAGTTAGAGGTTTAGGAACTTTAGTGAGAGAAAGAAAATTCTTATTATGAGCTCCAACTCTACCTTGGAGGGTAGAGAGTATTTATAGTCTTACATAAATCGCCACACAACGGGTGGATCGTGCATACGCTGGGTAAAGACCCGTCTGGTCCTCCACGGTGTTACTTAACTAAATAATACATAACTTAAAATAACTACGACTACGAGCTTTAACGATTACATATACTGAGGTGACCGACTCTTTAATACACGGAATTTCTAATTCCTAACAATTAAACACCTCCCAATGTTCACATTTTTCTTCCCGATGATCGTGTATAAAGCTCAAGAACCCGGTACACCAATACCCAAGGAAGGAATAATCGATAACACCTCCCTCATGTTACATTTATCTCCCCGAATATGTCATACTTGTGTACCTTTTATCTTCGTAAACTAACTCTTCCATCTCTTCCCCCACATAGTTGGAATAAGGACACTAAACGCCATGAGTCAAACCTTGAGTTTCTCTGCGGTAATGACATTAGTCTTTCCGGGATATCTTCAATCACTTAGAAGTATTAAGCTCATCAAGTTTACTCGCGTTTAGATACGTGTCTCCTTCCCCCTAGCTGGTTTTGATACTTCAGAATCAGCAACACACTATAAGCCCCTGATACTTGAAATCTTTTGAGAAGAATACTTTGAATCTTGTGAGAATCAACTTGCTGAAGAAGAATGTGAGCAAGTCTAATTAGGGTTTAAATTTGGCTTTTCACTCTCCCCCAATTAGTGCTCTCCCCTAAGATGAAAATCTTTTGATAAGTGCCCAGAATAAGAAGAAGTCTTTAGATAGTTAAATGCAACTCGTCTTTAGTCTTCTAACATGCAGCAGAAAATGTAGAATATACTGAAGACTCGACCTTCTTCTAGATTGTTCATTTGGGGAATAGAGAGTTAACATCTTCATCTCACCAAAAGCATTCCAATTAACTTACATCTTGCAGATCCCCTTAACTAAAATCCCTCCCCATCAAACAAGAACAGAAAGATGTTCATCAAGGAAAACATCAATCAGCCCGCAACGAACACACGAAATGGTAACACCAAACTACCAATCACATCAAACAAGAACATATAGATTGTTCGGCATCATCATGTTGATGTGTACGTGAAGCATTAACCGGAAGCACTTTGTCAATAAACTCATCAGTCCGTGAGAAGATGTCAACCAACGGCTCTTAGAGTAAACTTCATGTGAAGATGACCCGATAAGAAGAAGCTCGGTTCTTACATGAGTTAGGAGCCGTATGACCATTTATCCTTAGATGTCACTCAACATGTAGAATTATCATACTTCTTCTCCCCCTCAAGAATTTCATACGGAGATGCCATTCTTGATTAAACAAGTGAATATCTTTAAAATGTAGTCTCTTCGCACTTCTCCCCCTCAAAGGTAGCATATGATGTCGCCATCGTCATGATAATTGAGCAAGTGGAATAAGAAGACAATCAGCAGTAGTTCGGTTCACTTGATGTTTGAAAGCGCACCGAAAAAGCTTGAAGCATGTTGATGAGAATGGTCATTAATAAGAATATTTCTCTTCTTCAGAAGATACAGTGCACTAAAACGTACACTTTTCTTTTCTTTAGAGAACGAGGCTTGAACTGTCGTGTTCAAACGTCATTAGAAGATTTCTCTTCTTTCGAAGATAAAGCGCACTGAGACGTACACTTTTCTTTTCTTTAGAGAACGAGGCTTGAACTGTTGTGTTCAAAAGTCATAATCTCTCTCTTTTCAGCATGTCTTGGCAAAACTTGTAATCAACCCCTTTATCATTCAGTAGGCTCTTTGTAGTGACAACTGATGGAGAAAACCCAATATGATGAATTTGACCCTGAAGTAAACTAACCCAAACTCGTGACTTAAACTTGCACATATGTAACAAAGAGCGGTGCCGATAGTTCATCCTCCATTGAATCTCTAAGTACTCTATACTCTTCATCCAACCAACCATCAAGTATAAGACGTACATCACCTCTTGAAAATCCACAATTGAATGTAACACTGAGCACTACAACGTAACTCCTTAAAGTGATAGTTATTTTGTGGTGGTAAGAGCCCAATTCCACCAAGTGGTAAAAGAAAAGGAAAAGTCACCCAAAAATAACTAGATTTCCAAGTCATCATTTTTGAAAATATTAAAAGCTCAAACAAGGAACTCGAAGAATCTTCATCCAACCATCCCCGATACCTTCAAAAACTAAGTACACTTGCCCGTGACATTTCACTTCAACCTTAAATAGATAATACTGAATTAACGCCATTGTCACATCTTGTAGTTAAAAACTCAAATCTAGACTCCTTTGACGTTTTACGTGAACTATGATAATGGTTTCATCCCGACCATGGTTAAAAGCACATAACCCCGTAAAACTTTGAAATAACCAACCTGCCAAGAAGACAATCCAAACAATCACCCAATTCATGAAGTACACCCTTTTATCCCTTCTTCAAAGAAGAAACCGTAGCATCAGCATCAAATAAGATCCCTAAATACACTTTCCTTTCTCCAAGATGATTCCAACATTACAGGATTTTACAATTCTATGGTTTAAACCGAAAAATAGTTTCTTTTGCGGGATTTTACAAAACAAAGAATAAACCGTAAGATAAATCTAGAAATGCACTTTTATATTTACCAGGATGTTTCCATTGTCACGGGATTTTACAAGTCTATGATTTAAACCGAGAATTAGATTCTTTCGCGGGATTTTACAAAATCAAGACTAAACCGTAAACAATGTTAGTTTGAATGTGTTCAAGACAACTTTGGTTTCGGTGAATATCTGTTTTACGGGAACATGCAGCGGTTCATTCTCCATCTTCAACACTATTGTCAACAATTCTTTACTCATATGTAGATAACTTCACAAACCATACTAAGTCAAGTAGTGTACACTATTTCCCCTGGAGGTTGACCGTAAGACATCAAAGTACACGTTTCTCCCCCATGATGGGTTCGAACTTTCGGAAGCATCATAATGTGTACAACCATTTACACGAGAAGTTCTTGTCATAAACAAACATCTTGAAAATATCATGAATGACGTTTGAAGATTCTTGAAAGATGTTGCTTAGACTAGTGAAGTATCATAGACATTCAATGGCGTAGAATATCCCATGAGAATTGCTGATCACATCTCAACCATTCAGCCCTTTGGTAAACACATCTTCCACAAATTCTGTCGGCTATTGCTGTGACCACTTGAAAAAGAAAACCCGATATACCAGATTTGAACATGAAGTAGAATTCCCCAGATTTGCGACTTAAGCTTGTACTAATCCTTGTGAAAAAGAAACGGTGTACCCAATGTACCAAACCTCTTGACGTATCCTCAACTGCGTTCGACTCCGAAGTGATAGTTACGTTGTGGGTTAATCGAGAATGAATCACAAAAGTAACTAAATAGCCAAGTCTTTATCACATTCTTTAAACGCCCAAACAAGTCATCTTCGCGGAAGGGTAGTAAGAAAGAAGACAAAATAAGTAAACGAGCCCATAAATCCTTTCTTCAAATCCCAATGAGACATATCGTACAAAAGAATCTCGCAGTCAACTTTGTTCAATTTTCAGATCAAGCCATGAAATAATAATCTCCGTAAAAACGTATCAACCAAAGTATCACATTGCATAACACAACAACTCTCATTATTATACCAAATCTCATCATCAACTCTCATAACCAATCAAATCTCATCGACACATCTCATAATTAAATCTCATCAGCCCAGTCAAATGATCCAATCCGTTCCATCTTATTTAAAAGATTATAATCATTCAAATTCTGATAATACAAACGACTTAATTAAATTCATCTAACTAAGTCTGCCCATAACGAGTATCACCAAATCACTCCAACACCCATCATACAAAATTATAATCACGATCTAATGTCCAAGTTCATTCAAGCATGCTAATGGTATAAACCCGGATAAAGCCAACAAAAGTATTCAACTCAGTTAACCACATTATGCCCAATGTTATCAATGATTATGGCCGCAGTTGAGATTAACTCAAACTTGGATATCAATCAGTTAAGTCATTTCAGCCATTTTCTTAATAATTTACGGATTTAAGACACATTAACAAAACTTGCTTATACAACTTGTATGATTATTTAGACCCATCGCATAGAGTATGCCTCAACCAAAATGCTAATGTAACAACCATTTTCAGCCCAATGCAGTAAATTCCAAGTCCAATCCGAACGAAATAGTAAAAAGCCTAAGCCCGCCACCAATTCATTCATGTATAAATCAGTCCGAAAAACATGAAACTATTAATCACCCAATCGTTAACTACCCATGATCCATCAAAGATGCTTTCAGGATCAAATAATTACATATACCAAGGCCCGATCCAAAGAAAAATAAACCACATCAAGTCTCATAACCGGTTACCCTAAATGTTAGGGGTATAAAGCACCTATTAACACACATCACACCCTAATAATCTCTAAATAATCTGCCTCCCTCATACCTCAAACGCAGAAAATCACCCTAATCAAAATCAGCCCGCCTTCTTTCTTCCCAAGTCATATGCACAGCTTTGCTCACCACAGGATGATTAGAGTATTATCGCTTAAGCTGTGGATTGTATGTGATGTGGTGTCAAGCGAGATTAACCAATGGATCAAGGTAAGTTTTAATTTTGTTTAACATGAATGAATCAAAGGATGATTATGAGAATTTTGTTATAATACTTTCTTTAAATTCGGATATATGTATCAAAACAAAGATCAATGAAGATTATCGTTGGGGGTTGTAGGGATCTGAAAAGGTCATTGTTACATCACAAACCCATTATAAAATATGAGATCTTTAAGAGGACTTATCATTTTCTTTCAAAAACCGAATATATTATGAAAGGTTTTAAAACAAGTTGTTAATTATCTTTTAAAAAAAATTCAAATATTATCCAGAACTTGTTGATGTTTTAAGTTTGGGTCTATGATGATGATATTGTGTGAAATGACCCTCGAGGTCTTTGATGTTTTCCCTTTTAAGGCACGAATCTTTCTGAGATCATTGATATAATGTTGAGTCAAGTGGTGGTTAAGAGAACAGGAATAACTATCTTGTAGTGATGTTTGTTGTGATTGCAATTTATAATTGATGTGTTTGGTTTATATTTTGATGATTGTGACGAATATTGTGAAACTTTGTTGGTTTTGGATCTGAGATGAATATGAGTCGATAGTAGTGAGTTGATTCGTGTTTGTGTAGATTAAATGTTAGATTTGTTGGTTAAGATAGTTGTTTGAGGTTCTTTGATAGTACAAGTGTGACAAAAAATTTATCAAGTTGCTTCCTCTTCTACATTTTAGTACCTTGACAAACCGCTTTTGTTTAACAAAATCGCTTTTGACCGAGTCAACAAACCGCAGTTGACCATTTGACCTTTTAATTCACAAATCGCATGTGAACCAATGCGTCAAAACGCATCAGTTTTGAGACAAATCGCATCCAGTACAATGTATCTAGACAATTGTGACAAACCGCATACTGGAAAAACGTCAGTAGACAAATCGCATCCAGACATCAAAACGCATAAAACTGATGACAAACCACATCTTAGATAAGACCAATAACCGCTTTGATGAACATGAACTTTTAACAGCACAAACTTGAAACCAACATAAAAACTGACCAACTGATGAAATCAAAACTGGTTATAAAACAAGTTAAAAGCAATTTGACCACATCAATATTAAAAACCAGAAGCATAAACAAAACCGATTAACAACTTATCAACAAAATCAACCAACATCATCAACACCACATCAAAGACACATCAAACCGCATACAAGATTGCTCAAAAACCATTCAAATCAAGACAAACAACACAACCTAGGCTCTGGTACCATTTGTAGGATCGTATATTTTATGTTGTTTGATGATTCCGGTGGTCTAGGATGGTGATAATAAAAGAAAGCCATGGTTAGAGATGAAGAGAGTAGAGAGGGTGATTCTAGAGAGATAAACAAAAAAGAGAAAAGGTTAGATTATAAAAGAAGCACCACCCTTCCCTCAGTGGGAATAGTATTTATAGTTACAAACTAAATGCCCTCCTGACAGGCTGTGGATCAGGCATACAGTGGGTAAAGACCCGTCCTTACTCCACGGTGTTACTCTAAACTAATCTACGCTAATAACTAACTAATTAACTACTAAACAACGTTAATAACGATATGTCTACGAGCTAACTTATGCTAGATTATATTTGGGGTGACCAACACTTCACTATGGAATTTCCAATTCCTAACAGTTTAGATCATGTGTAGGAAACTTGTAGAGAAGATCGTTGTATCTATCCCAGGCTTGATACAACGTTTCATCATCTTCTTGTTTGAAATTATGGATCTCCAAGAGCTGGTTAGATATCTTTGACGGAGGACAATATCTCTGAATGAAGTGCTTCTTTAGTAGAGCCCAGTATCAATCGCTCAAGGCAATCTTTCGATCCACTTTGCAATTTCAGAAGAGTCATGGGGAATACACGAATATAACAAAGATCATAAGACACACCGGAATGTTGAAAAGGCTTATATGTACAAGACATTTTCAACGTGCTCATACGCATCTTCGTCCTCGCTTCACGAAAAAGGGTTAGCACGAAGCTCCTCATAAATTGGTCTTTAATCTCAAACGGACATTAGCTCCAATTGTCGGTCTTACGAGCCCCGACCCTTGTTCTTCTCTTGTCAACGCCAAATATTCAAGAGTGAGATCATCAATGTTAACAACTTCCATGGTACCAAACTTGAAAAGAGATCGTGAGAAATTGAGAAAATTCTAAAAATGAAAGACTTAATAGAAATCAAAATATACCTCCCAAAGAATGGCGCCAAAAATTTGATGGTGTTTTATCGACTGTGTTTTAATATTTATAATTTCTCGTTATACCGTGGTTCACCCAAATGCACTAACGGGCAATGCACCCGTCGTGTAGTATAGTATTCGTAAACCGAGGTCGTCCCAAGAGCTATGTGTGGATTTAAACTAAGTCTAGGTGTCATGATTTTAATATAATTTCGATATAATTAACTACTAAAGCAAATAAAGGCAAGGGTCGAGATCAATAGAGAGAGGGGTGCTAACCTAGTTACTCATCCTAATTAGTAGTGTTTACGCCTAATTACTTCTAATTACTTCAAAGTGGGGTCAAAGTCGCTAGGACATCATTTGGTCGGGCCTGTCTAACCTATCAACAAAGGGTCCCACTGGAGAAATCGGTGACCCGTCATAAGTCCAAATGTTCTTAGTCCCCTAAGCCAAGTCATTAAGCACCGCTACATGCTAGATTCATAACAAGGAGTGCCCGAGCAGATCTTAAACACTTACCCCGACTTTAAATTCATCCAAACGGTAGGTGATCGCTGGTCAAATCACACAAGTAGAAAGGGTCGTCGGCTTGGTCATATCTTACCCTTCCCACTCGCCTACCTACTTAGGGTCATTGGTCATATCTCCTAAGTAATTAGCCACCACCGCCATTCAAAATTACCAAAACAAGGGTAGCTACCAACAAACTATGCATGCATACACTTAGAAATAATTTTGCGGAAGCAATGTAAACGTAAACAAAACAATTAAGAAATCATAACTAGGCCAAGACTAGAGGTGCTTAGCCGCTCATATTAACAAAACAATCGATTCAATGTTTAACATTACGAAATACATGAATTGAAAGTAAAGAAAGATAAAAGCCAATGCTTATCGAGGGGAGTGATTTCTCCTCGAGATAGCTTCCTATGCTCCTCTAGATCCGCTTTCAACTTCTTCTCACGCTCACTTGATGTTGTGTGTGAAATGGGATGCACTAAATGTCGGAAATCGTGTGGTATTTATAGGCATGCATACACTTGGAAATCGAATTAATATTTAGAGTTACACGTAACATACAATTCTTCGTATTTTGCACTAAAGATGTCTGGTTATGGCGTAACTATGGAAGGAGTTACGCGATCTTCAATAAATCTTGGTTACGCCGTAATTGAGACAATAGTTACGGCAGAGCTTGCAGCGCGCCGGAGCCTCATTTGACCTAGTTGGTTACGCCGTAATCTTTGGGTAGTAACGCCGTAATCTTCTGCTGAGTTGGTTTTCGAGCCACACTTTAGTTACAGTGTAATGAGAGAGAGGAGTTACGCCGTAACTTCTTCAAAATGAGCATACTATGATATATCTTCAATAAACTCTCCAAATCCGCATCTCTTTAGCTCTAATGCTCGTAATTTACCTGAAAGTGAAATATAGAGGAAAACAAGCGTGAATCCATATAAATAATATAAAATACGAGCATTATCGGGGGAAATTGACACTAAATATTCAGGACTATTTGATGTTATCAATTATTATTTATTCAAAATGAAATTGTTTAGTATTATTAGTCAAATGTAGTTTACCCCAAGACAAAATAACTCAACGACAAACACACTACCTTCCAAACAAAAACAAAAAAAACAGCAACCTATTTCCACAAAACGCACTCCACCCTCAAATCGCACTCCACCCTCAAATCGCACCCCAACAGCAAAACGCACCCCTACCTTTGGCTGCCAAACCGCAATAACATTTGGCTGCCAAACCGCACAGACTAATGACAAACACCAAACCGCAATAACCTTTGACTGCCAAAACGCAATACACCCTACGACAAAACGCACTGTAAACAAACCGCAGTGACTCCCCTCAAACCGCACCCTATCTCGACAGAGCGCAAGACAAAAGTAGACGAAAAAGAGTCCCACCCGAGGCCCCCGAGAAACCGCAGTCAATAATATGGGCAAGAACGCACAAAACAAAGAATTAACCAAAGGCCAATGAAACTAACCAACAAAACAAAATATGATCCAACACAAGGAAGTATCAAGGTCCCCTACAACAACAATGTTACAAGAACACTAACCACTTCAAACCAAGAAGAAGAAGAGAAAAACAAAATTGGGACCCAAACACCCTAAGACAACTAACCACCAATCGCCTAGAAGCCACACATCAACAAAAGGGTTGAATCACTAAAACTAACAAGCTTGTTAGATCACCACGGGCGAAATCCGGACGCAGAGATAGGGATAGGAATCGCCACACAAGATGTATTATTATTATTATTATTATTATTATTATTATTATTATTATTATTATTATTATTATTATTATTATTATTATTATTATTATTATTATTATTATTATTATTATTATTATTATTATTATTATTATTATTATTATAATCATCAGCTTTATTAAAACTCATAAGATTTACAAAAAATTAGTGGGAAGCCGAGAAACTATCCGGCCCCCACACCTCTAAATATAAATAAGCTAATCCTACTAAAAATTGGTGGGAAGCCGAGACACTAGTTGAGCTCCCACTCTTTTCTGGATACAAAAACTTAGTCTATGAAAAATAAAAGCCCCACTCTTGACATTATTCGAGTGGCTAACAACGCAACAATCTTGATACGTGAAAGTGTGTCCAAGGCTTCCGCTTCAAGCTCCCTGAAAGTAGAAAAAGCAAATGGAATGAACTTGTAACCGATTTCTTCACATTTGGACACATATTTCTTTTCTTCTTCTCCACAACGTTATGTAAGGCTACCCCTAGAGCCCACAATATTGCATCAATACCGCAAAAGGAGAGATCCTAGTCACATCCAAACATGCGTCCTTACCTTGGATCCAGCTTGAATAATAGCAAGTCTCACGGACGTAGCTCCTTCCCATCCTCGAAAGAAACCCCATGGGGCTTTTTCACCATAATCCCAACCTTGGAACATATGCTCCACAAGAATATCTCACACCATGTTATGTCTCAAGTTTACCCCACTTCACTAGAACAGTTGAACCGCATGGTCTCCCATTGGTCCATACGATGCTTGCGTCCGACAAGGACTACCTTCGTAAAACATAGGTATGGTAAGCCTATAACATAATACCGAACGGAATTGACGATGATTCATCCTTTGGCCTAACCCATCAATAGGTATGGTAAATAGGTAATCTTATGCATGTGGAGCCCCGTACAACCGAGATAGCCACTTGCCTTGGACTTAACGAATACTTTGAAACAAGAACTTTCTCAATGACACCAAAGTAACACTTTGCCAAGGTTTTCATCATATGGGGGCAGGGGCGTCGAGGCGATGAGAACGTGGTCAGATAACAAGAATTGTTAAAAGTATCGAGCATCCCGAAACGGCGGACCATGAGAATTAATGCCCGCTTTTACCAAAATCCGATCCCGCATGTCACTAGTTTGTAAACGAGGCGAGGAAAGCATATTGATGATGTCACTCACGATCGATGCCCAACCCACCCATCTTGATTGGGAGGGTGGCAAGCCACCACCGCCGATCACCAAACCCCGGTCCGGAGGTCAGAATAATCTTCTCCAAGGAAGCACGAACATCTTATCAAACCGGACTTGGGCCTCTCGCATGTACAAAGGGAACATGTCCTTAAAGCGTAAGATAATTTTGCAACCCCAGACAATTACGGAAGAAGAAGGAGCTCACATTGGGGGTCATTAAGTTTAAGAATAGCTTCCATTAGCGTGATAGTTTTAGTAACCCTTTTCAAAGCCGCCTCGACAAAAGCTTTCATCCAAACTAATCGAACCACCGCGCTTTGACACGATCGATCGGACGAGAGATATTTATAGGAAAACACCTCCACCCGCTTCGGGGTCCTCCATGGGCCGAAAAGTTCAGCTTTATCAACATTCAAAACAACCCCGAGCCGACCATCCGTCATAATAATGTCAAGCGCCTTGGCAACCATGAGTATCTCCACAATAGTACCATCGTCAAGATACCAAGCCTCAAGAGTGAGCTCGGATGACCTATTATAGCATGAACTAGGGGTGTAAGCGAGGCGCTAACAACAAAGGGCCTAGCGGATCCCTTTGTTGCACTCCTTGACAGACCAAAGGATAGAATCTTCATAATAAAGTCTAGCCGGCCCGGCATAGCAAAACTCAACCCGAGGAGCAATAGAAGGACATATTATCGTGGTCTTCGGAGAAGGTCACCCTATCAACCGATTGAAAGCGCTCGAAAATCCACCATCAACATAGAAAACCCAACATTGCGACCACGAGACTCAATAAGCCGATTCACCGAATGACGAATCGCTCACAACCACCTGTGACGCCAACCCCAAATTGAAAGTCCTGCAAATAGGTATTCATCGAGTTGCCAATTGAAGAAGAAGCAACCTTCGATACCAGCCTACGCCAGACCGTGCCGACAGCAATAGGGCGTATACATCCACCCGGCTTCACCAAAGTAGTTAAGGGGGCACTAGCAATATATTCCCTTAATATAGCGTGTTAGGAATTAGAAAATTCCATAGTGAAGAGTCGGTCACCCCAAATGTTATCTAGCTTAATTTAGCTCGTAGACTTGTCGTTAGTCACGTTATTTAGTAGTTTATTTATTAGTTTGTAGCGTAGTATAGCTTAGTGCAACACCGTGGAGGAAGGACGGGTCTTTACCTTTGTATGCCCGATCCACAGCCGATAGGAGGTCGTTATGTTTGTAACTATAAATACCCCTTCCATCCATGGAAGGGTGGTGCTCTCATTCAATCTAATATTCCTTTGTGTAAACCTCTAGCAAGAACACCTCTCTCTACTAACTCTAACTATGGCAAACATGTATTTTGATCATCCAAGACCACCCGAATCATTAAACACAATAATATTCGATCCTACAATTGGTACCAGAGCCAAGGTTATTGTGTTGTGTTGATTTGTGTGGTTTCACATCATGGTTATATTGTTTTTTTTGGTGATTTGTATGTGGTTTATACGTTCTGACTTTGTTGACCTGGTTTATACGGTTCTGATTTTGTTGACGGGTGTTAGGATGTTATTAAAACTGTTTGGTCATGAATCTGCTGGTATATCTTGGTGGTCTAGTTTAAGCTGCTTAGGTTAAAGTTTTATGTTGAAACTGTTTTTAACATGATTCTTTCTAGTGACTTGTGGTAATATTTCTTAATAGCGACTTGGTCATGTTTTTGAGGTCAATATGGGTCAAATGATGCATTGTTATATAACTTATCTGGGGTTATTATCTGGTTATGTTCTGGTCATGTTCTGGTGGTCAAAACTGGTATAAAGTTGTGTCTCGAGTCATATTTTCTAGGTTTATTTGATGTCACGAAAAACTTGTCTTGAAAACTCATCGAAAATGTCATTTTCGTTAGCAACTTGTCAATAAAACTGCTCTAGATTCATTGTTTATGACTCATGAAGTTGTGCTAGCGAGTTGGTAACTAAAATATAAAGCGATTGGTGACGGTTTGACTTTTGAGTCAAACGAAATGCTAGCGACTTGTCATAAGCCCAGCGATTTGCTTTGAAAAAAAAAAAGAAAAATAAAATGCCTAGCGACTTGTATTTACAAGTCGTAGCGACTGTGATTTGTGACTGAGAAGGTTATGCTAGCGAGTTGACATATAGGTAGCGACTTGGTTTTTAAAGGTAATAGCGAGTTGGGTTATTTGACTATTGAGTCAAATAAGAGTCTTAGCGACTTGATGCTAAACATGACCTAGCGACTTAACTCTTAAAGTTAGCGACTTGACCGACAGAAATGATGAAGAAGAGAGGACTTGACCAACGACCACATAAACCATTACCAAAAGGCTTCTGACCTCAGGTTCACACCATCCTTGGTCCATGATTCACCAACGAAAGTAAAAGAAGTATTTATCTCAGATCCAACATCAACATGACTCAAAATCAATCAAGACTCAACTCACGTACCAATCCAAACTTATCTAACCTAAACTTGTCTACCCAAGACCTCACAATCTCTCCTCAACTCTCAAACAATCAATGACTCTAATATGAAAAAATCAAAAGTTTCTCGATCTTACTCGTGTGTATTAACGATTTTCATCAAACCTTAGAAGGTTCACACTTAGTAATCCTCATTGACACTTATTTGAAGACCCAACTTCAGCTTTATATTCAATTAAAAAGAAAAGAGATTTAACAACTTCGTTAGTCTCTATTTCTTTTGGTTCGTTTATTGACTCTATACAACTAATGATACCTACCTTAGACCACTTAATGATCTTGAAGCTTTAAATACTCCTTGATTCGGATTAAGTTGAGATTAAAGACATCTTGGTAGAGCTCGTGATTGTGTTGACTGTTGTGGTAGGTGTTAGGATAGATCTTGAGATGTTTTTGATGATATTTTCGGAATATTAGGTGAGAGGATATGAGAGAGGCGGATGTTTAACATATCTGTGTTTAGGGTTTAAATAAAATGACCTAATATCTAGGAAAAAACTCTTTTATAACCGGATATAATATGTGAATTTGGATATGGTATCATTTTCTAATGGGCCTTGGATACATTAATTGGACATGAACCAGATTTATGTTAAATTGAGTTTGTACATTGAATTTGATATCCGAAATTATGGGGCGGACGGAATTTCTTTATATGGGCGAATGGATGTTAACTTCTTTATCATGGGAACAAACAAAATTTGATACTTTGGTTTATACATTTTCACGAAGAATATTATGTCACGGCTTGAATTGATGGTTGAACAAGGTTGACTACGGGTTGTTTGTATTTGGTATTTCTTATTTGATTTGAAGTGAGGTTTTCCGGCACGCTTACTTATTTCGCCTTCTTTCTTTCTACCCTTCCGCCAAGATGACTTGTTTGGGCATTTATAGAGGGTGATAAAGACTTGGCTATTTAGTTACGGTTGTGATTCTTTCTCGCTTAACCCACAACGTAACTATCACTTCGTGTCTCACGCATTGAGAATGTCAAGAGGTTTTGTACATTGGGTACACCGCTTCTTTTCACAAGGATTAGTACAAGTTTAAGTAACAAACTGGGAATTTTACTTCATGATCAAGTTTGGCATATCGGGTTTACTTCTCCATGTGGTCACTACAATAGCCGATGTAATGCGTGAATGATGTGTTTACCAAAGTGTTTATTGGATGGTTGATGATGTTGTTGATGTTGGATAATGAACCGTTGATGAACCGCTGATGTTCCCTAAAATGATATTCACCAAACCAAAGTTGTCATAACACATTCAAGTCGACATTGTTTACGGTTTTGTCTTGATTTTGTAAAATCCCGCGAAAGAACCTATTTCTGGTTTAAATCATAGACTTGTAAAATCCCGTGACAATGGAAACATCCCGGTAATAGTAAAGTGCATTTCGGATCTATCTTACGGTTTATTCTTGGTTTTGTAAAATCCCGCGAAGAAACTATTTCTCGGTTTAAACCATAGAATTGTAAAATCCCGTAATGATGGAACCATCCCGGAGAAAGGAAAGTGTATTTCGGATCTTATCCGATGTCGGTGCTACGGTTTCGCTTCAAGAAGGGATAAAAGGTGTACTTCATGAATTGGATGTGTGTTTGGATATTCGTCATGGCGCTTTGGTTATTACATGGTTTTACGGGTTATGTGCTTTTAACCATGGTCGGATGAAACCATTATCAAAGTTCACTTAAATGTCAAAGGAGGCTAGATTTGAGCTTTTAACCGTAAGATGTGACAACGGAGTTAATTCACTATTATTTATTTGAGGTTGAAGTGAAATATCACGGCGAGTGTACTTAGTATCCAAGGTATCGGGATGGTTGGATGAAGATTCTTCATGATCCTTGTTCGAGCTTATTATCAAAAACGAAGACTTGGAAATCTAGTTATTGTTGGGTGTCTTTTACCTTTTCTTTTACCACTGGGGAATTGGGCTCATACCACCACAAAATAACTATCACTTTAAGGAGTTACGCTAGTAGTGCTCAAAGGTCACATTCAATTGTGGATTTTCAAGAGGTAATGTACGCCTTATACTTGATGGTTGGTTGGTTGAAGAGTATAGAGTACTTAGAGATTCAGATGCTAATGGAAATCGGCACCGCTTTTTGTTACATATGTGCAAGTTTAAGTCACGAGTTCGGGTTAGTTTACTTCAGGTCAAATTCATCATATTGGGTTTTCCATCACCGTCACGACAAAGAGCCTACCGAATGATAATGGGGTTGATTACATGTTTTGCCAAGAGAGTTGAAAAGAGAGATTATGACGTCCTGAACACATCAGCTCATGCCTCGACTCTAAAGAAAAGAAATGTGTACGCTTCAAGGCAAAGAGAAATCTTCTTATGACGTTGATCACATGCCTTGCCTCGTACTCTAAAGAAAAGAAATGTGTACGCTTCAAGATTTATCTTCCAAAGAAGAGAAATCTTCTTATGACGTATGAACACAACAGCTCATGCCTCGCTCTCCAAAGAAAAGAAAAGTGTACGTGTCAAGGCGCTTTATCTTCAAGAAGAGAAATCTTCTTATTATGACCATTCTCATCAACATGCTTCATACTTTTTCCATGCGCTCACCATCAAGTGAACCGGCTACCATTGATTGTTTTCTCATTCCACTTGCTCAACTATAATGAAGATGGCGACATCATGTGCTAATTTTATGGGAGAGAAGTGTGAATAGAACATTTGGATGATTTTCACTTATTTAATCAAGAATGGCATCTCCGTATGCAATTCTTGAGGGGAGAAGAAGTGTGAATTTTTGCATTGTTGATTGATATTTGAGAATATAAATGGTCATACGGCTCTAAACTCATGTAAGAACCGAGCTTCTTCTTATCGGGTCATCTTCACATGGAGTTTTTCTTCTAAGAGCCGTTGGTTGACATCTTCACCGGATTGATGAGTTTATCGACAAAGTGCTTCCGTTAATGCTTCACGATACATCAACATGATGATTCCGAACAATCTCTCGTTTTGTTTGATGTGATTGGTAGTTTGGTGTTACCATCTTGTGTGTTCGCTATGCCCCGATTGTCGATTTCCTTGATGAACATCTTTCGTTTTGTTTGATTGGGAGGATTTTAGTTAAGGGATTTGCAAGATGTGTTAATTGGGATGCTTTTGGTGGGATGCTTTTGGTGTGAGTTGAAGATGTTAACTATCTATTCCCCAACCGGACAATCTTGAAGAAGGTCGAGTCTACAATGTTTCTACATTTTTGCTATATGTTAGAAGACTAAAGACGAGTTGCATTTAATGATCTAAAGACTTCTTCTTAATCTGGGCATTTATCAAAAGATTGTCGGTCTAGGGAGAGCACTAATTGGGGAATGTGATATGTCAAATTTAATCCCCAATTAGACTTGCTCACATTATTCAAAGATGTTGATTCTCACAAAGACTTCAAGCGATCTTCTCAACAAATTTCAAGTATTTGGGCATTCAAAGAGTTGTCGATTCAAGTATCAAAACCGAAGGGGAAGGAGACAAGCATCTAAACGCGAGTAAACTTGATGAACTTAATACTTCTAAGAAATTGAAGATATCCCGGAAGACAAATGTTATTACCAGAGAAACTCAAGGTTTGACTCATGGCGAGTAAACTTGATGAACTTAATTCTTCTAAGTGATTGAAGATATCCCGGAAAACAAATGTCATGACCGCAGAGAAACTCAAGGTTTTACTCATCAAGGCGCTTAGTGTTAGTATTTCAACTACGTGGGGAAGTGATGTTAGAGAAAGTTTCAAGATAAAAGAGGTACACTAGTGTGTGGTGATTTCGATGGTATCGCAATGATCGTGGAGAGAGATTGTGTACATTGGGGCGCTCACCGTTTCACTTGAGGGCTTAATCGCTGATTCGTAGATATAATCACTTATTCCGAGTTGACATCCGCAGATTGTCATCCGCAGAGATAATCGCGACTTGGCCCGCTTCTTCAATGTTATCGCTATTCATTCCTTGGGTATTGGTATACTTGGATACTTGAGCTTCATACACGATCATCGTGGAAGAAAATGTGAACATGGGAGGTGTTTTCATTCCCCATGATGTGTATTCGGAGAGCTCTTGGGTATTGGTGTACTTGGTTCTTGAGCTTCATACACGATCATCCGGAAGAAAATGTGAACATGGGAAGGTGTTTTCATTCCCTCATGATGTGTATTCGGGAGAGTTCTTGAGCATTATACAAAGAGACCGATCGCATCAATTCAACTACTGGGGAATTGTTCTCTTGACACCTTTTGGAATGGATTGCTTGCACTTCAAAGGAAAAGAAATTTGAGAAGATTATTTATGAGTGGGATGATACGTTGTCGTTCTTCTATTGATGATATAACCTCGAATGGAGAATCTCGATTATCGCTCTTAAAAGGAGCAATGGATTTATGATAATGGTGTGCTTCTCAGCACCGCTAAGGCAAGCTTGAAATAGAGCTTCAATCGCTCATCTAAAGGATTTTCGGTTTGGGGAAGTCGCCAAAGTCTCACTTTCGATGGTTCAATTTCTTTCAATTCAAGAGCCTCGAAGCTTTGGTGGTGAATGTTTAAGAGATGATGACTTCTATCTTCTACAACGGGTCGCTCGATATCCTTATCTCTGCACTCAGATCATCATCTTCTTTAACTATATCATCTACTCTATCTTTGTATATATTTATCAAAACCAAATACAAAAATATAAAACCAACAAAAAGAAAATAGAAAATATAAAACCTTCAAAACCCATAAAAATCGAAAAATTTCAAAAATACCAAAATATGTTTTCTCAAGACATGTCTTCGTATCGATAACATCTACGGTCTTAGAAATGTCATTCAATAATGGCACGGACCATAGATGAAGTTCGAGCAGAGGTGTAAATATTTTTTCTAAACATGTCTCAAAATATGGCTTACGCTATTTCGATCAGAACCCGGCTTCAAAAATGGCTTGCTATTATTTCAGAACCCGTGCTATAAACATGGCTTGCTATTATTTCCGCAACCCGCTTTTTAAAGAAAGGAAAGTGTTACGCTAAACCAATTTTCAAATATTTCGCACTTATCCTAAAACAAAACAAGGAAAGTATGTCAAGGATCATTGCTCCTACACAAATGTTTTTCCGCCTAAAATTCTTCGTAAAAATATTTGTTGTTTTCAAAAATGGTGGTAAATGAGTTGCTTGAAAAATCAATCGATTCGTAGTTTTTATAAAATTGAAAACTCAATCAATGACTTCAAGCTTTTAAACTTTTCATAAAATGAGTCATTGATTGAGGGGAGAATGTTTTCAAATCTATATCATCTAACGGGCTTTCTTAATTATCCTAATATGCTTAATTAAAATGATGTTAACCTATGTTGAAGGACTAGGTGCCTAGGATATGATTGCTAGGATTAGATGATTAGAGTTTGATGAACACATTATTCCCATACATTTATATGATCCGATTGATATGTTGCATTGACTTTTATTAGTCGATTGTTGTTTGGGTGATGTCGACCACCATATATTTGTATGTGTGTTCACTAACGATGCGTATATTGGTATATAAGAATGTTCCCGATCCGGATCCCACAATTGAAGATGATTGGATGCCGAAAGGAAAGGGTAACTATATCTTGGGTTGACAAATGAAGAAACGGAGCTTAATTGACTTCAATGGAGAGTTGGCATAAATGCAACGAAGAGGTCTCACCGCATCGCCAGATGGTTTTCTTCTAAGTGATTGAAGAAACGGAGCTTAATTTGACCTCGCTTGGCATTCAAAATGCAACGTAAGAAGAAGTCTCACCGCATCGCAGACGGTTTTTCTTCCAAACCCTACAAAGAACAACAACGGAAGCTTCTCAACCACCTAACGATCTTTGTGCAGATACCATTTTTAAACAATTTTGAATAATTTTTGAATAAATTGTTTTGAAAATGGAAAATATTGTTTTGAAAATATATTGACTAAATTTTGAAAATCACCGGACTTCATTTTATCAAAACCTAAGTCACTCAATTATCGACTTCGGTCATGGATCGAGGGGAGAGTGATTTAAAATAAAATATTTTCAAACGATATTTCTTCACAAAAGTCCGCTTTGTACGCTAAAAAGTGGTGATCTAAAGATTTAATGTTATGTCATGGTATGATTTTTCTTTAAAATCAAGGTCTTTCAAAATGAAATTTTTTCTGTTTTGTTTGATTGTGAAATTGTTTTATTTTACTTAAAAGATCTCTTAAAACTATCATACCGACACTAACAATCTTTAATGTCTTAAATGGTCCTTATCTCGTCATTTTTCAAAATTAAATCTTGCCACGCCTTTCCCCAAAATTTTCTAAATGATTTAAATCAATTGGGATCACAAATCTCAAATGGTTTGAAATTTTTGATCGGGGAGAGATCGTGATTTAAATCTCAAATCTGCTTTTAATGGAATTGGTTTTAGTCCTTCAAAGGCACTCCCGCCTCCATGTGCCAAACGATTTCAAATACACAATGCACATGTTGAGGAGGAGGATTTATCCAAAACCGATGAGTATTTAAACAACCACATTTTCTCCCATGTTTTCTAAACCTAATTAATCACTTGGGATCCAAAATCTCAAAGGGTTTGATATTTTGATCGGGGAGAATTTGTGATTTAATAATGAAATTTGATAAAAGGTGATCGCTTTGATTTAATTGTGCAGTCGCTTCTCTCATATGTGCTAAACGCTTTCGAATCTTGAAGCACATATTGAGGGGAGCAAATAAACTATCGAGGTACAAAAGCTTTTAAAGTTTATTTATAAAGTACCTTGATTGAGTTTTCAAATGGTTTCTTAATGGCTTTTGTGATCGTGGATGTGCTTCAAAAGAACTCTTGCCTCTATGTGATAAAATGATTTCAAATATCCTATGCACATATTGAGGGGAGAATTTTACCAAAGAAAATCAAATGGCTTTTTCGTATGAAAATTGTGATCAAAGAAAATATTTCAAAGTCCTCTTGCCTCCTTGTGCTAAACAATTTCTAAATCATATGCACATGTTGAGGGGAGGTTTTCTAAATGATCAAAACTATTAAGGTACAAAATGCTTTGATCTCGTATCACAAGTACCTTGATTGTTTTTCCAAATGATTTTTCAATTGGTTTCAAGGAAGAATGAACTGCACCAAAAGACCCACCAATTTACTTTATGCATGGTGTTATAAGGATGGTTAGGTTAGGTATTTGTTCCCACGATCCGCCGTAACCGGAGGGATCTACCTGGACAATCCACTAGATAGTGTAGAGTCCTTAGGTATATTGAAAAAGGAGAAAATGAGAAATGGGAAGAGTGCGGATCGAGACAGAGCTAGTAATCGAATAAACCCAACAAGGTTCTAGTTATGAAGTCTCGTAAGCAATCAAGGGGTTGAAGAATGAAAAGAAATGAATGTGAAAAGGGTGAAAAGAAATAGCCTCCATCAATTCAACCTTAGGGCGTAAACCGGTTCAATACATATGCTACCGGTGGTTACTAAGGTAACACCGGTATTGAAGACAAGACGTCATGGACCCAAAGGACGACCGCACTAAACTTCCCAAGCCACTCAAGTTCCTCTTAAAAGGGCTTGTTTCATTCTCACGGGAACCGACATAATCTATCGACTTTCTCTAGAGATTGTTGATATTGAAGAAGGAGACCTCTCCCTAGTCTCCCACACAGAACCAAATGTGCACTATTGAGTCTAGAGCCAAGAGATCATCCACAATATCTCATTAGGACACTAAATTAATGAAGACTTGTCTGCTTCACACAATGTGGAAAGTAAGAATATATTAAGAGTCCCACGATTATCCTTGTGGTATTGCCGTAACATCCGAGTGATATGTAAAATATTCACGATGAAGATGGAAATCCTTCTAGAGCCAACATCAAACAAGCTCTTGGTGGGTGACATGTGAGATCTTGCAAAAGATCAAGCTTGTGACAACCGGATAGAAACGATGGGGAGATTCAATCTTGAATCAACCTTGGTCCAGAATGGAATTGACGAATACTTTTGGAAAACCGCTCGATGTGCAAACCTTCTTTTCTAGCACGTCGAATGTGTATTCATGTTTTCAAATTCAAAAGTATCTCCGATTGAAAAATACTTTTAGAAAACCGCTCGATGCGCGAATCTCTTCTTTTCGCTAGCACGTCGAATGTGTACTCATTCTCTAATACAAAAGTATTTTGATTGAAAATTGATCTTTCTCATAAAACCTTCGTCAGATTGCAAAACTCTTTCTTCAAGCAATACGCGATTGTTTTTCAAATCATTTTCATCAATCGCTGAATCTCAATTACCGTTCACTCACCCGTGTTGTCTTCTTTGAGACGCTCCGGTTTGAGAACAAATAGAACAACCGCGAAACCCCGTCAAGGAGATTCTTAGGAATCCTACCGATCACAGCAAGATTTGTAATCGATCAACGGGAACCGTGGGCCGTGTACTCAATTCAACGAAGTGATCAAAGACACTTTCGTGTGTTTTATTGCTAATCGTTGTTTGCAGTACATTTGACGGTTGCACCGATCGTAATTGAGGAGTCAATCCAAAGCCGCATGCTCACAAAGATCCACACTTAATTGAAGAAATCATGACCGGTGCATATCTACATAACCCGGTTCTCGATATTTTTATACTATGCTTCGCTACACGCCGCAAATATCATGAACCAAGAAGGCTTCCGCCACTCGATGGAAAGATGTCATGATTCAAAAGTGTGAGCATGTCGGTCCAAAAGTCACAACTTCACATGATGGCAACACAATAAAGGGTGATCCAGAGATTTATCGTGGTCGATGATCTCAATGAAAGCTCAAGATCATCAAAGATGTGGATCGCTTAAAGGCCTCCACTAAAAGTACAAATCAATGCGGACTTTGAAGAATCGCTACTAAAGCACAAAGATTGCGGAAATGAAGAATTCAAGTCTACGAGCTCAAGAACAAAGTCAAAGATAGAATGCTAGGATTCAAAATGTAAAACATGGGGTGACCTCCTTGGGGAGATTGTTAGAATTAGAAAATTCCATAGTGAAGAGTCGGTCACCCCAAATATTATCTAGCATAAGTTAGCTCGTAGACTTGTCGTTATTTACGTTATTTAGTAGTTTATTAGTTAGTTTGTAGCGTAGTTTAGTTTAGTGCAACACCGTGGAGGAAGGACGGTCTTTACCCATCGTATCCCCGATCCACAGCCGATAGGAGGTCGTATTTTGTAATTATAAATACCCTTCCATCCATGGAAGGGTGGTGCTTCATTCAATCTAATATTCCATACTTTGTGTAAACCTCTAGCAAGAACACCCTCTCTCTACTAACTCTCTAACTATGGCAAACATGTATTTTGATCATCCAAGACCACCCAATCATCAACACAATAAATATAACGATCCTACAAAAAATTAGTGGAAGCCGAGAAACCAACTGGCCCCCACACCTCTAGAATGGCAAAACCAATCCTATTAAAAATATGAACCATCGCACGCGCACCAATGTCTTGAGTCATAGAGAAGCGTCGAATACGCTTAGGTAAAGTAACGAATCCTTCTCAAGTTCTCCAAAAGAAGAAAAAGAAAAGGGAGAAACCCATATCCAATATCCGCACATTTCGCATCGCATTTGACACGCTTTACGATGTGCGGCATCAATGATCGCACGCCCGGCATAAAATCGGTCATCCCAGACAAGGCAGGGTGAGGATCCCGTAAGATCAACACATACATTACGCCCATTATCCCACGAGTAAAGTAATATATCGGTAGGTGCCGCAAGGATCCGCCCCCATCTCCGTAAAGCCCAATATCCACCTCCTTACGTGCGTAAATTCCGCATCGAGCATATATCAACAAGAACATCACGCACAAGGTTATGCCGATGTTTAATGCCAACAATACCCGCACACGAAACAACATGATCCCCATAAATATCTCCGTAAAATACCTTAGAACAAGTCAACATGGTACCGAACAAAGAAAAGAGGAACACCCAACCGATAGCATAGCACACAACGGTAAGCCCCGGCATTCATAGTTTGTCCCACCCAGATATCTGAGCCACTCTAAGCCAATCCAAAGTATGATCCTCCTTTAGAGAACTCCATAACGCCATCTCGTCGGGAGAAAGATGGAATGTAGACTCAACAGTTTGGGTAACCCGATCGAAATATATATCGCCAATTTCTTCATAAGTTTGGGGGCAGCGACCTCGCTAGGGTTACTCAAAAGGTCAATATCCATATTCACATTAAAAGTACATAGAGCATCATCAAAGAGGGACCAACAGCATACATCGAGCTAAGGAGAAGCTTAAGCGTAAGCTAGCAGATTGAAGTCTAGAAGCAAGGAAGGCATAATTCAAGATGTCACCGCAGAATATAAACCAAGCCCCAAAAGCAAAGGGTAGGGTGGCGAGTCTCCACCGCCAATCACCAAAACCGGGCCTGTATAAGTGACAATGCGCCCAAGGAGGAACGGCGTCGCATCAAAAGAAACCCGAGCACACTCAAAGACCCTAGGAGAACATGTGCGATAGAAAATATAACTTAGAAATACCAAGACATGTACGGAGTAGCAACAACTCGCATTGAGGGTCATTGAGTTTGGCAATCGATCCATAAGTTCAATAGTTTTGGCAACCCTTTTCGTGACCAACTTACTACCAAACTCAAAATCAACACTAATAGGTGCTCCCAATAATTTAACACCATGTGAGGCGAAATATTGGGGGAAAGACACCGCATACCCGCTCGGGGTCCTCCTGGCAAAAACTTCGCTTTATCAACATTAAGGTGTAAGCCATGACAAGGTCCATCCGTCATAATCAACTCCAAAACCTTACCCACAACCAAGGTATCGCCAATAATAGTCCCATCATCCAGATACCAAGCTTGAAAGGAAAGGTCAAAAGAATCTATAATCTTACATGCCAGGGGATGTAACACTAAAGCAAAAAGAAGAGGCCCAAGCGGATCACCTTGTTGCACACCTTGATGAGACCAAAGAGTATGCTCACCATAATATAATCTGGCAGGACTAGAATAACAAAATTTAACCCATCGCGAAATAGCCGGGAAATGGAGTCGAACCTTCAGAACATAACACCCGATCCATCATGTTGAAAGCGTTTTAAAGTCAACCAACAACATAGATGCACCAACATCATCCCCGGTCCTCAACCAAACGATTCACAGCGTGAAGAATAGCCTCCCCTCCACCCGACACACCAACACCAAATTGCAAATCATCTAAATAACTATCTGAAGAGTGGCCAATCATAGAAGCACAAACCTTGGAAACTAAACGCTTCCAAACAGTCCCAACAGCAATAGGACGGATACCCCCTCCTAGTTTGACCAAGGGTGTGAGAGGAGCACTAGCAATGTACTCACCCAACACCCTTGGGCATTTACCCGCAAGAAAAAGGTTTACCACTTGGGTAATAGAAGCGATTAACTCATCGAAATAGCCACAACCGCACCGGCCATAATCCAAAGGTGTTGGGCACGCACCCATCTCGCCCACAAGAAGTACCACGAGGAAACTTTTGATCATGTCAAGAATGGTAGAAGAGGATGCAGTAAGATGATGAATATCAATAGGTATATCGAGCAAAAGAGGAGCAGACTGAAAAGGGTGCTTAGCTTTTAAGTCCTCAAGAGTAGAGACATCATAAGGTGCAATACCAGAAGACGAAAGAACTCTGACCGCAGCAGTATAATGACCATCACAAATCTTCCTCTTACATTGCTTGACATTACGATCACCCAAATCCAGGCTATCATCCTCAATATTAGACCATGAAGGAAAGGTTCGGCTAAAACCTCACGCACAACTGGCAAACTACCACCAGGAGAGCCCCATGCATGAATAGCATTAACAATATACTCTTCCTGGCGTTGACTCTTAGTGGCCGACCTACCCTCTTGACTACTCCTCGGGCAAAAGGTTTTAAGTAGACAAGAGGCGGGACAAACAAACCAACCCAACAAGAAATGTCATCAGCGCAGATCACCTTATCAAGAGCTCTTTTCAAAGTACGATAGAACTCCAACCGACATTTGGGAGGGATGGATTTGACAGTCCGCAATCCCTTAGAGAATAAAGTATCAAGAAGAGGTAAATCAAAACCACCAAGCACGTCCAAAACCGAATCCTCAACAATAGCTACCTGGGAAGGAACCTGTGGTTTGGTGAGATCATATAACACAAACCGAACAACACCATCACCACAATCAGGAGGAGACACGAAATCAGACCATGTACCATGACGACACTTAGTCCGGAAAGTATGCGTTTTGAAACAACCACCACATAACCACAATCCCATACGCTTAAGAGTAACCTCTGTCCTTTCAAAAATAGCCAAATCCGACAAGAGAGACTGCTTAGTGGTAGCAAGAGCCTCAACGCTAAAATGCCGGTCACGTAAATGTGTGATCAAAGATTTTTTAGTAAGCCCATTACCACCTCCATCCCGACATCCACCAAGACCCACAAAGGGACAGTGAAATCTAACACCCGGCATAGCAACAAAGCAACAAAACCACCACCCCTTATAACCACACCTCAAGCAAGTAAACAGCAGAAAGAAAAACCAAACAAAACCAAGTGTGGCAAACATGCAAATGAAGACACGAAAGGCAACCCACCTGAAACAACCGAACCTTTGAGCAACCAAAGTGTACGCACCAATACAGCTGCACCAAAACGACCAAGAAGCTCGTACCAAGACCGTGTGATAACTGCTCAAAACTACACAAACTACCTGGCGTTGAGTAGCAAGCGTAATACCAAAACGTTTTTAGCCAAAACCTTGTGATAAGAACGCACAAAACCAACCCCAAACAGAGCGCAACCCAAAACAACAACCTTCAATCCCAGAATAGTTTAGGAAGAAAGGGAAGGAAACCAAATTAACCACACAATTGCAAGAAACCAAGATACGTAAACAGGTTCCCAAAACGAAAACCTAATAGAAAACGAAACCCTAGAAAAAATATGTACAAAATGTATCACAAAGACGTGATAAAATCAAGTCAAGATACTGAACTAATCAAAGGTTGTCAACGAGAGGATGTTGAATATACAAACCAATCATGGTGAAGATAGATCGAGGAGATGCTGGAGATCACCATGAAAACGCCCCACATGATACGAAACCAATGTTTATTATTATTATTATTATTATTATTATTATTATTATTATTATTATTATTATTATTATTATTATTATTATTATTATTATTATTATTATTTTTATTATTATTATTATTATTATTATTATTTTATTTTTATTTTTATTATAAACGTCTCTTTATTAGAAATTCAAAGAATTTACAAGAAATTATTGGGGTGCCGAGAGACTATTTGGGCCCCCACTTCTCTAGCTACAACAAAGCTAATCTTACTAAAAATATGAGCAGCAGCAAAAGCAGAAAAAGTCATATTTTGATAGAACTCCACCCCACACTTAAAACAAAACATTGTACTGAATGTTTAAAAATCACGGGTGTTAACCCCACACTTAGAATCGAAAAAGGCAAATGTTTAAAAATTCTAAGTGTGATAGGGGAAAATTCATTTTTATTTATGACAAAGGGTTTCCCTAGATATAACATGTAAATTATCGGAGACCAAGTGTTGGAGGGTTTGAAAAAAGCACGGAGGTTTTCTCGGTCATAAGGGATTCTACAAGAAAAACGAGTACCTACAAACACATATGGAAAGAAACACAACCGCACGTTTATTCAAAAACCACGACACACTTATTAGAAAAAGAAAAATAAAGATAGATAGAAAGATACACGGGTTGCCTCCCGAGAAGCACTTGTTTATTAACGAGTCGCTAAGCTTGACTCGCCTCGAGTTTAGTTGGCCATGAGGGAAAGATGGAGATCCAGGACATCAAAAGTAGGAATGTCCCCTCCATGGTAGTGTTTGATCCGATGCCCGTTTACCTTAAAGTTCGGACTGTCAGGTTGGGATAACTAAACGGTTCCATAAGGAAACACTTCAATAATAGTAAACTGTTGGAATCACTCCTAAACTAGAATTCAAGTGTTAGTAATTAATATGTAATAGTTAGCTTAATTATGTCTTTTATGTTAGTAATCAAGGCTAGGCTCCTGTAGAAAGCCCATGAGCCTATGCCAAAGCCCAATAAGGGAAAGGAAGGGAACTTGCATGTTGCACTAGTTCCCTCCTATAAATAACCTTGTAAACCTTCTTTTGAAGGTTGGTTGTTCATTTTATCATTTCACTCTACGCGTAACCTTTCTTATACATTCGTGTATGTGTGTTAAGTGTTCAACCGATCACTCTTTATCTATCTTTCTTATATTGATGCTTGTGTTACTAATATGGTGACCTAACAAAGGGTATCAATCGCCAAATAGTTGGTGAACTTTATTTTGTTTTTGAAGTCTACGCCAGAATCGTCGGTATACAAATTTTCAAACGCAAAAGCTTTATTTTTACACTTTCAAATCTAAGATTCTTGTATTTTTAAGGTTATTTGGTGTTAAAGTTTAAGTTTTTTGCAAAAAGTTTCAAACTTTACGTGTATTTCTTGGTTTTTAAGCTTGGTTTTAATCGTGTAGCCTGTTCTACGTGTAAGGTGTACTAAAGTTGTGGATCATCAAGTTTCACACTTTTGTGTTATTTTGGTGATATTGAAGCTGTCTTATCACAAAAATCTTGTTTAGAAACACTTTGGGCTGAAAACTCAATTTTGGAAAGTCCTACGCGTAAGAAAACCCTAAAGTTACGCGTAAGTTATCCGTGGTTTGATCTTCAGTTTTCTTGGTTTACTCATTGTTTTCTTGCTTGGATAAGCCTGAAAACACTTCGACTTTGGATATCTTTTACACTGAGATTAGTGTAAAGGATTTTTGGGCAAAACCCTAGTTTTACGCCTAAGCATAAAAGCTACGAGTAAAAATCTTACGCCTAAGCATTTTTCACGCATAAGCACGCCCACGCCTAAGGAAAACTTACGCATAAGTTTCTTCGCTAAGTCTTTAGTTTACGATAACCTAAGGTTTAACTAACCCTACGCGTAAGCTAATCCTACGCTGAAGTTCTCTTCTTCGCGTAAGTTTGGTGTTTTACGCCAAGGTTTTCTTTGCCTAAGCTTGGTTTCTACGCCTAAGGACTCTTCATCAACAAAGTTTCATTCGACTACAAAGATCCATTTTACAACACAAGTTTTCAAGATGTCTCAACCACCATACTCTAACTACTTTCCTCATGTGTATCTTCAACAACAGCAACAACAACAACAATTCAATCTACAAAAACAGATTTATCAACAACAATTTCAACAACAACATTTTCCTCAAGGAGCAATTCCACCACAAATGATTCAACCACCACCAAGTCTTCAAGTACAACCTTACACAAACATTCACAATCAACATCCGTCCAGGAATACTATGAAGGAACCGTCTTGGTTTGGAAAGATGTGTGAAGCTCTAAGTAGCCAATAATCCATACATGAAGCTGGATCACTTGATAGACCTCCAATGCTCACTCCCGGAAACTATGATCAATGGGTGATACGGTTCTTTAGGTTATGTGATCTAAAGAAGCCACATGGAAAGTTCTTGAAGAAGGTCATCATGGAAGGTCCGTTTCAGATGCCTACTATCGTTACACCCGGAGATCCAAATGCTACTCCACCAAGAGGTGATGTCACCAACATTGCAACTCTTTCTGACCTCACTGCTGATGAACTTCTACATTTCGAAGCTGATGAGCTAGCAATGCAATACATCCTTTTGGGATTACCCAATCTAATCCTACGAAGTGTTGATGCTTAAAAGAATGCTAAAGAAATGTGGGAACATATTCATCTTCTCATGGAAGGCACTGAACTCAATCAAGAAGACATGGAATCCAAAATCTACTTGGCTTATGAACACTTCATGATTGAACCCGGAGAGACATTAGAGTCATATCATCATCGCTTCTCGGACATCATCAATGACTTGACAAACACAACATCATCATGCCAAGAATTGCGCCAACACTAAGTTCCCGAGTAGTCTTGGTCCTGATTGGGAAAAGTATGTCATTTTCATCGGTCAAGCTAAGAATCTTCATCATGCTACATACGGATTATTGTACGACTATTTAAAGCCCCACCAAAAAGAAGTTGACAAAGAAAGGGTTATCCGTGGACAACCTGTTTCACCTTCACTTTCGGACAATCAACAATTAACATTGTGGGCTCAAGCTTGTTATCCTCAATTCCCGACTTTACAAACTGTATTCACAAATCCTCCACAATCTACTGCTCAACCATCTGCTAAGGAATCAGGCTGTTGTTAACAATGGACGTGTTGAAGTTTAGAATCATGGTAATGTTCGTCAGATGGGCGGTGGTCAAAGGTTTAATCTAATGGGAAGGAATAACATGGGTGCTCCACAACAACAAAGGGCTCAAGTGGTTGAACATGGTAATGCTCAGAATGGGGTTAATGGTCTTCGTTGTTATAACTATAATGAGAAGGGTCATCCGGCTAATGCATGCCCAAAGCCGAGGACAAGAGGCAGCGCTTATCATAAAGAGGCTTTACTCTTGGCTCTCAAGGATGAAGTCGGTGGAACTCTCACCAATAAGAAACAAAGCTTCATGGCGTATGCAGATTCGATGATGACATGGAGGACTTCCAGCTAATGCAGCAGTTGATGTTGATGGCACACATGCAAGCTCTCCACATGAGTGACACAGGCCTAGTGTATGACATCGACGGCTTGTCTCGTGTAACGGATCAAACTATACTCATTAATGATCCGATATCGCAGCCCAACATCTACATCCGACAAGGATCGAGTGTTCAACATGCGCCGCTACATCTCATTCAAGATAATCAAATAGACCTCGGGTTATATTTGACGCATCAAGATGACCTTATGGTTACCATTGATAATCAAGTTGACTCGTGGTTATACTTGAGGATCCGACTAATGATCATGTTGAGACTCACGCTTGAACAAGATGAACCTTCGTCTCATCTAGAAGTTGAGCTCATGACCTTAATTAAAGACCAAGAATCTCGACTTGAAATTTGCAAGCAATTAAAGGACAAAATGCACCGTTAACTAGGGATAATGAATGCTTAAAAGGCAACTCAACATTTTCAAAACTCAAGAAAATGTGAACAAGGTTTTGAAGTCGCTTTGCTAAATCTCATCAAAACGAAAAATCATTAGACCGACAGACACGTGATCTAGTCGCATCCAAGAATGCTTTGTTGTCTCAAATAGAACAACTCAAACATGATCATAAACAACAACTTAACGCCTACCTTGAAACTCAAAAGCCAAGTCGAGTTGTTAACTTGTCAAAACAGTTCTCTCGAGTACAAAAAGCATTCCACTTAAACGAATAGATGACTATCTTGAGGAAATTGTCGACTTACAAAACAAAATCAAAGAGTTTCAATTGTTGTTTATAAACATGGTGAATCAATCACAACGATTCAAAAGTTTACTTTCAAACTAAATCCAAATGGATATGGACCGAATCTTGCCGATTACAAACCTAAGTTTTCAAACAGAGCATTCAAACCAAACTCAAGTTTACGATGCAATATAGAATTGATGATTCCATTATGAGTGTTGTTGAATATAACCGCCAAGAGGAATTAGATGCGTAAGACTAGAGTCGATCAAAATTAGAAAATGTTGTTTATAACAAACCATTTAACTATTCAAAAGCCGTCACTTTCAAGGTACAAAAGGATTTTTCTAACACATCTTGGGTTATCACACCTACTCGAGGGTCCCTTTCCAATATCGTACAAATTAATGGTCCTTTACCTTCACTCAAAGGAAATAAAACCATTAGCGAAAAATGTAAAGTTATAAAATATTTTGAAACATTCATTTCGGACATCAAACTTTTGAACGTGAAATTGAATTTCATTCGAAATAAAAGTTGAACATTTTCAATCGCTTTGCTTGCTGCACAAAGAGATATTATTCAAAAAGAATTTTACCTCATGTCCGAAATTTGAAAAATTGTGCTATATATTGGGAAAGGGATTTTCACAAGGAGCTTGACTTATGAAAAGAGTTTTCGAACAAACAGTAAACATCGATTTCAAATAAAAACGAAAAGAAAATGTTACGAAAAGATGTTGATCGACTCTTGGAAGATGTTATCTCTGTTGATATCCATAATGTTGTGTTATTACATTCTTTGCATATGCATTTGATTTTATCACTTCGATTCGTTGATTCATGAAAATGTTGAGAATACCGGCATCGGTCACAAATCAAGTCTTTAAAAGTTGAAAATGAACGCTTGTTAAACGAACTTTCAAATGCAAAACGTCGTCTTCAATGGTGTCAAAAGATTGTCATAATCGTGAACTCGCTTTGTAAAACAAAATCAACCAGCTTGCATACCAAAACTCTTTGTCCTAAACTTGAGCAATCGGATGACCTAAATGTGTCTTTGAAGTGTCAAATCTCAAAATATGAACAAGAAATTTCAAAAGTGAAAAAGGAATATAGTGTCATATTTGATTTACTCAAAAGACTCGTGGTAAAGCGTCAAAAGATGTTGATAATCATCCGGCATATACCAAAGATGTTTTAGGACGAGACGGACTAACTGCTTACGAAAATCTAGATTTGTTACACAAAATCCATGATCTAAAGGCGAGTTGGTGATACTTAAGCAAATTCAAACGGACTCTAGAACATCTCATGACAACTCACAAGAATCTAATGTGCTTCCTCTCTTGAAACAAGAATAGTTGCCTTTTTCCCAACGCCGCACTTCACAAAATTTAGGAGCAATACAAGGAAGAATAGGAAGTTGCGACGTAAGAAAAGAACAATAAAGAATGTCAAGTAGAAGAACACCTTAGGACTTTGAATAAAACTCAAGTTGCACCCACTTTAGATATTGCGTCGACAAATGTAATGGAAAAAGTGTTGTAACGAATGCTGAACCGTTAAGTAATTTAAATGTTAAGTTTGAAGCTTCTTGTGTTGGTTGTCGTAAAAGTATGTTTTCTGGTTGTCATGATAGATGTGTTGCTAAGACTATCTTGAATCGTAAGTGGAATAATAGAAAACGGAATACCCCAGGCCCACTAATGCTTCTAAGTCCGTGCTAGGTAAACCACCCTCAGTGTTCCAACTACGATCATTGATGTACCCATAGAACCCCTTCACCTCCTAGGAAGAACTTATCACCTCCTAGGTATCGTAATTAGAAATAAGACACGCCCGGTGGCTAAGGGTTATAGATGAAGAGAGGTATTGACTTTGAAGAATCATTCGCCCGGTTGCTCGCCTTGAGGTCGACGGATTTTTTCTCGCGCTATGCTCACATGAAAATCGCGGTCTTTCGATGGATGTCAAAAATGCTTTTCTCAATGGACAACTGAAAGAAACGGTCTATGTTAGCCAGCCAGAAGGATTTGTCGATCCAGAGTTCCCCAATCATGTCTTCAAACTGAAGAAGGCTCTCTACGGTCTCAAACAAGCCCCTCGGCCGTGGTATGATAAGTTATCCTCCTTTCTGATCACTAATAATTTCGTCAAAGGTTCAGTCGACCCTACACTTTTCATACAGTATCACGGGGCACACATTTTAATTATTCAAATTTATGTGGATGACATCATTTTTGGGTCAACACATCTAAAGTACTCAAACGCTTTTTCAAAACTCATGAAAACACATTTCGAAATGTCCATGATGGGTGAACTTACGTTCTTTCTAGGACTACAAGTTCATCAATCACCCCGTGGTATTTTTCTTAGTCAGTCCAAATATGCCCTTGAAATTTTAAACAAACATGGAATGACAAGTTGTGATACCTATGCCACTCCAATGGCACACACTAAGAAACTGGATGCTGATTTGCATGGGAAATTCATTGACCCTACCAAATACCGAAGTATCGTTGGGTCTCTCATGTATCTAACATCCAGTAGACCTGACATTGTATTTTCTATATATCTTTGCTCCCGCTATCGGTCAAGACCAACCGAAACTCACCTTCGAGGTTAAAAGAATCCTCCAGATACATCAAGGGAACCATTAACTTGGGATCCGTATCCGAAGGATTCGCTTTTTAACTAATAGCTTTTTCGCACGCGATCACGCAGGATGCTTAGATTCAAAGAAAAGTACTTCGTGAGCTCTACAATTTCTTGGTGATAAACCGTGTCATGGCAATCAAGAAGGAGAATTATACATCACGCCTTCAATGAAGCGAATATGTAGCCATGTCGGCGCAGTTGTGCTCAAGTCATTTGGATGAGAACACAACTCAAAGACTATGGTTACGTGTTTGATGTAATCCTCGATGTATCGTGACAATCGAGTGCCATTGCGATCTCGTGCAACTCGTTCAACATTCAAAATCAAAGCACATCGATCTTCTATATCATTTCATCAAGGAGCACGGGAAAAGGGCACCGTAGAATTATACTTTGTGGTAATCAATACCAATGGCGGATCTTCTCAAAGAAAGCCTTAGCTCCGCTAAGTTTAATGAGTTGGTCCACCGGATTGGTATGCGGTGTTTGACTCAGAGGAACCGGAAGAACTTTAAAACATTCTTAAAACCACCAAACACCAAAAATATCTATTGTAAATATTTTCAAAAACAAAATACAAAATTATAAAACTGATAAAACAACAAAATATTCTTCTATCTTTATTTCTTTTAACATGGCAAGTACAAATCTTCCACAACACTTTACTCTTTCAAAATTTAGTATTTTATCGGTCAAGTGTTGAGGGGGAGAAAGTAAATATTTTTCGGTTTCATAAAACCTTCTACTTGCATGTTACCTCATCCCGTTGTTTCTTTGATAATGGTGGTCTCATTTACGGTTTATCGACACTCCCAGGACTCAAATTTATAAAATTTTATTATTTCTAAGTCGAGGGGAGTGTCACAAGTTTCTTTCCAAATATCATACTTTATGAACCAAAATGGAAGTTATGGGCGTTGGATGAAAATGGTTAAGGTGGAGGTAGTGAAATTGTCAAAGCTCAAAGTGTTTTTAATAAAACACCACCTAATTTTTCAAAAACATTTATTTCAAATCATTTATTATCCAACCACCCAAATCCACGCCTATCCTTCAATCTTCTAATCCGTTTTTTTGATCTCAAATCTGTAAGTGTTTTATCAATCTTGGTGTTAAAACAAACAATGGTTTTGATTCATTTGAAAATCCAACGGTTAAATTTTGTGTTTGATTGATCTTTGTGTTCTACGCGTAAGACTATCAACACAAAATCTTCATTTGTGTGTTTGTGTTGATAAAAAATGATGTTAAAATGCTTAAATAATCATACCAAAATCGTTTCTATCAAACAAATCCACCCAGAAACACGAATTGAACATTTTCAAGATTAGGGTTCTTATGCGTGAATTGGGTGTTTTTCAATTATGAGTGTATGTGGACTATTAGATGGTCTCGTGATGTTGTATGCATGATTATTTAACCTAAACCTTGCTTGATTCTTACCCAGAATCACCAATTTTGTAGAAATTGAAATTTAGGGTTTAAGTTCATTCGAATTAGGTTTTCTTGATTCATGGGGTTTTTGATGTTAAAACTTGCTTAGGACATATCACTAGGCCTCTAAGATATCCCAGAAATGATTTGGTACAAATCCTATGGCTATAATTTTATTCGTAAAATTGAAACATAGGGTTTAAGTTCTACGATAGCATTCTCTACGCCAGAACCGTGTTAATTGAGTGTCCATGTGAAAAATGAAAGGGATTGAATAATGTGTTAATGTATGAGTTATGATTCATTTGTTTTAGGTTATTACGCGTGAAAATTCAGAATCAAGATTAATTGAACATCTACGCATAAGGATCACCTTATGCGTAGAATGTTATGCGTAAGAGAAATCTTACGCGTAACCTTTATGCGTAAGGTTCTACAAAGAGGACTACGCGTATCCTGTGAAGGATATCGAACAAGATAACAACTTTACGCATAAGGTTCACTCTTACAAGTAACCCTTATGCGTAGGTTCCACATACGCCACGCGTAAGCTCTATGCCTAAGGGTCTCTTTCCCACGCGTAACATTTCACGCCGTAAGTCAAGATCCTATGCATAAGCTTATGCGCACGCTGATAACCACTCCCCTGCTTACGCATAAGCTTGGAATTTTATGCCTAAGCCTTAGATCAACCAAAATTATGAATTGTTACGCGTGCATACGTGTAAATAAATAAATCATAACGTCACGAAACCAAAATATCATTAATAAGCTTAAATGGTTAATAAGTTGTGAAAATAAGTGAAAACTTGGACTTTAAAACTCAAAGTTAATATACTCATGAAACTTATCACGACGTCTTTGGACTATTGGACTAACAAGTGACATTGGACTCGTAACAATCATTGACATATCACATTCAATAAATACACAATAAAATCAACTTTTGACTAACATAATGTCTTTCGATATGTTGGTTCTTTTGGCTAAATATCGTTCAGATCACTACATGGACGTTCAAATGCAAAATGTGGATGCACCAAATGTTCTCACTGTTGAAGATATTTTCCCTAATGGTTACCCATTGAAGATCAGAAAGAACAACTTCATATTTGATTTTGATAATTTCAATTGTTCTGAGTCTTCGTGTCAGATTGCAGTGGATATTCTGAAGACTCACCCTTTCGTAACATGCTCACAAACTCTACTACTGCACTGAGATCTACATTCACCAATTACGCACACTATACTAAAGGTCAAAGGTCAAAGTGCCATGACTGACTCTTAACAACAAACAAGTCACCATCACGCCAAAGATATTTGAGGGCTATTCTTCTTATTCCCGCTATTGAGCCCATCAATACAAGCATACTCCAACGGAAGAGGTCGCTCTCCGCTCATGGTCGACATCGGCATGATGAAGCTACCGGGGTAATCACAAAGCACTCATCTGTGGATCTAAAGAACATTCCCCAGCCATGGAGAACCCTCTACATAATGATTGCCAAATTAGTTTCCGGACATGATAGTGGTCATGAGCATCCCAAGCTCATGGAACTACAAATATTTTGGGCTATGGTCAACATGAAACACATAGAAGTTGAAGCTCTTATATGGGATGACATGATGTCTAACCTTAAAAAGCCTGGCACCAAGATCCCGTATATCAGATACACCAAACTGTTGATCCAAAGAGCTCTAGGGTATAATCCTGATATTCCCTTGAGACTTGATGACCCCAACCAACACTCCATGTTGTATAAGCCGACACTCACTGTCAGATTTAAGGACTCAACAACGAAGAAACAAGGTGCAGTGTTGCCAGATCATCTTCTTACTGATGATATCAAAGGACTTTATTCGTACAAACGATATCTGGTAGCAGTTGAAACAGGAAAAGTTGGTTTCCTTGATGAAAATTCCTCTGGTACACCTACTAGGAAAACCAGGAGAGGCAATGCTGGAAGTATTACAAGCACTGAGAGTACGAGAAAGTATCCTAAGAGGACTCATGTTCTCAAAAGGAAAATTCCGTCAAAGGGTGCAATACCTGAACCACAACTGATGGACGAGGACTCAGAGGATACTGACACCGATGAGGAGGTTACCTACTCAGAAACTCCCATTGATGACCCACTAACCATTGCAAAACCTCTAAGTCCAAAAGCTGATAAAGGTAAAACCCCAGTTGCTGAGCCAGTGAAAGAGAAGAGCTCGGATGAAGAACCACTGGATAAAGACTACAAAAAGAAGGTGAAGAATATCAGACTCCAACATGTTGCTCAGGAATTTACCCGTGATCAAACTCGTGGCCCCGGAGGGTCAAGTGGTGGTGCACTGTCTACACTAGTTTTCGATGCGGTTAATCAACCCGATAAGGGAACTGGTACCACCACCCACGAACAACAACAAAGGTAACTGGAGGATACTATCACCTATGAATTTGAGGAACCAAAAATGGAGAAGTATGAGAAAATTCCTGATCAAGATGTTGAGGTTGCGCTAAAGAAAAGTCGATAAAGAAGCTCAAGCTCAAGCGATGAAGAAGCCGTGATTAAGGTCAAGAAATGGCTAACTGACAAGATGATGAAGTTGATTATGATGATTTTCTTCTAGATAGTCCAAAGACGCTCCAAGGAACTAACTTCGAGCCACCAAAGGACCCCGAGTCTCCTCATATCTCATCATCATCAGACTCGTCTTCTCACTCTTCACCCCCACTATCCAAAGGCACAACCATATCCACATCCAAGTCAATAAAGAAACCAACCGACTCTTGGATATCCTGGGCTAAGACAAATATTGTCAAAGCTGTCAAGCAAGTCAGGAAGAAAGACGTGACCAACAAAAAGCTGAATCAACTCGCTGACAGGATCAATCATCTACAAGACGGGATAGACGAGATGTTGAGTGAAAGGGAGTATATCCAGAAGTTTATGAAATGTGATGTCCAAGGGAAATGAACAAGTTGATTAAGGAATATAATCACAAGTTCCTTCTCAACTCGTTCCTAGATTGACAAGGGATATTTCGCGGACAACTTACTCCAAATATCGTCGCATTGGTTAAACATACATTGGCCAACTCACCGAACTCTCCGTCGAGTTGATCTCGAAATTGGTTATACAAATGTCTAATCGGTCTGCAACATTTGATTCATATGAAGCTAAATTCTTTGAGGCCCTTCTAGAATATCAACTCAAATCATCATGCAAAGAGTCAGCAGGTCAACCTAAATGACCAAGAGATGACGATGATAAGGACAATGATTCTGCACCTAAAGAAGAAGAAGAAGACGACTAATACTGATGTTATCTCATGGCTAGATGACGATACAACCCCTGAATACGACTGGTTTTCTCAACTTTGTGATGCCACTCCCTCACTACCTGAAGGTTAAGAAATGGTAGATGGCCGTACCATGGAGCATGTCAAGCTATTAAAAGAACAATTTAAAGTGAAGAAGATGACGAAGGCTGAGCTCAAGCGAATCAAGAATGATGCCTTCCAACTGCTCAAAGATAGCTCCGAAAGTGCAATTGAAGTGGATTACCACCTCGACAACATTGCACGAGCCATGTCGAACTACATCGATTGGCTTAATCCCGAAGCTAACATCGACTTAACTCGACAAGACAAAGCTCCATACTACACAAATTGGACCAGACCTCTACCCACAATTGGCCGACCGGATCAACCAAAGATTCCATTCCGCTACTTCTTCAACAAAGACCTAGAATTTCGTCTACAAGGTAGCGATGTCTCCAAGAAATACGCTACATCACTTACACTTCCGTTCCCGGTAGCAATATACTCCAACAACATAGCAATCGAGGAAGATACCATCCACATGTTCTCTGACAAAGTGGAAAAGTATGATCTTGATGCAATGTATGGGATTCATCATTGGCCAGAACGCCGAAGAATCTACTACAAGAGCTTCCAGGTACTTACATCAAAGAAGGAGGTGGTTAGTGATAAAGGGATCGTTGCTATTAAGCATGTTACTCTTTCGTCAAAATGGGACTACACATTTCTCAAGAAAATAGTGGTTAAATGACAAGATGAAGAGGACTATGACTTATGTGAAGTGCACTTTCGGAGATTGTCTCGAATGAAATTGAAGATATGTATCTTGCCAAGGTATGAGGACGAATGCGACATTTCTCTCGTAAATCCAACGTGAGTACATCAAGTCCTTGTTAATCTTCATCGAAGCATAGTGATCCAGAACGTAGAAGAAATTCAACTTGTCAGAGAATCGTATCGACGCGTGTTAACCTCACTAAACCACGCCTAGACCTTCCCGACATCAACCAACTTCCTCAATACACCTTGATCAAGAAACCATTTGGAGTAGTCACCGTAGTGAACTACACCGAAATTGCTTGATGGCGTTTAAAGAGCTTCATAAGTTTGGAGATCACACACTGAAGAAAGTCAGGGACAATTTAGCTTATCGGTTAAAGGCGATACAAGAAGGCATTGGGTCACCTAAGCGATGGAATTCGAGGGAGAGATGGGATGTGAAGAAGATCATCACTCGCATCGATGAAAGGTTGTTGAGAAGGGATCAGTTTAGAACTTTGGAGAGTTTCGTAGGTGGTCGTCCCAACATATCTCTCACAGGCTACCAATGCCCAGAACGCATTCTTGGAGTAATTGTTGGATTACTTGAGACTCTTGGTAACCCTTAATCTGTTTCTCTTATCATATTTTGGTTGTGTGATTTTTAATCTGACTATGGCTTGTGCACACATATCAGTGTACAACCCGTACTTGTAATGAAAGGATCCTGTGGTACGCATCAGTGCCACAATCCTATAAAAGGAGCGAAAGCTTCTTACTTTTGAGTAAAACTTATCAAAACTTTCTCTTTTCAAAGTTTTGCTCAAAAGGACAAGTACTTCCTTATGATTTTCAAAACCTCAAAAGTTTACATCACTTGTTGAGGGGGAGTATTTGCTTAAAACTTTGTTCACAAAATTGTTCTTCGTGGTAATCTTCCCACAAAACTCGAAATGGACATATTCGATATCAAATTTCGTCAAAATAACATTTATATGAAATTTTGAGGGGAGAAAATTATGTGATAAGAAATATGTTGTGAATTGCTAATGAATCGTTGTGCTACAGACTTAACCAATGAATTAACGAGATCTTAAATGTTAGTAACTCGAAAAGACTTGTCCGGGACGGGTAATAATTTCAAGCTAGTTCGCTAGTAATGTAAACGTGTCTCGCAAAGGACTTGTCCGAGTAGAATGTACCATTCGAGAAACTCTTGGTAGACATGAACTTTGATGGGTTTGACAACCTTTCAAGGTTTGTCCACACCTTCAAGGTAGTTATTAGGGCTAGTTGTCACCTAAAAGCTGACAACGTAACTCTTTAACTATGCAACGTAACCGTGTCTCGCGGGAGATTGTCTATCTTGAGTTGATCAATTCAAAAGTGCGCGCTCTTCTTTCACCGTGCAGATTTCTGTCAAAATACTTATGCACCTGTGGAGGGGGAGTATTTCTGCAATGTCTTAAACTCTCAACAGTGGTATTAAATGCTTTACTCATAACCACTTTGAGAGATTTTTATGAAAATGGTTTTATGGCAACATAGGTTAGTCATGGAGTTATAAGGTGACTAAGGTTAGGAATAATCGTCCTATGATCCGCCAGAGCCGGAGGGATCTACCCAAGGACACCACCAATAGTTAGAATTAGAAGTCCTTAGGTTTGATTATAAAAAGGAGAAAATAAGAATCGGGGAAAGAAGGAGTTGAAGAATAAAAAAGAAAAGTAAAGAAAAGGGTGAAAATAAATAGCCCTCCGGATCATTCAACTTAGGGCGTACACGGGTTCAATTCATATGCTACTTGGTTGTCACTTGATGACGCCGGTATTGAAGATTAAAGTCGTCATGGACCCAATGATGCATGCACTAAACCTTCTTAGCCACTCAAGTTTCTCTCAATGAAGCTTGTTTCATTCTCACAGGGAACCCTATGAAAACTATCGGTTTTCTTAGAGATTCTTTGGTATTGAAGAAGGAGACCCTCTCACTAGTCTCCGCTCAAGAAAACCAAAGCACACTATTAAGTCTAAGAGCCACGAGATTCATCAAAGATCTCTTAGGTACACTTGACAATTCATCACTTGTCGTTCAACAATAAGAACACAAGTGATATATTATCGTGTCCTTCACGATCTTAGCAACTGTCGAGAACATTTATGAGGGTTCACAAATGTGATCCTCGATGATTGAATGGAAACTCCTGCCGAGTCAACATCAAATGCACCGACGGCAGTCACTCGTAACTCCCCGTGGATTACGCTTAGTGTGTCTCAAACGGTCTCTGATCGTGGTGATGCTTGGTGTACCTTAGCGGCTCATCCGAACTATAGATGTATTTCGGTACATCGCGTTATCTCACTTGTAGGACTCCAGTTCAGGAACAGCCTTAGTGATAATTAGAGTTGTGTTTTCACACTATGCTATTAACACTCTCGAAGTTCAAACTTATAAGCGTTGGATTATTTCTAACCTATGCTTCATGTTTTCTTCTTATGGATGCTTGCGGGTGGAAAAGATCGTGCAGATTCTCCACATGCTCATACCCACAACAACACTAATTGAAGTTCTCTCAAAAGGCAACACAAAGTCAGAATGATTCTTCATCAAAGTCAAAGAATCTACAAAGTTTAAAGACTAAGAGAACTACATCAGTATTAATATCCAACGTTAAAGAGCGTGTGAGCGTGTTAGAGAAAGACGTGGAGACACTAGAGCAACGAAGTTGACCTGATGCAGACAATCACAACATACTATCACTTCCATCACAAAGAACAAAGATCAAAGAACAAAGATAATGATGACGTCAAAGTAGAATACTTCAAAGGAAACAATTTCCCTACACTAGGGAGATTTTTGAATCAAGACACTTCTTCTCACAAGAAAGAAGAATGTCAAGGCGTCAAAGCTACTATTACTCTGACCTACAACGTTTAAAGATCAAATCATCAATCACTAACACTTGGGGAGATTGTTGGAATCACTCTAAACTAGAATTCAAATGTTAGTAATTAATATGTAATAGTCGACAATTATGGCTTTTATGTTAGTAATCAAGGCTAGGCTCATGTAGAAAGCCCATGAGCCTATGCCAAAGCAATAAGGAAAGGAAGGGAACTTGCATGTTGCCTAGTTCCTCCTATAAATAACCTTGTAAAACTTCTCTTGAAGGTTGGTTGTTCATTTTATCATTTCACTCTACGCATAACCTTTCTTATACAATCGTGTGTGTGTGTGTTAAATTTTCAACCGATCACTCTTTATCTATCTTTCTTATATTGATGCTTGTGTTACTAATATGGTGACCTAACATAAACGGTCCGGACCAACTGGATTTCAATTTGCTCAAGAAAATCTTTAATCGAGAATTAAAAATAAGAACACGATCACCGACATGGAATTCTCATTTTTGATTTTGAGTCGTGAATCTTCTTTGTCTTTTCTTATAGATCAAAGAATTCTCATAGGCTTGATCACGAAGTTGATGGTTCATTTAATTGAATATTTCGGTGATCACCCGCAGTTTTGGGATCAAAATTAGTCCATTTCAAGGCCCAATAGGCTTTGCGCTCGATCTGAATGGGTAGATGACAGGCTTTACCATACACAAGCTTATAAAGGGTACAACCAATAGAAGTCTTAAAGGCCATACGAAAAGCCTATAAACCATCATCTAATTTGTCAGCCCATTTAGCATGATGCTCACCCACAGTCCTCTCTAATATCCTTTTCAAACTATGATTAGACACCTCCACCCTAGAAAATTGATCATTGCAAAAACGAATTCCTCGATCACTAATAATGGTCCGTGAGGTTCCAAACTAGTAAAATAATTGCTTCAAAAATTTGACGACAACTCGGGCATCATTCGTGGGTAAAGCCTTAGTTTCCACCCATTTGGACACATAATCGACATCTACAAGTATATATTTGTTTCCTAGTGAAGACGAGAATGGCCCCATAAAGTCGATGCCCCATACGTCAAAGATCTCACAAATCTGGATAGAATTTTGGGGCATTTCGTCCCGTTGTGATATTTTTTCTTGACGTTGACATGAGTCACAATTTTTGACCATGTCATGGGCATCATAATATCGTGGGCCAATAGAAACCAGAATCGAAAACTTTCTTAGGGGTGTAGTTCGGGCCATGATGTCCTCTGGTGGGACCATGGTGACAAGCTTCTAGAATATCCATAACTTCTTTCTCGTCCACACACCGCCTAATTATTTGATCAGCATAGACTCTAAAAAAATATGGGTCACCTAAAAAATTAATGTCTAATATCCTTGAAATTGTTTTCTTTTGCACGGATGCCATCCCTTTAATAAGCATATTACCTGCTAAGTAGTTTGCAATGTCGGCAAACCATGGGGGTCCATTTTCATTGTTAAGGGAAATCATATTCAGGGCTCGTGTAGAAAATTATCATTCATTTCCATCGCATCGAGATCCTCTCTATAAGGATTTTCGAGTCTACTTAAATGATCAGCCGCAAGATTCTCTTCTCATTTTTTATCGCGAATCTCGATATTAAACTCTTGGAAGAGGAGAACCCATCGGAGGAATCTCGGCTTAGCGTCTTGTTTAGCAAATAGATACTTTAAAGCCAAGCGATCCGTATACATTATTGTCTTAGACAAGACAAGGTAAGAACATAATTTCTCAAACGCATACACCACCGCTAATAACTCCTTTTCCGTAGTGGTGTAATGTGTCTAAGCATCTGATAAAGTGTTACTCGCATAATGTATAGGCTAAAAATATTTGTTCTTTCTTTGGCCCAAGACTGCTCCTACCACAAAGTCACTAGCATCACACATAATTCTAAACGGTAAATCCCAGTCAATGGCCACGAGAATTGGAGCCTCAGTTAATTTCTTTTTAAGATGTTCAAATGACTCCATACATTCCTTGGAAAACACAAAAGGAGTATCTTTCTCTAAGAGATGGGTCATAGGCTGGGCTATTTTAGAGAAGTCTTGAATAAATCTCTGATAAAAGCCAGCATGGCCTAAGAAACTCCTAATTCCTTTAACCATGGTGGGAGGAGTGTTAGGTCACCATAATATGAACACAAGTATGTTTGATGTATAAAGAATGATAGAGAGGAGGAGGGATGGTCGATTCTAATACACACACAAATAATGAAAGAGATTTGCTTAATGAAAGAACCAACAACTCTCAAATGAGAGTTTACATTGTTTATATAGGCAAGGGAGCTAGGGCAACATGTCTAGTCCCTTCCCTTGGCCTTATGGGCCTTTTCTTAGGATCATGGGCTTACTACATAATCCTAGCGTTAATTACATACTTATAAGCCATAATTAAGCAACCTATTACAAGTAAATGACTAACACTTGAAATACTGGTTACAAGTGATTCCAACAATCTTCCCCTAAGTGTTTGTCATAAGGTTGCTTGACGTCTTTCCAGCATTCTTCTTTCTTGTGAGTAGAGATGCTTTGAGTTCTTGAACTTTATCGACTTGACATCGATGTTTTCTTTGTTCAATGTTCTTTTGTGGATGTTGTGATCTTATCTTTGTTATGCGCCATTCGTCAACTTCTTAGTTAAGGCGTCTCCATGTCTTTCTCCACCATGCTCACACTTCTCTTGACTTTGATTTCCAAATTTGATGTAGTTCTCGAGTCTTTAACTTTCAAGATTCTTTGTCTTTGAGGAAGAATCGTTTTGACTTTTGTGTTGCCTTTGAGTGTGAGAGAACTTCATGTATGATGTTGTTGGTATGAGCATGTGGAGATTGGCACGGTCTTTCCTCCAAGGATCAATCATCAGTTCCTGCATGAATAGGTTAGTGAAAAATACAAATTGATCATTGTGATATTTTCTTAAAAAATTGACCACTACAATTGTTTTACTGATGAATGTATTGATTCCATTCACCTTGGTCAGGCAAATCAACCATCCTAATCCCGTTGAGGGATAGTTTGAATTACATTGAATGTTTAAGTAATGACCCACATCTTCAAGACTCGATTCCTGAACTGGAGGCCCTCAAGTAGGCAAAACACGATATACCAAAGTATATCTATAATTCAGGTGAGTCGCTGAGGTACACCAAAGCATCACCTCACGACTGTAGACCGTTTGAGACACACTAAGCGTAACCCATAAGGAGTTATCAAAGTAACCTGCTGTCAGGGCTGTTTGATGTTAACATTGGTAGGAGTTTCCATTCAATCACTGAGGATCACAAATGTGAATCCCCTCATAAATGTTCTTAGCAAATTGCTAAGATCTGCGAAGGACTCTAAAGTGTGTCACTTGTGTTCTTATTTTTGAACAACAAGTGATGAAAGATCAAGTGTTCCTAAGAGATCTTTTAATGAATCTCGTGGCTCTAGACTCGATTAGTGCACTTTGTTTTTCCTAAGCGGAGACTAGGAAGAGGGTCTCCTTCTTCAATACCAACAATCTCTAAGAGAACGAAACAAGCTCTTTTGAGAGAACTTGAGTGGCTTAGAAGGTTTTGTGCATTGCGTCACTGGGTCCATGAGCGACTTTGTCTTCAATACGGTGTCACCTTGTGACATCCAGTAGCATCTGAATTGAACCCGTGTGCCCTAAGTTGAATCATATGGAGGCTATTTCTTTTCGACCTTTTCTTTAACTTTTCTTTTAATTCTTCAACTCCTTCTTTCTTCGTTTCTCATTTCTCCTTTTCAATCATACCTAAGGACTTCTAATTACTAACTATTGGTTGTGTCCTTGGGTAGATCCCTCTGGCTCTGGCGGATCATAAGACGTTTATTCATAAACTTAGTCACCTTATAACTCCATGACTATCCTATGTTGTCATAAAACCATTTGCTTGAATATCTCTCATAGTGTTTATGAATGAAAACATGTTTGAAACACTCTGAGAGTTTTGTATTTTCAGAAATAATCCCCCTCCACATGTGCTTATGAGTTTTGACAAAAATATGCACATTGAGGGTAGAGCGCGTACTTTTGAATTGATCGACTCAAGATAGACAATTCCCCGTGAGACACGATTACGTTGTCTAGTTAAAGAGATCCATTGTCAGCTTTTAGGTGACAACTAGCTATAATAACTACCTTGAAGATGTGAACAAACCTTGAAAAGGTTGTCAAAGGTCATGTCTATCAAACCAGTCAAAGGTCATGTCTATCAAACCTTGAAAAGGTTGTCAAACCCGTCAAAGGTCATGTCTGAAAAACTGCATCAAACTCTGGAACATCTGAGGATGTCTTGATATTTGAGGTTTTGACATTTTCTTTAAGATGTTGATATTTTAGTTGTAAATCAAAATGTTCAACTTCTAGTTTAGAAAGATGTTTTACAAATTATCGTGATCATCTGATCAATTTTCTCATTTAGTTACGAGTTTTTGTTTTCAAGCTCAATGACACGATCATGGGAAACTTTCAATGCAATAGATAATTCATGAAATCGAGAGCGATAATAGAGTGCTTAGTAACGATAAAACACATCTTGAGCAATACAACTCGAAATCAAATTCTCATTTAAGATGTGCAAGTTCTTCCTTTCAACTTCATTATATTTGAGTTCCTTTTCATAATCATTGACTTTAACTATCATTGCATCAAATTCCTTTTCCATTTCTTTAATATCTGAATTTATCCCTTTTTGAAGACTCTCAAATTGACCTTTTAATTGTTTGAAGAAAGGCATGACCTCAGTTAAATAACATTCTTTAGTTTGCTCAAAACCCTTTCCCCTCGCCATCCACAGTAGGTGTGATTCTCTTCTTACACGTTTTCTCAAAATCAACAAGCAAATGATAAAGAACATACAAAGTTGATTAAGGTCTTGCTATTAGTGGCAATAGATCTAGGAACTAAATGCATTGGTGTATTAGGAGGATACACGATTGCTTTAGGCAATTTCCTAGAATGGGGATTCTTTTCAACAAGATTTTTAGCTTTTGCATATCCATATCCTTTTCTAGAACACTTGTTGGGGGTTAATAGAGTGCGAGGCTTAAACAAGTTTAAGGATATCCAATTTTCCTTAGTGTAATCATGGGGTTTGATCGTTATGTTATTCTCTTTACATGCGGGATGGTTAAGCTTCATATCCATTTTCTCCCTAGATGCATCATCTAATTTTCTATCTTCATCGATTAACTCAATGCAACTAGGTTTACGCTCTAGGTTTAAGAATCTCATTTCCATCATACATTACATTTTGAGTAGCTTTTACTTTCTTACCATACTCGGGGTTGGATTCCTTTATAATGGGGATACTATGCTTATCATTTGAAATCTACGCTTAGTGATCATGTGAAGCGATCTGAATGGTGTTCCCTTGTACGTATAACTTATTTTCAAGCTTGTTTTCAAAGTTTTAGATTTGAAAAGTCATTCAAAGTTTTGATTCCTTAGCATTAAATTCTTGTTTAAGCACTTTAAGATTATCTTGAAGCTCTTGCTTTTGCTAATGATTTAGAAAGCTTTTCTTGTAAGGATTTTAACTCTTGTTTTAAGACTTCTTCTCAAAATTACTTTTTCTAATAATTATGCGATTTGGTCATCCATTTCACGCTCACGGGTGGTTAACTCAAACTTAGCACTGTTCATAAATAGAAACTTGTTCTTTATAGGCATTTAGTTCAGAAATAACATAATCATCAGGGGCACATGCAGTGTATTCATCAAAAGCATAGTCATCATTGACTGCGGAAGATGCATTACTTGGTACATGTTAGCCTTAATAGTTTTATTAAAAGTGATGGTCATTCACATTTAGGAACTTTGTAACTCGTGTTAGATATCGTGCTAGAATAGTCAACGGGCTCGTGGATTGGACTAAGCTAAATGGGCTTTAGTTTAGTTAAGCTAGCATTGAATAATGGTGTGTAACCCATGTCCAAACCCAAGTCCACGAAAAGCCCATGGAAAGCCCAAGCTAAAGCCTTTAGGGTTTTAAGTTGCTTGTACTATAAATACCCCTCAAATGGTCATTTGAGGGTGTGTTGAAAGTGTGTGTGTGTGTGTTTTCTTTATTGAATATACAACATCTTGTGTTTATCTTGTCTCACATCATACGAATATTACATCAAGTCACCATCTTTCTCATCTTATTTCTAAGCTTTGTTTGTGTTTGTTTCACGTGGGTATACTTGTATACGTGTTGGGTTTGCTTGGTAAAGTGATAAGGTTGATAAAACTAAGGTCCTACAATTGGTATCGAGCCCAACAATGGTTTAGGAGTGTTTGTGTTTGGTTTGAAGGTGTTACGCTAAAAAAAAGCTCTCGTTATACGTTTTGTCAAGCTTAAAGCTTTAATTTTGCACTTAAAATTCAAGATTCTTGTGGTTTAAGGTTTATTTGGTGCTAAAGTTTCAGTTTTTGCAAAAGTTGAAGCTTTCACGCGTTTTAGTTAAGTTTTAAACTCGTTTTGGTTCTTTGGTCATTTCTACTGTAACTTTTCTAGGCACTTTGGGTGAAAAAGGTCTACATTTTGGGTTATTCGAGTGTTTTAAGGATTTACATGCAAGAGAAATTAGTTGAATCATTGAAAATTTTTATGAGTAGGTCAAAACCCTAGTTCTACTCGTAAGAAAGTCAACTACGCATAGTGTTCTACTCGTAACTTTTTGGTGAAGAATCTTCGTGCTATAGCGGTGACTCGGTGCTTCCTCACTTGGATAAGTGTGTGGAACACTTCGACTTTGGATATCTTTTCTGTGAAAGTGTAAAGGATTTTTGGGTTCTCTGGCGTAAGCTTTTTCTACGTAAGATTTTCCTCTGCGTAAGCTATTCCTACGCCAGACCTCTCTTGTTACGCGTAAGTTGGGTTCTCACGCATAAAATTTCCCTCGCCTAAGGATTCCTCGCCTAAGCATCCTCGCCTAAGGATTCCTCGCCTAAGCATCCCACGCCTAAGTTCCTACGCCTAAGCATCCTACGCCTAAGGATTCCTACGCCTAAGCATCCTACGCCTAAGGATTCCTACGCCTAAGCATCCTACGCCTAAGGATTCCTACGCCTAAGCATCCTACGCATAAGATCCTACGCCTAAGTTTCTACTCGTAACTTGTGTTTCTACGCCTAAGCTCTCTTTCTCACGATAAAGTTTTTTTTAAAAAAAAAAAAAAAAAAAAAAAAATTCAAATTTAAATTTTGAGGAGACTAAGCGTTCAATTTTCGCGAGATTCAAATTTTGGTTTAATCTGTGAAAATTTTGGTCAAAATTCAAATTTTGGGCCTAAATTCAAATTTTGGGTCAAATTTTAAATCAAAATTGTCATAACTCAAAATTTTCATACGTCCTTAGAATTGTTTTTATAGTGAATTTCAAATTTTGGGCGAAAATTTTTAAGAACCGAGTTCTGATGCGACTTTCGAAACACCTCAATGAGCTTAATCTTCATCAACCACAACTCCTTTATCGTTGAATCGATCCTACATCAACTTTATCGGATCATACCTTCATCAATGGCTACTCGACAAGACATTCATGCGGGAGGTCGAAAACCGACCTCCTATGTTGGCAAAAGGTGGTTATCTTCAATGGACAAGTCGAATGCTTCGTTACATCAAGACCAAACCTAATGGCAAACTCATGATTAAATCCATTCGGGATGGACCCTTCCACCTCGACAAGTTAATGTACACGGAAATCTCGATGCAACACCTCCCACCGCACCATCTTCTCGTCTTCAATACGAATCAATACACTGCAGAGGATCGAAACAAGTCGAAGCGGATGACATGGCAATTCATATTGTCCAACCTGGGTTTACCAATAGACATCTTTCTTTGCGGTAGGCGGTTGTGAAACTGCTTTCGATATGTGGGAGCGTGTTAGAAGGCTTTGTCATGGAGCAAATTGGTCAACAAGACATGGAGAACAAGTTGCTAGCGAATGGGAAAAGTTTACTTCAACTCCGGGAGAATCCATTGAATCATACTATGGAAGGTTTTGCACTTTGATGAATGAGCTAATCGAAACAAGCTAGCACCGAACTATCGTTCAAAACATCAAGTTCTGAATAATCTTCCGTAAGAATGGGGACGATATGTCACTATTGTCAACCAAACAAAAGACCTTCATCGGTGAACTTTGATCAACTGAATGATTTTCTAAACAAAACCAAGTCAAGCTAATGAAGTCGAGCAAGAAAAATTAGCAAAGATTCATGATCCATTGGCACTCATTGCTAAGACTCTATCTTGATGAATACACAACAACAAGCTTCATCATCTTCCAACAACAACAACTTGCGGCCACAACAACAATTCTATCGGATCCACAATACAGGAACAAGAAATCACCGATCTCGAATCGATCAAGAAGACCTATGTCCCGGATAATTTCTCTCTTGGGTCAAGTAATCAAAGGTCGCTATTCACACTACTAACAACAACCAAAGGATATCATCAAACACTACATAGCAGGCAAATTGCACGGTAGGGTGTGAATATGGGTAATCAAGGTCAAATGGTTGGAGTTATTGGGAATCGCAGGATATGCTACGGATTTCGCATGGGTAATCAGCGATTCGAATCGAGTGTCGATGAGACGAATGTTGGGAATAAGCGATGGGTAATCGTAATCGAATGTTGCGCCTCGATCGTTGGGAATCATGGAAATGTGAATCGGGTAATCAGTTAAGTGTTATAACCGTCAAGGAATGGGTCACATGGCAAGGAATTGTCCTTCTGCCGAACAAGAACGATCTTGAGTATCTTGAAAACATCTGTTGGTACAAAACGCTAGCTGGATTTCGGTTGAGTCTTGAGGAACATGACTTTATGGCTATAATGGATGATTTGGAAGACCTCGAGGAAATTAATGACGCATCTTCATGGCTAATCTTGTGAAGCTAAGTATGACACCGAGTCGGACTCACCTCCATCCTATGACGCCAATACCGTATCGAGGTACCAATCATTGATCCATGTTATAACAATGTCATATTTGATGTGTTTACTCATGACGAGCGACGTGCATGTGACGCTGACACCTACTTATGATACATACGGATAATCCGGTTGTAGCAATACTAACTCGAGACTCGGATGTGGATCCTAGTGGAGGTGTGGCACAAAATCTTGAGGCGATGAGGAAACACGTGCTTATGTTGAATCATTAATCAATCAATGTGGCATTGAAGGCGAGAAAGTTAGAGCGGTCAATCGAAGTTAAGGCATGAATGCTAAATTGACCGCCGAGCTTGAGAGTTACAAGGAGCATGCCAAAGCCTATGAATTTCATACAAACAAAATGTCGAATTAGAAATTGGTTATCGAGATTACTGTTTTAAGAGAAAAGATTTGCAACTCAAGTATGACACACTTGATGTGAATCAATTTGAAAATCAAATCTTTAAACAAGGAAATTTACGAACTAAATGACCAACTTTCTAAACAAAAAGCAATGTATTACGATCTTGAAAAGAGAAGAAGAATTTGATTCTTGATTTTCAAAGCGAGAAGATTCTCTTCTTGATGAAATTCTTGATAAAGCGGAAAAAATCAAAAATTGGACAATTTACTTCTTACAACGGGTCATTCATTAAATCAAACAAGATGCTTTCTAACCAAGTAAATCCACGTTTTCATACTTCATAAGATGGCACTTGGTAATGACCCTTCTTCGTTTCTCAAGAAAGCTCGAAAATCACGAATGTGTTGCATAATGGAAAACCTTTGCATGAACCTATATTTGTGCATGATTCTCTTGAAGCGTTGGAACTATCGAGGAGAGTAGATCTAAAATGAAACAAAACATCCGAAATCAAACCGATTGATTATAACAAATGGAACCAAATTTATGTTCTTCCATTTGTTTCTCAAAAGAACAATCAACGTTTTCCACCACACAAAGTGTTTCAAACAAAGTGTCAACACCGTTTCAAAATCGGTTTCAAAACCGCTTGTTGTCTCAATTCTCTTTCGAACATTGAACAAATGTCTTCAAACAATCCTTTTAACACAAGTGAAGCGCAAGTATTTTGGAAAATGTGAAAACTAGAATTGCGAGATCTTCAAGAGACCGTTAAAACTAAAACCAATATTAGAAACATCCGGTTTAATAGTTTTGATAATGAGCAGAAAAAGTTTTTGAAACTCAAATTGCCCTCAACCGAATAACATCGGTGCAAGGGTAATTCATTTGAACAAGCGTTTTGAAAGAAACAATGACTTTGTCAAGGACCATAAATCCACAGGTAAAGCAAGCTAATGAAAGTGGTGAACACATCAAAGTTTTGGAAAAGTTTAATGACTCACTCTCAGAAGATGTTCGACCATCGATATTATGTCCATCATTTGCAAACATATTACATTGAAGATCATGAAAGACTCGAAGATGAGACCTCAAAATTGTTTCAAAATATGAAAAAGCTCTTATGAAACTTGAAAAGAAAATATCTCATATTTTAAACAACTTGATCGAAAAGCGAGGAATGCAAGTATGACAAAGCGTCAGTATGGCGTGCCTACAATGACATGAAAGCAAAAATGATCTTTTGAGGCTCGGTGGAAAATCAAAAGGAAAGGCGGTGAAAGCGTGATTACAAAACAATTGATCATGGAGAAAGCAAATGTTCCCAAACGGTTTCAAAACCAAAATGTCTATTTCTTTGCCTCCTCCAAAGTCAATAAGAAAATGTTTCATCAAAACCGGTCACTCCACATGTCGTGCCTAAACAAAATGTTGATAAAGGAAAGCGGTTATTGAGAATCCTAAAGTTTTAGCTTTGCCTTTTTAAGATGAGTACCAATAATGCGTGCGCCTCCATCTAAAGAGACTAGGATAGTGAAACCACCTCCCTTCATAAAAATGTGAATCCTAATCGCAGTGCCTCACCTTCTACGGGACTAGAAAGCACCTCTGGGAGCAGCAGACTAAAGCACGAGAGCAATACAAGGAACAATAGAGTCTCATTGCCTCTAGGAGTAGTAGCTTGAATAAAGAGAAGAAAGTAGAAGAACACCCTAGGAATTTCTGACCTTTGAATAAGAAAGACATTTCATCCGAATGTCTTGAATCATGAAACTTGCTAAGTCTAATGAATGTGTTGAATCTCTTTGTGTAACTTGCAAGAAATCTTTAAATGTTCAAGATGATTGTGTGTCTAAAAATGTGAATGATAAGCTGTTAAGAAGAACGTCCCAAAAGTAATTACACTAAGCAGTAGGAAGACTAGTTGCAAAACTTAGGCTTTACACTCCGACAAGAACCAACGTGTATACTTTAGGGATGATATTTGGAAACCCAGGTAGAACTTTCACACTCCGAATGGTACAATGAGTGATAAACCGAATCCCTGAGAAAACCTCTCGAGTGTGATCGATTTTACCTCTAACCCAAAGGAACCAAAATCAAAGCGGTTTCCACAATATTCTTTTTCAGATATCTGGCGGGTTATCGAAATTTGTCTTTGGATCGTCGACTCGGGTTGCTCCAAGCACATGACCGGGAATCTGAAGGCTGGCGATCAATTTCGTCTGAAATTCATGGAACCAGACGTTTGGAAATGATCATGTAGCAGCTATCATGGGTTATGGAGATCTACCTTTTGGAAATTATTTGATCACTCGGGTTTACTATGTCGAAGGGTTGGGACACAATTTGTTCTCGATCAGGCGATTACGTGATGCAGATTTAGAGGTTGCTTTTAGGAAAATGCTTGCTTCATTAGAAACTTGGATGGCAATCGATCTCTTAACGGGAATCGTGATACAAACTTGTATGCTATCGACATCAATCAAATGGCCTCTTCATCACCAATATGTCTTATGACACGAGCATCCGGAACACATCTGGTTGTGGCACGAGCGGTTATCTCATCTCAATTTCGACACCATCAACAAAATTTCCAAAGACAACATCGTCAATGGACTTCCAAAGTTCAAATACACCAGGATCACTTATGTCCATCATGCGAACAAGGAAAAAGCAAAAGAGCATCATATAAACCCAAATCCGTACCTAGTTCGGACGCAAAGTTGCATATGTTGCACATGGACTTATGTGGACCAATGAGAGTTGAAAGCATTAATGGGAAAAAGTATATTCTTGTTATCGTCGATGACTATTCGAGATATACATGGGTTAAGTTTCGAGATCAAAGGCGAAGCACGGGCATCATCATCACCTTTACAGGCGAATTCAAGTACTTCTTCAAACTCCAGCAGGGGTTGTAGGAACCGACAACGACACGTAATTCACTAATCGGGAGTTAAGAGCTTATTTTGAAGATGTTGGAATTACTCATCGGACATCACCGTTAGAACTCCACACAGAGAATGGGGTAGTTGAAAGAAGAAATAGAACTCTTGTGGGCTGCCGCACAATGCTAATCTATTCTAGTGCACCATTATTTCTATGGGTCGATCTTTGTTGCCACACTGCTTGTTTCACTCAGAACCGATCTCTCATCCATCCAAGATTCAATAAAACCCCATATGAAATAGTGAACAACAGAAACCGGATATCTCTTACTTTCACGTGTTTGGCGCTTTGTGCTATCCTACGAATGACGAGAGAAGATCTTGGAAAACCGAAAGCTAAAGGTGATATTGGAATCTTCATTGGATATTCGAAAACTCGAGGGCATTGAGGTGTATAACGAAGGCTAAAGAAAATCATGGAGACGATGAATGTGAAGTTTGACGAACTTTCACAGATTATAACTTCCGAGAGATTCGCTCTAGAACCGCACTAAACCGAAGCGGACTTACGGACACATCGGTTCGTGACTCGTACCTCAAAGAGCTCAATCAACCGTTTGAAAATCCTAAAGAACAAGAATGGGAGAATTTCTTGAGTTAATGTTCGATGAATACTATGGTGGAACTTGACAAATGCATCAAACCATCATTCCATTGCACCGCTCAAAATCATCCTCCACCACCAACAAAGATGCATCTACAGCGGTCGAAACCAATGCACCAACTCCATCAACATCATCTACATCTACTCAAGTTCTTGCACCCGTTCTACCGGTGGTTGATGAGCAAAACCAAAACCGAGCGATGCAACGTTAGATGAAGACTTATTTGAAAACCCGTTTGCTACGGAATCACCGAATCTTCTTCAAGCTTACGAGAACCATCTAACTCGTGACACGTTTAACCAGCGGTATCCTTCTACTCAAGTGGACAAAGACCACCCTATTGAACAAGTAATTGGTGAACCATCAAGGCCATTCGACGAGACGCCAACTTGCCACAGATCGCGACTTGTGCATTTACCTTTGCTCAATTAGCAATCTAGAGCCAAAGAACATTCGCGAGGCAATGGCGGATCCGCATGGATAGAAGCAATGCGGGAGGAACTTCTTCAATACCGTCTTCATGACTCGTGGGAAAGGTTCCAAGACCCATTGACGTTCGAGTCATTGATCTTAAATGGTTATGGAAGAACAAGCGGGATGAAGAAATGACCGTAATTGCAACAAAGCTCGTCTTGTGGCCAAAGGATACAGACAGGAAGAGGAATAGACTTTGAAGAGTCATTCGCGCGGTAGCTAGACTTGAGGCGATCGGGATATTCTTGGCCTATGCACTCACAAAACATCACGGTTTATCGGATGGACATTAAGACCGCGTTCTTGAATGGAACTACGAAAGAAGAAGTGTCGTGAGTCGGCCGGAAGGCTTCATAGACATGGAACATCCGACTCGTCTACAAACTAAAAAGGCTATATATGGTTTAAAACAAGCTCAGAGCGTGGTATGACTAACCGTCCTCTTTCACGATCCAAAACAATTTCACCAAAGGAACAGTTGATCCTACCTTGTTTACAAAAATGCAAAACGACATTTTGATTGTTCGATTTACGTGGGCGACATCATCTTTGGGTCCACTAATCCGAATCTTTCAAAACATTTTGAAAATCTCATGAAAAGCAAATTTGAAATGTCCATGATGGTGGAACTAAAATTCTTTCTTGGTTTACAAATACATGGTCCCTCGTGGAATTTTTATAAATCAAGCTAAATACACAACCGAGATTTTGAAAAATCATGGTATGGATAATCGTGACTCGGTCGGAACACCAATGGTAACATCACCAAAAATTGGAGCCGATTTGTTTGGGAAACCTATTGATCCAAGAAATATCGGAGCATGATTGGTTCTCTCATGTACCTTCTTGCTAGTCGACGGATATTCATTTCTTTGTTTGCTTATTAGCACGATTTGAGCAAAGCCTACCGAATCGCACCTCAAAGAGGTTAAAAGGATCTTCGGTGCACAAGACATCCATTCACATGGGACTTTGGTATCCGAAGGAATCGGTTGATCTAATTGCCTTTTAGGATGCGGACCACGCAGTGATCAAGTTACGACAAAAGTACATCCGAGGAGCACAATTTTTGGGTGAAAAGTTAGTAAGTCGGTCTTCAAAGAAACAAGATTGCCTTGCACTATCAACCGCCGGGGAGTATGTGTCTCTATCTGCGTGTTGTGCTCAAGTTCTATGGATGAGAACACAACTCACAGATTATGGCTTTACTTCGATAAAATACCTATGTATTGTGACTCGAAAAGTGCCATAGCCATATCATGCAATCTGTTCATCACTCAAAGACTAAGCATATCCGTGTCCGTTATCACTTCATCAAAGAGTACGTCGAAAATGGTATTGTTGAATTATTCTTCGTGAAGGCGATTACCAACTCACGATCTATTAACTAAAGCCCTTCCAAAAGAAAGGTTTGAGTATTTAGTTCGACGAATTGGAATCGAAGCCTAACCCCGAGGAGTTAGAACGTCTTCTGAATCTTACGATTGAAAATGATTTTCCAAAAGCTTACAGTAAATATTTTTGAAAAACAAATACAAAATTTGAAAAACCAACAAAAGCAAAATATAAAAATATAAAACTTTCAAAAATACAAAACAATAGAAAATCAAAAATCCAAAAATATTCTTCTCACGACATGTCTCTTGTATAATCGATATTACAGCGTTTCTAGAAATGTCATTCAACAATGATACGGGCATGTACAGATGCTTGAGCGAGAGTTCTTTAATTGTTTTCTAAAACATGTCGTTTCTCAAAATTTCTCAAAATAATGGCTTTCGTATACTTGATCTGAAACCCGGACCAAAATGATGACTTTTGATTATTTTCAAATCAAAACTCGTGCTTTGATCGAAAAATGAGGTGTGCGCTTGATGCACTACATTTAAAATGGTGAGAAATCATCATCATCTTGAGCACCTTTTCAAGATTGTGCAATTTTTGTGCTCAAGATAACTCCCTCTAAAACCCTTTAATTGAATATGCTTTATTAAAGGGGAGTATAAAACAAAATGTTCCAAAATTCATGCTTAAATCAAATCGGTTTGTCTCCCAAAAGATTCTAAAATGTTTTTAATTGTTGATATCAAAATATCACGAATGTGCTATTTTTGAGGGGAGGAGACGTGATTAAAATGTGATCAAAAGTTTAATGATCGTTGTTTGAATCTCATAAAGAGCTCGACTCGGATGAAACCAATGAATTGACGAGCAATTATGTACCATCTCGAGAAACTTTCTATGGACTTGACCAGGACGGTAATAATTTCAAGCTAGTTCTCTAGTGATGTAAACGTGTCTCGAATCGGTCTTGTTCATTTAAAGTCAATCAATTCAAAAGTGCGAACTCTACCTCTATGTGCGGTTATGTCAAAACTTATGAGCACATGTGAAGGGGAGTGTTTACGAAAATATAAAACTCACGGAGTGTTGCAAACATGTTTTCTATCATAAACACTCGAGAGATTTTCAAGAAAAATGGTTTTATGGCAACAATAGGACGATCATGGAGTTATAAGGTGACTAAGGATAGGAAATTAGCCCTATGATCCGCCCGAACGGAGGATCTACCAAGGACATCACAAATAGTTAGTATTAGAAGTCCTTAGGAATGATTGAAAAAGGAGTAATGTGAGAAAGGAGAAAGAAGGGTTGAAGAATTAAAAGAAATGTAATGAAAAGGGTGAAAAGAAATAGCCCTCCATATTCAACCTTAGGCGTAAACCGGGTTCAATACATATGCTACTAGTTGTCACTAGATGACACCGGTATTGAAGACAAAGGCGTCATGGACCCAATGACGCTCGCACTAAACCTTCTAGCCACTCAATTCCTCTTAAAAGGATTTGTTTCATTCTCACTGGAACCCTACATAATCTATTGACTTTCTCTTAGAGATCGTTGGTATTGAAGAAGGAGACCTCTCCCTAGTCTCCGCCAGAAAACCAAAATGCACTTATTGAGTCTAGAGCATGAGATTCATCAAAGATCTCATAGGAACACTTGACATGACATCGCTTGTTGTTCATCGATAAGGGCACAAGTGATATATTCTAGAGTCCTCACGCAGATCTTAGCAATTTGCCGAACATTTATGAGAAGTTTCACATCCGTGATCTTGATGATTGAATGGAAACTCTGCCGGGGTCAACATCAAGCGACCGACACAGTCACTTGGTAATTCTCCGTGGATTATGCTTAGTGTGTCTCAAACGGTCTACGATCGTGGGGTGATGCTTGGTGTACCTCGACTCATCCGAGCTGTAGATGTACTTGATATATCGTGTTATCTCACTTGTGGGACTCCGGTTCGAGAACGGCCTCTGTGAGAATTAGAGACGTGTTTTCACACTATCTTTGTTAACACCTCGAAATTCAAACTTGTAAGTGCGGAATCCGCTTATTACTAACAATGTTTTATGTTTTCTTCTTATGGAAGCTCGGGAGCGGATGGATCGTGCGAGACTCGCCACATGCTCATACCAACAACACATGAAAGTTCTCATCATAATCAAAGGAGATGATTCTTCGTCAATGTCAAAGAATCTACAAAGTTTAAAGACTCGAACTACATCATTGGTAACCAAAAGACAAATAGAAGTGTGAGCATGGTGGAGAAAGAAGTGGAGAATGACGTGGAGACACCTAACCAGCGAAGTTGACAATGGCGAACAACCACATTATCTCGATCACAAAGCATGAAGGAACAAAGAATCAAGACTATTCTATATCTACACACAAAGTTCTTGCTCGAGAAAAGTAGAGACCTAATCAAGTGGAGCATCGTTGAATGACCACCCTTAGGGGAGATTGTTAGTATAATAGTTTTATTAAAAGTGATGGTCATTCACATTTAGGAACTTTGTAACTCGTGTTAGATATCGTGCTAGAATAGTCAACGGGCTCGTGGATTGGACTAAGCTAAATGGGCTTTAGTTTAGTTAAGCTAGCATTGAATAATGGCGTGTAACCCATGTCCAAACCCAAGTCCACGAAAAGCCCATGGAAAGCCCAAGCTAAAGCCTTTAGGGTTTTAAGTTGCTTGTACTATAAATACCCCTCAAATGGTCATTTGAGGGGTGTGCTTGAAAGTGTGTGTGTGTGTGTTTTTCTTTATTGAATATACAACATCTTGTGTTTATCTTGTCTCACATCATACACGAATATTACATCAAGTCACCATCTTTCTCATCTTATTTCTAAGCTTTGTTTGTGTTTGTTTCACGTGGGTATACTTGTATACGTGTTGGGTTTGCTTGGTAAAGTGATAAGGTTGATAAAACTAAGGTCCTACAGTACAATCTCACTTTCACTTTGCTTCACTATTGATCATATGGGACAATATTGCTATTACCCTCATCATCAATATCTGATTCATAAGTTTCAAGAGATTGTACTTTATTATGCATCTTTTGCTCATCAACATCATCATATAGTTTTAATACCTCTGAGATGATTGATTCTTTGGATGGACCAGATTGCTGTGATGATGAGACCTTTGGAGAGACCATTGGAGAAATGCTTGCCATGAAGATTGTCTATGCAATGAGGTTCATCATCGACGCCGAGTCGTATGCATCACGATCTGCAACTTGAAAGGCATTCGATGATTATGACCTATCTCTGAATTGGTTGCTCATCCACATCCGCATCATATGTCTTGAATTGCCCTCGAAGAAACAACAGACTCCTCTTCATCCAACATGCTCCATTATCCCGAGCTTGCACAAGTAACATCTTGTCTTTGAAGTACTCTGCATTTTGAGGGCGTTTTGGAGAAGTGCAGTTCCTTGCTATGTGTCCATCACCACCACAGTTGTAGCACTTAATTGGCTTTGCTTTTCCTTGATTTGGATTCCTTCCACGATTTTGATTTGCCACATATCCTCTTCCAACTCCACCTCTTCCCTGTTCATACTGCCTTTCTTGAACTGGTTGCACCATAACCTTCCCATCTCGACGGTAGCTTTATTGTGTGGATTGGATGATGTTACGAGGTTATTGTTGGTGTGTGGTAGAGTTCATGTTTTGACTAACCATGAGAGACAGTTGATTGATGAAATTTTCCATGAATGTGTTTGGGTCGGGAGGCTTATATCTTGGATCGTGGATGAGCTTGTAATTACCATTACCCATGGGTATGACTTAAGCTTTGGTGGTAATTCCAACATTGGTGTAAAAAGTCAGAGTCATTTGACTAACTTGTTTCTCCCCGGTTGGTTTTGAACTGCTCAAGAATCCTTTTTCAAACATAGCATGTCTCTCATTACGAAGAAGGAATGCATAAAGTTGCTCATAGTGGTGTTCTTCAATCCTTTGGTTAGCTTCACGGAGGTGACAAACTTATGCCATTCGGAATCATGTTGTTCACAAACTTTGAATTCACCGAATATTTGGCTTTTGATATTCCTCATATCATTCACAAGCTTGTGGAATCTCACGTAATACTCATAGACACCTTCTTACGGCTTCATCTTGAAGTGCTCAAACTCATCATACATTGTGATTCTCTGTCTTCCTTGGTTAATTCGAACACGAGAGAAGCATCTTGACATTATCCCAAACCGCCTTGGCTTCGGTGTTGTGATTGATAAGCTTGTAGATGTCTTTTGAAAGACCACAAGTATAATGTTAGAAGCCACGATGTCGACATCGAATCTCTTATTCTCTTTATCATTGAGCTCATCATCGTCTTTGTCTGTCTAATCCATAGATCATTGTTCCATCTGCAATGTATCAATTAAGTCTCTTGTAGTCTCAATCGATAAGGTCCTTCATCAATGGATTTGAGAATGTTGACCCCATTTTCCTTTCAAGACAAGACAATCGATTCGTTGAGCCCAAGAGTCGTAGTCGGTTATGTCAAGCATGGGTGGACGAGTATCGAACCACCGCTTGAACATCCTCGACAACAATGGAGATAATTGTAGGTACGTTGGTAGACATGTTAACAGATTACACGGGATTTTTTAACTCTATGATTAAACCGGGAAATAGATTCTTTCACGGGATTTTACTAAATCAAGAGAAAACCGTATTACAAAAAAAATCAACCAAATCGCTACGAATTCTTGAACCAAGTCGCTAATCACCAAGTCGCTAAGTAGCAACTCGCCAAGATCTCAATTTCCTGTGAACCAAGTCACTAAGACTAAGTCGCTAAGCCCCAAGTCGCTAAAGCACCAAGTCGCTACACAGTCAAGTCGCTAAAGAGCCACTCGCTAAGGTCCAAGTCGCTAACACCAAGTCGCTAAGAATACTAAGTACAAGTCGCTAAAAAATTGAAAGCAAGTCGCTAACTTCACCAAGTCGCTAGTCGTAGTGGAGAATCCACTAAGTTGTACTGTTTGTCGGCTTGTCTCAATAGACAAGTCGCTAGGACCAAATCGCTAACAATTAACACTACAACTCGCTACCTTTTACTGAAGCAAGTCGCTACGATGAAAAACACTACGAGAACCAAGTTGGTAGCAAGAAAAACTTCAAAAACACACTTTTCAATCCAAAACAAGCTTACCAACAGTGATTCAAGCTTACCAAATCAAAACCCAAGCACTTACAATGATTCTTAAGACAAAAGTACACCCAAAATTCAAACTTTAACACTAGAAATGATCCAAATGATGCAATAACCACTAAACTTTTTCAAACTCAAAAACCATCTAAAACCACTAGAAATCCAAGGATATGTAAGAGAGATGATCAAACCATGGCTCTTGATACCATTTGTAACATATTGGATTTTACAAACACATCATATCATAAACACAAGTAGGCATACAAGATAAGGTTTTAGAGAGAGAAAGAGTTAGAGATTTGGGAACTTAGTGAGAGAAAATGAAAGTAATATTATTAGCTCCAACTCTCTACCTTAGGAGGTAGAGAGTATATATAGTCTTACACAAATCACCACCTACGAGCTGTGGATCAGGCATACAGTGGGTAAACACCCGTCCGTCCTCCACGGTGTTACTTAACTAAATACTACTTAACATATAATAACTACGACTACGAGCTTTCTAACGATTACATATACTTGAGGGGATCGACTCTTTAATAACTGGATTTACTAAATCCTAACAGGTTTGGTCTAATCTGTGTAGTAGGGTTCATTGTCCTTTCTCGTGAAGTCGATGTTGGACTCCGGGTTGAGCCAGTCTATATTGTTGGACATTGCACGGGCAATGTTGTCCAAATGATATTCTAGCTCAATTGCATTGCTGGATCTTTCTTTGAGCAAGTGGAATGCATCTTTCTTGATCCTGCGGAGGTCCCGTTTAGTCATCTTCTTGATCTTGAATTCATCTTTAAGGATTTGAACCTGCTCCAGAGTTCGACCATCTACCGGCTCTTGACCTTCTTCTAGGTGTGGTTGCACCTCAACCATGTTGTTAAACCATTCAAACTCCTCTGAAGTATCGTCATCTAACCAGGAGATAACTGAAGGTTTCTTCTTCTTCTATCTGGAGGATGATTCTAGTCTTGTTGATGGTTGTGGCATTGGTTTATGTTAGGGCTCAGGAATATCATGATCCTCACCACCAGTGTACGTGAAGTAATCACCGGTTTTCTGCTGAGGTGGTGTGGATCCTGTATCCCTTGGTTGTTCAGATGGTGGTTGTTGTGCAACTTGTTGTGAGGGGGTGGTGGTTGTCTTAGCAGGTGGTGGTGGCATGTATGATGACGACTCACCGGTCTTCTTTTGTCTTTCGGCGTTTGGATCCTCATCCTTGTCGTCATCATTTCTTGGCCTCTTGTCTTGCCCTGCATCATCTTTGCAAGATTTTTTGAGTTGTCCCTCGAGTAGAATATCATAATTTTTTACATCGTCCAGGGTGAAAGATGAAGCTCTGGCAGCCATTATCGTCACTAATTTTGCAATTAATTCATCTTCGGAGACAACTGGAGGCTTAACAGGTCTTGTTTGCATGACCACCGGTGTTGTAGTTATGACCTGCTGAACCATGGTTTTAACCATTGGTTGAAGTTGCTTCTTGAAGATTTCTCTGGTGAATCCAGGAACCGTGTTAAGGAGAAATGTGCGAGTGTAGTTCTTGATTTGTTCATTTATTTCACCTTGAACGTCTCGAGAGAGGAACTCCTGAATTTGTTCTCTTTGGCCTTGAAACGTGTCCATCTGTGTTGTAAGATCTGTGACCACGTCGGCCAGTACATTCATTCGTGATTCAAGAAGGTTTTGTTTTCTGGTTCGTGATTGGTGCACAACTTTCTGAATCTTAGCTTTTACACGAGATGTCCATGTGTCGACCTTCTTCTTGATCGATTTTGATGTTGACTTTTTTGTTTCTTTAGTTGGTGGTGGTGATGAGTAGGATGATGATTCTGGTTTGGAAGTGTCAAGAGGTATTTCCGAACATAATTGAGGTTTGTGTGTAGGATTATCAACTATATAGTTGCCATTGTCCTTCTGTAACCTTTCCTCCTCAGCCCTAGCAGCTTCTTCTTTGGCCTAGGCCGCTTCCTCTTTAGCTTTCTTTCTTTTCATTTCCTCCTCGGCTTCCAAAACATCATCGTCTCTGACTCTCTCATACTTGTCATGATCGTCTTCTCCATAATCTAACATCTCCTCATCATCATCTTGTTGTTGCTCTTCTGATGGTTTCTCTTCCTGAATGGCAGGTTTGGTGATGTCACCCGTGCCCTTACCGGGTTGATTAACCGGATCGATATGGAGTTGAGTGACATTAACGGGTTCTGTTGTGTGTGGAGCACCACCGCTGGAACCACCTGGCCCTTCGGGTTGATTAACCGAGAAGGCAGCTGCTACGTTTTCCATTCTTTGTTGTTTGAGAGTCTTCTGATGTTGTTTTTCTTCAGCCTTTGGGTCATACTCTTAATCCTAATCTTCTTGTTCTTCTTGTTCAAAAGGTTTCTTCCCTTTTTCAGATTTGTTATCTTCATCAGGAGATTCGTAAGCATCGATCTCCCTATCAAGTTCTTCATAGGAAGGGCTTTTATCTTTCTCCTTCTCAGTAGTTCAGTCATCAGCACGAGCCTCACTATAGACGAAAACTTCATCCGAATCTGTTTCTGAATCGTCATCATGTAGTGATGTAGGTTCAGGTGCAGGTTCAGGCTTGACGATATTGGCGTGATTTCTCCTCTTGATCATTCTGCTGGTTTTCTTAGACTTAGTCTTTGTAGAGCTTGCAGAACTTCCAGCTTTCTTGGCCCTTGTCTTAACCGCTGGAGTAACTTTCTCGTCCATGAATCCAACCCGCCTAGCAATCAGTGCTTCCCTGTAGAGTCCGTATGATGTAAGATCTTTGATTGTATCAGTCAATAGGCATGCATGAAGTTCCAATCCTTGTTTGCTAGTGGATGTTCCTTTGAACCGGACTGCATTAAAGGTAGGCTCATCTAGCATTGTGTGCTTATTGGGGTCATTCAGTCTCTTGGGAATATTATCTTGCTTCTCGAGAAGGTTGTGAATCAATAACTTTGTGTAGCGGACGAAAGGAACCTTGGAACCAGGTTTCCTGAGATGTTGCATCATGTCTTCCCAAATGAGGCTTGCATAGTCAATGTGGTTAACACAGACCATTCCCCAGAAAGATTGTAAGTGCATCAACTTCGGGTGTTCATGACCGCTATCTCTTCCCTTGACTGACTTGGCGATCATCAGATAGAGAGTTCTCCATGGTTGCGGGATGTTCTTGACGTCGACTCTGGAATGTGTAGAAATAACCCCAAATTCTTCGTCATACCCGATGTTGACCAAGAAATCCATAACCTCCGTCTCAGTAGGAGTCCTGGCATATTAAGCTAGAGAAATGGCTGGTAGCAGATGTTGGGATATGAAAGTACTGAAGATTAACAAAGTAATGCAGAAAGATAAAATCTCGCAAGAAGTCAAAGCATCTTGCAAAGTCAAAATATTGCTTATCATCAAAGTACTGCAAAGATTAAAGTCGGTTGTATTAGATTAAAGATAGAAAGTAATGTTTATCTAGAACTTTCTAAGTATTGTTTACTTGATGTACAAGGATAAGAATTGTAAATCGTTTAGGGTTATCCTTGAGCCTATAAAAGGACCCCTAGATTGATATTAGACATACGTGACATTATTAGAGTTTTAGAGAAGTTCGATATTATTAGAGTTGTTAAAGAGTCTGCATAATAAGCAGAGTTAGAGTTATTAATAAAGTTGTTTAAAGTTAAAGTTATTCTTCTTAGCTTTGTTAAGTAAATTCTGCATACTTAATAGAGTTTGCTTAGTGTTTTCATTGTTAATAACTTAGGATTTATCTGAGGTTATTAAACCTTAACAAGCTATTTAAGTTAGTTTGGTTAGAGTACATCGATCCAACAAGTGGTATCAGAGCTTGTGTGGAAACTCTGACTAAGAAGAAACCCTAAAACCTAGTTAAACTACAACCTAAATATGTCGACTGATGATGTTCCACCACCTTCCATTACCTCACTAAGGATACATGTCATTAAGAAGGGAGAGTACGACTTATGGAGCATGAAGATGAGGCGATACATTGCAATTACGCACCATGCACGTGGAATGTAATTGTCAATGGTAATGAAGAAGTTCCAAACTATTGATGTTCTGGACAACCCAAAGCACCTAAGGCGGTCTTACCAAGCAGCGACATTAAGGAATCAAGAGAAGGCACTCAACATTCTCTTGTCTCGCCATTCCGATGGTCATCTTCTCAAGTTCCATGATGCTAAAGATGCTAAGCAACTCGGGTCGCTCTCAAAATAAGGTTTGGAGGCAATGATGCTTCCAAAAGATGCATGTAAATCATGTGAAGCGCAGCTTGAAACATTCACTGTTGGAGAAAGAGAAACCTTGATGTTGCTTATGATGATTTGAGAACCTACTCGATGTTGGAGCTATACAAAGCACAAGTTTCGAGTTGAGGATGTTAATCTCAAGTTCTTATGAGTCCGCCATCAACATGGCATGTGATAGCTACAATGATCGAGGACAACTGGTTTGGATGTCATGGATTTTGATGATCTCTACAACCATCCGAAGGTGTATGAGCATGAGATGAATGGTCAAACAAGTTCTAAGTCTCACAAGATTGCTTTTACGTCATCGAAAGAGGGCGATATTTCCACCAAAAGTACGCTTCTCCTACTCAAAGTCTTGTGGCTCAAAGTACTATTTCCTATAACCCCCACCTATGCTCAAGAAGCCCCACCAACTACTACCATGCACTCGGATGAAGTTGTGTGCTCTTTGTTTGCACAAACAAGCTTTCTTACACACTTATGAAGAAGATCTCTCACATTGAAGAGGATGCTTTAGAAGAAGTTGATATCGGTGGCAAGTAGCAATGATCACCGCAAGGATCAAGAAGTATATGAAGAAGACAGAAAAAGCATTGACTTCAAACCAAAAGCAGTAATCACTTTTGATGGATCCAAAATTGAATGCTTCAATTGTCAAAATCTGGACACTTTGCAGAGTGCGTGTTTGCTAAACATCAAGCAAGCAGGATGACCGAGAAACCAAAGCTAGAGTTAAAAGAAATCCTATTCTCAAAACAAAGGCTTTGGTTGCTCAAGAGAATTTATCGAGGTTGACTGGTGAAGAGTTTGATGATGAACCAAGGACCTATTATATGGTAGCGATGGAAGAAGCAGTTGAAGATTCGATAGAAGAATTGGACCGAGCACCGCCTTTGATGAGGAAGTCGATCATGCCGCTTTGGAATCCGGAGATGGTTTTAGAGGATTTAATTGGAGCTTGAGAGTGAAGATGATCCTGTTCTACTTGCAATGGTGGCTACTTCACCAAGTTCACCCCTATCTCGAGGTATGCTCAAATTGTCATGATTTTTATCAAAAGTTACTTGGCGGTTATGTGATTGAAAGAGATAATTGTGTTAGGGCTAGGTCTGAGGTAGCTGGTTATCAAATAACCTTAGAATCAATGGAAGCCAAAATATTAACACATGAAAATAATGAAATGGCTTGATCTGAAAAGTATGAACAACAGGATTACCAGTTAAAACTAAGTGAATGGAAACTAAATTGTAAAATTGCTGAAATCGAGAAATTAACTAAGGAAAGAGATGATTTGTTTGCTAAGTTTGATGCCTGGAAAGAATATGGTCTGTCACATGTTAGTTATGTTCAAAAACAGAGAAGAGCTTACATTAGAACTGGCTTAAGTTTTGGTATGGACTTTGATAACATATAAGAGAATCAATCTGGTGATGACCTAGAGGATATAACCACTAGTGATGATGAACTCATTAATTATGTAGACACATCTAGTAATGAGGAATCAGTTAGTGCACCACCTCCTGAATATAAGAAAGATAAGGGTTATCATGATGTTCCACATCCCACTGGTAGTCATCAACCCATAAGACCTGATGTTTCTCGTTTTGGAGTAGACAGCTTAGAGTTTAGGAAGAAACTTATTGGTCAATCTAGGTCTGAAACTCCAAAAGAAACTGTTGAAAAGAATGTTCAAAGTGAAGCAGTACCTTCAACTCAAAGTACTGCTCGACAAGCAGTACCTTCAGGAAAAACTTTTCAAAACAGTACTGCTAAACCTTTTTGGGATAACTTTGGTAATAACAGGTTCAATCATTCACCTAGAAGGCAAAACAGTTTTGGTCATAGACATAGAAGAAGTCACTTTGGAAATATGGGTCAAAAACTATGTTTTGTGTGCTTTAGTCCTACTCATTTAATCAAGGATTGTGAACATCACTCGAATACCTTAGAAAATTTCCAAAGAACAGGTCTACCAACCGAAACCTAGAGAGAACAAACCGATGCGGAATAATTCAAATAGGGTAAATCACAAGCAATTTCTCACCGGACCATAGGTACCTCACCGAGAAGACCTGTTTCTAAACCACCAAGACCTTCACAAGCGGTACCTTCCCAAAGTATTGCTCAATTCGAGACAAGGTATCGCTAACATCGCTTGGAACAGAACCCTAGGAGATCTCATTATTATCAACCTAGAAGGTACTACAATTCACATAGGGATCTAGATCACAGGAACCAAGTGTTAAAACCAAATGGATTAAGAGAGAAATACTGAGAGGGACAAACAAGACTTTCAACAAAAAGTGAATCGATGTTTTGTGATACAAGATAAAGAGAATGACTTTGCAAAGAGAGTTCGTTGAAAATCCGAAACTTTTGAAAATCCACATGCTAAAAATCAAAAGATAATTACGGATCATGTTTTAAAAATAGTGGAATTACATACTCAAAGAATTTGAGTTTGTAACTCCTCGGGGAACACAAGTCAAGAATGGCTTGGGTTCCTAAAAGTCACTAACTCTTTAAATCTTTGTGCGAGCAACCGGAGGAAGAGCTTAAAGATCATTTGATTGTAAATAGTGGTTGCTCGGAAGTATGACAGAGACAAGGAGATTCATCGATTTTAGATCTATTAGTGGAGGACGAGTTGCATTTGGGAATGATCCCAATGGAGGAAGAATTACTTGCAAAGGAACCATCAAAGCGGTATATAGATTTTGAGAATGTTAGATATGTGAAGGAGCTCAAGTTCAACCTATTGTTAGTCTCTCAAATCTGTGATAAAAAGCATCCTGTGTTATTCACAGACACATAATGTCTCATCCTTTCTCCTGAGTTTAAACCTGTTGATGATAACTTGGTAGTCCTTAGAGTACCAAGAACCAATGATGTGTACAGTCTAGATATGAAGAGTCTTCACTCTTATGGGAGAGCCACATGTTTGGTGGCAAAAGCAACATCTGAAGAAGCACATCAGTGGCATAGAAGATTGGGCCATGTCAATTTCAAGAATACTCCTATCAATATTGATAATGAGAGTACCATTTGCATTGTGAAGAATCCAGGTTTATCATTCCAAGACCAAGCATATTCGATTAGGCACCATTTCATCAGAGATTGTTATGAGCATAGGCTCATTAATATTGTCAAGGTGCATCTGAGATGATAATGTAGTGATTTACTCACCAAAGGATTCGATGTTTCTAGATTTACTCACTTGGTGGTGAGTATTGGCATGATCAATTCTTGAGCTACATTTAAGGGAGGACTATTTAGTGTAAGTATAGTCCTATGCATTGCTTGAGGGAGGATATTCATGTTTGTTTGCTGTCTATGCTATTGTAAGGAAGAAAATGGAAAAGTACTGCTTTTTGATTTTTTTTGGAAAGTACTGCTTGGAAAGTACTGCACACGTGGAAAGTGTTGTTCGTCTTATTAAAGTACTGTTCTAACGGTCATATTGAGGGGTAATTCCTACCAACGGTAACTTTGTTATTATTGGCTGTGATTTTTTTAAACCTCACCTATAAATAACTACTCTCTGAATTTCCCTCTCATATTGATATCTCCTAATCTTTTCCATAGTTCTCTCACTTTCACCTATATTATTCGTTCTATTTCTTACTGTGATCATATAATGGCAAGTCGTAATACTATTTCCAAACACAACATGGTGGCGAATTTAGACAAGACTGAAGCGAATGTAATTTTTCATGATATTATCGATTTTCTTATTGGATCGCCAATTAGTTATGCGCTATTAGTAGAACCAGATGTTATTGAGCCTTGGATTCAACAGTTTGGGGAAACTTCTAGGGTTAATATGGAGAATGATGAAGAATATATTCATGCTATGGTTCTTTGGGAAAATGTCAAGATTATCAAGCCTCTATTCGTGAAGATTTATTGTTTGAAGATCTTGATGGGGTTGTTCGCTTTGATAAGCAAGCGATTTGGGATACTTTTGGGCACATTGGTTATGAAGGGTCCTTAATCGAACAAACATTCATGAAACCCTTATTTTGTCCTCACCGGAAGTTTTTAGTACATGTGTTGCTTCACCGTATTAGTGCTAAAAGTACATCATGGGAGCAATTTGGATCTAACATAGCATCCGCTATAGTAGGATTGGCTCTTGATCGTGTTTTCAATTTTTCAAGGCTAATTCTAGATGGAATGCTTTCACATATCACTCATGGTTCAAAATGGTTGATGTATCCAAGGTTTGTTCAAGTATTTCTCAATAAACAACTTTCGGATGTACCTAAACCTACAAGTCTTTTACTGTTGTGGTACAACAAGCCAAGATTTTCACTTTTATGGCTAGGAAGAGTGATTTATTCACTGGAAGGACACTCCTTAACTACTTCTATGATGGAAGTTGTTCAAGCCGTCGGGGTGATCTCAAGACGATGAAGATAGAGAAGGTACCGCTTACAAGGTACTCATCTCAAGGTACTCTTACAAGGTACTACTTCTCAGTGTTGCATCTCAAGAAGTCTTGCATCACAAGGTGTCGCTCGCCAAGTGTTGAAGTTCAAGCTGATGTTGTAGTTTCACCTTCTCCATCTCCTCAAAATTCTATTCCTGATTCTCTACCAGAGGAACATTCACCAGTTCAAGGAGATGATTCACATCCTATACCCCCTGAAGGTTTGACATTGGATAATTATGTTTTGACAAAGGAGTTAGTCAAATTGAAGAAAACAACTGAGGCTCAAGCTAAACAGATTAAGAAGTTAAAGTTCAAGTTTAGAAGACTCAAGAATTTTGTGTGGCCATTGGTTCAACATCATCGTCTATGGGTCAAATCTAAAAAGAAGGAGCAAAGGCAGTTTAAGAAGACTGAACGCCAAAAGGTTCAAAAACAATCTTCATTCCAAATGGGGAGGAATTTAGAAGAAAAGGATTTGAAAGAAGATGTTGTTAAGGAGAATCAACCTGAAGGTGCTAAATTTCATGAAGAATCTGAAGCTGAACCTCAAGGAACAAATATTCAGCCTGAAGAAACTGAAGAACAGGTTATTCAAAGTACCGAGGAGCAAATTATTGATGTTCAAGTTCAAAGTACTGATGATCAAGGTACTGCTGATCAAAGTACTCTTTTTCCTGGAACTTACAGACAAGAATTGATTACTCCAAGGGTATTAGACTTTGAAGAGGAAGTTGGCCCTTCAACTATTCCACATGAAGAAGAAGCTGGTCCTTCAACAGCTATACCTGAAAAGGAAGCTGATACACTCAAGCCTATACATACTGCAAGTGATGATGAAACCATTGCTGTAATTTTGCAAGGTTTATCACAGCCGAGGGGTGTTACTATTCCAGGAGTACAAGAAGAAGAACAATCAAAAGTTTCTCAACCTGCTATTGATCCAAAAGATAAAGGTAAGGGTAAGTTGGTAGAGACAAAGAAGAAAAAGAAACCTACTTTAGCACAGATAAGAGCTGCTCAAGTTGCTATGAATGAGGAAGCAGCTAGAAAGTTTCAAGAGGAATTAAATGCTAAAGATAGAGAAGCTCAAAATAGAGAAGCGACTAAGAAATTGCTAGAAGAATTGAATGTCAAGTCGATGAACCATTAGAGTCACCTATTCTGTTTCTTTTATGCCAAGAAGACCAAATCGAGCTAAAGATAGAAATGCAATGATGGCTTATTTAAAAGTCAAGGGTATAAAGGATTGCGAGGTTTAATTATTTTGAGATGAAAGAATTATATGATGTCGTTAGGAAGCTTATAAGAAAAGTGTTGAAAGCATCAAAGATTATAAGGATGATGCTGCTTGGAAAGAAAAAGATAGAAAAAGGAGCTTAAAAAGAAAAAGAAAAACTGAAGAAATACAATCATCAAAGAAAGAGAAAGTTCAGTTACGATCTGATACTAATGATGAATTAAAGAATTACTTAAGAATAGTGGATTTTGAGTATTCTACAGATGATGCTGATATGAAAATGAACAAATCTCAAATTATTGATTTTGAAGTTGTAGACTCAAAAGATGGAAGTTATCTGATGTTTCATAGAGCTGATGAAAGCTTCAGAGTGTTCAATAGGCTATGGGATTTATTGCACATCATTGATAGAGTGGATTTATTTTATTTATATCATGTGGTGCGAGATTACTTTGGAAGAATCAAGAGAATTGGGAGATTGTTAGCTGGAGATTCTTTGAAGAATCTGGAGTACATGTTCTAGAGCTAGAAGATGGAATTATGATTCACATGTTAGGCGATAGAAGATATCCTCTTACACCGTAACTTATGAGGAGGATCTTGGAGCATGGAATGGAAGTAGAAGAAGATAATGAAATAGAATGTCCGGTCATCAAGTCGCTTATCGATGGACTACAATTCTTGATGATGATGAATAAGCGGTATGAATCTTAATTGATTGAATTTTTGATATATTAGTACTTTATTTAAAGTGCGATGATCAAACAAGATTTTCATCAAAATCTCGCTTGCGCTTTTAAACCAATGGCGATTTTGAAAAACTTTTGTTAAGTAATAAATGTTTTGAAACAAAGTTTAAAAGAAATAAATGGTTTTGAGATGGTAATACAAATAGGTTATCAATCCATCATGGTTACAAAAGGATTGGCTAATCCATGAGCAAACGGATCCGTAAAGATATTTCAAATCCGCTTTTAGTTGACAACTTGCTAATAAGTTGGATGGTAATCAACTCACCATATCGGTAATGTGAAGAGTTGGCTAGCCTACAAGAAAATGGCTTGTGGTAAAGGCGTGGAAAAACCATTATATGGTAATTAGTTCACCATAATAAAACAACTAACTAGTCCAAAAGGGACTTTTGGTAAAGACAACTCAAATCATTGATAGTGATGATTTGCTAAAAATCATATGGTTATCGGTGTTCCATGATCTTACACATCAAAACATTTGGCTACTCCGAGTTAATGGCTTTGGTAAAGAAAACTCAAATCCATTAAATTTTCAATGATTCACCTCTCACAGGAGTTTACACACCTAGAAGTGATGAGAATAGACCAAACTTAAGCGAATTAAATGTACAAAATTTTGTTCTTTGAAAATATGGAGCTTCTTGAATGTTCTTTGAAAAGAAATAAAATTGTCGTTTGATGTCGAAAAGAATTACATAGATAAAGACTACTTTGATGATGATATAAGCGGAGAATCTACAAAGATAAAATCGAAGATAAAGTCACAAATCCTCTTTGAAGATAAAGATGTTAAAGCTAAATCTACAAAGGAACTTGAAATCAAGCAAGTAGAATTCAAGTTAGGGAGGATTGTTGGGATATGAAAGTCTTGAAGATTAACAAAGTCTTCGCAAAGATAAAGTAATCTTGCAAGAAGTCAAAGTCGCAAAGTCAAAGTCTTGCTTATCATCAAAGTCTTGCAAAGATTAAAGTCGGTTGTATTAGATTAAAGATAGAAAGTAATGTTTATCTAGAACTTTCTAAGTATTGTTTACTTGATGTACAAGGATAAGAATTGTAAATCGTTTAGGGTTATCCTTGAGCCTATGAAAGGACCCCTAGATTGATATTAGACATACGTGACATTATTAGAGTTTTAGAGAAGTTCGATATTATTAGAGTTGTTAAAGAGTCTGCATAATAAGCAGAGTTAGAGTTATTAATAAAGTTTTTTAAAGTTAAAGTTATTCTTCTTAGCTTTGTTAAGTAAATTCCGCATACTTAATAGAGTTTTCTCAGTGTTTTCATTGTTAATAACTTAGGATTTATCTGAGGTTATTAAACCTTAACAAGCTATTTAAGCTAGTTTGGTTAGAGTACATCGATCCAACAGCAGAAGAACAGTAAGAAGATCATCGATAGTGACTTTGACTTCCTGAGTATCAAGTGTCACTTTCACAGCATCTTCTCCATCAATTTTCTCCATGTTGTGCCAGAATTGATGGATGTAGAATTTTGGTCTTTGTGGTTGAGTTGGTGAGCATGAGGTTGAAGGGTGTTGTCAAGAATGTCCACAAAACTATGCAAGAAGATTTTGAGTAGGTGAAGTTGTGAAATCAACACGTAAGTTGTTCTTGCCAATGGTTTTGTTGTAGTCAAGACGAAATGTGTTTTCCATGGTGAGTTCAACTGGGGCATTGATGTTTGCTTGATTTGCAGCCATTTTGTGATCTGAAAGTCATTTGACAAAGAAACAGACATATGGAAACACATTGTGTTAGTTTAAGTCTGATTAATTATATAACACCTTGTTTGATGATATCATATTTATGTTTGTTACAGGTCCTAAGTCACATATGTCCAATTACATGTTGTGGTGATAAGTTACGTGAGCGTGTTAATTTTGAAATTTTAAAGTCCAATTATCACTTAGAACACAACATTTTCACATTTGTTAGCTTATGCGTAACTTTGGATTTGGGACTTATGCATAACATTTTAGTAGTGACTTATGCGTAATGTGCCAAAACAGTAAACTATAGCTTATGAGTAAATTTGGATCCTTATTCGTAAGGATGGGAGCTTATGTGTAAGAATAAGGTTAAAGCATAGAGTATGCTTATGCGTAAGAGTTGCTTACGCGTAAGGCATATTCAAAGGCCCTAAAGCTTATTCGTAAGAATAGGCTAAGTTTACGCGTAAGGCTTACTCATAAAAGTAAAGCTTATGCGTAAAGTCCCAAGGTTACAAATTTATTTCCAAGAAAATCATATTCTCATCAGAGCGTCTTATGCATAAAAGTTACTCATAAAGTTTTACTTATGCGTAAAGTTTACCCCTAAAGGTTTTCTTATGCGTAAATTATGAACACCTCTTGATTCTTTACGATTAAGCCACTTGTTAACATAAACATGATAATTTTGGTCACAATTCAGTTCAATAAACTCAAATAAGACAAAATGGCATCCAAACATATCTCTTATACACGTAAAGGCTTAGGCGTAAGAAACACGAAACCCTAAACCCTCATTTTACGTTTAAGAAATTTGTCCAAACAAATTAAACAAATTACATTTTGGGATATCTTAGAGTTCATAGGAGTGATTTACAACAAGTTTTAACATTTTTCATCCATAGAATCAAAGGATTCAAGTGGAACGAAACCCTAACATTTTGATTTTCATTCAAATGATGTTTCTGGTCTAATTGGTTGTTAGAAACATGTTTATTATACCCCTACAACACTTAAATGATCATCTTTTAACAACAAACATCTCAGAATTAAGAACCCCCAAATGGTACGCATAAACCCTAGAAATCAAAATCGTTCAATTGGTGATTCTGGGTAGGTTTTGATGATTGAAACATGTTTAAAATACAATAATAAACGATTTAACATGACTCATTTTAATTCAAACACCCTTATTCGAAAACACCCAATTGTTCATATGATGAAAATTTCAAAACCCATTTTGAAAGATTGATCCGTTGGATCTTTGAGAAAATTAAAACCATTGTTTCAAATCATGATTAAAACAGTTTTACACTTCTGATTTTGAAAAGGAGATTTGAAGAATGATTCTTGGTTGTGGAGTTTGGTAGTTGGAGGAAGTAAATGCACAAACAAGATGCATTGAATGTGTAATTTTGAGATTTTGTTAAAATTAATTTTTCAATTTTCACACTTTCAGTCCCTTAACCTCAAAGAGGTTCCAACCAAGATCCTTTAACTCACACTATGGTTAAAAAAAAGTAATTTTGGCAAGAAAATGGATGATACTCCCCCTCGGCTTTTGAAATAATGAATTTTATAAACATTTGAGTATAAGGAGGGTATTTTCATGATAAATAACCAACACATTTGAGAAACAACGTATTTTTGGTAACATGCAAGTACAAGGTTTTATGAAACGGAGAAATATTTACTTTCTCCTCAACACTTGTTCAGGAAAAATGGTGAAATGTTTGATAGAACATGGTGTTGATGGAAGTTTTGTACTTGCAATGTTTGGTTTTCAGTTAAAATTGAAATGAAAAAAGTTTTTGGAGTTTATAAGATTTTATATTTTTGTATTTTGTTTTTGAAATATATTTACAAAAGAGGTTTTGGTGTTTGACTTTTCAAGTGAGTTTAAAAATTCATCCGCTTCTTCTGGAGTCAAACACCCCATACCAATTCGGTGAACCAAGTCAGCAAATCTTGCGGGAGGCAAGGCTTTGGTGAAAAGGTCCACCAATTGATGTTCTATACCTACAAAGTATAAATCCACCATTCCCTTCTCTACATGATCTTTAATGAAATGGTGTCGAAGATTGATGTGCTTTAACTTTGAAGCTTGAACGGTGTTGCACGAGATCGTAATAGCACTTGTGTTTTCACAGTACACCGGCATCTTGTCGAATACATAACCATAATCCTTGAGTTGTGTTCTCATCCAAATGACTCAAGCACAACACGCAGACATGGCTACATATTCTGCTTCTATAGAAGACAATGATGTACAATCTTGTTTCTTCGATTGCCATGACACCAATTTATCGCCAAGGAATCGTAAACCTCTCAAGTACTTTTCCATCATGTCGAGCATCCCGCATGGTCGGTGTCTGAAAAGCTATTAGATCAAAACCGAATCCTTCAATACCATATCCCCAAGTTAATGGTTCCTTGATGTATCGGAGGATTCTTTTAGCCTCGAGAGGTGTTTTTCATTGGTCTTAATCGATAACGAGAGCAAAGATATACAACAAATACTATATCGGGTCTCTTCGGTCATAGATACATGAGAGACACAATAATACTACGGTATTTGATAGGGTCAACCAATTTCTAATGTAAATCAGCATATAGTTTTTTTGTATGTGTCATTGGTGTATTGTAGGTATCACATGTTTGCATTCCATGTTTATTCAAAATTTCAAGAGCATATTTAGACTGACTGAGGAAAATATCACGGGGTGATTGATGAACTTGTAGTCTTAAGAAGAACGTAAGTTCACCTATTATTGACATTTCAAAATTTGTTTTCTATAGTCTTGAAAAAGCGTTTGAGTACTTTTTGTGGGTAGAACCAAAGATCATATCATCCACATAAATTTGAAAAATTAAAATGTGTGCCCCATGATATTGAATAAGCAAGTGTTGGGTCGACTAATCATTTGATAAAATTATTGGCAAGTAAAAAAGATGACAACTTATCATACCGCACCCGAGGGGCTTATTTGAGACCATACAGAGCCTTGTTCAGTTTATAGACATGATTAGGGAATTCTGGATCAACGAATCCTTTTGGCTGGCCAACATACACTGTCTCCTTATGTTTACCATTCAAAAATGCAGTTTTGACGTCCATTTGGTAGACGGTGATGTTCATACGAGCTGCGAATGCCAAAAAAATCTGTAGTGCCTCAAGTCTAGCAAACGGTGCAAATGATTCTTCAAAGTCGATACCCTCTTCCTGTCTGTAACCCTTAACCACCAGACGTGATTTGTTTCGAATAACCGTTCCTTCAGCATCTAACTTATTCTTCCAAATCCATTTTAGACCAATGACGTAGACCCTTGTCGGTCTTTCAACCAATTCCCATACTTCTAAACGTTTGAACAGGTTCAGCTCTTCTTGCATGGATTCAATCCATTTGTCATGAGTCATTGCATCCTTAATATTTTTGGGTTCGGTTTGACTCACAGTGAGTGCATAAATGCAGTGTTCTCCGTCAGTATGAAGGCGTTGTCTAGTTACGACTGGTTGGTTTGAGTTGCCAATAATGTTAACGAGAGGATGATCTTTGGTCCATCCGTGAGTAGAAGGTTGTGTTGGTATACATTGTACAGATTAGGTGGATTCAGATGGCTGGTATAAAATTCAGCGACATCTAGATTTGCCGTTTCGGTTGAGAAAGGGTTGAAAAACGCATTTCCATCATAATCCGTAGGTGCAGGTACATTTTGGTTTATAGGATCATCAGCTGGGTCAGTGTCATTAGAAGCGGTGTGTACACCTGTTGTTGGAGATTCAATCGGGGGTGCATCAGCAACATTTGTTGTTGTTTCGTGTATCGGTATTGGAATATTATCAGGTTGAGTAGTGGAAACAGTTGATACATCTGGAGCACGTTGATCAAAGTCTTCATTGAATAGAGGAGCAAACAATGTTTCCATCTGATGTCGAGTAAGTTGAAAGGTTTGATCAATTGATGATTGAGGGAAGTTGAGACACTTGTGTCCGTGTTCTAAGCTGTTTTGCTCATAAGCCATTTATGTGAGCTCATCAAAATTAGCATGAATAGTCTCCATAATTTCCTTTGTACAACGATTCCAGATCCGGTTTTCTTTTTGAGTTTTCACAGTATCCAACGAAGACTCCAATGTCGACTTTGGCCATGAGTTTTCTAAATTGTGAACGATCATTATTTGGATAATAGAGAGCACCAAATACATGAAAGTGTTTTAGGTTCGATTTTACGCTATGGATAAGCTTATAAGGTGTTTTGTTGTGGCGTTTGTTTATCATAGAACGATTCTGAGTGTAGCAGCATGATTGACACGACTTACGCCCATAAGTAATCTGGAAGTTTTGCATTTATCAACATCATTCTTGCGCTTCCACTAACGTATGGTTTCGTCTTTCAACAACTCTATTTTGTTTTGGTGTTCTTGAAATTGATGTCTGATGCTCAATTCCCACTTTCTCATAATATTCTCAAAGAGTTTGATTCACAAATTCAGTTCCTCTATCTGTTCTGACTTGTCTAACCGAGTTTCGGAGCTGAACTTGAATTTTCGTAAAAAAGTGATGATCATTGCTGGAGCTTGATATTTACTTCATAGAAAATAAACCTAAATCCGTCTGGAGTAGTCATCAACGATTACGAGAATGTAGCGTTTGCCATTTATCGTCTGCACATGCATCAGACCACACAAATCCACGTGAAGAAGATGAAGAACATGCGGATTGTTGTCTTCAACCTTCGAAGGAAAATGAGCACGAGTGCTTTTCCCTTATTCACAAGATGAGCATAAATGGTCTTTTGAATACCGAAACCTTGGAAGACCTTCAACTAGTTTGTGTCGTGCAAGCTTGGTTATGGTTTGGAAGTTTAAATTTGAAAGTCTTTTATGCCACAGCCATGATTTTGTATATGTTGCTTTGGAGAGTAGATAGATGGGAGATGAGGCGACCATGTCTTGCATTGAGATTGTGTAAAGGCTTGACGAGCGAGATCCTGACATGAGATCGTTTCCTTGTAGATCACAGATGAAAAAAGTTTTCTCCCGAAAAGCAACTTCCAAATCACCATCACAAAATTGACCGACTGAGAAAAGATTGTGTCCAAGACCTTCCACATAATAAACTCTGCTAATTTCAATGTTCCCATTTATGTAATCTCCGTAGCCCATGATAGCTATGAAGTGATCATTCCCAAACCTGAAAGTGCCAATGAACTTTGAAACAAAGTTTGATAGAAGTTTGAGGTTGCCTGTCATGTGCCGGGAACAACCGCTATCAACAATCCAAAGAATGATTAGTATCACCTGCAATACACACAGACGACACAGGTGGAATAGAGGTAGAGGTGGAACCCAAAGAGTTAGAGGGTTCCGATACAGTTATAGATGAAACATACATGTTAATAATTTAAGGTAACCATTTAAATCGAGGTGTATTTTGTAACCATCTCTTCCAAGTCCAACTAATTTGTTCTTTGGTCTTAGTGAATGAACTAGGTGATAATTTCTTCCTAGGAGGTGAAGAGGGTGCTTTGGGTACATTAATGATATTCTCAGAGACTATAGAAGGCGGTTTACCTAGCATGGACTTAGAAGCATTAGTGGGCCTAGTGGTAATTCCATTTCTATGTTTCCGCTTCACGAGATAAGATAGATTTAGCAACACAATTATCATGACAACCGAAAACATGATTTTACGACAAACAATACAAGATGCTTCAAACATAAGATTCAAAGTACTCAAGATTCAACATTCATTACATCACTTTTGCTATTACATTCATCTAACGCAATATCTAAAGTAGGTGCAACATGTTTTTTATTCAAATTCCTAATATAATCTTCTACTTTAGAGACTTTTAGTGGTCTTCTCTTACATTGCAACTTCCTATTCATCTTGTTAGCGCTCTTAAGCTGTGAAGTGCTAACGCTAGGATTAGAGGCAACTACTCTTGTAGAAGTGGAAGGAATCACATTAGTATCTTGTTGTTTGTCAGTAGGCTTCCTAGTGTTAATTTTAAACATTCCAGGTGCAAGAACATATGTGTTACTAGGCTTATCATTTTCATATTTTACCAACTTCTCTTTCAACTCTATGATAGTGTGTAACAAATCTTGATTTTCAGAGTGTAAGTTTCCATTAACACTTAATACTTCACGAGTTTACACAAGATGATCATCAACATATTTTGACGCTTTAGCACGTGTCTTTTTGAGCAAATTAAATATGACACCATATTCTGTTTTGACTTTAGCAATTTCTTGTTCATATTTGAAAATCTGACACTTCAAAGACGCGTTTTCATCATCCAGTCGTCTGAGTTTTGGTTCAAAAGGTTTTTCACTCGACTGGTTGAGTTTGTTTTGCAAAGCAAGTTCTCGATTAATACAATTATTTTGACACCATTGAAGACGACGTGTTACTTCCGAAAGTTCATTTACCAAACGCTCATTTTCAGGTTTCAAAGTTTTGATTTGTGACACATTATCAACAATATCAACATTATCAACAGTATCAACAACAATATTATCATAAGCAGAGGTAGCAGTATAATACAACACAATCGACTCTCATCTGCTGCATCCCATTCCTCTTCACGGTTATATTTGTTGGGGTTTATCTCCAAGAACAGGGTTAAGACAATCAATGACAGTAGCAATACCACTAGGTGGTTACCGGATATCACTTGGAATCGTGCGATCACTTTCCAAAGTAAACTATTCGACCCTAATGCATGGGTATCACGAATATCTACTTGGGATAAGACCAAATGCAGTTAGAGAATTAGGCACAATTCTATAACCCCTTCGCTAATAAGTGTTTAGTGTTTTCTGTGTGTCCTTCATGCATGATCAGATCTCCTATTTATAGGAGGTTACTCTTGAGCTATTCCAATGGAATTATGAGTATTAATCGGCCCATTAATAGCCTCATAATTATCCCCATTATAGCCGTTAGTGGTTACATGACCAATTAAACATGGTCATAAAGAAGTTGTAATCGCCATTTAGAGTACTTTCCATAAGCGATTTTCCACTAGCGATTTTCACTTGCGGTGGAAGTAAAGCCTATCGGTGGAAACATCGCTATCGATGCTTTAATAGCACTATCGATGGATACACCACTTCTGGAAACACGCCTATCGGTGGAGATATCGCCTATCAATGGAAACACAAGCGTTACTTTCCACAAGCAAGACTTTCCACAAGTAGTACTTTCCTCAAGCAAGATTTTCACCAAGCAAGACTTTCACCGGTACTACCAATACAAACCACTATAAGAGTCGTGGTGTTCATGGATCTTATGGGTGTACACTCCGTACCTCCTAACCCATTACAAGGTGTGAACTAATCCTACAAGTGCACTAAATTTTCCAACAATCCTCCCAAATTTAGTTCACTTCCTTTGCATGAAAAATAAACATCAATCAAAACATGTGCATAAACGAAAATGTCCAGAGGATTGAATTTCCATCTTAGTAAATTACACGCTCAAATATTCGAGAATCGGGTGTTCTAAGAATTGAACCCTTCAACCCATTTGAATACCAAGATAAAATACACACAAGTTTTCAAACACTTATCGACTCCCGACACTATACAAGCCATGTGTCCATATCCAAATTCATAAATGTTGTAAAGCTAAAGTCCAAAGCTTCTCAAGCGGTAAAATTTCAACATTTACATAGGTGGTTCCTCTTTAGTCATGCTCCGCCAAGCACTTTTTCAAACAAAATTAACCATTAAGAAGTAAAGACTTCATCCTCCTTTCGTGAGTTCGAGCACAACCTTGGGATGTAAATAAAACATGTGCTCCATCCATCGAATGTTCGACTTTCCACATTGAACTCGACTCCCAAGTTTCCTTAGGAGGAGTTGGGTGTCCTAGCATTCAATGACTAAGTTGGACTTAAACCCATCCCTTTAGCGAGACTTTATAACCAAGTCTCTAGCGGACCCTTCGTCAAGTGATCGCCTAAGTTCATGAGATCTCACAAACTCTATAGATACCACCCCATTCATGATAAGCTCACGAATCATGCTATGCCCGACACCTAAGTGTCTAGACTTACCATTGTACATCCGGCTATAAGCCTTAGCCAATGTAGTCGCACTATCACACGGATAGAAATAGGTGCTATAGGTTTAGGCCACAATGGAATCTCAAGAAGCAAGTTTTCAACCATTCGACTTCTTTACCAAAGAAATGCTAGAACCACAAATTCGATTCCATTGTTGAACCGGTGATGCAAGTTTGCTTCTTGGATGCCCAAGAAATTGCACCTCCACCAAGTAGGAATACCCACCATCGGTAGACTAATTGTCTTCGATGTTATTGATCCAACTTGCATCGGTGTAACCTTCCAACATCGATGGGTAACAAGTATATGAGAGACTATAATCCATAGTTCTCTTCAAATACTTGATACCCTTTGAACCGCTTGCCGTTGATGAGCACTAGGATTACTAGTATACCGCTCAATTTTCCCACCGCAAAACCAATATCGTGTCTTGTACAAGTCATGACATACATCGAGCAACCAATTACCCTAGAATACTCAAGTTGAGATACGACCTTGCCATGATTAGGCATCGACTTCACAAGTATCCATAGGTGTACTCATCGAGTACAATCAAAGTAATTGAATTTCCTCGATGCCTTCTCAATATAATGAGACCGAGAGATAGAAATTCTATTACTTTCATGTTTAATCCTTATACCAAGGATAACATCAGCCTCCCCATGTCTTTCATGGAGAACCTTGATGACAAAAATTCCTTTGTCGTCAACTGATTTTGGTCGGTGCCAAAGATCAACATGTCATCAACATATAGAAAATGATGACTCCTTTACCGATTCATCAAATTTGCTATATACACATTTGTCGACTTGGTTAAGAACATAACCACTAGACAAAACCACTTCATCAAACTTTTGATGCCATTGCTTAGGTGCCCGCTTAAGTCCATAAAGAGACTTAATCGGTTTACACACCTTGTTTTCATTGCCGGCATGATGAAGCCACGAGGTTGGTTCATATAAACCTCCTCTTCCAATTCACCATTCAAGAAAGTCGTCTTCACATCCATCCGATGAATAACCGATTGTGAATAGATGCCATAGCAATCGGCAGATTATGGTAATCGACACGAGCCACGTGGGCATAAGTATCAAAATAGTCTATTCCCGACTTTTGTTTAAAGCCTGAATGACTAGTCTAGCCTTGAACTTTCAATAGTTCCATCTACCTTCATTTTCTTTTGAAAATCCATTTGCAACCCAAAGGTTTGCAACCGGAGGTAGATCAACCAACACCAAGTGTTGTTGCCCATGATGGAATCCATCTCATCATTGATTGCTTCTTTCCGAAAGCAATATCCCGGGACTTCATTGCTTCTTCAAATGTTTTGGGGTCATCCTCAACAATGAATCAATAGGAGTATTGGTGCGAGACCTCATTCTCGGTACCTTCAACTAAGTATAGTTGAAACTCGTGTCCAAATGACTTTGGAGTCCCGACCCTTTTGCTTTTCCCGAGCACGTGTTCGTGTTCTTTGAACCACAACCTCATCGGGACCACCGATGGTTCATCATCGGGGACCTCGATACACCAGTGTCATGAGTTTCATTAGGAATCCTCTGTCTTGGTCATGGACCGATGAGAATCTATTCTCATCAAAATCGCATCCCTTGATTCAATTATTGTGTTAATCGAAACATGTTCATTAGGTTCAATAACATAGAACCTAAAAGCCTTGGAATGCTCAAGATATCCAACAAAGATGCGATCAATGCCTCTTTCACCCAAAGTCTTTGCTTTGGATCGTGGAGTCTTACAATGACCTATAACCCCAAACCTTGAGATAATTCAGTTGGGTTTCTTTTAGTCCGAGTTCATAAGGGGTAACCTTGTTCCTTTTGTTGGGAACTCTATTTAGCAAATAGCAAGTCATTAACATAGCTTCACCCTGTAACCTTGACTCACCCTAAATAGGACAACATGGAATTAACCATCTCCTTCAAACCTGTTTTTCCTTTCGAAATACCATTTTGTTGAGGAGTATAAGGGCGATCGTTTCATGGATTATTCCAACAGATCGAAAATCTTGAATATCCATGTACTCACCTCCCTATCGGTCCTTAATCTTTTGATCAAAGACCCAAGTTGTAATTCAACTTCGCTTTAAACACTTTGAATTTATCTAATGCTTCATCCTTGGTATGTAATAGATAGACATAACAAAATCTAGAAGCATCATCAATAAATGTCACAAAGTACTTCTTATTCCCCAAAGAAGGAGTGGCATGCAAATCACACATGTCATCGTGAATAAGCTCCAAGATCTTAGTCTCACGACTAACACCACGAAGGGTTTCTTGGTTATCTTGGTCAACATGCAAGTTTTACACTTTTCGTGTCCATGTCAAAAGCGAGGATTAAACCATCCCTAGACATATCTTGCATTCTTTTATAGTGAACATGACCAAGTCTAGCATGCCAAAGGGTAGAATCGGTCGATCATATGTGGTCACAAAAGTCGAAATAACACCGTCGGTGGTAATATTAAGCCCGAACATTTGATTACATAAATAACCAAAACCAATAAAAACACCACATTTAGAAAGAACAAATTTATCGATTCAATAACTTGTTTATATCCATGATTATTCAAAACACTACTTGAAACCAAGTTCTTCCCGATATCGTGGACGTGAATAACTTTAAACAAAGTTACAATCTTTCCGAACTAAACCTAAGATCTACACAACCACGACCATGCACCAAGGTCATTGACTCATTTCCCATGTGAAGAATAGAACCATCATTCGTTGACTCATAAGTCTTGAACCGCTTCTATCTTTACACACATGAACTGTTGCACGAGTCAACCCACCACGCAACATCATCATCCCGCACATAAAAAGATTCGGATACATATGCAACATAATAAATCGAAAAGACTTATTAAACATATTCGACCTTTCGGTGAGTTGGTGAACCACCACTCCACGAACCATTAGTGCACGATCCATTGGCTTTACCACCAACTTCAACACCCTTGTAGTCCCTTTTAATGTGACCGGTCTTGCCCCATTTCCAACAAGTAGGTGTAGCCTTTGTGTTGTCATGATACTTGTTAGGATATGCCCTTGTGTTGTCATGATATTTACGTTTGCCTTTGTTGTCATTGTACACAGTGGAGTTGTTATGCTCCACCATATTGACAACAGATGGTCCAAGAGTATTGCTACTCTTTGGCTTGTCATTATCCCGCACCTTAAGAGATTCCTCAATATGCGGATGACCGCCTAACTCAACAAGAGTTAACTCCTCCTTCATATGTTTCAAGGTATGCTTGAAATCTTTCCATGAAGGAGGAGTTTGTGAATGACACAAGAGACTTTGATAGCCTCATCCATGTTCATTTGGTGTTGTGTAAACCTTCCAAGTATTCCAAGAAGTTCATTGTATTGTTCCATAACCGGTCTTGAATCACTGCTTTGTAATTTGTGAAATTACTAACAAGGAACTTCTTACTTGATGCATCCTCACCATATATTTGGCATCCAAGGAATCCCACAGTTCTTTGGAAGATTCAAAGTTCGATAAATATCAAAAAGAATCGGACATACCATTCGAATAAGACCTCTGCATATGTAGTCATCATTCTCCCACTTGCTCCTCCTCCCGATCCGCTCCACAAGAGCATCATCACCATCATCGAGAATTGGAGTAGTCATCACATAGACCACACTCATGCTTGACCAAGAAGTGCATCTTCTTCGCCACCTCCTAAAGTCCACCCTTCAAACTTGTCCGACAGCAAAGTTTGAAGCCATGTGTTTCATTGCAAAGAATTGCCATTGATTATCACTAAATAGTTTACTTTGATTGTTGGGGTTTATCTCCCGAGCAGTGGTTAAGACAATCAATGACGAAGAGCAATACCACCGGGTGGTTACCGGATATCACTTGGAATCGTGTGATCACTTTCCAAAGTAAACTATTCGACCCTAATGCCCGGGTATCACGAATATCTACTTGGGATAAGACCAAATGCGCTTAGAGAATTAGGCACAATTCTATAACCCCTTCGCTAATAAGTGTTTAGTGTTTTCGTGTGTCCTTCATGCATGATCGATCTCCTATTTATAGGAGGTTACTCTTGAGCTATTCAATGGAATTATGAGTATTAATCGCCCATTAATAGCCTCATAATTATCCCCATTATAGCCGTTAGTGGTTACATGACCAATTAAACGTGGTCATAAAGAAGTTGTAATCGCCATTTAGCAAGATTTTCCATAAGCGATACTTTCCACTAGCGGTACTTTCACTTGCGGTGGAAGTAAAGCCTATCGCTGAAATATCGCTTATCGATTTCATAGCACTATCGTTGGATACACCACTTCGCTGGAAACACGCCTATCGGTGGAGATCGCCTATCGGTGGCAACACAAGCAAGATTTTCCACAAGCGATTTTCCTCAGCAAGATTTTCACCAGCAAGACTTTCACCAAGATTACCAATACAAACCACTATAAGAGTCGGGTGTTCATGGATCTTATGGGTGTACACTCCACCTCCTAACCCATTACAAGGTGTGAACTAATCCCACAAGGGCACTAAATTTTCCAACAATATTCAACAATACGCATAATAGATTCATCAAGCATATGTTTGACACTATACAACTTTGGATTTGCCTTGAATGCTCTTGTCACACCCCCAAAATATCGCAGCGGAACGATAGTGTCAATTGGGTATGACGTCATAGCACAAAGTATGGATACAGAAAACGACCTCTAAAATGAGACGTTTTGAAAAGTCTACCATTCGATTAAATAAGTTAAAGTTTACAAAACAAGAAATTCCAAAGTTTGATAATACATAAAGGTTTACAAAACATGTCGAATGGTAATTGTTAAAAGCACAAGACTCCAATGTATGCCATGTGACCCAAAAGCTCCATGAAATGCTATCACCTTACGACCTGAGATAAACATGCTAAAAAGTGTCAGCACAAAGGTTGGTGAGTTCATAAGTTTGTAATAAAATGATCCAAATACTATGAGAATGTTCACACAAAGAAAGGCATTGTAATCCACCCGCCCAAGTTCCGCCATACAAAACTTGCAACCGTGTGTTCACAACCCATTGCCTAAAATATAATGACAATCATGAATATGCATTAAGGTAGTTATAAGTATAAATATCACCACAAGGGTCTTCCAACAACTCGTGTTGGGATGTTCCTCCAACGACTCACGTTGGGTGTATCCATATAATGGCCTTCCAACATATAAATGTTGGGATGTTCCTCCAACGACTCACGCTGGGTGATACAAATAATGGCCTTCCAACATATAAATGTTGGGATGTTTGTTTAAGTCTAGTCACTACACGCACCAAGTCTAAAGTATAAGTAATGTTGTTTGGCAAAAGAGTTTAAATGTTTTGATAATTAAGCATGTATCTCGCCCCAAATAGTTTATAAGAATTTAAACGAATAAAAGTGGGCTATGAACTAACCTGGTATGATTGATATGTTAACAAAATGAAGTGCACGAAAATGAGGCTCGGAAAGTATCCGTGACCTAAAATGAATGTTATGACTTGAGTTATGATATGTTGTCGTGAATGCATGATTTGAAAACGTATCACCCAATATGTTACTTGAAAACAAATTATATAAAAATATTGTTACTTGAATGTGTGATGGTTCCATGTCAAAAATAATTACTTTTGAGCTAATGGTGTAAATATAATTAAAACTATGTAACGGTTTCAGTAATTGTAAAATCGGTTTACATCGGACTTGACGTAATAAATACATAGGAAAACTAACTCGTTTTTTTTTAAGGTCCGTTTCCCCCGAAGCATCCGTTTAGGCCCTCAAAACCTTAATTAAAAATCCTGACAGCATACTAATGCTGTGAATAGTGTTTTCAGCACGTTCTCGACTCAAAGTTCGGTTAACCATAATTCACTCGTTTTAAGTCCGTTTTTCAAGTTCTTTATATCCACGCGAAGGTAACTAAGTGTACTAATATATTTTTAAACTTTGGAGATTTCACAGAAAGTTTAAGGTCACTGTTTGGTCAGTTGAAAATCGGATCAGCGCTCTAATTTTCTGGAATAGTAACTTTTGACCGCAAAAATTGAAATCTACGTATCTTTTTCGTTATAACTCCGTTTTAGTCCGTTCAAAAGGCCACGTTTATAACTAAAAATCTATTTTCTAAAACTTTAATAAAACTTATAAAAAAATGACTAACTTTTCGGAAAAATTATAAATTTCGACAGCGCTTCCGCGCTCATTTTAAGGTTTACCATTTTTATCTACTTGTTTAACCACAAACTACACCACAAAAATCCCTTGAACTACACTTCGCCAATCCTACTAAAAATGAAATACTAGTCGAACCATATAAGATAACAAGACCATTTTTGGGGTTAAAACTAGTGTTTACAACTTACTAATTAACATACACTACATAGAACCTTAAATGTCAAAAGATGAAAACTCACTTTGAAGATCCATTTTTTATTCCTCTCATTTTTATAAACTTCTAATTAGCACATAACTGTTATTAACATTTATGGAGTACATATGGGTGATAATTTTTGGGAAACATGTATAAAAACTACAACTTAGGCAATATGATCATATGGACTTCATAAAATGTATGAAAATATATATGAAAAGGTAAAAGATGAAGTTTTATGCTTACAAGTTACTTGATGAGGTTTTATGAACAAATGATTAATCCTAAACACCTAAGGTTTTTTTTTCACAACCTTAATCAAGAGTGGTACTAGAGTGTATAAAACTTGTCTAGAAAATATTTTGTGAACTCCTTCTTGATCCTTGTGGTTGCCGGTTCTTGCAAGAGAGGAAGAGAGAAATGGTTTTGATCTTTTACTTTGCAAATAATTGTGTTGTATGTGTTTTGATATTTAGTATAATACATTATACTTGAAAGAGATATTTAGCAAATTAAAGTGAGTCATCCCCCTTGTGTCGACAAGGGGGTTTTTGGATTAGCAATACATTTTTTTTTTTTTTATAATATGTATAATGAAGTATAATGTAAAGTTAATTGAAGACATGTGGTAACTTGTATACACATTTGAGTATTTAGGGTAGCGTTAGCTGAAAATAAATTTTAACGGGTCAAGATAAAATATATTGAGGTCATAAAAATTATAAAAATACATTTCTTGCAAAATTTGAGTGAAATAATAATTATCGTGTAGTATTTAATAAAACCGTCGTAATTATATAAATATAACAATTTATATACAAAATAAATTTAAAACACTGGTTAAACTCATAATATTATTTTTATAATCTTAATATGAGTATTAAAATATATCGGGATAATTTTTGGAAGTATCGGATCAATTGTTCAAAATAATTAATTACGCGATAGCGTTTATTTAATAAGAAAAATATACGTTAATGAAATATAAATTTTCTCCGGGAATGAGTAGTAAAATTTGAAAATGACCGGAAATTGAGAATTGTGACAGCTCTATGGAAAAAACGTGGTTTGTTATCAGCAAGATCTGGCCCATATCCATCTAGATTTGGCTTAAATGTGAACTTTTCAATTGTTGTGATAGACTCACCATGTTTATATACAATATTTTGAAACTCTTTGAGTTTGTTTTGCAAATCGACAATTTCATCAAGATAGAGATATATTCGTTTCCTTGAAGTTTGTTTGAATTCTAAAAACTCTTTTTGACACGAAGACATCTCAAGCTTGGCTTTTTGAGTTTCCGAAGTAAGAGTGTCAACGAGTTTTTTATGATCAAATTTTTGTTGTTTTATTTGAGAAATCAAATCATTTTTGAAAACAACTAGATCACGTATATGTTTTTCTAAACTTTGTTCTTTTAGATATGACTTTTGAAAGGCGATTTCAAAACGTTTTTCACATTCCTCTTTTGTTTCAAAATTTTTGAGTTGTAACTTATAGCATTCAAGATCCTTAGTGAATAGCGCCATTTTATCATGAATGTGGAAAACTAGAAGGGGGGTTGAATAGTTTTGCCAATTAAAACTTCCTTTTAAACTATTTAGATCGACTTATGTCAATCTATTTGGATGTGTGTGTTGGATGTTTATAAACCACAACGCGAGTATTTATAGTGGTTCGGCTACAAGGACACCTTCCTTGCCCTACTCCACTCCCCGAGTCACCTACTCGAGAGTTTGTAATCACTACACGACACCAACTCCATATGGTGGAGAAACCTTCACAACGTTGCATACTCTTTTTCCGGTACTAGGCTAACCACCGGGTTCTTTCACACCAAGGTGAACCACACCTACACAACGTCGCCTACCCTTTATTAGGTACTAGGCTAAGCACCTAGTTCTTTCACTCCAAGGTGAACCACACCTATCACAACGTCGCCTACCCTTTATTAGGTACTAGGATAAGTACCTAGTTCCATTGCAATGGAGGAACTACTACCCAACACTACACCAACGACTAATACCAAAGGAGACCAATTCCTTATTACAACATCATCAAGGATATCAATATCCTTGGATCTAATGCTAATCTATCTTGTACATCGAAACACACCATATCAAATGTACATCTAAGGCACCTTTCACTAATGCCTTTAGCTAGATCTTCAAGACACCCTTCACTAATGTCTTGTTACTTGACTTCTAGGCACCTTTCACTAATGCCTACAATACGGAGGACCGACACCTTTCACTAATGTCTTCGTCTTGACACTTGAGACATCTTTCACTAATGTCTTCGATACTACACTTCTTAGTAGAAAGAAAATAACCATCAAAAAGAGGACTTCAGTAGTCTTGATGATGAGGAAGCATGGCAACTCATGGACTTGAGCTTGGTTGACTTCAAAGGTGGTGATCTCGCCTTTAAGAGGAACCTAGATAATCACACATAAACAAAACTACAAACATAGATCTCTTGGATCTGAGGTTAGAGAGTTTTAACTCAAAGGGAAAGTATGTTAGAAAGGGTGAGCAACAATGAAGAAATGGCTCACTATTTATAGAGGAAAATTCTCATTGTTCCGGATCCCACGGATCCTCCCACAAGGATCCGTCTAGCGTAAAGCAAGGGATCCGTGGGACGCCCTCTTACCCATGGGTATTTTTGTTATGGGTCATGGGTCATGGGTCATGGGTTGATCCATGGATCTTTAGCTAGATACAATGTATCTCTTGAGTGCAATGCACCTAGCCACATGGGTATGGGTCAATACCATGGGTTATGGATATTATCCATATATGATATAAGCATGATGTCATGCAATGGGTTATGGGTCAAGCTCCATGGGTCATGGACTTTGGGTTGTACCCAACTATATTCAATGTTGGTCAATGGGTTATGATACTTAAGTTTCTACCCATTTATATTACCCAATATACTACATACTAGTTATGTGTATATTTTACTCAAATATGTAAACACTAGTTGTTGTACATATGTAATATTAAATCATAAAATCACTTATACTTGGTTTAGTGTTTTATGTGAAAGTGTAAGTATGTTAGAAACTACTAGTTCAAAGTAATTACGTATTATATTTGTTTCGTTAAAATGATTTTACGTTCGACAAAACATTAGAAGATCGTAAAATATAAATAAATATTTTTACGGCTTATTTGTATTAACAATCTCCCCATTTTTGTTGATGACGAAACATAAAATTATTTTAAAGAAAAGCTAAAATTAGTAGAAGTTTGAATTTGTAGTTTTTAGTTTCTTCTTCCCCTTTTTTTCGAAACAAAAGTGCTTCGAAAGGAAACTAACACATCGTTTTTAGGAAAAACATGTGAAAGAAAAAAAATTGAGAGCAAGTAACGAGAAAGGATCTCGTCTTTACTCCCCCTTGACGAGTCCATCCCTATGTAAGGGCGTCAAGAAAACTAATACTAAGCTAGTTTGTTTGCAACTAAGTTTGCAAAAGATTTCGTCTACGTGATTTAATGTGCTCCCCTTGATGATTGCAATTTTGCAAAGGGATGTCATTAAATGTAATCCTAATATTGCTAGTAATTTGCAATGTATTGCTTTGACACAAAGCTCCCCCTAGCTTTAGGGTGTCAAAGTCTTCATGTGTAAATTGAATAACTACAAAACAAAGGTTAGAAAACAAGTATAATACACAATTTCCTGCAAATGTGATCCAAGTTAGTATAAAAATAGTTTTCTGTATCACGGATCCTACGGTTCCCTCCTAGTAGGGATCCGTCTAGGCAAATTAAAGGGATCTGTCTGGCTGATGAATAAATTCAGCAAATGGTGGTATAACAAATAATGTGTTACCAAAGTGAGATATGTATTATACAACATAATCATATACTTAGAAATATAGCAAGTAGCATGTTATTTCATTTAATAAAACTAGAGTTATGATATACATGACTCTAAAAACTAAGAAAATAAACGATACATGACTAGGAATTTCTAGACCAACTAACGCTTGATACTAGGACACCACTAAAATCTTCTAGCTCAAGTTTGTTTAGGTTTAATCTCATCGAAACGTTCGAGGAGGTGATAGAACATGAAACGTTGGTCTTCTCATACTTCATGTATCAAACTTTCAACATGTTGACAATTATAACAATCTTTGTCATGGCTAGGTAGTGGTGGTGGAAGAAATGAAATGGCATGATGCGAAGCATCAAGTAAAGCGACTTGTGGAGCTTCAAACGATGGAGGGATTGGTGGAGGCGCATTTGAGAATGGCTCGACCAAGAATGATGGTGGTGGTAGAGTCGTGTCAACTTCCATATGGTCGGGTGGTTGACTTTGATGATTTCTCATAATCCAAATGGGATTATATGATGGAAATGGCGAAAAGGAAGCCGGAGCTAATATTGACTTAACACCTTGATTTTGTACCATTATTCCTCCTAATGAGGAGAATGTTGTTGGCGAAGGAGGATGAGACGGCCTAGGAGGCAAATCCTCTAAATTGTAGAGGTGTGGTGATGATAGTGGAGACGTAAAAGAGATAGCTCTAGGAACCAATGGTGATGGTTTAGTGGAGATGATATTGTTTGGCCTAGGAGGTATGATGGTGTTTGGCAAAGGTATTTTTGTGGGTACTATCCTTTTAGGAATTGGTTTAATTGGTTGAGAGGAGATCCTTGCATTTGTTAGCTTAACCGGAGATGATTCGGTTGAAGAGATTTCGTGTACAACACGAGCAATTTTCTTGGGAGGTTCTTTGGTGGATAAGTTACTACTTGGAGTTCTCCTCATGATGAGATGATTTTAGGAGGTTTGTAAAGGTTTCTTAAGTGCTGAAAATGAGAGTGAAGGTGATGACTATAGGAGTCCTACCAATGTGGTTTATAAGGCAAGGGTTTTGGCAAGTGCATTCAAGACTTAAGCCACTAAGATTTATTGAAATGTGATGATTAACATGCACAAGAGTCAACTTAAGATTTGTACTGATCTAGGGACTCATTTAAGATGATATGGAGTGTTTGAGTTAGCAAGATGAGCTTGAAATGATTGATTTAGCTAGAGTTGACATAAACTGTCACCCGGATCCCACGGTTCCCTCCTTTGAGGGATCCGTCTAGGCTAATCCTAGGGATCCGGCTCTCAGCAGCTATGAAAGGATAGAAATGATGCTTCTAAGGTCAAAGATCTAAACCATCTTGAGTGTTTTAGTCCTCCTAAGTGTCTTAAATAAAGAGGTGCTTAGGTACTTGAGGGTGATGGGTGATGTAGCTAATGATTGCCTTTTATGGAAGTGATTGGAACTTTCATGAGTATCAATGAATGAGAAAAGATGACACTAAGGATTTTGAGAGTGTCAAATGGAGCTAAATGATCCTAGAGATCAGATAGTGACTTAGGATAATGCTTTGAGGAATATCCTAAAGTCTTAAGATGGAAAAACAAGGATTTGATCAATTTCGACCAATTTTGAGGTAAGGATGATTATGATAAATTTTGCCATAATCGAAGCATTTCCAAAGTTAGATATGAGGGATGGTGTGTGAACTGGAGAGCGGAAGAGTAATGGGTTAAAAAGAAATGATAGATTTACAATCGTCTTGATTGCGGTCTAGGTGAGTTATGTGTGAATATAAATGATATACTTAACTTGATAAGGACTTAATTTGCCTTAAGACACTATGTCTAGCTTAGTGTGAGGTGTTCTAACGACATGTTTGAAATACAATGATTGCAATTGCATTTTCTGTTTTCCGGATCCCACAGTTCCCTAAGTGTAGGGATCCGTCTAGTACAAACTTTGGGATCCGTCCATCTGCTAAGCAGAACCTTTACTAAAGGTATGCAATGATCTTGACAGTGCATTATATTCCAAGGTTAGTTTAAGAGGTTCTAACACTAAGTTATCAAATGTAAGATGTTTTTATTTCATGAGGGAAATTAGATTACATTGATAAAGCATGAGTACAAAAGGATTGATCCTATTTGGAAGAGAACTAAATTCCTTGAGTGTTTTCGCTAGATGGATCATCAAAAGGTTGATGAGTGTTTGTTGATTCAGAAATGAAGAACATCTTCATGAGAGATATGTTTAGAGGTTCCATCATCTTGTTCACAAGTACGTACAACGGACTTTGAAAATGTGGATGGAAGTACATGATGTGATGATAAAGGCGTGTCAAGAACATTCCATAAGGGATGAGTTTATTCTTGGAGCTTTGAAGATTTACAATTCGCCTTGCGAAGAAGTAGGCGAGATTGTATGGTTGTTGTGTTAGAAAAAAATACATTATGTGAGCACAACAAGCGGGAAGGATTTCTCGATTTCCCCTAAGACTCCAAACATTTTCACGTAGGATGAGTGCAAGAGCCTTGTACTCTTCTTGGATATCCCGTGTATAAATAATGTTTTGATCATAGTGATGGGGTTTGCATATAATGCGAATCAAGTCTTCCGAGAAAGGTATGTGAGAACAATATGGACTATTTTCTTCACGAAAGTTGAAGAGAGAATCAAGAGACCAACCTTCAGTGAAGGCACATTGATTAGGAATTTGGAGGATGTGAGCAAATTGCCCAAGGGTTGAAACAAGCTTTTGGTTTTGATCTAAAACCAAAGAGATAGAGAGCGATCCTCGTTACTGAACGAGTTCGACTTGACGAAAGAATTCCAATACAAACCTTGGACATATTTTCTTGTTAATTTCGAGAAGACATTCCAATCCTATGGCTCAGAAGGAGGTATTGATACCTTCTTCGAATTGTAGAGAGGTGTCTACAATACGTCCTTCGTGGAAGTGACGGTTTTCGAGATTATTGAACCCACGGACATGATTGCCAAGTGTGTTGGGCTCAAGAGAGATGTTAGGAGTGTAGACGCTAGAGAGTGAAAAATCAAACTCATATTCATTTGACATAGCGAAACATATAGGAAATATGAGTTAATAGAGAGTAATGTTTGTGGCCAACCAATGATTGTCTAATGTTTTTACTAGATTTTTATTAACAATGGTTTTGACATTCTAGTAGAGAATTACTTTTAGAAAGAAAGAGGTTTTTAATTTGCATGAAAAACTGTTCTCCAGTAGTACGGTTCCCACGGTTCCCTTTCAAAAGAGATCCGGCTAGTATATCTTCCGGGATCCGTAGATCTGTAGTTACAGAAACAAATTTCATGATGAAAAACATAGGTTTTTAGATCTCATAGTTTTATACCAAGATATGTGTTTTAGCCTACATTTTCTTTTAGCATGAATACATGATTTCTAATGTATCACGAGAGAATGAAGTAAAATAAAAGGAAATGATAAACACATTATGATAATAACCTAGATAAACTAGACTATTAGTAATATTTCATTTCAATGCTAAGAATGATACAAAGGATTGGGTATATAACCCCAATGTAGATTAACAAAACAAAGTAAATGTCTCCGTATGAGAACTTCGTCATAGGGAACACAAGTGCGATGAGCGTTAAGGCGATGAGCACGAGGGCGATGTAAACCATGTTGTAGACGATCCTTATTGGTTTCGTTGACATAAAATGGAGAGGAAGATGAAGGTTTGAATGAGAGGAAATTTTGAAATTGGAAGATTTGAAAAGTGGGGATTTGATATAGTGGTCGTTTAGGGTTTATTTATGGGGAAGGAGGAATTTTGAGATTTGTGTTTTGTTGTATTATTAGGAAGATATGATTTTTGGATTAATTGAAACAAAATACAAGTTTTATAAACCATGACTTTTGGACGAAAGAGTGACACGTGTGAGAAAAAGCTTCCTAATGAAGCTACATGTAAAGCATGTATATGCACAAAAAGTAATCAAATAAATACCTAGGTAAGCATACTTATTTATCAAGCTAATGTCATTTAGAGATAAGTGGAAAGTCATACCTCGAATGCACTTAGGAATGTCTTTACAAATGACACAACAAATGTCAGAAGACAATTCCAGCTCCTTTGTGCTTAAGATACCTTCTTAAGGAAGGTATTCTTGTTACCAAGCGATTCCTATGGCTTGGTGGATATGAGTTTTGACTAATCAACATGACAAAGAGGATTAGTGCAATTAAATGAAAGATAAAATAAGAAAAAATGTTGTCATCTAATCAACATCCAAACAAAAGGTTTTAAAAGACATGGTGTTTGTTTTTATGAAAAACCTTCTTTGTAGTTTTCAATTAACCATGGATCGTATCAAGTTTTTAAAGTACAATATACTTCAAAAAAGTTGGTAACGAAGCTCTGATGCCAGTTGTGGAAAACTAGAATGGGGGGTTGAATAGTTTTGCCAATTAAAACTTCCTTTTAAACTATTTAGATCGACTTATGTCAATCTATTTCGATGTGTGTGTTGGATGTTGAAAAACAAGCATTGAAAAGTATGTAATGAAAACATAAGAGTAAGAAGCACAAAACCACAACGCGAGTATTTATAGTGGTTCGGCTAGAAAGACACCTTCCTTGCCCTACTCCACTCCCCGAGTCACCTGCTCGAGAGTTTGTAATCACTACACGACACCAACTCCTTATGGTGGAGAAACCTTCACAACGTTGCCTACTCATTTTTCGGTACTAGGCTAACCACCGGGTTCTTTCACACCAAGGTGAACCACACCTACACAACGTCGCCTACCCTTTATTAGGTACTAGGCTAAGCACCTAGTTCTATCACTCCAAGGTGAACCACACCTATCACAATGTCGCCTACCCTTTATTAGGTACTAGGCTTAGTACCTAGTTCCATTGCAATGGAGGAACTACTACCCAACACTACACCAACGACTAATCCCAAAGGAGACCAATTCCTTATTACAACATCATCAAGGATATCAATATCCTTGGATCTAATGCTAATCTATCTTGTACATAGAAACACACCATATGGATTGTACATCTAAGGTACCTTTCACTAATGCCTTTAGCTAGATCTTCAAGACACCCTTCACTAATGTCTTGTTACTTGACTTCTAGGCACCTTTCACTAATGCCTACAATACGGACGACCGATACCTTTCGCTAATGTCTTTGTCTTGACACTTGAGACATCTGTCACTTATGTCTTCGACACTACACTTCTTAGTAGAAAGAAAAGAACCATCAACAAGAGGACTTCAGTAGTATTGATGATGAGGAAGCATGGCAACGCATAGACTTGAGCTTGCTTGACTTCAAAGGTGGTGATCTAACCTAGAGAATCACACATAAACAAAAATACAAACATACATCTCTTGGATATGAGGTTAGAGAGTTTTTAACTCAAAGGGAAAGTATGTTAGAAAGGGGTGAGCAACAATGAAGAAATGGCTCACTATTTATAGAGGAAAATTTCTCTTTTCCCGGATCCCACGAATCCTCCCACAGGGATCCGCTCTAGCGTAAAGCTAGGGATCCGTGGACGCTTCTCTTTACCCATGGGTATTTTGGTTATGGGTCATGGGTTGATCCATGGATCTTTAGCTAGATACAATGTATCTCTTGAGTGCAATGCACCTAGTCACATGGGTATGGGTCAATACCATGGGTTATGGATATTATCCATATATGATATAAGCATGATGTCATGCAATGGGTTATGGGTCAAGCTCCATGGGTCATGGACTTCAGGTTGTACCCAACTACATTCAATGTATTTGGTCAATGGGTTATGATACTTATGTTTCTACCCATTTATATTACCCAATATACTACATACTAGTTATGTGTATATTTTACCCAAATATGTAAACACTAGTTGTTGTACATATGTAATATTAAATCATAAAATCACTTATACTTGTTTTAGTGTTTTATGTGAAAGTGTAAGTATGTTAGAAACTATTAGTTCAAACTATATACGTATTACATTTGTTTCATTAAAATGATTTTACGTTTGTTATCGACAAAACATTAGAAGATCGTAAAATATAAATAAACGTTTTTACGGCTTATTTGTATTAACAATAAAGACTTTTATTTATCTCATTGCATTTCTCCACTTGAGATTGGGTGGTCAAAAGTAAGGGCATGAGCTCTGGATCTGGATTGCACGAAGGTTTATTTTGTTCAACTTGAGTATCAACATATTCATCATTTAGATCCTCAAATGTAACCTCGGGGTCAACTTGTAATCAAACGTAACCAAAAGGTCATCTTGATCATCAAATGTAACTACGGGATCCATTTGATTATCTTCTTGATGAGATGTAGATGGCTCATGTTGAACACTCTATTCCTTGTCGGATGTAGATGCAGACGGAGATATCTGTTCCTTGTCGGTACCTGAGACAAGCCATCAGTGTCATAGACTGGGCCTGTTTCACTCATGTGGAGTTCTTGCATGTTGGCCATCAACATTACAACTGTGTTAGCTTACAAGTCCTCTATGTCATCATCGGAATCTGCATTGGCCATGAAGCTCTTTTCTTTGTTGGTAACAGTTTCACCAGCTTCATCTTTGAGAGCCAAGAGTAAAGCCTCCTTGTGATAAGCACTTCCTCCGGTTCTCGCTTTGGACAAGAATTGGCCGATGACCCTTCTCGCTGATTATAGCATCTAAGACCCGTATTCCATTCTCGAACATTTCCCGATCAACAATCAAACCTTTTGTTGAGGAGCAACCGTATTACTTCCGTAGCATTGAAACCTTGTCCATTACCCATGTAGTTACCACTTCCCATCTGATGACCATTGTTTCTGTTCTGAACCTCAACCTTTCCATTCGGAAAAACTGCATGATTCCTTGAGTTGGATGAAGTACAAAGTGTTTGGATTTGTTAGCAAATCTCCTGAAGGCACGAGCAATTAATGAAAATCCTTGATTTAACGTATTGAAAGCCTCTTCATCATCATTTTGTGTTTCACTATAGAGTGTTGAATTGAAGTTGTTGTTGTAAGGAACCGTTGAGTTTCTTGTGATTCTTTGTGATGGATCATATGGTGTAATCTGGGCGATTATGGTGGGTTAGTAAAGAGTGTTGGCAATGTGGAAATTGTGGGTAGCAAGCTTGAGTAAACAAAGCAAATGTATTTGCATAAGGTAAAGGTGCATGAATTCCATGGAGAGCTCTATCTTTGTCCACTTCCTTTTGATGGTGCTTCAAGTAGTCATACAACATCCCGTACTTTGCATTGTGGGGGTCCTTAACTTGATGGATGAATGTAACATACTTTTCCAAATCAGGACCGATACAGCTTAGGAACTTTGTGTTTATTGCAATTTTGGGCATAATGATGTTGTGTCTGTCCATGTCATTGATGATGTCTGTAAACTGATGATAGTATGACTCTAATGACTCCCCCTAATCAATCATGAAGTTTTCATAGGATGGGTAAAGTTTTGATTCCATTTCTTCTTGATTGAGTTATGTGCCTTCCATTAGGAGATGAATGTGATCCCACATAGCTTTTGCAGTTTTCTGAGCATCAACACTGCGAAGAATCGATTGGGTAATCCCAAAAGGATATATTGCATTGCAAGTTCATCGACTTCAAAGTGAAGTAGTCGCTCAAAGTGAGTTGATCCATATTGAGACCGGAAGTAGTGTCATCTCTTGGTGGATTAGCATTTGGATCTTCAAGTATTGTTGTAGTAGGCATTTGGAAAGGACCTTCAAGGATGACCTTCTTCAAGAACTTACCACGGGTTTCTTAAGATCACGTAACCTAAAGAACCGCACAACCCATTGATCATAGTTTTCGAGAGTGAGCATTGGAGGTCTATCAAAGGATCCGCCTTCTTGAATGGATTGTTGGCTAATTATAGCTACACACATTTTGCAAACCAAGTAGGTTCCTTTTTCGTTGTTGCACTCATAGCATACTTTGCTAGAAACATATATTGAAAGTAGTTAGCATACCGATGTGAATGTGGGTATTGTTGAAGTAATTGTTGTTGTGGTAGTGGTTGTGCATATCGACGAGGAAAATAATTTCCAACTTGTTGTGGTTGTTGTTGAAATTGTGGTTGAGGATTTTGTTGTTGTTTCACGAGGATATTCATGAGGAAAGTAGGTTGAGTATGGTGGTTGGGACATCATTGAAACTTGTGTTGATGATGGATCTTTGTTAGTTGAATGAAACTTGATGTTTGTTGTTGAATATGTAGCGAAAATTCCTTAGGCATAAACTGCTGAGCTTAGACGAAACTTCCTTAAGCGTAAAATGCTTCCTTAGGCGTAAACCTCCTTAAGCGTAAATTTCCTTCTTACTAGTAAGAATATCTTACTCATAAACTTAATGGTTAAACGTAAAGTTTAGTCGTAAACTAAAAGCTTATTAGTAAGGAACCTTATGCGTAAGATAAATCTTAGGCGTAAGTGTTACTCGAAGTTTTAGTTTAGTCATAAAACTAGGTTATTAACCAAAATCTTTCATACTTGTCTAAGTGAGATAGATATCCGAAGTCGGAATGTTTTTCAAGCTTATCCAAGCAAGGAAAACACCGAGTTACAAATAGCTTTGAAGATTTTGATGAAGATTCCTTATGCGTAAAGACCGCTTAGGTGTAAACTCGGCTTGGTGTAAACGTTACGCGTAAAACAAGGGTTTCGCCACTCGTAAAGCTACTGTAAATTACCAAAACGAAGTTTTAGCATCAAAACGCTTTGTACACTCGATTTTATGATGAAACAACTTCAAAAACACTTAAATAACAAGAAAGTTTTGAACTTGATCAACCAAAGTGAATTTCAAGCTTAAGAGTAAAGATGATGAACGATTAAAAAAAGAGTGTGAAACGTAAAATAACACGTAAAGATTCAAACTTTTTGCCAAAACTAGGATTCTAAATACTATATAAAAAGAAATGATAGATTTACAATCGTCTTGATTGCGGTCTAGGTGAGTTATGTGTGAATATAAATGATATACTTAACTTGATAAGGACTTAATTTGCCTTAAGACACTATGTCTAGCTTAGTGTGAGGTGTTCTAACGACATGTTTGAAATACAATGATTGCAATTGCATTTTCTGCTTTCCGGATCCCACAGCTCCCTAAGTGTAGGGATCCGCTCTAGTACAAACTTTGGGATCCGCCCATCTCGCTAAGCGTAACCTTTACTAAAGGTATGCAATGATCTTGACAAAGGCATTATATTCCAAGGTTAGTTTAAGAGGTTCTAACACTAAGTTATCAAATGTAAGATGTTTTTATTTCATGAGGAAATTAGATTACATTGATAAAGCATGAGTACAAAAGGATTGATCCTATTTGGAAGAGAACTAAATTCCTTGAGTGTTTTCGCTAGATGGATCATCAAAAGGTTGATGAGTGTTTGTTGATTCGAAATGAAGAACATCTTCATGAGAGATATGTTTAGAGGTTCCATCATCTTGTTCACAAGTACGTACAACGGACTTTGAAAATGTGGATGGAAGTACATGATGATGATAAAGGCGTGTCAAGAACATTCCATAAGGGATGAGTTTATTCTTGGAGCTTTGAAGATTTACAATTAGCCTTGCGAAGAAGTAGGCGAGATTGTATGGTTGTTGTGTTAGAAAAAAATACATTATGTGAGCACAACAAGCGGGAAGGATTTCTCGATTTCCCCTAAGACTCCAAACATTTTCACATAGGATGAGTGCAAGAGCCTTGTACTCTTCTTGGATATCCCGTGTATAAATAATGTTTTGATCATAGTGATGGGGTTTGCATATAATGCGAATCAAGTCTTCCGAGAAAGGTATGTGAGAACAATATGGACTATTTTCTTCACGAAAGTTGAAGAGAGAATCAAGAGACCAACCTTCAGTGAAGGCACATTGATTAGGAATTTGGAGGATGTGAGCAAATTGCCCAAGGGTTGAAACAAGCTTTTGGTTTTTGATCTAAAACCAAAGAGATAGAGAGCGATCCTCGTTACGAACGAGTTCGACTTGACGAAAGAATTCCAATACAAACCTTGGACATATTTTCTTGTTAATTTCGAGAAGACATTCCAATCCTATGGCTCAGAAGGAGGTATTGATACCTTCTTCGAATTGTAGAGAGGTGTCTACAATACGTCCTTCGTGGAAGTGACGGTTTTCGAGATTATTAAACCCACGGACATGATTGCCAAGTGTGTTGGGCTCAAGAGAGATGTTAGGAGTGTAGACGCTAGAGAGTGAAAAATCAAACTCATATTCATTTGACATAGCGAAACATATAGGAAATATGAGTTAATAGAGAGTAATGTTTGTGGCCAACCAATGATTGTCTAATGTTTTTACTAGATTTTTATTAACAATGGTTTTGACATTCTAGTAGAGAATTACTTTTAGAAAGAAAGAGGTTTTTAATTTGCATGAAAAACTGTTCTCCAGTAGTACGGTTCCCACGGTTCCCTTTCAAAAGAGATCCGCTAGTATATCTTCCGGATCCGTAGATCCAGTAGTTACGTAAATGATTTCATGATGAAAACATAGGTTTTAGATCTCATAGTTTTATACCAAGATATGTGTTTTAGCCTACATTTTCTTTTAGCATGAATACATGATTTCTAATGTATCACGAGAGAATGAAGTAAAATAAAAGGAAATGATAAACACATTATGATAATAACCTAGATAAACTAGACTATTAGTAATATTTCATTTCAATGCTAAGAATGATACAAAGGATTGGGTATATAACCCCAATGTAGATTAACAAAACAAAGTAAATGTCTCCGTATGAGAACTTCGTCATAGGGAACACAAGTGCGATGAGCGTTAAGGCGATGAGCACGAGGGCGATGTAAACCATGTTGTAGACGATCCTTATTGGTTTCGGTTGAGATAAAATGGAGAGGAAGATGAAGGTTTGAATGAGAGGAAATTTTTGAAATTGGAAGATTTGAAAAGTGGGGATTTGATATAGTGGTCGACGTAGGGTTTATTTATGGGGAAGGAGGAATTTTTGAGATTTGTGTTTTGTTGTATTATTAGGAAGATATGATTTTTTGGATTAATTGAAACAAAATACAAGTTTTATAAACCATGACTTTTGGACGAAAGAGTGACACGTATGTGAGAAAAAGCTTCCTAATGAAGCTACATGTAAAGCATGTATATGCACAAAAAGTAATCAAATAAATACCTAGGTAAGCATACTTATTTATCAAGCTAATGTCATTTAGAGATAAGTGGAAAGTCATACCTCGAATGCACTTAGGAATGTCTTTACAAATGACACAACAAATGTCAGAAGACAATTCCAGCTCCTTTGTGCTTAAGATACCTTCTTAAGGAAGGTATTCTTGTTACCAAGCGATTCCTATGGCTTGGTGGATATGAGTTTTGACTAATCAACATGACAAAGAGGATTAGTGCAATTAAATGAAAGATAAAATAAGAAAAAATGTTGTCATCTAATCAACATCCAAACAAAAGGTTTTAAAAGACATGGTGTTTGTTTTATGAAAACCTTCTTTGTAGTTTTCAATTAACCATGGATCGTATCAAGTTTTTAAAGTACAATATACTTCAAAAAGTTGGTAACGAAGCTCGATGCCGCCAGGAAAACTAGAATGGGGTTGAATAGTTTTGCCAATTAAAACTTCCTTTTAAACTATTTAGATCGACTTATGTCAATCTATTTCGATGTGTGTTGGATGTTGAAAACAAGCATTGAAAAGTATGTAATGAAAACATAAGAGTAAGAAGCACAAAACCACAACGCGAGTATTTATAGTGGTTCGCCAGAAAGACACCTTCCTTGCCCTACTCCACCCCCGAGTCACCGCCGAGTTTGTAATCACTACACGACACCAACTCCTTATGGTGGAGAAACCTTCACAACGTTGCCTACTCATATTTCGGTACTAGGCTAACCACCGGTTCTTTCACACCAAGGTGAACCACACCTACACAACGTCGCTTACCCTTTATTAGGTACTAGGCTAAGCACCTAGTTCTATCACCCAAGGTGAACCACACCTATCACAATGTCGCCACCCTTTATTAGGTACTAGGCTTAGTACCTAGTTCCATTGCAATGGAGGAACTACTACCCAACACTACACCAACGACTAATCCCAAAGGAGACCAATTCCTTATTACAACATCATCAAGGATATCAATATCCTTGGATCTAATGCTAATCTATCTTGTACATAGAAACACACCATATGGATTGTACATCTAAGGTACCTTTCACTAATGCCTTTAGCTAGATCTTCAAGACACCCTTCACTAATGTCTTGTTACTTGACTTCTAGGCACCTTTCACTAATGCCTACAATACGGACGACCGATACCTTTCGCTAATGTCTTTGTCTTGACACTGAGACATCTCGTCACTTATGTCTTCGACACTACACTTCTTAGTAGAAAGAAAAGAACCATCAACAAGAGGACTTCAGTAGTATTGATGATGAGGAAGCATGGCAACGCATAGACTTGAGCTTGCTTGACTTCAAAGGTGGTGATCTAACCTAGAGAATCACACATAAACAAAAATACAAACATACATCTCTTGGATATGAGGTTAGAGAGTTTTTAACTCAAAGGGAAAGTATGTTAGAAAGGGGTGAGCAACAATGAAGAAATGGCTCACTATTTATAGAGGAAAAATTCTACTGTTCCCCGGATCCCACGAATCCCTCCCACAAGGGATCCGTCTAGCGTAAAGCTAGGGATCCGTGGGACGCTTCTCTTTACCCATGGGTATTTTGGTTATGGGTCATGGGTTGATCCATGGATCTTTAGCTAGATACAATGTATCTCTTGAGTGCAATGCACCTAGTCACATGGGTATGGGTCAATACCATGGGTTATGGATATTATCCATATATGATATAAGCATGATGTCATGCAATGGGTTATGGGTCAAGCTCCACGGGTCATGGACTTCAGTGTTGTACCCAACTACATTCAATGTATTTGGTCAATGGGTTATGATACTTATGTTTCTACCCATTTATATTACCCAATATACTACATACTAGTTATGTGTATATTTTACCCAAATATGTAAACACTAGTTGTTGTACATATGTAATATTAAATCATAAAATCACTTATACTTGTTTTAGTGTTTTATGTGAAAGTGTAAGTATGTTAGAAACTATTAGTTCAAACTATATACGATTACATTTGTTTCATTAAAATGATTTTACGCTTGTTATCGATAAAACATTAGAAGATCGTAAATATAAATAAACGCTTTTACGGCTTATTTGTATTAACAATAAAGACTTTATTTATCTCATTGCATTTCTCCACTTGAGATTGGGTGGTCAAAAGTAAGGGCATGAGCTCGGATCCGGATTGCACGAAGGTTTATTTTGTTCAACTTGAGTATCAACATATTCATCATTTAGATCCTCAAATGTAACCTCGGGTCAACTTGTAATCAAACGTAACTAAAAGGTCATCTTGATCATCAAATGTAACTACGGATCCATTTGATTATCTTCTTGATGAGATGTAGATGGCTCATGTTGAACACTCTATTCCTTGTCGGATGTAGATGCGCACGGAGATATCTCGCTCCTTGTCGGCACCGAGACAAGCCATCAGTGTCATAGACTGGGCCTGTTTCACTCATGTGGAGTTCTTGCATGTTGGCCATCAACATTACAACTGTGTTAGCTTACAAGTCCTCTATGTCATCATCGGAATCTGCATTGGCCATGAAGCTCTTTTCTTTGTTGGTAACAGTTTCACCAGCTTCATCTTTGAGAGCCAAGAGTAAAGCCTCCTTGTGATAAGCACTTCCTCTGGTTCTCAGTTTTGGACAAGAATTGGCCAGATGACCCTTCTCGTTGTAGTTATAGCATCTAAGACCCGATTCCATTCTCGAACATTTCCGATCAACAATCTGAACCCTTTGCTGAGGAGCAACCGTATTATTACTTCCAGAAGCATTGAAACCTTGTCCACTACCCATGTAGTTACCACTTCCCATCTGATGACCATTGTTTCTGTTCTGAACCTCAACCTTTCCATTCTGAAAAACTGCATGATTCTTTGAGTTGGATGAAGTACAAAGTGTTTGGATTTGTTAGCAAATCTCCTGAAGGCACGAGCAATTAATGAAAATCCTTGATTTAACGTATTGAAAGCCTCTTCATCATCATTTTGTGTTTCACTATAGAGTGTTGAATTGAAGTTGTTGTTGTAAGGAACCAGTTGAGTTTCTTGTGATTGCTGTGATGGATCATATGGTGTAATCTGGGCTGATTATGGTGGGTTAGTAAAGAGTGTTGGCAGCTGTGGAAATTGTGGGTAGCAAGCTTGAGTAAACAAAGCAAATGTATTTGCATAAGGTAAAGGTGCATGAATTCCATGGAGAGCTCTATCTTTGTCCACTTCCTTTTGATGGTGCTTCAAGTAGTCATACAACATCCCGTACTTTGCATTGTGGGGGTCCTTAACTTGATGGATGAATGTAACATACTTTTCCAAATCAGGACCGATACAGCTTAGGAACTTTGTGTTTATTGCAATTTTGGGCATAATGATGTTGTGTCTGTCCATGTCATTGATGATGTCTGTAAACTGATGATAGTATGACTCTAATGACTCCCCCTAATCAATCATGAAGTTTTCATAGGATGGGTAAAGTTTTGATTCCATTTCTTCTTGATTGAGTTATGCCTTCCATTAGAGATGAATGTGATCCCACATAGCTTTTGCAGCTTTCGAGCATCAACATGCGAAGAATCGATTAGGTAATCCCAAAAGGATATATTGCATTGCAAGTTCATCACTTCAAAGTGAAGTAGCTGCTCAAAGTTGAGTTGATCCATATTGAGACCGGAAGTAGTGTCATCTCTTGGTGGATTAGCATTTGGATCTTCAAGTATTGTTGTAGTAGGCATTTGGAAAGGACCTTCAAGGATGACCTTCTTCAAGAACTTACCATGGGGTTTCTTAAGATCACAGAACCTAAAGAACCGCATAACCCATTGATCATAGTTTTCGAGAGTGAGCATTGGAGGTCTATCAAAGGATCCAGCTTCTTGAATGGATTGTTGGCTAATTATAGCTACACACATTTTTGCAAACCAAGTAGGTTCCTTTTTCGTTGTTGCACTCATAGCATACTTTGCTAGAAACATATATTGAAAGTAGTTAGCATACTGATGTGAATGTGGGTATTGTTGAAGGAATTGTTGTTGTGGTAGTGGTTGTGCATATCGACGAGGAAAATAATTTCCAACTTGTTGTGGTTGTTGTTGAAATTGTGGTTGAGGATTTTGTTGTTGTTTCTGCTGAGGATATTCATGAGGAAAGTAGGTTGAGTATGGTGGTTGGGACATCATTGAAACTTGTGTTGATGATGGATCTTTGTTAGTTGAATGAAACTTGATGTTTGTTGTTGAATATGTAGCGTAAAAATTCCTTAGGCATAAACTGCTGAGCTTAGACGAAACTTCCTTAAGCGTAAAATGCTTCCTTAGCGAAACCTCCTTAAGCGTAAATTTCTTCTTACTAGTAAGAATATCTTACTCATAAACTTAATGGTTAAACGAAAGCTAGTCGTAAACTAAAAGCTTATTAGTAAGGAACCTTATGCGTAAGATAAATCTTAGGCGTAAAGTGTTACTCAGAAGTTTTAGTTTAGTCATAAAACTAGGTTATTAACCAAAATCTTTCATACTTGTCTAAGTGAGATAGATATCCAAAGTCGGAATGTTTTTCAAGCTTATCCAAGCAAGGAAAACACCGAGTTACAAATAGCTTTGAAGATTTTGATGAAGATTCCTTATGCGTAAAGACCGCTTAGGTGTAAACTCGGCTTGGTGTAAACGCTACGCGAAACAAGGGTTTCGCTACTCGTAAAGCTAATGTAAATTACCAAAACGAAGTTTTAGCATCAAAACGCTTTGTACACTCGATTTTATGATGAAACAACTTCAAAAACACTTAAATAACAAGAAAGTTTTGAACTTGATCAACCAAAGTGAATTTCAAGCTTAAGAGTAAAGATGATGAACGATTAAAAAAAGAGTGTGAAACGTAAAATAACACGTAAAGATTCAAACTTTTTGCCAAAACTAGGATTCTAAATACTATATAAACCTTAAAACATAAGAATCTTGAATTTTTTAGTGCAAAAATCAAAGTTTTATGCGAATGAAAGGTTTAGTACGAGAAGAACTGTTGGAATCACTCCTAAACAGTATTTCAAGTATTTATATTTCATATGTAATAGGTAGCTTTATTATGGCCTTTATGTTTGTTTATGGTCCACTTATGTAGAAGGCCCATAAGTCGAGGCCCAAGCCCAATAAGGAATAGGGAAGGAGAGGAGTGTTGCCCTAGCTCCTTGCCTATATAAACTATTGTAAACCTCATTTGAGGGTTGGTTGTTCAAGTTATTCTCTCATTCACTCTTTGCATAACCGCTTCATATTATACGCATGTGTGTGTGTGTTTAGCTTGTTCATCCGCCTTCATCTCTTTCTATAAGCTTGTGTTGTAAAGCTAGTGACCTAACAAAGGTATCAATCGCCAAATAGTTGGGTGTACTCGCTTGTTTTTGAAGTTTTGGTTTTGAATCTTACGCGAGAGATAACGCTATCTTTGGTTATCTTAAAACTCGTTTTTACACTTTTAATCCAATATTCTTGTACTTTCAATGTTTTGAGGTGTTAAAATACTTGTTTTGGCAAAAGTTTCAAACTTTACGCGTGATTTACGCTTTTAAGCTTGTTTTTGTTCGTGGGTGTCGTTCTACGCAGAACCTGCTTAGCGCTTTGGTACATCAAAATTCACACCTTGTGTTCTTTTGGTACTATTGAAGCTATTCCATAACAAAAACGGTTTAGAAACACATTTGGGCGTAATCAAAGTTACGAGTAATCCTACGCGTATCAAAACCCTAATATTACGCGTAAGACTCTCCTTGGTTTTGATCTTCAATTTTCCGGTTTATTCCGTGTTTCTTACTTGGATAAGTCTCGAAATACGTCGACTTTGGATATCTTTGCACCGTGAAGTGTAAAGATCACTTGGGATAAAACCCAATCTTACGCTTAAGCATAAAGCTTACGCAGAGAAAATCTTACGCTTAAGATTCATCTTACGCGTAGACCCAGTCCCACGACAAGGTAATTCTACGCCTAACTTTCACGCCTAACTTATTGTTTACGCATAACTTTAGTTTTTTTTCCTCGCCACGCAGAAGCTAAATCCTACGCAGAACTATTCTTGTTACGCCGTAACTTTTGGTGTTTTACGCATAAGTGCTACTTGGTTCTTGTCTTTCCTACGCCTAAGGACACTTCATCAACAAAGGTTCATTCGACTACAAAGATCCAATCTTACCACACAAGTTTATCATCATGTCTCAACCACCATACTCTAACTATTTCCTCACACTTATAATCATCAACAACAACAATTAACTCCACAACATCAACAATGGAATCAACAACAAGCCATTTATCAACAACAATTTAATCAAGAACATACTCCACAACTTGGTGCAATTCCATAACCACAAATGGTTCAACCACAATCAAGCCTTCAAGTTCAACCCTACACAACCGATTTCAATCAACATCCATCACGGACCACTATGAAGGAACCCACTTGGTTTGCAAAGATGTGTGAAGCTTTAAGCGACCAACAATCAATTCATGAAGTCGATCACTTGATAGACCTCCAATGCTCACTCCAGAAACTACGATCAATGGGTGATAAGGTTCTTCGATTTTGTGATCTAAAGAAACCACATGGAAAGTTCTTAAATAAGGTTATCTTGAAGGTCCATTTGAGATGCCTCATCATCATTGTACCCGGAGATCCAAACGCTGCTCCACCAAAAGATGAACAAACCAACATTGCTATCAAGCAGATTTAAATCCTCAGTAACTTCTACACTATGAAGTCGATGAACTTGCAATGGAATACATCCTCTTAGGATTACCAAACCCAATTCTTCGTAGTGTTGATGCTTAAAAGATCGCACAAAAGATGTGGGATCATATTCGCCTTCTTATGGAAGGATCGGTACTCAATCGAGGATTTGGAATCCAAAATTTACTTGGCTTATGAACACTTCATGATTGAACTCGAGAGACACTTGAGTCATATCATCATCGATTTTCGACATCATCAATGATTTGGATAAACACAACATCATCATGCCAAGAATTGCGGTGAATACTAAGTTCTGAGTAGTCTTGGTCCGTAATGGAGAAGTATGTCATTTTCTCCGCAAGCGAAGAATATGCATCATTCTACTTATGGATTGTTGTACGATTACTTGAAGCCTCATGAGAAGGAAGTTGATCGGGAAAGGATTCTCCGTGATCAAATTGCTAAACAATACAACCGGACAATCAACAACTTGCCTTATATGCTCAATGTAATTATCCTCTCTACCAAAGAACTCAACCAACTGCTTCCAACACACCTTCACAAAGAACAACCTCAACCTCAACAAAATCAATTGGTTCCATACAAGAACAATGCTCAAGCATATGTCGTTGAAGCTACCGAGGAAACAGATCCGTTCAAGCATTGCAACAAGGATTTGTGATGATTGCTAATGCTTTTGGCCGTTACACCAACAAATCCAACAATCGTATTCATTCCTCATCTAACACACGGACTCAAGTCATAGAACAATGGACGTGTTGAAGTTCGTAATCGTGATTATGGTCGCCGGATGGGCGGTGGTCAAGGGTTTAATGCTGGGTAGGAATAACAACAGAGCTCAAGTGGTGGAACCGGAAATTCTCAAAATCGGTTAAATGGTCTTCGATTCTACAACCGCAATGAGAAGGACACTGGCTAATGCATGCCCAAAGCCAAGGACTAGGGGCGGCTTATTTCAAAGAGGCCTTACTTTTGGCTCTTAAGGATGAAGTCGGTGGATCTCTTACGGACAAAGAACAGAGCTTCATGGCGATGCGCACTCGTGATGATGATATGGAGGACTTGCGTGCTAATGCAAATTGTTATGTTGATGGCTAATATGCATGAGCCGCACATGAGTGATACAGCCCAAGTGATGACATCGATGGCTTGTCTCAGTGCCCAACAAACCATCATCATATCTCGAACTAATATCTCCGCCAATATCTCGAATCCGCACGGATCGATCGCTCAAAATGAGTCTTCTACATCTTCTCCTCGATGATTTTCAAGTTAACCTCAGAGTTACATTTGACGATCAAGATGACCTCATGGTTTCCTTTGATAATTAAATTGACTCCGTGGTCGTACTTGAGGATCTAAAGAATGATCATGTTGAGACTCACGTTGAACAAGATGATCTATTGCCCCATCCGGATTTTGCTCGGTTAATTCAAGACCATAAAATCAAAATGGAGGAATGTTATGCATTAAATCAATCCTTAAAAAGTAAAATGCACTGTTAACCAAGGATTTTGAATGTTTACAAATGCAACTCAACTTTTCAAAACTCAAGAAAACAGGAAAAAGGTTTTGAAGCCGCTTTGCAAAATCTCATCAAACGAAAAATATTTAGAGACAGATGCGTGATCTAGCCGCCTCGAAGAATGCTTTGTTGTCCGAATTAGAACAATCAAACATGAACATAAAAAGAAAATTAACGCTCACCTTGGAAAATCAAAATACTAAGGTCGAGTTGTTAAATTGTCAAAAAGCAGCCCTCGTGATACAAAAAGCATTCAACGAATCGGGTAGATGACCTTCTTGCAAATTCTCGGTTTGCAAAACAAACTTAAAGAGTTTAAAACTGTTGTTTACAAACATGGTGAATCAAGAATGACTATTGAAAAGTTTACCTTAAAACCTAATCCAAATGGATATGGAAAAATCTAGTCGATTACAAACCAAAGCTTTCACTAAAAACATTCAAACCAACTCCCAAATTTCCAAAGGTAATACAAAATTGATAGTATGTCAAGAGGAATTAGATGAAGAAGACGAGTCGATCAAAATTAAAAATGTTGTTTACAACAAACCTTTAATTATAAAACGCGGTCACTTTCGTCACACCAACGGATTCTTCTAACACACCAAGGGTTATCATCAAAACACCGAGTCTTCTATTGTTAATCCCAAAATGCCTTTGCACAAACTTATGGTCCTTTACCTTCCATTCGCAAGTAAACTCACAACCTGAAAATCGAAAAATTCTTCGATATTTTGACATTTTCATGGTGACCTCAAAATTTTACAACATGAGATAGAATATCGATCCGAAATCAAAGTTGAACATTTTCAATCGCCTCCGCGCGAGAACAAAGAGACATTTTCGAAAAATCTTTACCTAATGTTAAAAACTTGAAAAGTTGTGCAATTGCTCGGGAAAAGGATTTTCATAAGGAACTTGGGGTAATGAAAACGCTTCGAGAAAATGTAAACATCTATTACTAACACAAAACGCAAAAAGAAATTGTTGAGAAAAGATGTTGATCGACTCTTGAAGATGTTATCTGTCGATATCCATAATGTTGTGCTATTCTATTCGCTGCCATATGCATCCGATCATATCTCTGCGATATTGTTGAAACTGTTGAAAACACCGATAATGTGCTTCAGATCGAGTCTTTAAAAGTCGAAAATAAACGACACACACGGAAATTTACAATGCAAACGTCGTCTTCATTGGTGTGAAAAGATATTCACAACCATCAACTTAGTTTTCAAAAGAAAATCGCTCAATTGAGTGCAAAGTCTTCGATCCTAAAATTGAGCAACTGGATGATCAAAACGTGTCTTTGAAAAGTCAAATCTCAAAATATGAACAAGAACTTTTAAAAGTTAAACAGAATATGGTGTCATATTTGATTTACTCAAAAGACTCGAGATGAAGCATCTAATGAACTTGATCACTATCTTGCTCACACTAGAGAAGTCATGAATTTTGTCGGTAATATTCGTTTCGAAAATCAAGATCCGATTCACACCATCTCTAAGTTACGGAAATGTTAGGAAAGTATGAACAACTCCCGCCTCATCGTGATTAAGAGATTAGCACCAATACACTTAGTAATCGTGAACCTAGAATTCCCAATCGCCAAATCACAAGTTGCTAATGTGTTTCCTCATCGAAACAGAATAGTTGCATCTTTTCCAAACGTCCGCACTTCACACCTAGAGCACTCAAACGAAGAATAGGAAGTTGCACCTAAGAAAAGATCAATAAGGAATGCTAAAGTAGAAGAACACCCTAGGACTCGAATAAAACTCATGTTACTTCCACTATAGATGTTGCGTCTAGCAAATGTAATAGAAATAGTGATGTAACGAATGCTAAACCGTTAAGTACCTTTGATATTCATTCGATGCACCTTGTGATATTTGTCAAAAGAGTATGAATTCGATTGTCATGACAAATGTGTTGCTAAAGCTATAATCTCTAGATTACGGAATCCTAAGAATCGGAATACCTCTAGGCCCACTAATCATTCTAAGTCCGTGCTTGGTAAACCACCATCTTTAGATTCTAAGGCAACCATTGCTATCACAAGAGCTCCGCTTCACCTCCTAAGAATGTAGTACCACCTAGTGCTTTCACTAAGACTAAAGCAAAGAGTAGTTATAGATGGCGAAATGGATATATAACACACTAGGATTTAAATGGATGCCTAAAATTATAAATGTGTGTATGTCTAACATATCGCTTCGAACCCTCTCACATTTCGGGTTCCACATCTACTTCTATTCCATCCGTGTCGCCGTGTGTAATGCAGTGATACAGATCATTCTCTCGGATTGTTGATAGCGGATGTTCCCGACACATGACAGCAACCTTAAACCTGTTATCAAACTTTATTGCAAAGTTCATTGGCACCGCCGATTCGAACGATCACTGCAGACCATCATGGGCTACGGAGATTATGTTAATGGGAACATCGAAATCGCAGGGTTTACTATGTGGAAGGCCTCGGTCACAATGCTTTCGTGAGGTCAATTTTGTGATGGAGATTTGGAGGTTGCTTTCGTGGAGAAAACTTGTTTCATTCGTGATCTACATGGAAATGACCTTATGTCCGCTCGCGTAATTCTAGTCTCTACACTATCTCTATGCAAGACATGGTTGCTTCCTCTCCCATTTGCTTACTTTCAAAGGCAACATCTACAAAATCCTCGCTATGGCACCGTCGCCTCTCACATCTAAACTTTCAAACCATCACCAACCTTGCTCGACACAAACTAGTTGAAGGACTCCCACGATTCCGGTATTCAAAAGATCACCTTTGCTCAAGATGTGAACAAGGAAAAGCACTCGTGCTCATTTTCCTTCAAAGGTGGAACACGCTCTCAAAGATGTGCTTCATCTTCTTCACATGGATTTGTGTGGCCCGATCTGCGTGCAAACGATCAATGGCAAACGCTACATCTTAGTAATTGTTGATGACTACTCACGATGGACTTGGGTCTACTTTCTTTGTAGCAAAGACCAAGCTCCACAAATGATCATCACCTTTCTCACAAAGATACAGTGTTCGACTCCGCAACACCGTCGTAATCATCGTAATGCATAAAGGAACCGAATTTGTTAACAAAACCCTTCGTGAATTTTATGAGAAAGTGGAATTCAAAGATCAAACATCTATTGCACGAACACCGAACAAACGGAGTTGTTGAAAGACGAAACCGAACGTTAGTGGAAGCCGCAAGAACAATGTTAATCAATGCTAAACTTCCAGACACTTATGGCGGGCGTGTCAGATTCATCGCATGCTATACTCAAAACCGTTCTATGATCACAAACGCCACAACAAAACACCTTTCGAGCTTGTCCACAATCAGAAACCGAACCTCAAACACTTTCATGTATTTGGATCCCTTTGCTATCCAAATAATGATCGTGATGATTTTGGAAAGCTAAAAGCCAAAGCCGATATTGAGTCTTTATTGGATCATGTGACAATTCTAAAGGTTTCCGAATCTGGAATCGTCGAACTAAGGAAGTAATGAAACGATTCATGCTCATTTCGATGAACTCACGGAGATGGCTTCGAGTATAACACTTAGAACCGGTCACAACCGCTTAAACTTCCTCAACCCCATCATCACCGAAGAAAGCCCTCACTAACTCACAACAAATGGAAAGGTTATTTGCTCCTCCATCGCGATTTATATTGATGAACGTGCTCTTGTATCCAAGCTCACCGCACAACCCGATAATATTCCTATACCGATACACTGCTACAACAACTCATCGTTGAAGATGCACCTACACCAATTGACTCCAACACAACAGCTTGAACACACCGCTTCCAACAATGATGGACCAAATGATGATATTCGAATGAAGTACCCCACCGCAGATTTCCGTTTGCTAATGAGATCACGCACTGGATGTTATGGAATCTTCAACAAACCATTTGAATCCTCGAATCGCACAATGTATACCAACATCAACCCTCTACACATAGATGGACAAAGACCATCCTCGCTAACATTATTGGCAACCCGAATCAACCAACAACGTTATGAGACAACGCTTTCACTCGAGACGGTGAACATTGCATTTATGCACTCACCGTCCGCTAACTGAGCCTAAAAACATTAAAGACGCAATGACAAAAGACAACCGGATTGAATCCATGCGGAAGAACTCAACCAATTCAAACGCCTTGAAGTATGGAATCGTTGAAAGACCAACAGGGTCTACTGCATTGGTCTAAAATGGATTTGGAAAAACAAATTGATGTCAAGGGAATGTCATCCAAACAAGTCACGGCTAGTTGCTAAGGGTTATCGCTGTGGAAGAAGGGATAGACTTTGAAGAATCTTTTGCTCCGCTTGCTCGCCTTGAGGTCGTCGGATATTTCTCGCGTCATGGCTCATATGAATATGACGGTTCATCGATGGATGTCAAAACGGCGTTCTCAATGGACAACTTAAAGAAACGGTCTATGTCACCAACCGTATGGATTCGTTGATCCCGAGTTCCCGAACCATGTTTACAAACCGAACAAAGCTCTTTATGGTCTCAAACAAGCCCCTGCATGGTACGATAAGCTATCATCTTTCCTCATTGCCAATAATTTCACCAAAGGCTCGGTTGACCCAACTCTTTTATACAATATCACGGGCACACATCTTAATTGTTCAAATTTACGTGGATGACATCATTTTGGGTCAACACATAAAAAGTTTTCAATCGCTTTGCAAAACTAATGAAGAAAATTTTGAAATGTCCATGATGGGTGAACTTACATTCTTTCTAGGATTGCAAGTTCATCAATCACCCCGTAGTATTTTTCTCGAGTCACCCAAATATGCCCTTGAATTGTTAAACAAATTTGGAATGAAAACTCGTGATACTTATGCCACACCAATGGCTCATACCAAGAAATTAGATGTCGATTTACATGGGAAATTAGTGGACCCTACCAAATACCGAAGTATTATTGGGTCCCTCATGTATCTAATAGACTAGCGAGACTGATGTTGTCTTTGCCGCTTATCTATGCTCCCGCTATCGATCGCGACTAACCGAAACCCACCTCTCGAGGCTAAAAGAATCCTCCGATACATCAAGGGAACCATTAATTTGGGATCCGTATCCGAATGATTCGGTTTTGAACTAATCGCTTTTTCGACGACGACCACGCAGGATGCTTAGACTCAAGGAAAAGTACTTCAGAGCTCTACAATTTCTTGGTGATAAACCGTGTCTTGGCAATCAAAGAAGGGGATTGTACATCGTCATCAACCGGGCGAAATATGTAGCCATGTCCGCGTGTTGTGCTCAAGTCATTTGATGAGAACACAACTCAAAGACTATGGTTACGATTTGATGAATCCGATGTATCATGACAATCGGAGTGCTATTGCAATCTCGCAACCCGATTCAAAGACTCAAATCAAAACACATCGATCTACGCTATCATTTCATCAAGGACCATGTGGAACAGTGTACCGCTGAATTATACTTTGTGGTAATCAATACCAATTGGCGATCCGCCACCAAAGCCTTGCCTCCCGCTAGGTTTAATGAGTTGGTCCACCGAATTGGTATGAGGTGTTTGACTCAAGAGGAACCTGATGACCTCTTAAAACAAATCTTAAAACCCCATCAAACACCAAAACATCTTTTGTAAATAAATTTTCAAAAACAAAATACAAAAATATAAAATCGATAAAACAACAAAAATATTCTCCCAATCTACATTTCTTTCAACATGGCAAGTACATTTCTTCCACAACACTTTTATCTTTCAAAATTCAGATTTTTCCGATCAAGTGTTGAGGGGAGAAATTAATCCATTAACCGCTTCAAACATCTCGTGTACTTGCATGTTATCACATCTCGGTTGATTCTTTTACAAATGGTGGTACCTTTCTCGGTTCAAAGACACCTCGGACTTTAATTAATAACCTTTCATTATTTTCTCAAGTCGAGGGGAGTGTCATCAAGGTTTCTAAAATCTTCATTTGGTAACCAAAATTGGAAGTTAAAAGGCTTTGGATGAAAATGGAAAAGGTGGAGGGACCAAACTCATCAAAACTTAAAGTTATTTTAAATAAAACCTCCACCTAACTTAACTCTTCTCATTTATTACTATCAACCAAACATATCCTACGACAAGAATCAATCTTCAAACTGTTTTGGATCATCATCTTGTAAGTTGTTTCATAATCTTAACATGTTTTCAAACACTGGTTTTGATTCTTACGTGAATCCAACGGTCAAAAAGATGTATAATCTTGGTTTTGTGTTCTACGCATATGCGTATGAACACATAATCAAGATTGTGTGTTTGTGGTTAAAAAGATTGTTTCAAAACGTGTTTTTAGCATCAATGATAATATCTTTATCCTCAAATCTTACCCAGAAACATAAATTGATTGATTTTGAAACTTAGGGTTTATGCGTGGATTTGGGTTCTTCCAAATGTGAAGTGTTTTTGGTCTAAATATTGCTGGGTTATGTTCATATGATGTTGAATTAATCATATCCTTGCTCTATAACTACCCGTAAACACCGATTAATTCGATTTTGAAATTAGGGTTTAAGGTTCATAAGTTTGGGTATTTTGATTCACCATGAGTTAGATGTTAATACTTGGTATATAAGCTCATACAACTCTCTTGAACTACCGTAATAAGTTTGGTGCAAATCCTATGGTTAGAAAACTTACGCGTAATTCATAACCCTTAGGGTTTTGACTTACGCTGCATGACTTTCACGCTAAACGCATATGAATGATTCATACCATGTTTAGTTGATAAAATGAATGATATGTGTTTAACTTTGATGATATGATGTTTTATTTCGTGCTTGCTACACGTAATATCTGTAATCAAGGTGGTTATTAATCTACGCATAAGGATCACCTTACGCTGTAGCTTGTTGCGCGAAGACTTGTCTTACGCCGTAGCTTCTACGCTTAAGGTTCTACAATGGACTACGCGATCCCGTGAAGGATATGCGAACAATGACCTCACGCATAAGGTCAAACTTCACGAGTAGCCTTACGCCGTAAGGTAAATATATGCCTACGCATAAGCTCTACGCATAAGGACTCTTTTTCCCACGCTAACATTTCTTACGCAGAAGATAGGATTCTACGCGTAAGTCTACGCCTAAGCATATATCATACCGCTCACGCATAACTTTGCCAAAACTACGCTTAACCTCGGATTGACCTTCATGATGAATTGTTACTTGTACAAACTTGTAAATAAACTAATCATATCATCACGAATCCAAAATGTCACTAATAAACTTAAATCGCTTGATATGTTGTGAACAATAAGTGATAAAATAAACTTTAAAACTTAAAGTTAACTAACTCACGAAGCATTTCACGATATCATTGAACTATTGAACATACAAGTGACTTAGGACTCAGAACAATCATTATCACTACACATTCAATAACTAGACAATAAGACCTTCGTTGACTAACATTATGTCTTCGATATGTTGGTTCTTTTGGCTAATGTTATTTCGATCACGACATGGTCGAACAAATGAATGTGGATGCACCAAGTTCTCTCCATTGATGATATCTATCCTCATGGCTATCCAATGAAGATTGGAAAGAATAACCTCCGTGTTGACTTTGACACCTCACTTGCTCGAATCTTCATGTCTTATTGCTATCGACATTCTCAAGACTCATCCGTACGTAACATGCTTACTCACTCGCAACCATTCCCGAGATCTACATCCAACAGCTTCCGGAACACTATGGAAAGGGTCAAAGGAAGGATCACGTGACAAAGACTCGAACCACAAACAAGTCACTATTACACTGCAGACTTAAGGGCTGCTCTCCTTATTCCTCAAGTCAATCCAACCAAACTTTATGCCACACCCGTCAAGAGCTAACTCTCCAATTCTTAATCGATATCGGTTATGACGAGGCTACGGAGTAATCACCAAGCACTCTTACGTAGAGCTTAAGAGTATTCCTCAACCTTGGAGAACACTCTACATGATCATCACCAAGTCTGCTTTCGGTCGGATACGGACTATGAGCATCCTAAGCTCATAGAACTTCAAATATTTTGGGCATTCGTCAACATGAAACACATCGCTATTGAAGCTCGATTTGGGATGACATGATGTCATTTCTCAACAAACTTGGCTCAAAGATTCCCTACATCGATATACTAAACTGTTGATACAAAGAGCTCTTGGACTTCATCCCGATATTCCCAAAAGGCTCAATGACCCGCATAATCACGACATGTTGACGGAGCCTATTCTATCTGAAGAATCAAGGAAACGCCTACAAAGAAACAAGGTGCCGTGCTCCAGTTTTTCTAACTCAAGATGTCGAAAGCTAGAATCGTACTAAAGGTATCCGAAGCAATCGAGACAAGGCAAAGTTGTTCATCTTGATTTAAAAATCTTCGGAACACCGTCGGAGAACCGTAAGAGGAAGTGCAGGAAGCACAACAAGTTCTCGTGAGTCAAAGGAAGGTTCCTAAAAGGAAAGCTCCTTCTAAAAGGATTGTTCCGGAAAGGAAGCCGAACCTATTCCCACACTTGAACCTCAAAGACAACTTAGGGATGAGAGCTCAAGATACCGAGATGTATGAAGAGGTTCATTACTCGCAACTCGCAACCAAACACCGCCTCAAATGACAAAACCTCTAAGTCCTCCAAATTGTCCAAGAAAAGGGAAGACTCGGCTTATTGTACCTTATGATGAGAGCTCAAGAAGAAGACGAAGAGCAATTGATAAATCATACAGAAAAAGTTTCACAACGTCCGACACACTCAAAAGGCCACCGAATTTGCTAAAGATCAAATGGGTGGCCCCGAGGATCAAGTGGTGTCGCCACTCCTCTCCGCATCCCGATGCGTTAATCAACCCGATAAGGGATCCGTGCCACCACTCTTCGCAACAACAACCGCTGTTGAAGACACCATTGTGTATGATTTTGAGAAGGTGAAACCGAGAAAGAAAAGTCTAAGGATGACGAGGATGATTATACAAAGTTTCTTCTAGACAGTCCAACTCACTCAAAGGAGAAAACCTCAGAACTCCTAAGGACATGAAGTCTCCTCATGTCTCCTCATCATCGGACTCTTCATCTCATTCATCACCACCACCATCAACTAAGTCAACCGGATCATCATCCAAATCCGTGAAGAAACCACCTAAATCTTGGATTTCTCAAACACATGCAAGAATTGTGAAAGTCACAAACAAGTTAGAAAGAAGGACATGCTTCAAAGAAACTTAATTGGTATGCTAAACAAATGCAAGACTTACATGATGAGAATGACGAGATGCGGAAAGATAGGAAAGCTATTCAGAATTCATGAGAAGTCATCGTGGGGAACTAAATGAAATGATTGAAGGTTACACTCAAAAGTACCTTCGGATATCGCTCCAAAAGTCCAAAAGGAACTGGAGAAGTCGGCAAGAGAACAAACCCACAAGTTTCTTCTCGACATCGTCCCCAGCAGACAAAAGAAGTATTTTCCGCATAACTCACCCCTAACATCGTAGCATTGGTCAAACATACAATGGCAAAAGAAGTCGATCTCTCCGAACTGAGCTAATCGCGAAACTTGTGATGCAAATGTCAAAGAGATCTCGAACGCTTACTTCAGATGAAGCTAAATTTTTCAAATTCTACTTGACTATCAACTCGGATCATCATGCAAGGAGTCACCCATTCAATCCAAATGACCAAGAGATGACGATGATAAGGATAAGGACTCGCACCTAAACGCCGAAAGCGCCCGGTCAATCTACATCTATGCCACCCTCCACAACGGACTTCTTCTCAACATAAGTCTCCATCACCTCGGTCTTCTCATCGATAAACCCGGGACGATTCCGAGTTACCACCCCGACTCATAAAACAAAGTGACTACTTTGAGTACACGGGTGGTGACGATGAAGAGGTCCTCGAGCCCGACAACAACCCACCTCACCTAAACAAGTGCAAACCACAATCATCATCAAAACCTTCTAAATGTAAGAAGAAACGACTCAATGACGTCGATCATGGCTTGATGACGATAAAGCTGCAGATTTGATTGGTTTGCTACTCTTGTTAACGACACTCCCTACCTCAAGAAGGTCAAGAATTGGTAGACGGTAGTACCTTGGAGCATGCAAAATCTTGCAAGAAAGATTCCGTGAAGAAGATGACGAAATCCGAGTTGAAGCGCATCAAGAATGCGCATTCCTTCTTTGAAAAAACAAATGGAAAGTGCAATCGAGGTTGAATATCACCTTGAAAACATTGCTCGAGCCATGTCTAACAACATGGATTGGCTCAACCTGTAGCAAACATCGACTTCACTAAACGGAACAACCCTCCATATTACATCGACTGGACCAAACCTCTACCTACAATCGCCAACCAGATGAACCAAGGATTCCTTCGATATTTCTTCAACACGACACGGAATTTCTTCTCCATGGTGGCGATGGTTCACGAAAATACGCTACATCATTGACTCTTCCATTCCCAAATGGCTACCTACTCAAACTACATAGCTATCGAGGAACGTGCAAATCACTTGTTTTCGACAAAGTGCAAGCATACGACCAAGATGCATTGTATGGGATTCATCATTGGCCCGAACGCCAAGAATCTACTACGTGTCGCCTGGTTCGAAGTCTCAACATGAGGTGTATTGCTCAAAGAACATCGTGGCCATCAAACACATTGATCTCAAGTCTAAGTGGGACTACACATTCTTGAAGAATATCATAGTCAAACGACAAGATGAACAGACTATGAATTCTCGTGAGGTCGACTTTGAGAACTTGTCACCAACGACATCGAAGACATGTATCTTGCCAAAGTACGTGGTCGTATGAGACAATTCTCGATCGAAATTCAACGTGAATTCATCAAGTCGGTTCTCATCTTCATTAGACGACCGTGATCAAAGAACGTGTCGAAGATATCCGGATGGTCGTTGAATCATATCGAAACGTAAACTTCACTCCACCACGACTTGATCTTCCCGACATCAACCGGCTCAAACAACTTACGCCATCAAGAAACCTTTCGGCATTGTTTACCGCAGGTGAACTTCGCAGAAACCGCTTAATGGCGTGTAGTGAGCTCCATAAATTCGGGATCATACCTTGAAGATGGTTAGGGATGGATTGGCGTGCAGTTGAAGGATATACGCTTGAAGGTTGGGAATCCTGCGCTGGAACTCTCGTGATAGAAGGGATGTGAGAAGGATCATCACCATGATTGATGAACGGTTGTTCGAAGGGATCGCCTGACGCTTGGAGAGCTATGTTGGTGGTCGACCCAGAGAAACATCATCGGCTTTCAACGCCTGCGCACTTCTGGGAACATCACCGCACTTCCCGGTACCCTTGAATTGTTTCCTTCATATGATTTTGGATGTATGATTATATATGTGAATGGCTTGTGCACAAATAACGATGTACAACCCGTAATCTGTCAAGAAAGGACCCCGTGGTACGCCTCGGTGCCACAATCCTTATAAAAGGAGCGAAGCTTTTATTTTGAGTAAAACCTATCAAACCTTTCACTTTTCAAGGTTTTGCTCAAAAGACAAGTACTTCCCATAAGATTTTTTTCAAAACCTCAACCGCTTATATCACTAGTTGAGGGGAGTATTTGATGAAAATTTTGTTCACAAATTGTTCACAATGGTCACTCTTCCGCAACACTCAAAATGGTCATATTTATTCTCAAACCGTTCAAAAATAACAATTTTATATGCCATTTTGAGGGGAGAAAATTGTGTGATAAGAAATATGTTATACTAAATGCAAATGAATCATGTTCCTCGGACTTAACCAACGAATCGACGGTACTAAACTGCTTTGTAACTCGAAAAGACTTGTCCGGACGGGTAATAATTTCAAGCTAGTTCGCTAGTGATGTAAACGTGTCTCGCAAAGGACTTGTCTCGAGTAGAAAGTACCATTCGAGAAACTTTTGATAGACATGAACTCGACGGGTTTGACAACCTTCCAAGGTTTGTCTACACCTTCAAGGTAGTTATTAGAGCTAGTTGTCACCTAAAAGTCGACAATATATCTCTTTAACTATTCAACGTAACCGTGTCTCGGGAGATTGTCTATCTTTAGTGGATCAATTCATAAAGTCGTGCTCTTTCCTCACCGTGCATTTAACCATTAAAACTATTAAGCACATGTGGAGGGGAGAGAGTTATGCAAAACTCATCTCTCACCGTGGTTCAAACATGTTTTTCATTTACAAACCCTTTGAGAGATATTTTAACTTACAGTGGTTATAATGGCAAACATAGGTTAGTCATGGAGTTATAAGGTGACTAAGGTTAGGAATAACTGTCCTATGATCCGCCAGAGTCGGAGGGATCTACCCAAGGACACTACCATTAGTTAGTGTTAGAAGTCCTTAGGAATGATTATAAAAGGAGAAAATGAGAATCGGAGAAAGAAGGAGTTGAAGAATCAAAAGAAATGTAAAGTAAAGGGTGAAAAGAAATAGCCCTCCAGTTATCAACTTAGGGCGGACACGGGTTCAATTCATATACTCTTGGTTGTCACTTAGTGACACCGGTATTGAAGATTAAAAGTCGTCATGGACCCAAAGGACGCATGCACTAAACCTTCTTAGTCACTCAAGTTTCTCTAAATAGAAACTTGTTTCATTCTCACAGGGAACCCTACATAGTCTATTGGCTTTCTCTTAGAGATCGCTGGTATTGAAGAGGAGACCCTCTCCTAGTCTCCGCTCAGAAAACCAAAACGCATCTGTTGAGTCTAGAGCCACGAGATTCATCAAATGATCTCTTAGGAACACTTGACATTTAATCACTTGTTGATCAACAAATAAGATCTTGATGATTCGGTGGTTCATATCGAGTCCTTCACGATCTTAGCAACTGTCGAGAACATTTATGAGAGGTTCACATCCAGGATCCTCGGTGATTGAATGGAAACTCCCGCCAGGTCAACATCAAACGACCGACAGCGGTCGCTTCGGTAACTCCCGTGGATTACGCGGAGTGTCTCAAACGGTCTACGATCGTGAGGTGATGCTTGGTATACCTCGGCGACTCATCCGAATCAGTAGATGTACTTGATGCGTCGCGTTATCTCACTTGTGGGACTCAGCCAGAACGGCCTTTGTAAGAATTAGAGTTGTGTTTTCACACTATGTCATTAACACTCTCGAAGTTCAAACTTGTAAGTCTGGAAACCGCTTATTTCTAACCGTGTGCAATGTTTTCTTCTTATGGAAGCTCCGGAGCGGGATGATCGTCGGTTGATTCTTCTCATGCTCACGCCAACATTATCACTAATGGAAGTTCTATTCTAAAGCAACACAACCGTCGAATGATTCTTCATCAAATCAAAGAATCTACAAAGTCAAAGACTTAAAGAACTTCATCGATTGATTTCCACCGTCAAAGAGCGTGTGAGCATGTTGAAGAATGACGGAGACACCGGAGCAACAAGGCACTGAAAGGCATCGATGCGCACAACAACATACTATCACTTTCACCACAAAGAACAATGATCAAAGAACAAAGTTAATGATGACGCCGAGCATAAGCTGTTCAAAGATAACGATCTCTACACCGGAGAGATTGTTCGAATCAAGACAATTCCTCTCACAAGAAAGAAGAATGTCGAAGACGTCACCGCTACTATTACATCAACGCCTTCACCGCTTACATTCATATATACTTGAGGGGAGATTGTTGGAATCACTCCTAAACAAGATTTCAAGTATTTATATTTCATATGTAATAGGTAGCTTTATTATGGCCTTTATGTTTGTTTAAGGTCCAACTTATGTAGAAGGCCCATAAGTCGAGGCCCAAGCCCAATAAGGAATAGGGAAGGAGAGGAGTGTTGCCCTAGCTCCTTGCCTATATAAACTATTGTAAACCCTCATTTGAGGGTTGGTTGTTCAAGTTATTCTCTCATTCACTCTTTTGCATAACCGTTTCATATTATACGCATGTGTGTGTGTGTTTAGCTTGTTCATCCGCCTTCATCTCTTTCTCTATAAGCTTGTGTTGTAAAGCTAGTGACCTAACAAGAACTTACGCCTATTATAGCAAAACTTCAACAAAAACGTTTCTCTATACTAAATGGCAATTGATACCACTGTTAGGTCACCATAATATGACCACAAGTATGTTTGATGTATAAAGAATGATAGAGAGGAGGAGGGACGATCGATTCTAATGCACAAAAGAATAATGAAAGTGATTTGCTTAATGAAAGAACCAACAACTCTCAAATGAGAGTTTACATTGTTTATATAGGCAAGGAAGCTAGGGCAATATGTCTAGTCCCTTCCCTTGTCCTTATGGGCCTTTTCTTAGGATTATGGGCTTACTACATAAGTCTAGCATTAATTACATACTTATAAGCCATAATTAAGCAACCTATTACAATTAAATGACTAACACTTGAAATACTGGTTATAAGTGATTCCAACAAGGAGGTAATTTAGCAATAACATAAACTTTAGCACGATCAACCTCGATACCACTGTCAGAAATCTTATGGCCGAGGAAAATACCTTCTTTAACCATAACGCGACATTTCTCCCAATTTAAGACAAGATTGGTGTCTTAGCACCTTTTAAGCATCATGTCTAAATGGGAGAGGCAAGAAGAGAATGAATCCCTAAAGACCGAAAAATCATCCATGACAACTTCCATGGTTTTATTAATCATATCATGAAATATTGACACCATACACCTTTGGAAAGTTCCCGGGGCATTGCAAAGACTGCAAGGCATCCTACGGTAAGAAAATGTCCCATAAGGGCAGGTGAAGGTGGTTTTTTCTTGGTCTTGGGGATCGATAGGAATTTGGTAAATCAATCCAGCATCTCAAAGTTTGATAACTTCTTCTTTAATGACTTTAATATCTTGTGGGTGCAAAAATTAGGATCAATGCCCCTGATATCATATATTTTCCAAGAAATTGCTAGTTTATGTGACTTTAGTACCATAATAAGTTCATCCTTTTCCCCTATCTTCAAATCTTTAGCGATAATTACGGGCAACTTTGCAGTCGCCTATAAAAATGCGTACTCGAGTTGGGAAGGTAAGTCCTTAAGTTCTAATTTAGGAGGTTCTTCAATAGAAGATTTATCCTTTTTATTTTCATCATTTTCAAGTTCTTTTGGAGGGGAATCTTTGGTCAAATAATCATTTAATAATTGTTCAAGAAAAAGAATATCCCGCTCAGAATCATGAATACCATTATCAATTTCTGGCGAAATTGAATCGTCAAGATCAAGAAAAGCGTCGGTCTCCTCCAAGAGAAAATCACTATCCCCGAAGGGGTAAGAAATGGGGAGAGAAGCGACAATGTAATCGAAGAGGTAGTGGATCGCCACTCAAAGGATTAATTGATTCTCGAACTTTTAACACCTCGTGAAAATAGTCCTCACATATAATGTCAAGGGCATCAATCTGATTAATTGATTCATCTACATGCTTAAGAGGATATTTCAAAGTGTTTGCAATATTGAGGATCAATTTTTTATCACAGACTCTAAAAGTCAACTCTTCTCCTTCAACATCGATAAGAGCACGTGCCATCCTCAAGAATGGTCTCCTTAAGATAAGGGGTACACAAGGATGGACCTCATAGTCAACGACAAAGAAATCAGCATGACAAGTGAACTTTCCCACTTGGACGAAGACATCTTCAACTATACCAACCGGGAAGAAACCGACCAGTTAGCTAATTCGAGGGTCATACGAGTGGGTGTAAGTTTATGTAATCGATGAGTGTGTGAATACTCATCATTTTGTCAACTCGAATCGCAAAACATTTAAAAACGCTTTAAATGCATCAAAATACTTGAAAATATCTCAAAATTGTATTTTATATGTTTCAGATGCAAAATGTTTAAAATCGATGAAAATCGAGCTAAGTTTGCATAATTGGCGTTTCACCTCCCAGACTTTCAAAAATTGGCGAAATAGTCCCCGAGCACTTATTTTAAAAGAAAAGTCACCAAAGTTCCTTTTGTAATCATAAGTTGTCATAATTAATCCTTTGGTGAAAAGTTTCAATAATTTACAAGTTTGGTCCTTCAAGTTTCAAAATTGGCAAAAATAGTCCTTAGAAGTTTAAAAATATCTTTAATGGTCCTTGTACAATTGAAACTTGTCATAATTGGTCCCTATGATAAATTTTGCAAAATGGCAGATTTGGTCCCTTGTTTTTTGGTGAATTGCAAGTTTGGTCCTTATGTATTAATAAACAAATCACCCTTGAACCCCCTTTTGAACCTTGACCCCTGCCATATCACCTTTGACCCCCTGTTTTGACCCTTTGTCTAATAATAGACCCCCGGTTAAATATGGTCAAACCCCGCCCACTGTCTTCCCTCCTTTTTCCACTTTCTTCTTCACCTGCTCTGCAAAACCCAGACATCCCTCACCTCCAGCTCACAACCCACACCTTATCCCTCCACCTCACCCAACAATCCAAATGCAATTAATGTATCTCCTTCCTTGCACTCAAAACCCACCCCAACTGGCAAATACCATTTTGGCGCCAAAAACTCATCTATGGCTAAAAATGATTCTTCTAATCCAATGGTTCTGGAGACAAGTGAGATTTGCTCGTAGTCTGAGTGGGAGCACTTTGCATATAAATAGAGGAAGAAAAGATAGAGTTCAAGAGTAGTTCTTAGTTTTAATTTTCATGTATGTCGTTTTTAATGTCAATATCTTAAATTAGTTCTAAATGTTTAATTTCCTTTTGTATTGTACTAAGAAAAACCTGTTTTATCAGTTGTAACTTAATTTCAAGTATTAATTTGAAGTTTGAACCAAAAACTTGTTTTTATGTTCCCTGTTCTAAATTCAGTATCAAGTGTGCTAAATCCAGGCTTCAAATAGCCTATTTAGAACTTAGTTGAGCTTATTACAGCTTCATATAGCTGTTAGTAAGCTAAAATTTTAGTTTCAAGCTAAATCTCATATTGGTCAACAAAAGTCAAACTGGACCTTCATTTGAAAATGGTGATGACATTGGGTGTTGCAGTGATGGAATTGGGTTGAGATTTGATCCAGTTGGGTTTATATCAGAAATAGATTGGTGTTTGTTTGTTTGCTCTAAGCATGCCATAATGGCGTGGATCATGTAAGTTTTAAGTTCTATTTCAATAGTGTAAACTAGCTTCTGAGTCTTTATAACTGTTTCATTTAGCTTGTGTTCTCATGATATTGATAGCTTGATTAATTGTTGGTTTGCTTAAGTTTAATTCAGTAGTATTCCAATTTCTGTCAACATGTGCATGTTTTGAGTCATATCTGCATAAATTGCTTGAGCTTGAATCTGTGAGTAGAATTAGCTCGTAACTGTTCATTAAGTTGTTGTTAGGTCAGATTGATTCAGTTTAGGTGTTAGCATAGGCTAGATAATCTTTAGGTAGAGTCATTGTAAAACAGTTAGTATAAAGTAGTGTTTGGATTAGCTTACATAACCAAGTTGCAGGTTTCTATATGTCTTAGGAGCAGTGGTCTTACTTGCATTTAGTTGTTAGTAGTAGTCTTTGGTCATAAACTTGTGCTCATTCTCAGTCATAGTCAAAAGTCACTTTAATCCAATTTATTGTTTACATCAGTTAAGTCTAGGAATATACAAGCTTGCATTTAGACTTAGAATCACATAGGATAGCATTATTAGGTCTCATTTCATTTTAAAACATCAAATATAACCAGTGTTGAAAGATCAAAACTCATAAAAGTCAAAGATCAATTTCTGTTTCAAAAGTCAAAAGTGAAAAACTCAGTTTTCACCAACCTTTGTTGATTTTTCATAGCTTCAATTTTGATTCAATTCAAGTGAAATTTTGGGCTTAACAACTTCAGTTGGTCAAGAGTTGAAATCTGATTTTTGTAGAATTTTTGTAATTTTTTATAAGCTTCAAATCAGCTTGTGTATTAAGCTAAAAGTGCCCTGTGCACATGCTCAGCCATAACTAAGTTGTGCACAGGCTACTTACAGAAGCTCTCAAGGCTTCAATTTAGCTTCTCCTTGGCTGAAACTTGGTATAGTTGATCTTTGGTTGGTTGTTAAGAGTACCTAATTTCCAGTTTTTCCACAAGCTCTCTTGATAAGCATGTGCTTTAGCTAAAAGATAGGGGGTTAGGGCTGTTTTGCCTTAGTAGTTAATTAGCTCAAATTCTTGTGGATTGATTTTTAGAAGTTAAAAGTAGTTGCAATAAGTTGCCTTAGAGTAGTTTTAGTATATTATAGCTTATGTAGTTAATTGGTGCTCTTCTACAGCTTGTAGCTTATTTTGTCTAGCTTATTCATAAGCTTTTACACTTCAGCTTCATAATCCTTCACATAAGCCATAGTTTTATATTTTCATAAAATTAGAATTATATTTTAGACTTTTCCTAATTTTTCATAATTTTCCATTATTGTTGCTATTTTTCCCTATTTAAAACAGTTTTTAGGACTTTTTAAATAGCTTTTAATCCAAATAAATCAGAAAAGCTTCAAAAAAATAAGTTTTCAATTTTCATAGATTAAGATAAATATAAAAAGAAAAAAAATAATTTTTCCAGATTTTTCTTAGTTAAATTTGTAATTTTTAGCCATTTAATTAGTTTTAAATAGTTTTTAATTCATAGAAAATAGAAAAATAATCAGAAAAATACAAAATTAGTTTTGAAAATTCTCTTTAGTTATTTTAGATTTTTGAAAAATAGTTTCATAATTTTCCTGTTTATTTTCACAATTTTAGTATTTTAATTTAGTTTTAAAGTTTAAAATTAGTTTTTAATTTAAATTTTTAAAGAAAAATCAAGAAAATCCAATTTTAAAAATAGTGATAGCATTTATTTAATATAATCTAGCTTTTTAATTTTCTTTAATTTGCATTTAAGCCCTGTAATTTACAAACTTTTCTTTAGGTATAATTATTCAAAATCATAACCCCTTTCTTGTTCAATATCTCCGATCACTGGGCGTTTGGTTATTCAATGCACGACTTGTTGGGACTTAACGACTGGGAAACACTAAACTCTCTGGACTTAATTGCATTGCGTTCTCAAGTCGTCGGCTTTTATTACGGTTGACCATTCACAAGTGGTTGATTTGTGTAATAAACCCGACCGTTTGGGAGCCGATCAAATTTTGGCGCCATTCCGGGAGTATGCTAATTATCTTACGTTTAGCGATTAGTGATTTGAATATTCACTCCTTGTTCATACCATCTATATATATCTATATTTTCTTATAAAAATACCAAAATCCAAAACATCTTAAAACATATAAAACACAAAATATTTTTCTTTTGTTTCTACATATATATAAACCATAAAACTCAAAAGATTCTTCTTTCCCCATTTTTCTTAATTCCTTCCTTAACTCGAGATTTCTTAGAGTTAACTCTAGTGTATGCGCACCGCTCTTCTAGGTCCGTGAGCCCATTTCGTGAGCTTGTCGAGATTCCAAGAAGCGTGTCGTGATCGCTCGCTTCATCGACGGATCGAGATCCGGATGCTCCACACTACTTCCGTTATCATGGCGGAAGAACGTCCTATGTGAGCTTCTCCAGCACCCATCGATGGGTATGGAGATGCTATTGTTATCCGACCATTGTGGCTAAAATTTTGAACTCAAAACCGGGTTACTAAATCTTGTAACCTCAAGTCAATTCTATGGTTTTGAGAATGATCCTCATGCTCATATTCGATGGTTTAACAAGATTGCATCTACCATCAAATACAAGAATGTCCCTACCGATCTTTGTCAAGCTTCTTCTATTCCCATTTTCCTTGAGGGCAAGCCCGGATTTGGCTTGAAAACAACCTCCTCAATCGATCGAAACATGGGAAGACCAGTGAAGAAATTTGTGAGCAATTCTATCCACCTTCTAAAACCACGAGTCTTAAAACGAAATCATCAAATTCACACAAAAGTTTGACGAATCCTTTAGTGAATCGTGGGATCGTTTTAAGGAGTTACTCCGCAAATGTCCTCACCATGGTTTCTCCGAGTTGATGCAACTCGATACTTTCTATAATGGAGTGAGTCAATCGATCAAGATTCTCTCAATTCCTCCGGCCGGAGGAAATTTCTTGAGCAAAACCGTAAAAGAAGCTTTAGCGATTATTGAAAACAAGTCTAAAGTCCGCACTACACGAAGCAAACCGATTGTTTCCCAAGTCGGTGTTGGTCCTTCTACTTATCGCTCGTGAGTCAATCTAGCACCGATGCTAAGATTGACAAACTCACGAAGCGATTCAAGCTTTGTTCTCTAACCAAAGAAAGTTTCTTTCCACAAACTTCACCTCTGTTGAAGTTAAGAAAGTGAAGTATGTGTTACTTGGTGGCCCCATGCCTATTACAAGCTGTATAGCCACCGATGGTAACCCTTTGAAACAAACGTTGTGGGCGGGTTTCCAATCAGAGGCAACCAATACCGTGCTCCTATGGACCCGAACCACCGTCCTAACCACTACTGGACCACCGGTTTCAACCAAAACCAAAACCGTAATCAAAATCGAATAGAACGAACCAAGGTTTTCAAAACCAAGGTAATTTTAGTCAAAATAACGGTTTTCAAAATCAAAGTCAAAACTTCCAACACCAAGGAAATTTTAATAGAAACCAAGGTCGGAAATTTCAACCTGTGGTATTTTCATGGCAATAATCAAGGAAATTTCCAAAATCAAGGCCCTAATCCAAGCAATAGAGGCGAATTTTCCTACACAAAATCAAGCCATTGTTCCAACTGGACCATCATCGATGAGTTGTTGAAGCAATTCATGAAATCGAGGAAATGAATAGGTTGTTGGTTAGCGGATTCGACATTAAGAAGTCTTTAAATGATCGACCCTCGGGCTCGTGTACTTTACCTAGCAACACGATCGCTAATCCGAGGGGCGATGCAAAGCGATCACAACCGGAGTGGTGCTTCATATGATGGACCCGCTATTCCTACTACCTCTTCTTCTTCTCCGAAGGTAGTGGAAAGTGAACCCGAGGCAACAAAGGACAAGGAACTTCCTACTAATAACGGAGGTACCAACGATGTCCATCCTCAAGTTGTCCCGAAACCCAAAACCAAACCAGAGTTGTTTTTGAACCTCCGCTTGACAACCCCAAATCCAAAACTTCTATTCCTTACCCATCACGCTTAAATGAGCAAAACTCATGAAAAATCCGGTCATCAAATGGAAAATTTTTTCAAATTTTCCAAGAACTACATTTTGACATAAGCTTTATGGATGCTATCATCTCGATGCCTGTGTTTGCATCAACTCGCAAACACATGTTAAGCAACAAGGAAAAAGCTGTTTGAAATGGCTAAAACTCCTCTAAACGAGAACCGCCGTGATTCATAAAGAAGCTTCCCGAGAAGCTTGGAGATCCCGGAAAATTTCTTCTTCCTTGTGTTTTCCAGAATGATTGAATGCTTTGCCTCGCCGATCTTGGTGCAAGCATTAATCGATGCCTTATTCGATATGGAAGAAACTTTCTTCCGAACTTATTCCTACCGCATGACTCTTGAGCTTGCAGATCGTTCTATATCGCGTCCTCTTGGCATCGCCGAGGATGTATTCGTGAAAGTAGGAAAGTTCCATTTTCTAGTCGACTTTGTGGTTGTTGATTTCGATGTCGATCATCGGGTTCCCTCATTGTTGGGCGAGGATTCACGAGAACGGGTCGTGCTCTCATTAATGTATTTAAGCAAGAAATCACATTACGTGTGGGTAATGAAGTCACCACCTTTAACCTTGATCAAACTTCGAGGTACTCCGCAAACTATGATCTTGAATCGGTTAATCGAATCGATGTAATTTTATTGCTTGAAGAGTACTCTCAAGAGTTTCTTGGTTATTTTCATAATTACGTGAGTGGGGATTCCACCACATCTTCTCAACCAATTATTGCCGACTCTTCCCCTCTCTTACTCCGTTTGAGGGAGGTGACTTCTTTCTAGAAGAGATCGATGAGTTTCTTGCTAATGATGAATCGATTTCACGGAATTGATGGTGTTTATGATTCGGAGGAGATATCCTTTATCTTGAGCAATTGTTAAATGAAGATCCATTACCGTCACTCCTCCGAAAGAGATCACGATTAAAGAAATCGATCCGTACAAACATCTTCAAGAATTTCCCGAGGTTGAACTTAAGGACCTACCTCCTCATCTCGAATATGCATTCTTGGAGGTGATGATAAATTACCCGTCATAATTGCTAAGGACTTAACAGAGGAGGAGAAGACCGCTTCTCATAAAGGTTTTGAAGTTGCACAAGCAAGCAATCGCTTGGAGACTCTCCGACATCAAGGGTATTAACCACAATTTTGTACACAAAGATTTTATTGGAGGATGATTTCAAACCAATGATCCAACATCGAGAGAAGGGTGAATCCTAAGATTCATGAGGTTATCAAACAAGAGGTTCTCAAACTTCTTGATGCCGGTTTAATTACCCGATCTCGATAGTCCTTGGGTCATCCCATCCACCGTGTTCCAAAAAAGGGTGGCATAACTGTTGTCACAAATGAAGAAAACGAGTTAATTCCGACTCGATTGGTTATGGGATGGCGAAAGTATTGACTATCGCAGTTAAACGAAGCCACCCGTAAAACCATTTTCCTCTACCCTTCATGGACCAAATGCTTGAGAGATTAGCAGGGAACGATTACTATTGTTTCCTTGATGGTTTCTCGGGGTATTTTCGATCCCCATTGATCCGCAGGATCAAGAAAATACCACATTCACCGCCCATACGGAAATTTTGCCTCTGACGATGCCTTTTGGCCTATGTAACGCCCGGCACATTCCAACGATGTATGATGGCAATTTTCCACGACATGATCGGGAAACAATGGAGGTTTTATGGATGACTTCTCGGTCATTGGGGACTCATTTCAAACATGTCTCTCCCATTTAGAAAAATGCTAAACGGTGTGAAGACACCAATCTTTGTCTAAATTGGGAGAAGAGCCACTTTATGGTCAAAGAAGGCATAGTCCTTGGCCATAAGATTTCCAAAATGGGATTGAGGTTGATAGAGCAAAAGTCGATGTTATTTTCAAATTGCCTCATCCTACTACCGTCAAAGGTATTAGGAGTTTTCTAGGTCATGCCGGTTTTATCGAGATTCATACAAGATTTTTCTAAAATCGCTCGGCCTATGACCCATCTTCTTGAAAAAGATGCTCCTTTTATCTTCTCACCGAGTGCATCAAGCTTTTGAAACATTAAAGAAAAACTACGGAAGCACCCATTCTAGTTGCCCCGATCGGGATTTACCCTTTGAACTCATGTGCGATGCAAGTGATTTTGCTATCGGTGCGCCTTGGGGCAACGAAAAACCGAGCATTTTCACCTATCCACTACGCGAGTAAGACTATGACCAAGCTCAAACCCATTACACCACTACGTAAAAAGAATTATTAGTCATGGTGTATGCATTTGAAAAGTTTCGCCATACCTAATCTTGACCAAATGCGTGGTGTATACGGATCACTCGGCTCTCAAATATCTCTTTGCAAAACAAGATGCAAAGCCGAGATTGCTCCGTTGGGTTCACCTCCCGCAAGAATTTGATATCATTATACGTGATAAAAAGGAGCCGAGAACCCAGTCACGATCATCTGTCCCGCCTAGAAAACCCTCACGGAATGTGTTCGAGAAAAGGAAATAAACGAAACATTTCCTCTCAAACACTCAATGTGGTTTCTTTTGGGAGACTCTTCTACCCCATGGTTTGTCGACTTTGAAAATTACCATGCGGGTAACTTTGTAGTGAAAGGATGTCGTCCCAACGTAAAAACAAATTCTTTAAAGATGTAAACATTACTCGGGACGACCCTACTTATTCAAAATTTGCGCGGATCAAGTCATCGAGCGATGTGTGTATGGTCGGGAAGCCAATGACATTCTCAAGGCTTGCCATTCGGACCTCTTGGGGACATCATAGCCCCAACTACACCGCCAAGAAGGTGTTTGATTCGGATTTTATTGGCCCACGATTTACAAGGATGCCCACTTAATTTGTCAAAACATGTGACGCTTGTCAACGTCACGGAAATATCTCATTAAAGAAATGAAATGCCGCAAAACGCCATTCAAGTGTGTGAGATTTTGACATATGGGGCATTGACTTTATGGGGCCATTTCCTTCATCTCGAGGAAATAAATACATACTAGTGGTCGTTGACTATTTGTCAAAATGGGTTGAAGCAAGCTTTGCCTACCAATGATGCCCGAGTTGTTGTGAAATTCTTAAAATCTCTTTTGCTAGGTTTGGAACTCCACGAGCTATAATCGGTGATCGTGGTACGATTTCGCAATGACCAGCTTTGATAGAGTCATGCAAAAGTATGGTGTAACTCATCGCCTCTCTCGCTGCACCACCCCAAACAAGTGGGCAAGTGGAAGTTTCCAACCGAGGAATTAAAAGAATTCGAAAGGACGGTGGCTAAAACCGTGCCTCTTGGTCGGATAAGCTAGATGACGCACTTTGGGCCTTCCGTATAGCCTATAAACACCCATCGGTGTACTCCATACAAGCTAGTGTACTGAAAGGCGTGTCATCTACCGATTGAGCTTGAGCACAAAGCATACGGGCTTTGAAACATGCCAACTTCGATATTCAGACACCGGTGATCACCGGAAAGATCAAATGAATGAATTAAATGAACTCCGTGATCAAGCATACGAGAACTCTTTGATCTACAAAGAAAAGACAAAGAAGATTCATGACTCCAAAATCAAGAACCGCGTTTTCAACGTCGGTGATCGAGTTCTTCTTTTCAATTCAAGATTGAAGATTTTCTGGAAAACTAAAATCCCACCGATCCGGACCATTCACCATCACTAAAGTATTTCCTTATGGAACCATTGAGTTATCTCAACCCGATGGTCCAAATTTTAAAGTGAATGGTCATCGATTGAAACACTATTTTGGAGAGGACATTCCTCTGTGGTTGTCCGGATCTACAAACTTTCCCATGAACCAATGAATACGGGATCGAGTCAAGCTAGCGACTCGGAAATCAAAAACAAGAGTACACTATATGGGTTTTCACCGTATTTCGACTTCTTTCTACTTTCTACCACCCTAGTGTGGGGTTGCCCATTGTATATATATATATATATTAAAAAAAAAAAAAAAAAAAGTATTTCCCTTTTCGTTCTATGTTTCGCATAACGGTAGGTACTTTGAATATTGAGGGCAATATTCATTTCTAGTGTGGGGGAATTCTCACTAATTTTATCATGTAATTATACCGCCCAATTCCCCATTTTGGCCAATTTTTTTTTTTGAGTAAGTGTTTTGCACTTACTCATCTTACTGATTATCGATCCGCCATGTCTAATAAACAAAAGGATTGGCTAATCCAGAGCAAACGGCCCTTGGTAAAGATATCTCAAATCCGTTGACGCTTGCAATTTGCCTAAAATTGTATGGTGTTCACTTCACCATATCTTTAATTAGTGAAGAGTCACAGCCCGCAAGTTTATGGCTTGTGGTAAAGGCGTTGGAAAACCATAATTGGTAATCGGCTCACCAAAGATATTTTATCTAAGAGTTGGCTAGTCCGTATAAACGGCTTCGTAAAGACAAATCAAATCTGTTGAAAGTCGGTGATTTGCTCAAAATCATTTGGTTATCATTGTACAAAGGTTCTTACTTGAACCGAAACAATTGGCTACTCCGTATAATGGCTTTTGGTAAAGAGATTCAAATCCATTAAGTTTTCTCAAAAGATTGATAGGGACTAGCAATAGTTTAGTGTGGGGATTGATGAGTGTGTGAATACTCATCATTTTGGTCAATCTGAATCGCAAAACATTTAAAAACGTTGAAATGCATCAAAATACCGAAAATATCTCAAAATTGTATTTTATATGTTACGATGCAAAATGTTTAAAATCGGATGAAAATCGAGCTAAGTTTGCATAATTGGCGCTTTCAGTCCCGACTTTCAAAAATTAGCGTAAATAGTCCTGAGCACTTATTTTAAAAGAAAATTCACCAAAGGTCCTTTTGTAATCATAAGTTGTCATAATTAATCCTTTGGTGAAAAGTTTCAATAATTTACAAGTTTGGTCCTTGAAGTTTCAAAATTGGCAAAATAGTCCTTGGAAGTTTAAAATATCTTTAATGGTCCTTGTACTATTGAAACTTGTCATAATTGGTCCCTATGATAAATTTTGCAAAATGGCGATTTGGTCCCTTAGTTTTTGGTGAATTGCAAGTTTGGTCCTTATGTATTAATAAACAAATCACCCTTGAACCCCCTTTTGAACCTTGACCCCTGCCATATCACCTTTGACCCCCTGTTTTGACCCTTTGTCTAATAATAGACCCCCGGTCAAATATGGTCAAACCCCGCCCACTGTCTTCCCTCCTTTTTCCACTTTCTTCTTCACCTGCTCTGCAAAACCCAAACATCCCTCACCTCCAACTCACAACCCACACCTTATCCCTCCACCTCACCCAACAATCCAAATTCAATTAATGTATCTCCTTCCTTGCACTCAAAACCCACCCCAACTAGCAAATACCATTTTGGCGCCAAAAACTCATCTATGGCTAAAAATGATTCTTCTAATCCAATGGTTCTGGAGACAAGTGGGATTTGCTCAGAGTACAAGTGGGAGCACTTTTGCATATAAATAGAGGAAGAAAAGACAGAGTTCAAGAGTAGTTCTTAGTTTTAATTTTCATGTATGTCGTTTTTAATGTCAATATCTTAAATTAGTTCTAAATGTTTAATTTCCTTATGTTCCGTGTTCTAAATTCAGTATCAAGTGTGCTAAATCCAGGCTTCAAATAGCCTATTTAGAACTTAGTTGAGCTTATTACAGCTTCATATAGCTGTTAGTAAGCTAAAATTTCAGTTTCAAGCTAAATCTCATATTGGTCAACAAAAGTCAAACTGACCTTCATTTGAAAATGGTGATGACATTGGGTGTTGCAAAGATGGAATTGGGTTGAGATTTGATCCAGTTGGGTTTATATCAGAAATAGATTGGTGTTTGTTTGTTTGCTCTAAGCATGCCATAATGGCAGGACTGTTGTAAGTTTTAAGTTCTATTTCAATAGTGTAAACTAGCTTCTGAGTCTTTATAACTGTTTCATTTAGCTTGTGTTCTCATGATATTGATAGCTTGATTAATTGTTGGTTTGCTTAAGTTTAATTCAGTAGTATTCCAATTTCTGTCAACATGTGCATGTTTTGAGTCATATCTGCATAAATTACTTGAGCTTGAATATGTGAGTAGAATTAGCTCTTAACTGTTCATTAAGCTGTTGTTAGGTCAGATTGATTCAGTTTAGGTGTTAGCATAGGCTAGATAATCTTTAGGTAGAGTCATTGTAAAACAGTTAGTATAAAGTAGTGTTTGGATTAGCTTACATAACCAAGTTGCAGGTTTCTATATGTCTTAGGAGTAGTGGTCTTACTTGCATTTAGTTGTTAGTCGTAGTCTTTGGTCATAAACTTGTGCTCATTCTCAGTCATAGTCAAAAGTCACTTTAATCCAATTTATTGTTTACATCAGTTAAGTCTAGGAGTATACAAGCTTGCATTTAGACTTAGAATCACATAGGATAGCATTATTAGGTCTCATTTCATTTTAAAACATCAAATATAACCAGTGTTGAAAGATCAAAACTCATAAAAGTCAAAGATCAATTTCTGTTTCAAAAGTCAAAAGTGAAAAACTCAGTTTTCACCAACCTTTGTTGATTTTTCATAGCTTCAATTTTGGTTCAATTCAAGTGAAATTTTGGGCTTAACAACTTCAGTTTGGTCAAGAGTTGAAATCGATTTTGTAGAATTTTGTAATTTTTATAAGCTTCAAATCGACTTGTGTATTAAGCTAAAAGTGCCTCAATGCACATGCTCACCATAAGCGAGTTGTGCAGGGCTACTAAAAAAGCTCTCAAGGCTTCAATTTAGCTTCTCCTTGGCTGAAACTTGGTATAGTTGATCTCTGGTTGGTTGTTAAGAGTACCTAATTTCCAGTTTTTCCACAAGCTCTCTTGATAAGCCTGTGCTTTAGCTAAAAGATAGGGGGTTAGGGTTGTTTTGCCTTAGTAGTTAATTAGCTCAAATTCTTGTGGATTGATTTTTAGAAGTTAAAAGTAGTTGCAATAAGTTGCCTTAGAGTAGTTTTAGCATATTATAGCTTCTGTAGTTAATTGGTGCTCTTCTACAGCTTGTAGCTTATTTTGTCTAGCTTATTCATAAGCTTTTACACTTCAGCTTCATAATCCTTCACATAAGCCATAGTTTTTATATTTTTCATAAAATTAGAATAATATTTTAGACTTTTCCTGAATTTTTCATAATTTTCCATTACTGTTTGCTATTTTTCCCTATTTAAAACAGTTTTTAGGACTTTTTAAATAGCTTTTAATCCAAATAAATCAGAAAAGCTTCAAAAAAAATAAGTTTTCAATTTTCATAGATTAAGATAAATATAAAAGCAAAAAATAATTTTTCCAGATTTTCTTAGTTAAATTTGTAATTTTTAGCCATTTAATTAGTTTTAAATAGTTTTTAATTCATAGAAAATAGAAAAATAATCGAAAAAATACAAAATTAGTTTTGAAAATTCTCTTTAGTTATTTTAGATTTTTGAAAAATAGTTTCATAATTTTCCTCTTTATTTTCATAATTTTTAGTATTTTAATTTAGTTTTAAAGTTTAAAATTAGTTTTTAATTTAAATTTATAAAAGAAAAATCAAGAAAATCCAATTTTAAAAATAGTGATAGCATTTATTTAATATAATCTAGCTTTTTAATTTTCTTAAATTTGCATTTAAGCCCCTGTAATTTACAAACTTTTTCTTTAGGTATAATTATTCAAAATCATAACCCCTTTCTTGTTCAATATCTCCGATCACTATACGTTTGGTTATTCAATTCGCATGTACTCGTTGGGACTTAACGACACGGAAACACTAAACTCTCACGACTTAATTGCATTGCGTTCTCAAGTCGTCGGCTTTTATTACGGTTGACCATTCACAGTGGTTGACTTGTGTAATAAACCCGACCGTTTGGGAGCCGATCGAGAACATAAAAGTTTTCCAAACAGATAGAGGCATCAAGTTGATGCTAGCTCCTAGATCGGCTAGGGCCATGCATCCCTCTAGCTCACTAAAATTACAAGGAATGAGGAATTTCCTGTGGTCTCCAAGTTTCTGCAACTTCTCAAGGAGGAACCATCGAGCAATTCTCATTGAGAGGAGTATTAGCCAATTCAAGAATTTTTCCCTCGATCGTAAGGAGATCTTTCAACATTTTAGCATACTTTCATTCGAACTAACGCTTCAACAAAACCGATATTGAAGTGAAGTTTCTTGAACATCTACAAGAACTTATGAATTTGAATATCAGATTTGTCTTGAAGCTTATCCTTGTTCAGACTCAAAGGATAAGGGATTGGAGGTTGATGAGGATTTCGCTCAGGGGTCTCATTTGGTTTAGAAACGGGAGCTGGCTAGATAACTGAAGGTGGGACTCGTGCGATACTTCCTGAACTTGAATTGTGCACCTGGTCCATTGTCGTCTCCGAGTCTCGCTCCACCTCCTTAGAAGAAGAAGGAGGATTAGGTGGTGGAACTAAGGTTCCAGCCAAAGTAATACCACTCCGTGTGGTAATTACTATAATATCTTCCCTCAGGTTAGGAACGGTGTTGCTAGGAAGCACACCTTGAGGTCTTTCATTAAAATCTTTTTCCATTTTTTTGAATTGATTTGCCAATAATTGAAACTTATCATTAGACCAAATTATGTGTTGTCTTGATATCTCATCCATAGGTGGATTATTTGGCATTTGATTAAATTGCGTCTGAGCTTGATTTTGGTTAAAATTTTGACCTTGGTTTTGATTAAATCCTTGATTTTGATAATTATTGTTTCTTTGATTAAAGTTTTGACCAAGGTTCTTTTGATTGAACACTTGATTAGAATGATTTTGAAATTGATTTTGATTATATCTATTTTTAAAGTTTTGATTGTTCTGATTGGGGTTATTTTCTTGATTGAAACCGGGTGGCTCAAGAAAATTGTTGGAATGATAGCTTAAGATATTACAGTTTCCTTGAGGTTGGTAAGAATTACCTCCCGCATTGAAGTTTCACGTAGCAGCACAAGTCTTAAAACGTGGGTTAACGATATTAATTTGCTAATTGTTTTGGTACATTTTTAGAAAATTTTTATTTATTTCAGCAATTTGTTGAGTGAGAGTTGCTATTTCAGGAGATGAAGAAGTTCTCAATCTAGATGACTCGCCTTTGAGCGTATGTCCCAATCATTGTGATGGGTGGTCATATTTTCGATAAGATCATAGCACTCTTTGGGGCGCTTTTCATAAAGGTCCTCCAAAGAAGACCATTGATTGTATCCCGATGTCTCAAAGTCAACCCGTTATAGAATGTATCTATGATTGTAACGGGTAACATATTATGGTTAGGACACGGTCGATTGACAATTTGTAATGTTCCCAATCTTTGAATAAAGATTCGCCGTAGTCGACATAAGTTCTTGGTTTTATTTCTTAATTTTGTCAAGATAGAAGGAGGAAAGTACTTTATAGAAACTTAGTGACCATCTCCTCCCAACTATGGATAGATTTTTGGTGACGATCAAACCAAGTGGTGGCATGATGAATCAATGAATAAGGAAAAGAGATATACGAAAGGTGTTATGTGACACCATTTTGCTTCATGCTACGGTGACGGTTAAAAACTTGTCAATATGCTTATTAGCATCATCACTCGATAAATCGTGGTATTGATGACTCTATTGGAATTGTTGAATCATATGATTCTTAAGTCCAAAACTGCTTCCGAAAGTTAACGGGGTGATTCGCTTGTAATAGCATATATAATAAATATCAAATAAAATACTTGCTGAATCGACAAGTCAACCTTTTAGGAAAAAGGTCAACATGCTAAACTCACAAATACAATATATGATACTTGGCAAGGGACACCCGGTTCGTTTCCCAACGAGGTGTGAATTGAGGATGTCGATTGAGGTTTGGTATTAAAATGCTTGAAAATTTTATTTTTACGTTTTTGATTGTTTTCTAAGTTCTAATTGAAATACGGGGAAGTAAATGATGCAGGTTTTCTGACCAGGTTTTAATATTTATAAAGTCTCGTTTACCTATGGTCCACCTTATGTACTCACGGCAAAGGTACTGGTCGTGTGTAGTGTAGTCATCGGTAAAACCGAGGTCGTCCCAAGAGCTATGTGATTTCTAATTAAGTCTAGGTGTCACCGGGTTTTAATTGTTTTAGGTTTGAAATGATTATTAAAGTAATTAACAAGAAATGAAAGCAAATAAAATTAAGTTGTGATCGTGAGGGTAAAGTGTGCTAAGCTAGTTACTCATCCTATCATCTTATGTTCACGTCTAACCACTTCCAATTGATTCAAGTGGGGCTTTAAGTCGCTAGGACAACATTTGGTCAGCATTCTCCTAACCTATCAAAGAAAGGCTTCCACCGAGATCAAGCTACTACCCTTGAAAGTCCGGTTGTTTTAGTCCCTAAGCCAAGTCATTAAGTACCTCTACATGCAAGATTCAGAACAATGAGTGCCCGGCACTAGCATCTTAGACACTCATCCATAACTTAAGTTCATCCAAATGGCGGTGATCATTTGGTCGGCTTCGCCAAGCGAAGAAGGGTCGTCGCTTGGTCAATTCTTAACCTTCCCACTCAATCTACCTACTTAGGGTCACGGTCAATTCTCCTAAGCAACTAGACACTACCTCCATTCAAAACTATCAAACTAGGGTAGCTACCAACTAACTATGCATGCATACACTTGAAACAATTATACGGAAGCATGTAAACGTAAACAAAACAATTAAGGAATCATAACTAGGCTAGAACCAAAAGTGCTTAGCCGATCATATTAAAAGAAACCAAAGATTCAATGTTTGACATAATGAAATACATGAATCGAAAGTGAAAGAAAAGATAATCGCTAATGCTTATCGTTAGGGAGTGATTTCTCCCTTTGAGATGGCTTCGTATGCTCTTCAAGATCTGCCTTTGGACCCCTACTCACGTTCTCTTCTTTTTTGTGTGGAGTGAATGATGTGAAATGCAGAAATTAGGGCTTGTATTTATAGGCGTGATCTAGTTACGGCGTAACTTGAGTTGAGAGTTACGCCGTAATCTCTATAATTTCATAATAATGCTCTCGTAAACATGGTTACGGCGTAACACATGGAATGAGTTACGCCGTATCTTCAGTACAGGTTACTTTTGTATTGATTACGCCATAATCATTGGAAGGAGTTACGGCGTATCTGATGGCGGCGTGGAACATCCTTTGACCATGTTGGTTACGGCGTAATCCTAGATGGGAGTTACGCCATAATTAGTTGCTGAGTTGGTCTTCTGAGTCACACGCTAGCTACGGCTTAATGTGAGAGTAGAGTTATGCCGTAGCTTCTTCACAGTGGCCATACTATCATAAATCTCTTGAGAAAATCTCCAAATCTGCATCTTATTAGCTCCAATGCTCGTAATTTACCTGAAAGTGAAATATAAAGGAAAACAAGCGTAAATCCATATAAATGATATAAAATACAAGAATTATCATGAGAAATTGACACTTAATATTAAGGACTATCTGATGTTATCAAATATCCCCCCACTTGAACTCTACTTGCCCTCAAGTAGTCCTTATTAGAAAAATTCCTAAAAAGATATCTCCCATTACCTGGAAAATTTAAGTTTAAAAATTCCTTATGCTAGAGTAAATAAAAGCCGAACACCTCACAAAATGGGAACAAAAGACTCAAAATCTCTCACCTAGTCTAAGTGTCAATTTCGGGGTGAACACTCAAAGCACAGTTATAGCATGTATTCTATCATAAGCTTGGCGGTTACACAAATCTCCACCACTAGAGTTAAGGACTAAACAATTCTTGAAGGCAATATGGGTAGACACGACATGGGTTAAGGGTAAATTGTCATTACTAATATGTCACGGCAAAGTGGACAAAATCAATGATACATGACCAAATCCATGGCCAAGACACCAAAGATTATTCGCTTCATCACCTAGACACGCTTCATGACTAAAGGGTAGGATAAGACATGGGATATAATTGGTGTAAAGTAAAAATAACAAGCAAATAGTCTAAACCTATAACCAAGTCATCACCACTTACCGTTCATCCAAAGTTCAAGTTTTAAAGCTAAGAAACCAGATCATGATATTCAAAGTAGATGTGCCATTAGCGGACGTCATGATAGGCACATTACCTGATCTTCAATTATTGGCGCAATAATTACCAACTTCATTCTTCAAATGTGACCGAGGTGGCCTCCTCGATACTAAATTTTTGATGAGCTCCAAATATAGTGCTTATAACATTGCACTTTACAATAAACAAATAAACTACAACTATTATTTATTTTTTATTTTTTTCGAATCTTTTTTTTACATCATAACTAAACATAACATCCCCCCACTTGAGATGAACATAATGAGAATTTAGGGGTCTTCAATCATCTTCAAATATATGTCTTTGACGAAAGCGTGATTTCCTAACCTCTCTACTTGAACCTTGAACTTAGGCAAACAATGACTTCCCGATCACAAATTAAGACTACACGGTAGGCTAAGGTGAATGGGTGTAACGAAACAATATATATTGGGTAAACAAAATGAAAGGACTGGCTCAGATGGGTGTATCTAGGGTTATCTTGCACTAAAGGTGAGTGCAACAAAAGGTTTTAACATGGGGGTCGAGAAGTCGAGGTAACTAATCGATAGACACACAAGGATAGGCTATTTGGGTGATAATCCTATAATATTGCCTTCTTAAACAGATTATTCCAAATACATTAAGCGAACTCAACATACCTCGTCTATGTTCTTGAAATGATGCAAAGGCCAAGTTCTAAAGTTTACAAGCTACCGACACACTCATAATTTGGTGGATATGGGTAAATAATTGGAAATGGATAAGGCTAATCTCACCATATAATATCAAGGGTTATAATGTGCTCGACTAAGGTCTAATCTAGTTAGGTTAAGAAAAACATGTCAAAATTTTAAAAATGGCATAATTTTTCAAAATAAACTAGAAAAACGAGGGCTAATAAAGTTCAAGAGATAATTCTACTCCTGTCCCCCCACTTGAAATGTACAAAGTCCCTTTTGTACTAAACGTTAAATAAAGGTGAATATAAAGTAGAATTAGAGCGAGAACTTCCTAACATTCGCTCCTAAAAAGAAAGAAGGCCCACGATAGAGAATCGTGCCTTCGCTTAAGCATCCACGAGCAAACTTCATTCCCTGAAATCACGCTAACTAACAAGCATAATTCTAAAAAAAAGGAAAAAAAAAGAAATCTAACACACTTCCCTTGCACTCGGTACGGAGTCTATTAAACCACCTTTTAGTTGTCCCCGTAAGAGTCATAGGAAATTTTTTTTACCGTAACAGAATAACTAGGGACATTCCGGATGCTCAAAAGGGAATACAAGTAAAGTACTTCTTCCACATGATCTTGGACATCTTCATTCTTGTCTCCTAAGAATTGTAGCTCATGTAGTTACCGGATGAACTGGTCTGGGATGGAGAATTCTCCCATTTCAAAGTCTTGCGTGAAAGCTCTTTGATAGTCTATGCTGGTTTGCTCCATATATTGTTCCATAGTTATCCCTTCAACATTTACTTCCTCAATTACTTTAGGCTCTTGTTAGGTCACTAGTTTTACAACACAAGCTTATAAGAGAAGAGATGAAGGCGATGAACAAGTATCAATCACACAAACACACAATATAGTATACGGTTAGGCGTAGAGCATGTGAAAGAAATAACTTGAACAACCAACCTTCAAATGAAGGTTATTACAATGTATATATAGGCAAGGAGCTAGGCAACACTCCTCTCCTTCCCTATTCCTTATTGGGCTTGGGCCTCACTTATGGGCCTTCTACATAAGTCGGACCTTAAACAAACATAAAGGCGTAATAAAGCTACCTATTACATATGAAATATAAATACTTGAAATATCGTTTAGGAGTGATTCCAACAATCTCCCTCAAGTATATATGAATGTAAACGGTGAAGGCGTTGATGTAATAGTAGCGTGACGCCTTCGACATTCTTCTTTCTTGTGAGAGGAATAGTCTTGATTCGAACAATCTCCCAAAGGTAGAGAGATCGTTAACTTTGAACAGCTCGCTTTGACGTCATCATTGACTTTGTTCTTTGATCATTGTTCTTGTGGTGAAAGTGATAGTATGTTGTTGTCTCGCATCACCGCCTCAGTGTCCGCTCACGCTCCAGTGTTCCACGTCATTCTTCAACATGCTCACACGCTTTTGACGGTGGAAATCAATACCGATGAAGTTCTTTAAGTCTTTAACTTTGTAGATTCTTTGGTTGATGAAGAATCATTCGATCGTTGTGTTGCATTCGAATAGAACTTCCATTAGTAATGATGTTGGCGTGAGCATGAGAAGAGTCAAGACGATCATCCCGCCCGAGCTTCCATAAGAAGAAAACATTGCAAACGGTTAGTAATAAGCGATTTCCGCACTTACAAGTTTGAACTTCGAGAGTGTTAACAAAGATAGTGTGAAAACACAACTCTAATTTTACAAAGGCCGCTCTCGAACCTGAGTCCCACAAGTGAGATAACGCGATGTACCAAGTACATCTACAGCTTCGATGAGTCGCCGAGGTACACCAAGCATCACCTCACGATCAGACCGCTTGAGACACACCCCGTAATCCACGGGAGTTACCGAAGCGACCGCCGCTGTGGTCGCTTGATGTAGACCCCGCAGAGTTTCCATTTAATCACCGAGGATCACAGTGTGAACCTCTCATAAATGTTCTCGATGATTGCTAAGATCCGTGAAGGACTCGATATGAACCATCAATCATCAAGATCTTATTTGTTGATCAACAAGTGATTAAATGTCAAGTGTTCCTAAGAGATCTTTTGATGAATCTCGTGGCTCTAGACTCAATAGTGCGTTTTGGTTTTCCCGAGCGAGACTAGGAGAGGGTCTCCTTCTTCAATACCAAATGATCTCAAGAGAAAGCCAATAGTTTATGTAGGGTTCCCGTGAGAATGAAACAAGCTTCTATTGAGAGAAACTTGAGTGGCTAAGAAGGTTTAGTGCATGCGCCACCGGGTCCATGACGACTTTTATTCTTCAATACCGGTGTCACTAAGTGACAACCAAGAGTATATGAATTGAACCCGTGTCCGCCCTAAGTTGAATAACTGGAGGGCTATTTCTTTTCACCCTTTACTTTACATTTCTTTTGATTCTTCAACTCCTTCTTTCTCCGATTCTCATTTTCTCCTTTTATAATCATTCCTAAGGACTTCTAACACTAACTAATGGTAGTGTCCTTGGGTAGATCCCTCCGGCTCAAGCGGATCATAGGACGGTTATTCCTAACCTTAGTCACCTTATAACCCATGACTAACCTATGTTTGCCATTATAACCATCGTAAGTAAACAATATCTCTCAAAGGGTTTGTAAATGAAAACATGTTTGAACCACAAAGAGAGATAAGTTTTGCATAAATACTCCCTCCACATGTGCTTTATAGTTTTATGGTTAAATGCACAAAGGAGGAAAGAGCGCGACTTTTATGAATTGATCCACTAAAGATAGACAATCTCCGCGAGACACGGTTACGTTGAATAGTTAAAGAGTTACATTGTCGCTTTTAGGTGACAACTAGCTCTAATAACTACCTTGAAGGTGTAGACAAACCTCGAAAGGTTGTCATACCCGTCGAGTTCATGTCTATCAAGAGCTTCTCGAATGGTACCTTCTACTAAGACAAGTCCTTTGCGAGACACGCTTACATTACTAGCGAACTAGCTTGAAATTATTACCCGTCCAGACAAGTCTTTTCGAGTTACAAACAGTTTAGTACCGCAATTCTTGGTTAAGTCCGAGGTACACGGATTCATTTGCATTCAAAGACAACATATTTCTTATCACATAATTTTCTCCCCTCAAAATGGCATATAGGATGTTATTTTGAAACATTTTGAGAATAAATATGGCCATTTTGAGTGTTGTGGAAGAGTGACCACTGTGAACAATTTGTGAACAAAGTTTTAATTCAAATACTCCCTCAACTAGTGATATAAACGGTTGAGGTTTTGAAATCATATGGGAAGTACTTGTCTTTTGAGCAAAACCTTGAAAATGAAAGGTTTGATAGGTTTTACTCAAAATAAGAAGCTTTCGCTCCTTTTATAAGGATTGTGGCACCGAGGCGCACTACGTGGTCCTTTCTTGACACTTACGGGTTGTACATCGTTATGTGTGCACAAGCCATTCACATATATAATCATACATCCAAAATTATATGAAGGAAACCAATTAAGGGTACCAGAAGTGCAAGTGATATTCCTGTGAGTGCGCACCGGGCGTTGAAAGCCGATGATGTTTCTCCCGAGTCGACCACCAACATAGCTCTCCGCCGTCTCGAATCGATCCTTCTCGAACAACCGCTCATCAATCAAGGTGATGATACGCCTCACATCCCTCCTTTCCCGAGAATTCCAACGCTTAGGATTCCCAATTTTATTGCGATATCCTTCAATCAGTATGCCAATCCATCCCTAACCATCTTCAAGGTATGATCCCGAATTTGTGGAGCTCACTACACGCCATTAAACAGCTTCGCAAGTTCACCGCGTAAACAATGCCGAAAGGTTTGTCGATGAGCGTAAGTTGTTTGAGCCGGTTGATGTCGGAAGATCAAGCCGTGGTGGAGTGAAGTTTACACGCCGATATGATTCAACGACCATCCGGATATCTTCGACACGCTCTTTGATCACAATGCGCCTAATGAAGATGAGAACCGACTTGATAAATTCACGTTGAACTTCACGAGAACTGCCTCATACGACCGCACTTTGGCAAGATACATGTCTTCGATGTCGTTGAGGACAAGTTCTCAAAGTCGCCTCGGAGAATCCATAGTCCTGCTCATCATGTCGCTTGACTATGATATTCTTTAAGAATGTGTAGTCCCACTTAGACTTGAGATCAATGTGTTTGATGGCCACGATGTCCTTCGAGCTATACACCGCATGTTGAGACTTTTGAACCGTGCAGCGGTAGTAGATTCTTCGCGCTCGTGCCAATGATGAATCCCATACAATGCATCTTGGTCATATGCTTGCACGCTGTCGAAAACAAGTGGGTTGCACGCCCTCGATAGCTATGCGCTAGAGTAAATGGTCATGGGAATGGAAGAGTCAATGATGTAGTGTATTTTCTCGAACCATCGCCACCATGGAGAAGAAATTCCGTGTCTTTGTTGAAGAAATATCGGAAGGAATCCTTGGTTCGTCTGCTGGCCAATGGTTGGTAGAGGTTTGGTCCAATCGGTGTAGTATGGAGGTTGTCCCTTTGTGTGAAGTCAATGTTTGCTTCCGGATTGAGCCAATCCATGTTGTTAGACATAGCTCGAGCGATGTTCTCAAGATGATATTCGACCTCGAGGGCACTTTCGAGTCGTCTTTCCATAATTGAAATGCTTCATTCTTGATTCGCTTCAATTCGATTTCGCCATTTTCTTCACATGGAACTTTTCTTGCAACAGCTTTGCATGCTCCAATGTTGAACCATCTACCAATTCTTGACCTTCATCGTAGTAGGAGTTTGATTGACAAGTGTGGAGAACCATTCAAACTCTTCGGTTTTATCGTCATCTAGCCATGATACGACTCCGGCCGAGTCGTCTGCTTTCTTCTTTTGGAAGGCTTTGATGATGAAGTCGGTTTCGCACTTGTTTGGGTGAGGTGGGTTGTTGTTGGGGCTCAAGGACCTTTCATCGTCACCACCCGTACTCAAAGTAGTCACCGCTTTATGAGTCGTGGGTGGTAACTCGAATCGTCCCGAGGTTTTTCGGTTGAAGAACGAGTAGAGACCTTTGTTGAGTAGGGGTCCGCTGGGGAGGAGGAGGCATCAAGAAGATTCACCGATCGCTTCGACGCTTAGGTGCGAGTCTTTATCCTTATCCTTATCTTCATCGCCTCGGACGCTTTCGCTTTTCGCTTCAAATCTACAAGCTTCTTGAAGTTGGTAGTCCAAAGAATGCTTGATACGCTTTTGCTTCTTCAAGATTGAGCATTGCGCATCGTGGCGACATTTGTGTCACAAGCTTGGCTACCAATTCATTATTCGAGAACACGACCGAATCGGTCGGATTGATTGTGACGGTTAAGGCGTTGATCGAATAGTTTGTTTGGCGATCCGCATCGATTTGGATAAAGTTGTCTAGTGAATAACTCCTTTGTGACTTTAGGAACGATTCCGAAGGTACTTTTAGTGTAGCCTTCGATCATTTCGCTCAGCTCCTCCCGACGGTGTTGTTTCATGAATTCTGAACAAACTTCCTTTCCTTTTGCATCTTTTCATTCTCGCCATACAGATGTCAGATGTGATCAAGAAAGAAATTCACTTCTTGTTGAGCACGCCTTTCTTTCCGACTTGTTTGATGCCTTTGGTAATCCGTTCATGAGCTTGAGAAATCCAAGATTTAGGTGGTTTCTTCACCGATTGGATGATGATCCGTTGACTTTGTTGATGGTGGTGGTGATGAATGAGATGAAGAGTCGATGATGAGGAGACATGAGGAGACTTCATGTCCTTAGGAGTTTCGAGGTTTTCTCCTTTGAATGTGTTGGACTGCCTAGAAGAAACTTTGAGTAATCATCCTCGCCATCCTTAGACTTTTCTTTCTCGCCCAGCTTCTCAAAATCATACTCAATAGTGTCTTCAACAGCTTTTGTTGTTGCACAAGAGGGTGGCACCAGCCCCTTATCGGGTTGATTAACCGCATCGAGATGGTTTAGAGTGGCAAGACCACTTGAGCCTCCGGGCCACCCATTTGATCTTTAGCAAATTCACCGCCTTTTGAGTGTGTCGGACATTGTGAAACTTTTTCCGTATGATTTATCCAATTGCTCTTCTTCATCTTCGTAGCTTTCATCCCGAGGTACAAGTGCGAGTCTTCTTTTCCTTTAATAGTTTGAGGACTTGGAGGTTTTGGTACCGAGGATTTTCATCCTTGCGCTTCGTAGTATGAGATCTCTTCATCTCGAGTCAAGAGCCTCGAGTCCTCGTCCCTAAGTCGTCTTTGTGGTTCAAGTGAAAGGATCGGAGTGGCTTCCGAGAAGGAACTTTCTTCTTAGGAGTGGGTTTCTCTTGAATGGGTTTCTTCTTAGGAACATTCCTTTGACTATCTCGTACTTGTGACACTTCCTCGCTTCTTTTTCTCGGTTCTCCTTACCGTGTACCGTAAGATTTTTCATCGAGGTGACCAACTTTGCCTTGTTTGACCGCTTCCGATATCTCTTGTACGCTTCGAGTTTTCGACATCTTCGCTAGAAGGAAATGGCAAAGACAAAGACCTTGTTTCTTTGTAGACGCTTCCTTGATTCTTACAGATAGAATAGGTTCCGTCAACATGTCGTGATTGTTGGGGTCATTGAGCCTCTTGGGATGTCGGATGAAGTCCAAGTGCTCTTTGGATCAACAATTTGGTATATCCGATGTAGGGAATCTTTGAGCCAAGTTTGTTGAGAAATGACATCATGTCATCCCAAATCGAGCTTCAATAGCGATGTGTTTCCTGCTGACGAAGGCCCAAAATATTTGCGCTCTATGAGCTTAGGATGCTCATAGTCACCGCCACCACCGTAAATGACTTGGTGATGATCATGTAGAGTGTTCTCCATGGTTGAGGAATACTCTTAAGCTCTACTAGAGAGTGCTTGTTGATTACTCCCGTAGCCTCGCCATAACCGATATCGATTAAGAATTGGAGAGTGAGCTCTTCAAGAGGTGAGGCATATAGTTTGGTTGGATCGACTTCAGAATTAAGAGAACAACCCTCAAGTCTCGCAGTGTAATGATGACTTGTTTGTGATTCGAGTCACCTTCACGCAGCTTGTCCTTTGACCCTTTCCATAGTGTTCCGTAACTGCTGGATGTAGATCTCGTGAATGGTTGCAGAGTGAGTAAGCATGTTCGATATGGATGAGTCCTCGTAATATCAATAGCAATGAGACATGAAGATTCGAGCAAGTGAGGGTGTCAAAGTCAACACGGAGGTTATTCTTTCCTATCTTCATTGGATAGCCATGAGGATAGATATCGAATGGAGAGAACTTCGTGTGCATCCACATTCATTTGTTCACCATGTCGTGATCTCGAAATAACATTAGCCAAAAGAACCAACATATCGAAAGACATAATGTTAGTCAACGTAAGGTCTTATTGTCTAGTTATTGAATGTACAAAGGTCAATGATTGTTACGAGTCCTAAGTCACTTGTATGTTCAATAGTTCAATGATATCGTGAAATGTTTCGTGAGTTAGTTAACTTTAAGTTTTAAAGTTTATGTTATCACTTATTGTTCACAATATATCGATTTATTTAAGTTTATTAGTGACATTTTGGATTCGTGATGATATGATTAGTTTATTTACAAGTTTGTACACGTAACAATTCATCATGAAGGTCAATCCAGGATAAGCGTAGTTTTGGCAAAGTTATGCGAGACGTGAATGATATATGCTTAGGCGTAAACTTACGCGAGAATCCTATCTTACGCCAGAAGAAATGTTACGCGAGGAAATGGAGTCCTTATGCGTAGAGCTTATGCGTAGGCATATTTATCCTTACGCGTAAGGCTACCGTAAGAGTTGACCTTAAGCGTAGGGGTCATCACGCATATCCTTCACAGATACGCGTAGTCCATTGTAGAACCTTAGCGTAGAAGCTACGCCAGAAGACAAGTCTTACGATAACAATCTACGCGTAAGGTAATCCTTATGCGAGATAATCAAATGACCTTGATTCTCGAATTATAAGTGTAGCAACTCAAATAAATCCATCAAATCATCAATATTAACACATACATTCGGTTTATCAATAGAACATGGCACTAACATATGTTACACGCTTATGCGAGAATTGCATACGCCAGAGACTAAACCCTAGATCTACGCGTATGGAATCTAGCCATGGATTATGCACCAAACTTTTCTCGTAGCTCTAAGATGTAGTATGAGCATATATACCAAGTTATAACATCTAACTCATGGTGAATCAAAATACCCAATCTTATGAACCTTAAACCCTAATTTTAAAATCAATTAATCGTGTTTCGGTAGTTATAGAGCAAGGATATGATTAATTCAACATTATATGAACATAACCCAGCAATATTTAGACCAAAAACACTTCTCATTTAGAAGAACCCAAATCCACGCATAAACCCTAAGTTTCAAAATCAATCCATTTATGTTTCTGTGTAAGATTTGAGGATAAAGATATCATCATTGATGCTAAAGGCACGTTTTGAAACAATCTTTTTAACCAAAAACACACACACAATGATTATGTGATCATACGCTTATGCGTAGATCACAAAATCACGCCAGAACACACATTTTAGCCGTTGATTTGCGTGATATTAAAATCCTTAGCTTAAAACTATGTTCGATCATTAAAACACTTACAATTTGATGATCGTAACAACGGATTTCTTGAATGAATCTTAGGCGAGATGAGATTAGGTTTAGTAATAAATGTGAGTGAAAGAGTTAGGTGGAGAGGTGTTTTATTAAAGTTAACTTTAAACTTTTGGCAGTTTTAGTCCCTCCACCTTTGCCTTTTTCAAACCAAGCCTTTTAACTTCCATTTAGGTTACCAAACAAAGATTTTTGAGAAAGAATCATGACGACACTCCCCCTCGACTTGAGAAAATAGTGAAAGGTTTTTAATTAAAGTCCGAGGAGTGTCTTTGAACCAGAAATTTTCCACCATTTGTAAAGAATCAACCGAGATGTGATAACATGCAAGTACACAATGTTTTGAAACAAGCAATGGATTATTTTTCCCTCAACACTTGATCGGAAAAATACTGAATTTTGAAAGATTAAAGTGTTGACGGAAGAAATGTACTTGCCATGTTGATAGAAAGATAGATTAGAGAATATTTTTGTTGTTTTATAGGATTTTATATTTTGTATTTTGTTTTGAAAAGTTTATTTACAAAAGATGTTTTGGTGTTCGACATGTTTTAAGACTGCTTTTAAGAGGTCATCCAGCCTCCTCTTGAGTCAACACCTCATACCAATTCGTGGACCAACTCATTAAACCTAGCGGAGGCAAGGCTTTGGTGAGCGATCCGCCAATTGGTATTCAAGACCACAAAGTATAATTCAACGGCACTGCTCCACATGATCCTTGATGAAATGATAGCGTAGATCGATGTGCTTTGATTTCGAAAATCGAATCGAGTTGCACGAGATTGCAATGGCACCGATTGTCGCAAAGACATCGGATTCTCACAAATACATAACCATAGTCTTTGAGTTGTGTTCGCATCCAAATGACTTGAGCACAACACGCGGACATGGCTACATATTCTCGCTTCGCTTGATGACAATGATGTACAATCCTCGCTTTGATTGCCAAGACACCGCTTATCACCGAGAAATTGTAGTGCTCTCAAGTACTTTTCCTCGAGTCTAAGCATCCCGCGTGATCGCCCTAAAAGCGATTAGTTCAAAACCGAATCCTTCTGATACCGATCCCCAAATTAATGGTTCCCTTGATGTATCGGAGGATTCTTTTAGCCTCGTAGAGGTGGGTTTCAGCTTGGTCGCGATCGATAACGGGAGCATAGATAAACGGCAAAGACAATGTCGTCCGCTAGTCGTTAGATACATGAGAGACCCAATAATACTTCGGTATTTGGTAGGTCAACCAATTTCCCATGTAAATCAAAGATCTAATTTCTTGGTATGAGCCATTGGTGTGGCATAAGTATCATAGTATTCATTCCAAATTTGTTTAACAATTCAAGGGCATATTTGACCGACTCAGAAAATACCACGGGTGATTGATGAACTTGCAGCCCTAGAAAGAACGTAAGTTCACCCATCATGGACATTTCAAAATTTTTCTTCATGAGTTTTGCAAAAGCGATTGAAAACTTTTTATGTGTTGACCCAAAATGATGTCATCCACGAATTTGAACAATTAAGATGTGTGCCCGTGATATTGTATGAAAAGAGTTGGGTCAACCGAGCCTTTGGTGAAATTATTGGCAATGAGGAAAGATGATAGCTTATCGTACCATGCCCGAGGGGCTTGTTTGAGACCATAAAGAGCTTTGTTCGCTTTGTAGACATGGTTCGGGAACTCGTGATCAACGAATCCATCCGGTTGGTGACATAGACCGCTTTAAGTTGTCCATTTAGAAACGCCGCTTTGACATCCATCCGATAGACCGTCATGTTCATATGAGCCGCGAATGCGAGAAATATCCGAATGACCTCAAGACGAGCAACCGAGCAAAAGATTCTTCAAAGTCTATCCTTCTTCCCGACGATAACCCTTAGCAACAAGACGTGACTTGTTTCGGATGACGCCCTTCAAAGATCCAATTTGTTTTTCCAAATCCATTTGAGACCAATGACGAGACCCTCGTTGGTCTTTCAACCGCTCCCATACTTCAAGACGCTTGAATTGGTTGAGTTCTTCCCGCATGGATTCAATCCATTGTCTTTTGTCATTGCGCCTTTAATGTTTTTAGGCTCGATGGCGCACGGTGAGTGCATAAATGCAATGTTCACCGTCTCGAGTGAAGACGTTGTCTCGTAACGACCGGTTGATTCGGGTTGCCAATAATGTTAGCTAGAGGATGGTCTTTTGTCCATCTATGTGTAGAGGTTGATGTTGATATACATTGTGCGATTCGAGGATTCAAATGGTTTGTTGAAGATTCCGCAACATCCGTGCAGCAGCCTCATTGGCAAACGGGTTGAAGAATGCATTTGGATCAAAATCATGCGGGGGGTACGTCATTCGTAATATCATCACCGGTTCATCATTGTTGGAAGCGGTGTGTTCAACTGCTGTGTTGGAGTCAATTGGTGTAGGTGCATCTTCAACAAGAGTTGTTGTAGCAGTGTATCGTATAGGAATATTATCGTTGTGCAATGAAACATCGGATACACCAGAGCACGCTCATCAATATCGCCACGTAACGTAGGAGCAAATAACCTTTCCATTTGTTGACGAGTTAATGAGGGCTTTCTTCACCGATGATAGGGGTTGAGGAAGTTTAAACGGTTGTGTCCGGTTCTAAGTCATTATACTCGTAAGCCATTTCCGTGAGTTCATCGAAATGAGCATGAATCGCTTCCATAACCTCCTTAGTTCGACGATTCCGATTCGAAACCTTTAGAATTGTCACAAGATCCAATAAAGACTCCAATATCGCCTTTTGCTTTGAGCTTTCCAAAGTCATCACGATCATTATTCGGATAGCAAAGGGATCCAAATACATGAAAGTGTTTGAGGTTCGGTTTATGGTTGTGGACAAGCTCAAAAGGTGTTTTGTTGTATGCTTTGTGATCATAGAACGGTTTTGAGTATAGCATGCAAAGGATACACCGCCCATAAGTAATCCGGAAGTTTAGCATTGATTAACATTGTTCTTGCAGCTTCCACTAACGCTCGGTTTCGCTTTTCAACAACTCCGCTTTGTTCGTGTGTCCGTGCAATAGATGTTTGATGTCAATTCCACTTTCTCATAAAATTCACGAAGGGTTTTGTTAACAAATTCGGCCTTTGTCTCGTCCGAATAATCCCGACGGTGTTGCGGAGTCGAACTCAGATCTTTGTGAGAAAGGTGATGATCATTTGTGGAGCTTGGTCTTTGCTACGAAGAAAATAGACCCAAGTCCATCGTGAGTAGTCATCAACAATTACTAAGATGTAGCGCTTGCCGCTGATCGCTTGCACACGATCGGGCCACACAAATCCATGTGAAGAAGATGAAGCACATGTCGAGAGTCGTGTTCCACCTTTGAAGGAAAATGAGCACGAGTGCTTTTCCCTTGTTCACATGCCGAGCAAAGGTGATCTTTGAATACCGGAATCGTGGGAGTCCTTCAACTAGTTTGTGTCGAGCAAGGTTGGTGATGGTTTGAAAGTTTAGATGTGAGAGACGACGGTGCCATAGCCAAGATTTTGTTGATGTTGCCTTAGAAAGTAAGCGATGGGAGATGAAGCAACCATGTCTTGCATAGAGATAGTGTAGAGACTAGAATTACGCGAGCGACATAAGGTCGCTTCCTTGTAGATCACGAATGAAACAAGTTTTCTCCCCGAAAGCAACCTCCAAATCTCCATCACAAAATTGACCCATCGAAAACAGACAGTGACCGAGGCCTTCCACATAGTAAACCCTCACGATTTCGATGTTCCCATTAACATAATCTCCGTAGCCCATGATGGTCGCTGGTGATCGCTCCCGAACTGACAAAGCCAATGAACTTTGCAATAAAGTTTGATAACAGCTTAAGATTGCTCATCATGTGTCGGGAACATCCGCTATCAACAATCCAGAAATGATCTCAGATCACCGCAGACACACACGCATTTGACACGATGGAATAGAAGTAGATGTGGAACCCAAATGTTAGAGGGTTCCAAGCGTATATGTTAGACATACACACATTCATAATTTTAGGCATCCATTTAAATCCTAGTGTGTTATATATCCATTTCGCCATCTATAACTACTCTTTGCTTTAGTCTTAGTGAAATCACTAGGTGGTACTACATTCTTAGGAGGTGAAGCGAGCTACCGTGATAGCAATGGTTGCCTTAGAATCTAAAGATGGTGGTTTACCAAGCACGACTTAGAATGATTAGTTGGCCTAGAGGTATTCCGATTCTTAGGATTCCGTAATCTAGAGATTATAGCTTTAGCAACACATTTGTCATGACAATCGAATTCATACTCTTTGACAAATATCACAAGGTGCATCGATCAATATCAAAGGTACTCAACGGTTTAGCATTCGTTACATCACTATTTCTATTACATTTGCCGACGCAACATCTATAGTGGAAGTAACTTGAGTTTTATTCGATTCCTAGGGTGTTCTTCTACTTTAGCATTCCTTATTGATCTTTTCTTAGGTCGCAACTTCCTATTCTTCGCTTGAGTGCTCCTAGGTCGTGAAGTGCGGACGCTTGGAAAAGATGCAACTATTCTGCTTCAAGAGAGGAAACACATTAGCAACTTGTGATTTGGCAGTGGGAATTCTAGGTTCACGATTACTAAGTGTGACCGGTGCTAATCTCTTAATCACAAGAGGCGGAGTAGTTCATACTTTCCTAACATTTCCGTAACTTAGAGATGGTGTGAATCGATCTTGATTTTCGTAACGAATATTACCAAAGAAAATTCATGACATCTCTAGTGTGAGCAAGATAGTGATCAAGTTCATTAGATGCTTCATCTCGAGTCTTTTGAGTAAATCAAATATGACACCATATTCTGCTTAACTTTTAAAAGTTCTTGTTCATATTTTGAGATTTGACTTTTCAAAGACACGCTTTGATCATCCAGCTTGAACAATTTTAGGATCAAGATTTTGCACTCAATTGAGCGATTTTCTTTGAAAACTAAGTTGATGGTTGTGAATATCTTTTCACACCAATGAAGACGACGCTTTGCATTGTAAATTTCCGTGTGTAATCGCTTATTTTCGCTTTTAAAGACTCGATCCAAGCACATTATCGGTGTTCTCAACAGCTACAATAGTTTCAACAATATCGCAGAGATATGATCGATGCATATGGCAACGAATAGAATAGCACAACATTATGGATATCAAGACGATAACATCTTCCAAGAGTCGATCAACATCTTTTCTCAACGCTTTTTCCGCTTTGTGTTAGTAATAGATGTTTCGCTTTCGAAAACGCTTTTCATTACCCCAAGTTCCTTATGAAAATCCTTTTCCTGTGCAATTGCACAACTTTTCAAGTTTTTAACATTAGGTAAAAGATTTTTCCGAAAATGTCTCTTTGTTCTCGCGCCGAGGCGATTGAAAATGTTCAACTTTTATTTCGATCGATATTCTATCTCATGTTGTAAAATTTTGAGGTCACCATGAAAATGTCAAAATATCAAGAATTTTTCGATTTTCGTGTTGTGAGTTTACTTCACTAATGGAAGGTAAAGGACCGTAAGTTTGTGCAAAGACTGCTTTGGGATTAACAATAGAGGACTCGGTGTTTTGATGATAACCCTTGGTGTGTTAGAAGAATCCGCTGGTGTGACGAAGTGACCGCTTTTATAATTAAAAGGTTTGTTGTAAACAACATTTTTAATTTTGATCGACTCGCCTTCTCGCATCTAGTTCCTCTTGACGATGGTATTCAACAACACTCATGACAAGATTATCAATTTTGTATTGTGCAATCGGAAACTTCGTGAGTTGGTTTGAATGTTTTAGTGAAAGCTTTGGTTTGTAATCGCCTAGATTTTTCCATATCCATTTGGATTAGGTTTTAAGGTAAACTTTTCAATAGTCATATCGATTCACCATGTTTGTAAACAACGCTTTAAACTCTTTAAGTTTGTTTTGCAAACCGAGAATTTCAAGCAAGAAGGTCATCTACCCGATTCGTTGAATGCTTTTTGTATGCGGAGAACTGCTTTTGACAATTTAACAACTCACCCTTAGCTTTTGATGTTCCAAGGTGAGAGCGTTAAGTTGCTTTTTATGTTCATGTTTCATTGTTCTATTTCGACAACAAAGCATTCTTCGAGGCGGCTAGATCACGATCCGTCTCTCTAAATATTTTTCGCTTTGATGAGATTTTGCAAAGCGGTTTCAAAACCTTTTCACGGTTTTCTTGAGTTTTGAAAAGTTGAGTTGCATTTGTAAACATTCAAATCCTTTGTTAACAAAGCATTTTACTTTTTAAGGACCGATTTAATGCATAACATTCCTCCATTTTGATTTTATGGTCTTGAATTAACCGAGCAAAATCCGGATGAGGCAACAGATCATCTTGTTCAACGTGAGTCTCAACATGATCATTCTCAAGATCCTCAAGTACGACCACGGAGTCAATTTGATTATCAAGGAAACCATGAGGTCATCTTGATCGTCAAATGTAACTACTGTGGTTAACTTGAAAATCGCCGAGGAAGATGTAGAAGACTATTTTGAATACCGATCCGCGCTTGATTCGATATTACGGAGATATTAGTTCGATATGATGATGGTTTGTTCGGTACTGAGACAAGCCATCGGTCATACACTGGGCCTCGAATCACTCATGTGCGCTCATGCATATTAGCCATCAACATAACAAATGCATTAGCTTGCAAGTCCTCCATATCATCATCCGAGTCTCGCATCCGCCATAAAGCTCGTTTTGTCCGTAAGAGATCCACCACTTCATCCTTAAGAGCCGGTAAGGCCTCTTTGAAATAAGCACCGCCCCTAGTCCTTGGCTTTGGGCATGCATTAGCCAGTGTCCTTTTCATTGCGCTTGTAGCATCTAAGACCATTTAACCGATTCGAGCATTTCTGCTCCACCACTTGAGCTCGTTGTTATTCCTACCCACAAGATTAAACCCTTGACCACCGCTCATCCGACGACCATAATCACGATTCTCGAACTTCAACACGTCCATTGTTCACAACAACTGAGTCCGTGTGTTAGATGAGGAACGAATACGATTGTTGGATTTGTTGGTGTAACGCCAAAAGCATTAGCAATCATCACAAATCCTTGTTGCAATGCTTCAATGGATCGATTTCCTCAAGAGCTTCACCGACATATGCTTGAGCATTGTTGTTGTATGGGACCAATTGATTTTGTTGAGGTTGAGGTTGTTGCCGTGAAGGTGTGTTGGAAGCGGTGGTTGAGTTGTCGGTCGTTGAGGGATAATTCGCTGAGCATACAAGGCAAGTTGTTGATTGTCCGGTTGTGACTGCTTAGCAATTTGAGCACGGAGAATCCTTTCCCGATCAACTTCCTTTTCATGAGGCTTCAAGTAATCGTACAACAATCCATAAGTAGAATGATGCATGTTCTTCGCTGACGGAGAAAATGACATACTTCTCCCATTCGGGACCAAGACTACTCAGAACTTAGTATTCACCGCAATTCTTGGCATGATGATGTTGTGTTTATCCAAATCATTGATGATATCCGAAAATCGATGATGATAGGATTCTAGTGTCTCTCGTGTTCAATCATGAAGTGTTCATAAGCCAAGTAAATTTTGGATTCCAAATCCTCCCGATTGAGTATGATCCTTCCATAAGAAGACGAATATGATCCCACATTTTTGTGCGCTTTTGAGCATCAACACTACGAAGAATTGGGTTTGGTAATCCTAAAAGGATGTATTCCATTGCAAGTTCATCGCCTTCATAGTGTAGAAGTTCAGAGGATTTAAATCGCAATGAAGAGCAATGTTGGTTTGTTCATCTCTTGGTGGAACAAAGCAGCTGGATCTCCGCACAAAGATGTGAGGCATCTCAAATGGACCTTCCAAGATAACCTTCTTTAAGAACTTTCCATGTGGCTTCTTCGGATCACGTAACCTAAAGAACCTTATCACCCATTGATCGTAGTTTCGGAGTGAGCATTGGAGGTCTATCAAGTGATCCACTTCATGAATTGATTGTTGGTCGCTTAAAGCTTCACACATCTTAGCAAACCAAGTGGGTTCCTTCATAGTGGTCCGTGATGGATGTTGATTGAAATCGCTGTGTAGGGTTGAACTTGAATGCTTGGTTGTGGTTGAACCATTTGTGGTTGTGGAATTGCACCAAGTTGTGGAGTATGTTGTCGATTAAATTGTTGTTGATAAATGGCTTGTTGTTGATTCCATTGTTGATGTTGTGGAGTTAATTGTTGTTGTTGTTGATGATTATAAGTGTGAGGAAATAGTTAGAGTATGGTGGTTGAGACATGATTATAAACTTGTGTAGTAAGAATGGATCTTTGTAGTCGAATGAACCTTTGTTGATGAAGTATCCTTAGGCGAGAAATGACAAGAACCAAGTAGCACTTATGCGTAAAAACACCAAAAGTTACGCGTAACAAGAATAGTTACGCCAGAGGATTTAGCTTACGCGTAAGGTGAAAAAGACTAAAGTTACGCGTAAATGAAGTTAGGCGAGAAAGTTAGGCGAGGATTACCTTATGCGTAGGACTAAGTCTACGCGTAAGATGAATCTTAAGCGTAAGATTTTCACGCGTAAGCTTTATGCTTGCCGTAAGATTAGGGTTTTATCTCAAGTGATCTTTACACTTCACAAGGCAAAAGATATCCAAAGTCGACGTATTTTCGCACTTATCCAAGTAAGAAAACACGGAATAAACCGTAAAATGAAGATCAAACCAAGGATAAAGTTATGCGAGAATTAGGGTTTTGAAACGCGTAGTTCTACTCGTAACTTTGATTCTATCCAAATGTGTTTCTAAACCGCTTTTGTGTGTTGAAATAGCTTCAATAACACCAAAATAACACAAAAGTGTGAAATTTGATGATCCAAAGCACTTAAAACGGTTACGCTGTAGGATAACACTTCATGCACAAAAACAAGCTTAAAACAAGGAAAACACGTAAAGTTCCAAACTTTTGCCAAAACCAATAGTTTAACACCTAATAACGTTGAAAGTACAAGAATCTTGGATTAAAAAGTGTAAAAATCGCTTTTAAGCGAACCAAAGATGATGTTATCTTTACGCCAGAAGACCCAAACCAAAACTTCAAAACAAACGAGTACACCCAACTATTTGGCGATTGATACCATCGTTAGGTCACTAGTTTTACAACACAAGCTTATAAGAGAAGAGATGAAGGCGGATGAACAAGTATCAAACACACACACACACAATAATATACGGTTAGGCGTAGAGAGATGTGAAAGAAATAACTTGAACAACCAACCTTCAAATGAAGGTTATTACAATGTATATATAGGCAAGGAGCTAGGCAACACTCCTCTCCTTCCCTATTCCTTATTGGGCTTGGGCCTCACTTATGGGCCTTCTACATAAGTCGGACCTTAAACAAACATAAAGGCCGTAATAAAGCTACCTATTACATATGAAATATAAATACTTGAAATATCGTTTAGGAGTGATTCCAATCCCGCAGCAAGCGCCAAAACTTGACGCAGGTTTTTTGACCAGGTTTTAATATTTATAAAGTCTCGTTTACCTATGGTCCACCTTATTCACTCACGGGCAGTGTATCCGGTCGTGTGTAATGTAGTAATCGGTAAAACCGAGGTCGTACTAAGAGCTATGTGAGCGGATTCTAATTAAGTCTAGGTGTCACTGGTTTTAATTGTTTTTAGGTTTGAAATGATTATTAAACTAATTAACAAGAAATGAAAGCAAATAAAATTGAGTTGTGATAAATAGGGGTCAAGTGTGCTATCCTAGTTACTCATCCTATCTTGTTATGTTCACATATAACTACTTCCAATTGATTCAAGTGGGGGTTTAAGTCGCTATGACAGCATTTGGTAAGTTCATCCTAACCTATCAGCAAAAGCTTCCACCGGAGATCAAGCTACTACCTTTGAAAGTCCAGTTGTTTTAGTCCCCTAAGCCAAATCATTAAGTACCTCTACATGCAAGATTCAGAACAATGAGTGCCCGGTGCTAGCATCTTAGACACTCATCCCTAACTTCTTAAGTTCATCCAAACGGCAGGTGATCATTTTGTCAGTCCGCACAAGAGAAGAAGGGTCGTCAGTTGGTCAATTCTTACCTTTCCCACTCAATCTACCTACTTAGGGTCAGTTGGTCAATTCTCCTAAGCAACTAGACACTACCTCTATTCAAAACAACCGAAACTAGGGTAGCTACCAACGAACTATGAATGCATACACTAGAAACAATTATACGGAAGCATGTAAACGTAAACAATACAATTAAAGAATCATAACTAGGCTAGCACCAAAGGTGCTTAGCCGATGATATTAAAAGAAACCAAAGATTCAATGTTTGACATAATGAAATACATGAATCGAAGTAAAAGAAAAGATAATCGCTAATTCTTATTGTTAGAGAGTGATTTCTCCCTTGGAGAAGACTCCATATGCTCTTCAATATCTGCCTTTGAACCTTTACTCACGTTCTCTACTTTTTGGTGTAGAGTGAATGATGTAAAATGCAGAAATTAGGGCTTGTATTTATAGGCGTGATCTAGTTACGGCGTAACTTGAGTTGAGAGTTACGCCATAACCTCTATAATTTCATAATAATGCTCTTGTAAAGCTGGTTAGGGCGTAACACATGGAATGAGTTACGCCGTATCTTCAGTACATGTTACTTTTGTATTGATTACGCTGTAATCATTGGAAGGAGTTACGACATATCTGATGGCGGGATCCTTTGACCTAGTTGGTTACGGCATAATCATTGATGGGAGTTACGCCGTAATTAGTTGCTGAGTTCGTCTTCTGAGTCACGCGCTAGCTACGGCGTAATGTGAGAGTGGAGTTATGCCGTAGCTTCTTCACAGTGGTCATAGTATCATAAATCTCTTAAAAAATCTCCAAATATGCATCTCATTAGCTCCAATGTTTGTAATTTACCTGAAAGTGAAATATAAAGGAACACAAGCATAAATCCATATAAATGATATAAAATACGAGCATTATCGGGGGAAATTGACACTTAATATTTAGGACTATTTGATGTTATCAGTAAATAAGGAAAGAAACGAAAGCAATTACTAAATAGGCAATTAATAACCAAATAAAGGAAGAACATGAAGACCTAAGCCAAAGAAAACTAAAACGAGCTTAACCGGGAACGTAAATGCAACCTAAAAACCTAAATGATGCAAATTAAAGCCTAAGGGTGCAATTTTATTTTTCCTAGGTCCTAAATGATTAAAGATAATTTTAGAAACAAGTTTTGAATTTTTCTGATTAATATTTAATTTATTATGCATTAAAAACTGAATAACAAAAGGAATTATTAAAAGGGAAAATGATGCAAATAGACTGCGCGCCCTGAGGCTTATCACTTTCCGGACCACGCTTTTTTGCGTTATGAAAATGGACCAGTTGCCCAGCGATTTTCTTGGAGCCAACCATGGGGTGCCACGTGTCCGACAAAGCTATGAAACAAGTACGTATTTTGAAAGTATTTGTCCTGTATTATAAGGTATTGTTTTTTGGGCAACTTTACATATTTTGGGCAACTGTATTTCTACACGAGGACATTTTAGTCATTTTGCATTTGTACTTTTCCAGGCTTATATATATATATTTTTTGGCAGCACTAACTATCTCAACACACACAACACAAACACATCTTCTTCTTCCCAACACCATGAAAAATACAAGAAAATATGAAATAAAGCTAGAAAATAAAATTATCACTTAGAAAATCTAAAATAACAAAAAGAATTTTCAAAACTATTTTTGTATTTTTTGATTATTTTTCTATTTTTATGAATTTTAAACTATTTAAAACTAATTAAATTACTAAAATTACAAATTAAACTAAGAAAAATCTGAAAAATAATTTTTACTTTTATATTTATCTTAACCTAAGAAAATGAAAATTATTTTTTGAACTTTTCGATTTAATTGCAATAAAAGCTAATTAAAATGACTAAAAACTGCTTTTAATTAAGAAAAATAGCAAGCGAGACCTAGAAAAATGTGAAAATTCAGGAAAAGTCTAAAATAATATTATGAATCTAGGAAAATAGAAAAACATGGGCTTGTGTGATAGATTATGAAACTACGGTTGTAAGTGCTTAAAAATAAGCACTTTGAATAAGCCAAAGAGTACAAATGAACACCAAACTGTTACGTAAGCTAAGTTAGGCTAAAATCACTCAAATGCAACTAGTTACAACAAGCTTTGACCCTGAATTGCAAACTACCAAGATTTGGCTATTTGAGTTTATGTGCAAAAGTTGTTATGGGGCTACTTTGCGACAAGTACAAGCCAACCAAATAAGCTAAACTCAAAACTAAAAATTGGAACCTAAACAAGACCGGTTGGCTACTTATGAACCAAAGATGAGACCAAGGAAGCTCATTGAGCTCGGACAAGCTCTGCAATAAAATTGGGAAAACTCGGCTTTGATCGAGTTTATGAGCAGGCACATAAGCCACATTTGATGAGCTTATTTGAAGCTTTTAGAAAATTACCAAAATTCCATAAAATCATAATAAGTAATTTAACCAACTGAAGTTTTAAAACCAAAAGTCTCACTTGATTTGGACCAATAATGAACCCGTGAAAAATCCTCTAGTTAGGTGACTATTTTCAAGTTTTGACTATTTGACACAGATTATGAAAAGTTGACTTTATTGAACTTTGATTCAAAATGGTGGACGATATTGATGTTATATGATGAAATGAAACTCTGAAAGCTATGTCTATGAATTTTAACCACAAAACAAGTGTTTGATTCTCAAAAATCAACACAAATGTTGACTTAGAACCTTTGCAGAAACAAAAATTATGATGACATTGAGTATAAATGAGTTTAACACATAGCAAATCTTCTTCTTTAATGAGACCAACTCTTGATTTAGCTAAACCACTTAAACCGACCAACACCATGAACAAACACAAGTATCAATTCATAAAATAAAAAACTAAATCTTGGTCTTCTCTCTCTTTTCATCCCCATTGCAAATCACATCAAATTCTCAAAATCATCAAATTTGACTTTTCACAATTTTTTATTCCCTTTTGCCAAAAAAAGCATACAAATTAAAAAATTGAGATTCTTTCTTGAAGAAACAATAAAACTAACATCAAATTTAACCTTAATTCAGTCCAATTTTCAACAAGTTCATTTAATTTCATCCTAAAAATACCGGCTCTAAGTTTTTTATTGTGGTGGGAAAAGTGGGTAGAGGTGATGATGAGGGTGGAGGAAAAGTAATTTATCCAATCATCATAATTTGGTAGTTAATTATTATTTTTTTTTAAAATTATATTGTTAGATTGTGGTTTTTGACATTGATTTGTTAGTAGTTACACAATTTCAACTAAAGGGTATATGCAATAATTGTTGGATTGTCATTCTTGATATGATTTAGATGATGCATTTCGAATGCGGATGAGTTTTATAACAACATCAAATTTAACCTTAATTCAGTCCAAAACAAATTTAATTTCAAAAAATACTGGTAAGTTTTTCCCTAATTTATCCAATCATCATAATTTGGATGATTGTGGTTTTTATTGATTTGTTAGTAGTTACAAAGGGTATATGCAATAATTGTTGGATTGTCAACTTGAAATTTAGATGTCTTCTAACACGAGATGGTCTCTTTCGAGATGGTCTCGATATAGATTAAGAAACCAAGACGGTCAACTAATCAGAAACAAATTAGTCGGCAATGGGTAAGCAAGTGCTATCTTGTGCATTAATCTTTCCCAACACTGATAATACTACAAAGCTTTTTTATTTTAAGTTTACTTGTGAATCTGATATCAATAAAATTCTGATTTGTTTCATGGCGATTAGAAAATGACATGGTGCATGATGAAATGTCTTAAACTCTTAATACAGTCCTATTTTTTGGGTAATGGGATAATACCCGGTGAATATAACTCTTAATACAATCCTATTTAGTATGCCCGTAGAAACATAACATGAACGCAAGAAACATTATCGCATTTTTCAAACATATATAGCAGGTTAATATATTGATATGGGGTTGAGATTGTAAGTTACTGTATAAATGTCAACTATATGCTGTATTCGACCCGTATAGGTGATTTATAGTGTAACTGTATTTATTTATTTGGATTTGAGATTATAAGTGTACCACCACTGAATGACCTAGTGGTAATGCACTTGACTTTGTCACAAGAGGTTAAGGGTTCAAAATTCACTATGTAAACCTTTGACAGTTGACAAGGAAGAGTCGAAAACGGCCATGAGATAACCCTATTAGTCCAGTTATAAAAAAACTATACCTCCCGGGTAATCAGAATAGAGAAAAAAATTAATCCGTTTACTGTTTATTTGAGATCATAAGTGACCGTAAAGATGTTTACTTTAGGTTGTATTAAAACACATTAGGTGATACATAGTCTTCGATTCTAATATGAAATTACGCGAGACAATATAATTACAAGTTTGTGTATATTTGAATAGTTTAATGCTAATAAAAGTTTTTGATGGACTAACAAAATCGAAATTTTTGTCTATATCTCGATATGTATAGGTCCAAAGTGTTATGTGATTTATAATGTTTTAGGTCCAAAGTGATATGTATAGGTCCAAAGTGTTATGTATAGATAACTATGCCCGAAAACTAGAAGAAAGTAAATAAGAATGTGCCAATGATGGTTCAAGTTGGAATTTTATTTGACATAGCTGTAATTTTTGTAAAATGTTGCTCCTTTTAATCATATATTTTAGACATATTGTTATCACATGATGTAGATCTAGAAAATAGCTATGGTCAGATAATATATTAATGGGTTAAAAGATTCATAAGCGGAAGATTGATACACCCAAACATTGATATACCCAAGTTTTACTATATAGTAATGCTAATCGTACTTTATTAGCGACCAATGAGCTTCAAACAAGGTATTTTGTGCGATATTCGATTATAGACAATGAAAGTTAAATGATCGCCCACTTACCAGCTTGTATTTTTTTAATCTTTTATAATAAAGTGAAACACTTATTTTGTATATACATACTTAGATGTATAAATTTGCAAGGTGGAAAAGGAAGATTGAAACCCGATTTGTTGAGTGATAACATCCTTTTGTAAATCTTATATATAACACCTTTCTCGGGACCATGTACAAATGCATGCCTTTATGGTTTGAAGTTCTCTTTGTCACATCAAGCTTACGTAGCCTACGCCCGCTCCATGGTTACGACACACCCTCTTTATATAAATAATATCATGAATCGTACTTATACAATATAGTTGGTTCACTCCATATAGTACTAGACATCCGCTCATAATTAAGTTTGCTATACACTCTTGCGATCATATCGAAAGGCTTTGGAGGCAGATCCATCATATAAGCCAGCCAGCAGAGCGTCATATATTGTACTAACGAGATATTGGAACCGGTTTGAAGCTTCTTTGAAAACACCCAAGAGGGAATTCGTAGTATTATGATGCTATCAAGATTGACCCTCACTATCTCAGTAATTTCATGTTCTTTATGCAATTTGATAAGGTTTTATTTCATTGGTGCATTCTCAATGCGCATATTACAACACAGGAGTCGTTTATTCGGAAATGATGCAATATGATACATCACTTAGTTGCTATGAAAAGGATGCTTTGGAAAGGCCGATTTATCTTTGAAGCATATTGTAACATTGGTGTGATCTATAAAAATCGTGGAGATCCGGAGTCGCAATTGCTTGTTATGAGAGGTTATGAATTTTTTTATTATCGCGATTGGGTAGCCATTGTTTCGTTATGCTAATTGGTGGTGTATATTGTTTGATTTTCCGTGTCTCTGGTGTGTCGCGAACTTTGAGATTGCTAAGAATAACATTGCAATCGATTTAAGATTTGGGCACAAAGGTAACTATTTTATCCTTAGGTTGTTTTTGGTTTTCTTAGTTTTCTATCACTTAATCACTTAGCCACTCGATGGCGTAAAACACAATATCTGAACAAGTTAAAAAATGACATTGGAAGATGGATGGACCATAAGTTTTAGTGAATGATTTTGGTGACATATCATGCTTATATCCTTTAGCTATTCTTGATTATTCTTTTGTACCTTCGTAATCTTATCAGGTCAAATTGGAGGGCGACATTAATCAAGGTGTGACATATTACAAAAGAGCTCTGTACTATAACTGGCATTATGCGGATGCTATGTACAATCTCGGGGTAGCTTATGGTTAAATGCTAAAGTTTGAAATGGTAACAATTATGAATTTTCTTTGTGTCTTTTACCTATTATTCATGTTAATCCATTCTTATTATCTCACTTACTATATAATAGAAATAACTTCAGTAATCTGTAAGTGCCTTTGTGTTATGTTATCGGCGATAGTTCTTAATAATCTTCTTTTCCGTTCTTGAAGCAAAGAAATTTAGTAAACTTCTTTCTCTTTGCGAGAAATTGTGTTCTATGAACTTGCTTTCCACTTCAATCCACATTGTGCGGAGGCATGCAATAATCTTGGAGTTATATATAAAGATAGAGATAATCTAGATAAATTTGTGGAGTGTTATCAGGTTATTCCTCTGACAAGTGCAACTATACTTGTCACATTTTTTATACATGCTAATTAAATAATAGATATTTTTGTTACTTTCTTGAAGTTGGCATTGTCAATCAAACCCAATTTCTCTCGATCATTGAACAACCTTGGAGTAGTCTACACAATGTAGGTACATATTGGTTTATTAATATTTAACAAGATGATATCCTTGATTGTTACTTGACCGAAATTCATAAAAAAGGGTAAAATGGATCTCGCTTCAAGTATGATAGAGAAAGCAATTGTGGCGAATCCTACTTATGTTGAGGCTTACAATAACTTAGGATCATTCCTCCCTCTCCTTGTCTATTATGATATATGTCTTATGTGCATAATCAACCTTTGTTAATAAATAGTTATTTTAATTTGCAGTTGAAGATTGCGAGCACTGTTGACCCTTCTTATCTTGGATACGTGAACTTCATTTTAGTTGAGAAGACTTGCGGTGATAGGGTAAATACATCAGCTTTATCTTCTTTCTAGTTGCTGTTGTTTCTTTCATCTATTACCTAACGTAACCCATTTAAATAATTGTTACATTTTGTTAGGTAACTGTAACAAATAAACAAGGTGGTGTGGCGACTATTTTGCTGGCAGCAAGTATTGGTATCAGATATCATGAACTACTCGAAAGGGTTGTTGTTAACGGTGTCTATTCTTACAAGGTTTCTATTAATTTGATTTGAATATTTTTTCTTTCTTTCTTTTCCCACCAACTGTTCTTGTTTCAGGCATTATGCAGGGACAGTAGAATTGTGTCTGGAGCTGGAGCCACTGAATTCAAAATAGCCAGACAATTGAGGGTATTTTCTCGCAAATAAATTGGGTATTGTTATATTTTTTTAACCTAAAATTCGTAATATATGTTTCAGAATGATAGAAATAAATTTGAGTTTGTGATGTATTAATTTACAGATAAGATGCCAATGCAATTGAGAAGTATCTTGTGACTTTGGACTCATACAAAACATTGGCTCAAAACGCTTATATAGATGTAGAGGATATCATAGAGAATTTGAAAGCCGATCATGAAGCTGGAAATGTCGAAGTCATAGACACGGATATATGGGATCTTTACACCAACAAGTAAGCACACAAATTTATTATATTTAAATATATATGTGTCTCTATTGATGTGTCTCTGTTGACAATTGAAGAGGGTATTTTTGAGGTTAAATCCACAGCTGGTGACACTCACCTTGGTGGTGAGAATTTTGATAACAGAATGGTGAACCACTTTGTGCAAGAGTTTAAGAGAAAGAATAAGAAGGATATTACCGGGAACCCAAGATTGTTGTGCTGTATGATACCTTATCACCGTACTGTAAGGTATTAGTTTTATCTATTAGTTTATGCTCACGATAATTGTCTATTTTATGCTTCGATATATTTAACATGTGTGATTTGAGTGTGTTGATTGGTTCGGATGTTTGCGTTTAATAGTCTATTGTATAAGCTTGTGGTGCTAAAGCTTAATGGTGGATTGGGAACAACAATGGGATGCACTGGTCCAAAGTATGTGATTACCTATTTAGTTTCTTGATTCCTCGTGTAAATGCTAATGTTGGTTATTTTACTTGGTACAGTTTGTAGTCTGCTCTACGTGGTTAGTATAGGATGTGTGGTGATGTATGGTCATGTTAATTTTTGCTAATGTTTCGAGTAGCCTGGTTACATACCAATTCAGGTAACCAGTTAGCCATACACATTTTGTTTTAGTAAAAATATGTACAAATGCACTATAAACTAAAACTTACACTATTCTCATCTTTGTTGTTAGTTCTGTGAGCTGATATCATTACAAAGGTACACCAAGTATCTCTCGAATCTCCAACGGGCTTCACTTGTTGAGAATGCAAGACATAAGCCGCAGGATCAGATGAGGACTTTGATGGGTGTAAGCTTTAAATCATTACATCTTTGACATGATACTTGAAATCTGGTATAATAAATGTTCGATTAAAACTATTTCATCTTTCTTTGAAGGCGTTACATCAAAGTAACTATGGTGCAAACCCTCTGATAAACTCAACTGGTCTCACAATCAACACTACCTTCACTGAAGTTCAGGGTCGTGTTTAGGAACCACCGAAGGTATACATTAACTTTGTAAAGTCCTATGTGTTTGTACAACATGTTTTAATCTTTCCATTTTTCTTTAGTACCAGAGGTGCCCATTTCGACCCATTTACTTACAAGCGACTGTTTTGTCTTATGTATGGTTTTTGTTAATACAAATAAGCCGTAAAAACGTTTATTTATATTTTACGATCTTCTAATGTTTTGTCGATAACAAACGTAAATTTATTTTAACGAAACAAATAAAATACGTAAATGGTTTGGGCCAATAGTTTTCTAACACACTTACGTTTTCACATAAAACACTAAAACAAGTATAAGTGATTTTATGATTTAGTAATATATATGTACAACAACTAGTGTTTACATATTGGGTAAATATATACATAACTAGTATGTATTATATTGGGTAATATAAATGGGTAGAAACTTAAGTATTTGACCCATTGACCAAATACATTGAATGTAGTTGGGTAAAACCTAAAGTCCAAGAGCATACCCAATGTCTAGATACATTGTATCTTGGTGGGTACTCAAAACCATGGACTAGATGCATTGCATCTTGTAGATACATTGAATCTACTTGGTACCCATAACCCATGACCCATACCCAATGTCTAGATACATTGTACCTTGTGGGTACTCAAAACCATGGACTAGATGCATTGCATCTTGTAGATACATTGAATCTACTTGGTACCCATAACCCATAACCCATGACCCATGACCCAAAACCCATGGGTAAATGGGAGCATCCCACGGATCCCCGGTAGATACTGGGATGGATCCTCAGTGAGGATCCGTGGGATCCGTGGAACAAGAGCTATTTTCTCTATAAATAGTGAGTCATTTATTCATTGTTTCTCACCCCTTTCTCACATATTTTCTCTTTGAGTTATAAACTCTCTAACCTCAGATCCAAGTGATCTATGTATGTAGTTTTGTTTTGTGTGATTCTCTAGGTTCCTCTTAAAGGCGATATCACCACCTTTTGAAGTCAAGCAATCTCAAGTCCATGAGTTGCCATGATTCCTCATCATCAAGACTAATGAAATTCTCTTGTTGATAGTTCTCTTCTTTCTCACTAGAAATGTAGTGTCAAAGACATAGGTAAAAGATGTCTAAAGGTTCAAGACGAAGAAATTAGTGAAAGGTGTCTATCTTCCGTGTTGAAAGCACTAGTGAAGGGCGCTTAGAAGTCAAGACTAGAGGCATTAGTGAAGGGTTCCTAGAAGTCAAGTCACAAGACATTAGTGAAGGGTGTCTTGGAGATCGAGTCAAAAGCATTAGTGAAAAGTGCCTAAGGTGTATATTCGATATGGTGTGATTCGATGTACAAGATAGATTAGTATTTGGTCAAAGGATATTGTTATCCTTGTTGATGTTATTATAAGGATTAGATCTCCTTTGGAATTAGGTGTTGTGTAGTGTTGGGTAGTAGTTCCTCCATTGTAATAGAACTCGGTACTTATCCTAGTACCAGATAAAGGGTATGCGACGTTGTAGTAGGTTTGGTTCACCTTGGTGAAAGAACCCGGTGGTTAGCCTAGTACCGGAAAAAGAGTAGGGGACGTTGTGAAGGCTTCTCCGCCATAAGGAGTTGGTGTCGTGTAGTGATTACGAACTCTCGAGTAGGTGACTCGGGGATTGGAGTAGGGCAAGGAAGGTGTCCTTGTAGCCGAACCACTACAAATACTCGTGTCGTGGTTATGTGCTTCTTACTCTTTATCTTTCATTACACTTTTATATATCTATCTATCAACGTCCAACATACACATCTAAATAGATTGACATAAGTCGATCTAAATATTTTAAAACAAAGTTTTAATTGGTAAAACTATTCAACCCCCCCTTCTAGTTTTCCACAATTTTTATTGTAGGTGGGAGTATCCATCTTCAAGATTTTGTTACATGTGACTCGACCAAACACCTGGTCAGCGTACAAGCAAGTAAGAAGTAGTTGGCCATAAATTTTTTAACTTACAAGAATTTATGAGGTTTTTAATCTAATTATATTGTCTGGTTGCAGGTTATCCTGGTCAGCGTAGAGTTAAAGTAGCTGAGATGTCCGAGTTTGGTCGTCCAATAAGTTCTCTTACAATGTTAATCAATCGATCTCATATGAATCAACATCATCATGTAAATCCAAATTATTTAAATTCATAAATCCTAGATGCCTAGTTGGTTATTGTTAGTTATAGTTACTTATCACTGCACTTGGTATCAAATTGTGATGGTTTGTAGCTCGTTCTCAGTAGTTTGATTCTATAAACAAGGTGTCTAGATTCTTTTCTGAAAACTAGAACTTAGGTTCCCAAATGGGCTGGTTGGGTTCTTAGTGCAGGCTGAAAAGGATTGGGAAGATCCACATGCACCAATTTGTCCATTTTTACAAGTTCATCTATAGATAAATTATCCAATAAGTATTGAGTATAAACTTTATCATTACAATAGAATCCAATTATGTTAATAAAACAAATTTAGAAGGTTGTATTCATTTAAACACACTTTAGACTACTTTTGACCCATTTTACCCCGTTTCTTACGTAGCTAAGTTATTTTAGTTTACTCATTTGACCACTAGTTGAAACATTTAAAAATATTGGTTCGGAATTGCCACCTACATTAGAAACTTCTTGAGGTGATTATGTATTTAAATACCTTTTGTGGGTACATTGGTTTGCAGGATGTAATGTTGTCAGAAGAGCAAGCATATAAAACATACAATTGATAATTAACTAACACACCTCGATTTTTATGCTAGGCCAAACTGCGAAGCTCTTCTTGGTGGATTCGGTTTTTCTTTCAAACTAAATTAGAAGAGAATGAAGATGCTTCTAAGAAGTTTGAGTTGGTGCAACCAAGAAGGCGTGCAGTCATCTGTCAGATTTTCCATCTCAAATCAACAAATTGAGTGCCTCCTTATGAGGTAACCATAAAGTAAAGAAACATACACCATGTTCTAAGACAAGTGGTTGGAAATTTTTGGTGAGGATTTAGCATACTGCAGATGTATATTGTTACAAGTATTATTTTGATACGTTTGCTATTGTTGGGACATTTATGTAATTTTTTACTTTTACATAAATGTCCCAACAATATGAAAAGTGTTCTAGCGATTTTTTTTTTCTTTGTAGTTTTGTGTTTGATATATGTTCATTCAAGCTTGAATAAAGATTGGAATGGGTAATATAACCCCACTAAAAAGTCTACAAAGGTTAAACCTTTTCGTCGGGTCAAAATATGTATTTTTTGAATCTGTGTCAGATCCGCGGATCCCTCAGGTTACACTGGACGGATCCCTCAAGCAAGGGATCCGTGGGATCCGTGTTACAGAAGACTGTTTTTGTCTAAATTTCAAAAATTCATAACTAATTAACCGTAAGTCGTTAGAAGTCGTTCCACCTATCGTTTTAAAGGTATTTGTGTCTACTTTCATTTAAAAATAATTTCATAAACTGATTCAAAACAAAAATTTACAGAATCATTGTTTTATAATAGAAAGTCATTTTTTTGGTCATAACTTTTGCACAAACTTTTGATCTAATTAGAGACGGATGTTTTCATCTTTGAATAACAATGTGTCCTCTTTTGAAATTAAGGTTTTGATCATATTTATAAAAGAAACTAATCAAGCTTGGTATACATGTTTATATTTAACACAAAGCGATGAAAAGAACTTTCGTATGCTATGCTAAATGATAAATTGTCTTCCTTGCATTACTTGATTATTTGCTTATCTCAAATAGCTTTTGTGCTTGTTTGATTGAATAACATATGTGGTTTCCTTACCTTGCTATTCATTCTCTTACTTGTCGATTTAGCAATAATCTACTAATCAATGTGCTACTTGAAGGAGTGTTTGGGACAACATCTACTTGTGTCGAAAATGTTAGTTTTATAAGTTGAAAACGTTTAAAACATATAACACACTAAATGGCTTTTTGATTGAGTTTGTCATTTGTGCAACATAAATGTTTTATGTGCTTATATGATTTCTTGATTTCATATTTTCTTGTATCGCTTTCTAAAACAACAAGAATGTACATCGGATCGTATATTACACTTGTGTTGATGATGTACTCTCCGTTTTCCTTTTCATGATCGCTCTCCAAGCTTCATAGTAGGATTGACAACTTGATTATTTCATCCGATATACTCAAGTAAATTATTTTGCAACGCAAATAGAATTGCTCATATCCGAAAGTCCAAACTCGAGCTTTCCAACAATATATGTTGAACTAGCTCATCCAACCATTTTTTTGCTCACCATATGGACAACTTTTATTTTTTTTACACCTTCGTCACCTTAGTTGTTTCAAGTATAATATTAATAAAAACGAAGCAAAGTATCATCATTGTTACTCTTCGATAGGCCATTGTAGGAATATAAATTTTCCTAACTAGAGAATGAATACTGGAGAACTTATTGCACTAGAAACTCAATTTGACCTAACGCTTGAATTGCTTCCTTGATAGAAGTTGGGTATGTGGAATCGCCCGTTAAAACGGTCGTGTTTAGCCGTAATTGAGCACCGCTAGTAATAGTCTCATATTCATTCTCTCACTTGAGAAATTTATACTCCTATGTTTTCCTAATGTAAGTTTACAATGGAAATACTTTGCATTGTCTTAGGATTACTAATCAAACAAGTTGTAAAATTAAATTTTCTTTTAGTTAATCACAACCACTTGCCTCATCAAGCAATTATTTTGCTTTGATCGAGAAGAGCTACATGACTTCATGGACAAAGTTCATTATACGCTAATCACCATCCGTAATAACTATACTTAGTTTATTACCTTTACTAAACCAAAACAACAACTCCACCTTCTAAATGAAGTCTAGGATTGTCCTGAACTAGCACCTCACAACTCTATTGTCTTGAACACCATCATGTACTCTTTTCTTTCTTGACATATACCTTGCACGCCATTGTTAATACAAACAATTTACTAATCTAGATCATAAATCTGTTTTGAGCTTCTTGAATAGCGCTTGCTAAAAGTTTGTTAAACATGTGTGTTATTTGTGAGCTCGATCTCATTTGATTGCTTATGTGCTATTTCTACATGCTATACTTAGTATGTTTTACTTGTATACATGTATGATTACTGTTGAGATCATTAGTTTCTAATTTCGATACTTAGAACAAAATGTTGCAATCTTACTGTTAAGGAATCTGTCTCAGATGCCGGATCCCTGGGCTATAACTAGCCGGATCCCTCAAGTGAAGGATCCGTGGGATCCGGGTGGACAGAAGTGCATTTCTTGCTTCCTTGCATCAATCCAACCTTCCAGACCTTCTCATACTAGCTAAACATGATACCTTAGGATCATTTATGTCTTCCTCAAGCTCAGTAGGTCTCACACTCACTCATAGATACCTTAGGATCATTTTTAAGGTGTTTTTGATTTATCATTTCACCAAAACTCACCATATTTCCTCTCTAATGCTCACACATTGTTCCTTACATCTCAAAACACTTAGTTTGATATTTCTTTCAATTTTAGCAAATTGAATTTTGTTATCCTTACCTTAAAATAGGCCAAATACTAGTTTTTCATTTCTTATGATTTTCAAGGAATTTTTCAAATTTCTCTAAAGTTATCATCTGATCTCTAGGATCATTTAACACCACTTGAAACTCTCAAATTTTAAGTGTCATCTTTGGTCATTCATTGGTACTCATAAAAGTTCCATTTTCTTCCATAAAAGGCAATCATTAGCTACGTCACTCATTGCCCTTGAACATTTAAGTACCCTTCCATTTAAGATACTTAGTAGGACTGTAACGCTCAAAATGATATAGGCCTTAGATCTTATAAACATCATTTTTATCCTTTCCTAGCTGCTGAGAGCCAGATCCCTAGGATTAGTTTAGATGGATCCCTCATTTGAGGGAGCCGTGGGATCCGTGTGACAGATTCATGTCAACTCTAGCTAAAACAATCATTTCAAGCTCATCTTGCTAACTTGAACACTCCATCTTATCTTAATTAAGATCCTAGATCAGTACAACTCTGAAGTTGACTCTTGTGCATGCTAATCATCACATTACAAGGGATCTTAGTGGCTTAAGTCTTGAATGCACTTGCCAAATCTCTTTCTTTATAAACCACATTGTTAGGACTCCTAAAGTCATCATCTTCATTCTCATTTTCCGCACATAGAAACCTTTACAAACCTCGTCTAATCATCTCATCATAAGGAAAGTTCCTAGTGGTAATTCATCCACCAAAGGACCACCCAAGAAAATTGCTCGTGTTGTACACGAAATTTTCTCAACCAAATCATCTACCGTTAAATCCACAAATGGTAGGAACTCCCCTCCACGAATCAAACCAATCCCCAAGAGGATTGTTCCCACAAAAATATCATCACCCGTAAGAGATAATAGTGCTAGAATCCCACCTCAACAAACCCAATAAACAATTGTCAAGAGAACCGAAAGAATTAACATTAGACCTTTTGGTTTAAAAAAGGGTTCATCAAGCTCTAAACCAAATGCACCTAATTCTAGTAAAATGCCTAAGTCTTCATTCCTAGAACATAGACAACATTCCTTCACCAAACCTATTTCTCATCCAAATCTCTATTCATTAGAGCACTCACCACTGAGAACTTCCCACTCATGAACATTCTCATTAAATAGGGAACCACCTACAACACCAACTAGTCCACCGTTGGAAACAAGGAACCACGAAGGACTTGATCATATGGAGGAATTTCCATTACCACCACCTACGTTCTTAGTAGAAACTCATCCTACATTGCTCAATGTAACCCCACCATCATTTGTAGAGCCTCTTCAAAACATCCAATCTCCTCCGGCTCCTAATCAAGACAATAATTGCTCTAATTGTCTAATCACCCAAGGAATTGTTCAAGAAGTATGAAATGAGTTGCATTTCATATTTAATCATCTTCTTTAAAGATTGGACCAAATCAACAAGTCTACTCATCCTTAGACTCAAGCACATTGTTGCTTTTTAAGTTTTGGTCATTCATTAGTATTAGTAGAAAATATATTACATGGCTAAATCATTCTCTTTGTTTTTAGAGATTTGTAGATCATCTCTTATGTTTTATTGAATGATAGTTTATATGCCATATTGCTTTGAGCATATGTTTGTTGCTTGAATACATATCTCACTTTGATGTTAACATTATTTGTTACATCACCATTGCTGAATTCATTATCGATAGACGGATCCACGAGTTTTGCCTAGACGGATCCCTCCAGGAGGGAACCGTGGGATCCGTGCAACAAAAGACTAGTTTTCTACTAACTTGAGTCTTATTTGCATGAAATTATGTATTATATACTAGTCTTCTAACCTTTGTTTTGTAGATTTTCAATTTACACATGAAGACTTTGACACACTAAGCTAGCGGAAGCTTTGTGTCAAAGCAATACATTGCAAAATCACTTGCAATATTAGGATTACATTTCATGACGTCCCTTTGCAAAGTTGCAATCATCAAGGGGGAGCTTATTCGTCACATAGACGAAATCTTTTGCAAACATAGTTGCAAATGAACTAGCTTAGGATTTTTTCTTGACGCCCTCACAAAGGGATGGACTCGTCAAGGGGGAGTTATGACGAGAAATATTCCCGTTACTTGCTCTCTACTTTTTTATATCATCTTTTGACTTCACATGTTTCTCTTAAAACATTGTGTTAGTTTTAATACAAATAAGCCGTAAAAGTTTATTTATATTTTACGATCTTCTAATGTTTTGTCGATAACAAACGTAAAATCATTTTAACAAAACAAATAAAATACGTAAATGGTTTGGGCCAATAGTTTTCTAACACACTTACGTTTTCACATAAAACACTAAAACAAGTATAGTGATTTTATGATTTAGTAATATATATACAACAACTAGTGTTTACAGATTGGGTAAATATATACATAACTAGTATGTATTATATTGGGTAATGCAAATGGGTAGAAACTTAAGTATTTGACCTATTGACCAAATACATTGAATGTAGTTGGATAAAGCCCAAAGTCCAAGACCCATACTGTTGGATCGATGTACTCTAACCAAACTAACTTAAATAGCTTGTTAAGGTTTAATAACCTCGGATAAATCCTAAGTTATTAACAGAGAAACACTGAGCAAACTCTATTAAGTATGCGGAATTTACTTAACAAAGCTAAGAAGAATAACTTTAACAATGAACGATTTTATTAATAACTCTAACTCGCTTATTATGCGGATCTTTAACAACTCTAATAATATCGAACTTCTCTAAAACTCTAATAAAATCACGCACGTCTTATGCCAATCTAGGGTCCTTTATAGGCTCAAGGATACCCTAGTCGGTTTACAATATGTATCCTTGTACGTCAAGTAATCTAACATAGAATATTCTAGAATTACAAGACTTTCTATAAACGAATAATACAGCTTTAATCTTGCAAGATTTTGACTTCATATGCAAGATTTTGACTTTATCATTAAGCAAGACTTTGACTCTTTGACTTTTCCAAGACTTTATAGTATACAAGACTTTATCCTTCTGTAACACTCATCAATCTTCAAGACTTTCATATCCCAACAATCCTCCCTAACTTGAATTCTACTTGTTTGACTTCAAGTTCCTTTTGTGAATTTATCATTATCGCCTTCATCTTTGAGAACGGATTGTGTCATTGTCTTTGGATTGTATCTTTGTAGTTTCATTGCATAGTCAAAGTATCTTTAGAAATATTCTTTACAAAGATCATCCAAAGAAGCTCCATCTTTTCAAAGAACACAAAGAACATATGACAATTTGTACATTAATTCGCTTTAAGTTGCAAACTATTCTCATCACTTCCGTGTGTGTTAACTCCCGTGAGAGGTGAATCATTGAAAATTTAATGGATTTAGATCTCTTTACCAAAGCCATTAACTCGAGTAGCCAAATGTTTTGGTGTGTAAGACCATGGTACATCGATAACCATATGATTTTTAGCAAATCATCGCCTATCAATGATTTGATTTGTCTTTACCAAAAGTCGCACCCTTCTCGACTAGTTAGTTCTTTCATCATGGTGAACTAATTACCATATAATGGTTTTTCCACGCCTTTACCACAAGCCATTTTCTTGTGGGCTAGCCAACTCTTCACATTATCGATATGGTGAGTTGATTACCATCCAACTTATTAGCAAGTTGTCAACTAAAACGGATTTGATATATCTTTACCGAGCCGCTTGCTCATGGATTAGTCAATCCTTTTGTAACCATGGTGGATTGATAACCTATAGATGTTATCATCTCAAAACCATTTATTCAACCTTTGTTTCAAAATATTTATTACTTAACAAAAGTTTTCTTCAAAAATCACTTAATCGGTTAAAGTCGCAAGCGACTTTGATTAAAGTATCGTTTGATCGCCAGATTTTGAATAAAGTACCGATTTATCAAAAATAATTTATTCAATTAAGTCACATACCGCTTATTCATTATCTTCTCGCAATAGTAGTCCAATTGATAAACAAATTGATAACCATACAAGCAATTTCATTGTCCTCTTCAACCTCCATTCCATGCTCTAGCATCCTCCTCATTAGATCGATCGTAAGAGGATATCTTCTATCAAAAACATGTGAATCATTGTGCCATTTTCCGCCTCTAGAACATGAACTCCAGATTCTTCAAAAATCTCCAAAGAAACTATTTCCCAACTCTCTTGATTCTTCCAAATTTCATCACTACTGCTTCATCGGCTTTCCCATGCAACAGTGAGATCTCCAAGTAAGACCAAACCAATCCCTTCTAATGGATGATGTTCAAAATACTCTTTCACCACACGATATAAATAGAATAGATCCACTCTATCTATGATATGCAATAAATCCCATAGTCTGTTGAACACTCAAGCTTTCATCTTCTATGAAACATCGATAGCTTCCTTCTTTAGATTCCACAACTTCAAAAGTAGTAATCGAGATCCGCTCATCTTCATGTCAAGATCTTCTCTAGAATATTCAAAATCTACTATTCTAGATAATTTCTTAATTCATCCTTAGTTTCGATCTTAACTCAACTTTTTCTTTCTTTGAAAACTGCTTATCTTCAACTTCGCTTTTCCTTTTTCTTTTCAAACTTTTCTTTCTTTCTCGCTTCACCCAAGTAGCTTCATCTTTATAGTCTTTGATACTTGCAACATCCTTCTTATAAGCTTCGTCTCAAAGATCATATAATCTTTTCATATCAACATGCTTTAACTTCTGCAATCCTTTATACCCTCTACTTTTCAAATACGCCATCATTGCATTCCTTTCTTTAGCAAGATTTGGTTTTCTAGGCATAAAAGAAACAGGAACAGGTGACTCTAAGTGTTCACTAGTTTCAGCATTCAATTCCTCATCCAACTTCTTAGCTGCTTCTCTATTCTGAGCTTCTTCAGCTTCCTTAGCTTCTCTATCTTTAGCATTTATTTCCTCTTGAATCTTTCTAGCTGCTTGTTCATTCAAAGCATCTTGAGCAGCTCTTAACTGTGCTAAAGTTGGTTTCTTCTTCTTTACTTCAACCAAAACACCTTTTCCTTTATCCTTAGGATCAATAGCAGGTTGAGAAACTCTTGATTGTTCCTCTTCTTGCACTCCTGGAATAGTAACAGCCCTTGGCTTTGATAAATCATGCAAAATGGTTGCAATAAATTCATCATCACTAGCAGTATGTATTCTTTGAGGTGTATCAACTTCTTCGGTATAGCAGCTTGTTGAGGACCAACTTGTTCTTCATGTGGAATAGTTGAAGGACCGCTTCCTCTTCAAAATCTAATACCCTTGGTGTAACCAACTCTTGTCTCATGAGTACCAAAGGAAAGCAAGATTTTGATGTTCAAGACCTTGATCTTCGACCTCTCTTCTTCAAGACTTTCAATGACAACATGCTCTTCAAGACTTTGAGGTTCTTTCTCCTTAACCATATCTTCTTTCAAATTCTTTTCCTCTAAATTCCTCCCAATTGGATGTAAGATGGTTTAGGAACCTTTTGCCTTTGGTTTGCTTCTTAAATTTCCTTCGCGCTTATGTTCTTCTTTAACCCATAAGCGATAACGCTTGATAAAAGGTGTAACAAAATTCTTTAACCTCTTATACTTGAGCATCAACCTCTTAACTGCTTTGCTTGAGCCTCGTGAGTCTTTTGCAACTTGACCAACTCCCTTGTCAAAACATAATTATCCAATGTTAATTCTTCAGTGAGATAGTATGAGAAGCATCTCCTTGAACTGGTGAATGTTCCTCCGTTGAGAATCGTGAACAGATTGTTGTGGAGATGGAGAAGGTGAACCCGCAACTTCTTCTTGAACTTCAATGTTTGGGAAGCAAGACTTGAGTAGCAGTACCCTCTTGAGATGCAAGACCTTGAGAAGATGCAACACTTTGAGAACCAAGATTGCAGATGCAAGACTTGCAGTGCGCACCTTCACTGCCTTCATCATCTTCAAGATCGCCTAATACTTGAACAACTTCCATCATGGAAGTAGTTAAAGGAGTATCTGGACCTCTGAATAGATCACTCCTTCTTGCCATAAAGGTAAAAATTTTTGCTTGTTGTACAATAACAGGAAGTAAATCTGTAGGTTTTGGTACATCAGCAAGTTGTTTGTTCAGAAAAACTTGAATAAACCTGGGATACATTAACCATTTGGATCCATGATTGATGTGAGAAAGCATGCCATCTAGAATCAGCCTTGAAAAATTAAAAACACGATCTCAGAGCCAATCCCACCATAGCGTATGCTATATTTGACCCAAATTGCTCCCATGAAGTACTTTTAGCACTAATACAATGTAGCAACACATGTATTAAAACTTCCATTGAGGACAAAATAGTTGTTTCTAAAGTTTGTTCTGTTAAAGACCCTTCATAACCAAGATGCCCAAAAGTTTCCCAAATCAACTCCTTAGCAAAACGAATAGCCCTTCTTCATCATTAAACAATAAGTCTTCTCGAATAGAGGCTTCAAGAATCTTCACAGTTCTTCCAACAACTGTAGCCCTAATATAAAATTCATCATTCTCCATATTATCCTTGCAAGAGCTCCAAAATTCTTGAATCCATGGTTCAATGATATCCGCTCCACTAAAAGAGCATAACTAATTGGCACCCAAAGAGATAATCAATAATATCATGAAAAGCCGCATTATCTTCAGTATTGTCTAAATTTGCCACCATATTGTGCTTTGAAACAGTAGGACGATTCGCCATGGTTGAGTATGTAAGCACAATTAGAGATAGGAGCGAATAATAAAGAGATGGTGAGAGAAATATGGAAAAGATATGATAATATCAAGATGAGAGGGAAAATCGGAGAGTAGTTATTTATAGGTGAGATTTGAAAAATCACAGCCCATGATAACAAAGTTACCGTTAGTAGAATTACCCTCAATATTACCGTTGGAACAAGATTTCAATAAGACAAACAAGATTTTCCACGTGTGCAAGATTTTCCCAAGCAAGATTTTCCAAGCAAGATTTCATAAAAAACAAGATTTTCCAAATTCCTCAGATAAACTAAGTATACATAAATATCCTCCCTCAAACAATACACGTGACTATACTAATACTAATAGTCCTCCCTTAAATGTAGCTCAGTAGTTAATCATGCCAATGCTCACCACCAAGTGATTGAATCTTGAAACATCAAAGCCTTTGGTGAGTAAGTCACCACATTATCATCCGTGTGAACCTTGACCACATTAATGAGTCTCGTGCTCATAACAATCTCGATAAAGTGATGCCTAATCTGAATGTGCTTGGTCTTGGAATGGTATAATCGGATTCTTCACAATACGATAGTACTCTCATTATCAATATTGATAGGAGTATTCTTGAAGTTGAACCCATAATCCAAGAGTTGATTTTGCATCCACGTAACTTGTCCACAACAACTTGCGCAGCCTACATATTCAGCTTCAGAGATGATGTTGCCGCAATTGTTTGCTTTTACACCGCCATGAAACTAATCTTCTTCCAAGATATTGGCATCCACCGTGGTTGATCTTCCGTCATAATTATCACCGCATAATCACTATCCGAAAAGCCTCCAAGTGAAAAGGTGAATCCTCGGATACCACAACCCTAACTTAGGTTGTTGTTTCAAATAACAAAAATTCTCTTCACCGCATTCATATGAGAAATCTTTGGTGAGACTTGATATCTTGCACATAAACAAACCGCAAACATGATATCGTGCCTAGATGCGTGAGATACATAAGACACCAATCATTGATCTATATAACTTGACTTCAACCGGATGACCATCTTCATCCTTGCCCAATGAGTTAATTGATTTAATAGGTGTAGTAATGCACTTCATGTCATCAAAATTAAACTTCTTAAGTATGTCGATACATACTTGTCTTGACTTATGAAAATGCCTTCCTTTGATCGCTTAACTTGAAGTCCCAAAAGAAATTTAACTCACCCATTGAACTCATTTGAAATTCTTTCTCGCATCACCGCTCAAACTCCTTAACCATAGACTGCTTGGTAGCTCCAAAGATGATATCATCAACATATACTTGAACTAACATGATATCCTTCTTGTCTCTCTTGATAAACAAAGTCTTGTCTATAGCTCCCTTCTCGTAACCATGTTGTAATAAGAATGTGGAGAGCCTCTCATACCAAGCTCTAGGAGCTCGATGAAGGCCATAAAGAGCCTTAACCACCTTGTAGACTTTGTTAGGATGTTTAGGATCTTCAAAACCGTGGAGGTTGTTTTACATAAACTTCTTCTATTATAGTGCCATAGAGAAAGGCACTCTTGACATCCATCCGTAAACCCGAAATCCCATATATGAAGCAAATGCAAGAAATATTCTAATAGCTTCAATCCGCTACAGAGCAAATACTTCATCATAATCTACTCCTTCTTCTTGTCTATAGCCCCGAGCTACTAACCTAGCCTTGTTCTTGATGACATTACCTCTTTCATCTCTCTTGACTCGAAACCCATCCGGTTCCAATAACTTTCTTCCCATCCGAAGATCACATAATACCCAAACTTCTTGAAGTTTGAATTGTAGCAGCTTCTTCTTGCATAGCTTCAACCCAACTTTCTTTTGTCAATGCTTGAGCAATATTCTTGGGTTCCTCTTGAGAAATAAAGCAAGTAAATGACATGTTTGATGGTCCTTATGATTCAACTGCTCGCTTTGTAGACAAAGCTAAGTAAAGCATTATGAGGTTTAGAAAACTCTTAGCTTTGTGTCTTGTCATCACCCGTAAGTAGAAGGACCAATGATTTGATCAAGAGGATGATTCTTATGAATCCTTAAGATTGAGACCGTGGAACTCCATACGCATCATCCAAGTTAGTTAAATCAAGATCATCATTGGAATCGAGAAAATACCTTCATCTCGCAAACTCATCATCGCTTCCTCTAATCCGTGCATGGTAGGATCATCCAAATCATCTAAAGCATCATTAATCGGTGCAAAGAAGATTTTGGTCGAAAGCATCGTCCAGTACCGTGAGAATACTCGCAAGATTAGTCTTTTCTTTGCTTCTTCATAAGCTCTTCTTTGTTCATCGAATAAGAATGTGCCATTAAATCTTGTAAAAGCATCCGATTAAGTTCTTCCCAGTATAGATTGATCCTCAGCAGATAGTGAAGATTTTGGTTCATCAAGATTTTCTTTGGTGCATCAAGATTTTGTGTTGGAACTTCAAGACTTTTCTTTGTAGCATCGAACAAAACAAGATCGTGTCTAATGTGAACTCCATGAACAACATAATCGTGAGTCTTCTACATCATGTTCAAAGTTGATTTTCTTCTAATGTGTACATAGTTCATAGAAGGAGTTAAAACCTCAAGATCAAACATCCAATCGTGACCTTTACCCTTCTGATTGTCTTGATCTTCTAAAAACTCAACATGAAGACAATCTTGAATCTTCTTAGTGACTCTATTGTACACTCTAAATCCCTTACTGTTGGTACAATAACCCAATAAATATCCTTCTTCTGACTTGCCATCAAACTTTCCCAAATTATCAATTGTGTTTAAAATAGTAAGAGGGCATCCAAAAGGCTTCATAAAACGAATGTTGGGTTTGTTACCCATTAGCAACTCATAAGGTGTCTTCATCTGTGGTTTTGTGACTGATACTCTGTTGAGTACATAGCAAGCAAGATTTACGCCTTCAGCCCGAATTGAATAGGTAGTTGTAAGTCTGCAAGCATAGTTCTAGCCGCTCAATCGTAGTCCTATTCTTCCTCTCTCGCAACACCATTCTCATTGTGGTGTTCTTGCAATCTCGAACTCCCTCTTGATTCCTTTGTTAGCACAAAATTCATCCATAAGCTTGTTCTTGAATTCGGCCCATTGTCACATCTAATACCTCCGACCTTGAGTCTCAATTGGTTTTCCAAGTGCTATTATTAGTGTCCGAATAGCATCAAAAGTATCATCTTTAAATCCCAAGAAAATACCCAACTCGAATCTACCGCAATCATCTCAGTAACAACTAAGCAAGATTTTTTCTTGTTTAAACTTGCCACGAGACAGACCAAACAAATCCATATGTAATAACTCCAAAGGATCTCTAACTGTCCTCTCCTCAAGCTTCTTACATGAAGCTTTGTGTTGTTTACCCTTCTTACACGCCAAACAAGAGTGTTCATTCTTGTAAGTCTTTGAAGGTAAACCTCTAACTAAATTGCCTTTGACCAGTTTGTTGATATTTTTGAAATTAACATGGCCCAATCTTCTATGCCACTGATGTGCTTCTTCAGTTGATGCTTTTGCCACTAAACAGGTGGCTCTTCCATAAGAGTTAAGACTCTTCATGTCCAGACTATACACATCATTGGTTCTTGGTACTGAGTACTACCAAGTGATCATCAATGCTCAAATTCGTAAGAAAGGATGAGACATTCGTGTCGTTGAATAACACAGATGCTTTTGTCACAGATTTGAGAAACCGACAATAAGTTGAACTTCACCTTCACATATCTAACATTCTCAAAATCTATTCGCCGCTTTGATAGTTCCTTTCCCTGTAATCCTTCCTCCATTGGGATCATTCCCAAATGCAACTCTTCCTCCACTAATAGATCTAAAATCGATGTAATATCCTTGTCTCTCGTCATACTTCCGAGCAACCACTATCTACAATCAGATGATCTTTAAGCTCCTCATCCGGGTTGCCCCGCACAAAGATTTAGAGAGTTAGTCTTTTAGGAACCCAAGCCATTATCGACTTGTGTTCCTCATGGAGTTACAAACTCAAATTCTTTGAGTATGTAATTTCCAATCGCTTTTCAAAACATGATCCGTGATTATCTTTTGATTTTTAGCATGTGGATTTTCAAAACTTTCTGGATTTTCAACGAACTCTCTTTGTAAAATCATTCTCTTTTTCTTGAATTATGAAAACATCTCGATTCACTTTTTGTTGAACGTATTGTTTGTCTCTCATCAGATTTCTCTCTTAACCCATTCGCTTTTAACACTTGGTTCCCGTGATCTAGATCCCTATGTGAATTGTAGTACCTTCTAGGTTGATAGTAGTGAGATCTCCTAGGATTTCGTGCCAAGTGGTATTCGCAGACTTTGGTTTGTCTCGAGCAAGACTTTGAGAAGGTACCGCTTGTGAGGCACCGATGGTTTTGAAAAGGTCTTCTCAGTGGGGTATCTATGTTCGATGAGAAATTACTATGATTGACCCTATTAGAATTATTCCAAACCGGTTTGTTCTCTCTAGGTTTCTCGTTAACAATCCTATTCTTTGAAAATTTCCTAAGGTATTCTCAATGATGTTCACAATCCTTGATTAAATGATTAGGACTAAAACACACAAAACACGCTTTTCACCCATACTCCCAATATGACTTCTTCTATGTCTATGACCAAAACTATTGTGCCTTCTAGGTGAATGATTAAACCTGCTTTTGACCAAAATTATCCCAAAAGGTTTAGCAAGACTGCTTTTGAAAAGGTTTTCCGAAGGTATCGCTTGGAGCAAGATTTGAGTAGAAGGTACCGCTTGACTTTGAAAATTGTTTTCAATAGCTTTCTTTTGGGGTTTCGCACCTAGATTGACCAAGAAGCTTTTTCCTAAACTCTAGACCGCCTACACCAAAACGTGAAACATCGTGTCTTATGGGTTGATGACTAATGGGATGTGGACAACATTATATCCCTTGTCTTTCTTATACTCAGGAGGTGGCTCACTAATTAAATCCTCATTACTAGATGTGTCTACATAATTAATGAGTTCATCATCACTAGTGGTTACATCCTCAAAATCACCCTGATCACTAGATGTGTTTTCTTCTATGTTATCAAAGTCCATACCAAAACCTAATCCAGTTCTAATGTATGCTCTTCTTTGTTTTTCAACATAAGTAACATGTGATGCACCGTGATTCGCTCCAGCAAAAAACTTTTCTAACATATCATCTCTCTCCTTAGTTAATTTCTCAATTTCAAAGAATTTTACGCTTTAGTTTCCATTCACTAAGTTTTAACTGGTAATCCTCGTTGTTCATACTTTTCACCCAAGCCATTTCATTATTTTCATGTGTTATAATTTTAGCTTCCATAGACTCTAAAGTAATTTGATAACCACCACCCTGCACCTAGCCTTAATACGCTTATCTCTTTCAAACACATAATTATTTAGTAGTTTTGATAGAAATCATGACAATTTGAGCATACCTCGTAGATAGGGGTGAACTTGGTGAAGTAGCTACCATTGCAAGTAGAACAGATCATCTTCACACTCCAAGCTCCAATCAAATCTTCCATACCCATCTCCGCATTCCAAAGCAGCATGATCGCTTCCTTATCAAAAACAAAGCTCCAAATTCAATTCTTCCACCGAATCTTCAACCGCTTCTTCCATCGCTACCATACAATAAGTTACCGGTTCATCATCAAACTCTTCACTCCATTCAACCTCGACAAATTCTCTTGAGCAACCAAAGCCTTTGTTTCAAGAATGGGAATTTCTTTTAGCTCCAGCTTTGGTTTCTCACCATCCTGTTTGCTTGATACTTAGCAAACCCGCACTCCTTGCAAAGTGACCGGTCTTTTGACAATTGAAGCATTCAATTTTGGATTTGTCAAAAGTTATCCCTGCTTTGGTTTGAAATCAATGCTCTTTCTAGTTTTCTTCATGTACTTCTTGATCCTTGCAAAGGATCAAAGCAACTTGCCACCGATATCAATCTCTTCTAAAGCATCCTCATCAACTGGGAGAGATCTTCTTCATAAACGATGTGTAAAGAAGCTTGTTGTGCAAAGAAAGAACACACAACTTCATCCGAATGCATAGTAGTAGGTGGTGGGTTTGTCGAGCATAGGTGGGAGCAAGATACGAGACAAGATTTTGAGTCACAAGATTTGAGTTGGAGAAGCAAGATTTTTTTAACGCCTCTTTCGATGATAGAAAAGCAATCTTGTGAGATTTAGAACTTGGTTGACCATTCATCTCATGCTCATAGACCTTCGATGATTGTAGAGATCATCAAAGTCCATGACATCCAAGCCCGGTTGTCCTCCGATCATTGTAGCAATCACATGCCATGTGGATGGCAAACTCCTTAGAAACTTCAAATTACCATCTTCAACTCGATACTTCGCTTGGTATAACTCCAACATATTGAGGAGATTTTGAAATCTATCATATGCGCATCAAGACTCTCTTTCACCAACAAAGGAAAGTTTCAAACTGTTGCTTCAACAGATTTCGTGCATCTTCTTAGAAGCTTCATTCCTCCAACTGGTCTTGAGAGCAGCCCGAGTCGCTTAGCATCTTTAGCATCATGAAACTTGAGAAGATGACCATCTCGAATGGCGCATAAGAGAATATTTAGAGCTTTCTCTTGATTCCTTAAGGTTGTCACTTGGTAAGACCGCCTTAGGAGCTTTGGGTTGTCCAGAACATCTACGTGTTCGAACTACTTCATTGCCATTAACAATTACATTCCAAAGAGAATGGTCTCAGAATTGCAATATACCGCCTCATCTTCATACACCATAGATCGTATTCGCCTTTCTTGATGATGTGAATCCTCATCAAGTGATGGAAGGTGATGGAACGTAATCACGACATCTTGAGGTTCTCATTGTAGGTTTTAGGGTTTCTTCTTAGTCGAGTTTCCACACAAGCTCTGATACCACTTGTTGGATCGATGTACTCTAACCAAACTAACTTAAATAGCTTGTTAAGGTTTAATAACCTCGGATAAATCCTAAGTTATTAACAGAGAAACACTGAGCAAACTCTATTAAGTATGCGGAATTTACTTAACAAAGCTAAGAAGAATAACTTTAACAATGAACGATTTTATTAATAACTCTAACTCGCTTATTATGCGATCTTTAACAACTCTAATAATATCGAACTTCTCTCTAAAACTCTAATAAAATCACGCACGCCTTATGCCAATCTAGGGTCCTTTTATAGGCTCAAGGATACCCTAGTCGGTTTACAATATGTATCCTTGTACGTCAAGTAATCTAACATAGAATATTCTAGAATTACAAGACTTTCTATAAACGAATAATACAGCTTCTTTGATCTTGCAAGATTTTGACTTCATATGCGATGACTTTGACTTTATCATTAAGCAAGACTTTGACTCTTTGACTTTTCCAAGACTTTATAGTATACAAGATTTTATCCTTCAGAACACTCATCAATCTTCAAGACTTTCATATCCCAACACATACCCAATGTCTAGATACATTGTACCTTGGTGGGTACTAAAACCATGGACTAGATGCATTGCATCTTGTAGATACATTGAATCTACTTGGTACCCATAACCCATGACCCATACCCAATGTCTAGATACATTGTACCTTGGTGGGCACTCAAAACCATGGACTAGATGCATTACATCTTGTATATAAATTGAATCTACTTGAAATACACATAACCCATAACTCATGACCCATGACCCAAAGCCCATGGGTAAAGGGAGCGTCCACGGATCCCCGCTTTACGCTAGACGGATCCTCAAGTGAGGATCCGTGGAACAGTAGCTATTTTCTCTCTATAAATAGTGGGCCATTTCTTCATTGTTTCTCACCCCTTTCTCACATATTTTCTCTTTGATTGTAAATTCTCTAACCTCATATCCAAGTGATCTATGTATGTAGTTTTGTTTTGTGTGATTCTCTAGGTTTCTCTTAAAGGCGAGATCACCACCTTTTGAAGTCAATCAAGCTCAAGTCCATGAGTTGCCATGCTTCCTCATCATCAAGACTACTGAAGTTCTCTTATTGATGGTTCTCTTCTTTCTCACTCGAAATGTAGTGTCAAAGACATAGGTGAAAGATGTCTAAAGGGTCAAGACGAAGACATTAGTGAAAGGTGTCTATCGTTCGTGTTGAAAGCACAAGTGAAGGGTGCTTAGAAGTCAAGACTAGAGGCATTAGTGAAGGGTACCTAGAAGTCAAGTCACAAGATATTAGTGAAGGGTGTCTTGAAGATCTAGTCAAAGGCATTAGTGAAAGGTGCCTAAGGTGTACATTCGATATGGTGTGATTCGATGTACAAGATAGATTAGTATTTGGTCAAAGGATATTGTTATCCTTGTTGATGTTATTATAAGGAGTAGATCTCCTTTGGGATTAGGTGTTGTGTAGTGTTGGGTAGTAGTTCCTTCATTGTAATGGAACTCGGTACTTAGCCTAGTACCGGATAAAGGGTAGGCGACGTTGTGGTAGGTTTGGTTCACCTTGGTGAAAGAACCCGTGGTTAGCCTAATACCGAAAAAGAGTAGGCGACGTTGTGAAGGCTTCTCCACCATAAGGAGTTGGTGTCGTGTAGTGATTACGAAATCTCGAGTAGGTGACTCGGGGAGTGGAGTAGGCAAGGAAGGTGTCCTTGTAGCCGAACCACTATAAATACTCGTGTCGTGGTTATGTGTTTCTTACTCTTTATCTTTCATTACACTTTTATATATCTATCTATCAACGTCCAACATACACATCTAAATAGATTGACATAAGTCGATCTAAATATTTAAAACGCAGTTTTAATTGGTAAAACTATTCAACACCCCTTCTAGTTTTCCACGCTTTTATTGTAGGTGGGAGTATCCATATTCAAGATTTTGTTACATGTGACTCGACCAAACACCTGGTCAGCTTACAAGCAAGTAAGAAGTACTTGACCATAAATTTTTTAACTTACAAGAATTTATGAGGTTTTTAATCTAATTATATTGTCTAGTTGTAGGTTATCCTGGTCAGCGTAGAGTTAAAGTAGCTGAGATGTCCAAGTTTGGTCGTCCGTTAAGTTCTCTTACACTGTTAATCAATCGATCTCATATGAATCAACATCAGCATGTAAATCTAAATTATTTAAATTCATAAATCCTAGATGCCCGGTTGGTTATTGTTAGTTATAGTTATCACTAAATTATTTACTTATCACTGCACTTGGTATCAAATTGTGATGGTTTGTAGCTCGTTCTCAGTAGTTTGATTCTATAAACAAGGTGTCTAGATTCTTTTAAAAACTAGAACTTAGGTTCCCAAATGGGTGGTTGGGTTCTTAGTGCGGTGACAAGGATTGGGAAGATCCACATGCACCAATTTGTCCATTTTACAAGTTCATATATATATAACTTATCCAATAAGTATTGAGTATAAACTTTATCATTACAATAGAATCCAATTATGTTAATAAAACAAATTTTGAAGGTTGTATTCATTTAAACACACTTTAGACTACTTTTGACCCATTTTACCCGTTTCTTACGTAGCTGAAGAGAATGAAGATGCTTCTAAGAAGTTCGAGTTGGCTGCAGCCAATAAGGTGTACCACTCATTCTGTCAGATTTTCCATCTCAAATCAACAAATTGAGTGCCTCCTTATGAGGTAACCATAAAGTAAAGAAACATACACCATGTTCTAAGACAAGTGGCTGGAAATTTTTGGTGAGGATTTAGCATACTGTAGATGTATATTGTTACAAGTATTATTTTGATACGTTTGCTATTGTTGGGACATTTATGTAATTTTTTACTTTTACTTTCAAAGTATGGGTTAAATTTTTTTGATTAATTGTATAAGAATTTCAGTTTGTTAAGTATGTAATTGTTTATTTTACCTTGATATTGAAGCCCCCATTAGTTTTCACTCTTCTTGTACTCCAATCAAGTTGTTTTTACCCACAATAAACATATTGGGTTAGATCATATGGTGGGAGTGTTTTCTATAGATCTTGTGAACTGATAGCCTATACGATTACAATCGCTTTCGTTCAAGTTTATGTTTGTTAGTTGTAAGTTATTGCTACATACGATAACTTAGTGTCGCTAGTTAATTGTTACAACCGCTTCAAATTTGTTTGTTTGCCGCCGACATAGTTAAGGCTTGACAAAAGAAGTTGCCCAATAAGAAGTTGCCCAAAAGAAGTTGTCAAAAGAAGAAACCGCTTTGTTTATGATGTTAGTTGTAAGTTATTGCCGCCACGATAACTTAGTGCTGCTAGTTAATTGTTACAACCGCTTCATATTTGTTTGTGCCGCTCGAATTGTTACAATTTTAAATCGATATAAGCGATAAAACTAGCGCTATGAAGCAGTTGTAACAATTAACTAGCAACAAGATGTTATCAAATTTATCGATGTTTGTAATCATATAAAGAGCAAGACTAGTGACAAACCGCGTTATAACATTATAAGGTAGCAAAGAAACAAGAACAAACAAAGATAAACTTGTATCGCCGACATAGTTAAGGCTCTTGTGGTTAAAACGAAAATATATATGCTGAAGACATACGATGTAGTTAAGCGGAAGAAGTTTTCCCATAAAGCCAAGTAATTGCATAAAAATTTCACCAGTGATAAAAGAAGTTTATATTAACATCTAAAATTGAACATAAGCCATTAACTGTCACATTTCAAGATTTTATGGATTTATTCTATTGTAGGCATGGTCTCGCTCCTTTCTTGGTTACCTCCACAAGTTAAAACGCCCAAACTTGATCAATTATCCGAGAAGTTGTTATTGATGCTTCTGTGTCCGTTTCAAACTTTTCCTACGCCGACTTCTTTACCCTAATGTCATCAAATATATACATACTTGTATCATTATCTTGAATTTATTGGTCAAACAAAAATTTGACTTCAAAATGATTCGTAAATGAGATGCTCAGAAACCGCTATGGGGCTAGTTTATGATGTTAGTTAAATGTTATTGCCGCCACGATAACTTAGTAATGGATACGCCACCGAAATAAGCCTCCACGCTGTAGTTAATTGTTACAAAAAGTTGAAGTCGCTTCATATTTGTTTGTTTACTATATAATCGACATAGTTAAGGCAAAGGTACCACATTTGATAAAAAGAGTTGCCCTAATAAGAAGTTGCCCATATGAAACGTTGCTTAAAAGAAGAGGTTTACCCAAGCTTCAATTATTGCTTCTTCTCTTTGGTACCTACATATAACCAAACAATAATACATTATAGACTTGAGCCTTTCCTTTGAATGTGGGCCAAAACATACAACTAAAACTCAAGATTCAAATGTCGATATTAAGAGTAAAGTCGATTATGTTTGGGTAAGGAAAAGTAGTCAAAACATACAACTAAAACTCGATGAAATGTCGATATTAAGAGTGGGGGAATGTACAATGTATCAAAATTAATGCTAGAATACCGATTGAATTTGTTGTGGAAGTCAACCCTAGCGACTCATTTCATGTCAATCTTTTAATATGACCAAAATAATATGACCTTTTACAGGTTTAAAATCTGTATTCTATATGTTTTAATAATAGATGATTCAAACATCCTGCTTAAACAGCTATATAGTTGGTAACATACTTTTAAAACCGCCTTTCTTTTGTAAGCACATACCAATCTGATTTCCTTATTGCATACCTTCTTTGCAGATTTTGGCGAAGTAAACAACTGGATGATGGCGAAGTCTCAACCTCAGGACTACCTAAATCAATGTCACGAGTGAATATCAAAGAAATGCAGACACTCAACTGTCTTACTAATACTAGAGCATTAGAAGTCATTACCATTCGATTTAAAACCACTTTTTCTTCTTCATAAATTGATAAACATGTTACTATTAGAAAATATCAATTTCTACTTTCTAGGCTCATAATAGTCCTGCTCCTTCATTATTTATGATAAATTGAGACAATCAAATGTATATATACTAGTTTAAGACCTGTGTAATACACGGGTTGTTAAAAAAAGTTACTAAATTAACATTGATATACTAACAGATACTATTAAATAATGTTCATGTATGTCAACTATATACAACATGTATCTAATAGATATTATAATACAGATAGCAGTCACTGGACGATAGTTGTAAAGGTCAACGATGAAACTATTATAGTAATTTTAATGGAGATAATCAACACAATGAGAAACTTATAAACTTCCGAGAGGTGACAGTATTAGGGCATAGTAAATAGTTATTTGAGAATTACAAATTATTAAAGCTTGGAACTTATTTTCCTGCGGATCAATTCGAGCCCCAATTCAACCCGCACCCAAAATTACTCATTCTGACCCATTACAGGACCTGCCTGATGTCCATCTTTGATCATGTCGAAGAAAGCACTCTTTAGAGCAAGCATCCATGGCCAGCTCATACACTCTGAAAAAACGATGACATATGAACACTTTCACTTATACATACCTTTCCACAGCAAACAATCCACAATACGGATTCCAAAATCCAAAAAATAAAATATTCACATATTAAATACCAAATACATATTTCTAAAAACTATACAATTGTAGTAATCATTCTAGTAAAGATTCAGTACAATCAAAAGTAAACCGGCTTTTGTGATCACATTCTGTAGAATATCTAAATAAGGTTTCACATCGTTACCTTATACCAAAAATCATATGAGGATTCGTTATAATAAATAATAAGCCGCCAAACATACTTTATTAGCATTAAAGATGTAATTTGCAACGCTCGTTGAGGCTTTTCAATAGAATTTTCTTTTTTAAATTAGTGAGACAATGACGACAAAGATTTGAGTTGTTATTGTAAGAATCACGTTTCGGTAATAATTATCAATGAATTAATCATTAAAATGTCATTGTGTGTTCATAGGTCAACTCGACCCAAACCGCCTTTTTTCAAACGAATCCATTTTACCAATAAATGAAACCTCCTAAATCCGAGCCACTGGTATGGCCACAACACCTAAATTAATACTCGAATATTGAGAGACGGATAATGACATACATAGTGCAAGTCTATGAAAAAATAATAATAAATAAATAAAATAAATAACCTCTATTAGTACATTCATATATGTAAACTCTTCGAGCATGTCTACATGATTTTGGTAATATTCTACCATAATTTCTTAATAACCTTTTTCAATGTTAGTAAATAGTGAACCCAATTTAGATATGCTTCGTGGAATCGGACCAAAAATAGCACAAGATTCCAATGATGCAAGGTATAATTAATTATAGTATGCAACATTATGCACTACACTTTGAAATTTTGAAGAAGCTAGTTTACACAAAGATTAAATGTCTAATAAATTAACACGATGGATATACTCATATACCTACCAATTTAAAAAGATAAGGTCAAGTAAGAATAGGCATATCAACTTACAATAGTTTGTAACGATTGAATGCTCTTTAGGGAGTGATATTGACTCATAGTTTATGGTTGGCCATTGAGTCACATATAAGTCCCTACGAGATTTGCAATGTCTTTCTCCCGTACCTATGTAACATGCATTAATTTTGAAAAAATGCAATTTGCAGACACTTATAAGTAAAGCAAGCAAGGCCAAAAGGCAAAGAATCCCAACCACCGCTTTCGATAGAGTTAAGTAATTAGGACTATTCGATACGATATAGGAAAGAGTTCCTAATAAACCATGTTTCAAACAATTGTAAAGTAATTAGAAGAGTTTGATACGAATTGTCCATTTAAAAAAAAAAAAAAAAAAAAAAAACCCTAGTTTTCGGTTTTATACCATGTTGGCATGTTTCTAGTAGTTTCCCAAATTTTCCTTAGTTTCCCAATTTTATACCTTCTTTGCAGATTTTGGCGAAGTAAACAATTGGATGATGGCGAAGTCTCAACCTCAGGACTACCTAAATCAATGTCACGAGTGAACATCAAAGAAATGCAGACACTCAACTGTCTTACTAATACTAGAGAATTAGAAGTCATTACCATTCGATTTAAAACCGATTTTTCTTCTGCATAAATTGATAAATAGATTACTATTAGAAAAGATCAATTTTTACTTTCTAGGCTCATAGTAGTCCTGCTCCTTCATTATTTATGATAAATTGAGACAATAATGTATATATATTTCCTTATAAAACTGTAATAAGAAAAAAAAAACTGTAATAAGAGCAAAAGTGAATGGAAACTACTTGCGTACATTTTGAAACTTAACATACTTCAACACAACAGGCTTTCCTTGAAAAAGGACATGAAACCAAATCACATCACGAGTCAAGAGGTTAAAACTCACATTAACTTTTTAGTTATTTTTTATAAATGGAAAAATAGATAGTAGGTGGTTTCATCCCGACTTGTCCCGTTTTAACCCATACTTATTCTTATCCGAAACAGAATCAGCAATGGTAGCACTAGAAGCCTTACATTGAAATTCTCAAGGGTTAAATAAAGTGTGTCAGTAGGAAGGTAATCGCTAACATTATTGCATCACATACTAATAGCCTTTGCAATCAGATTATATATGATAATAGAAGCAAAGGAACGCGAATGTCCTATAGATCAGTAAAGTTTCCTGAATCCCATATGTTTCTTGTTTGTATAAAGCTTTACTGACTTAAGGACCTACAAAACAAATGAATAATGAATATCAATATGTGGCGATTTGGATAGATTCCACGTTTACAATGACGCAAGATATAGTCATCAAATTTTTAAAGGAATTTCGAGCACGATGGAAAGGTACATATTAAAACAATCAAATTAAAATAACTAGCTTTAATAACAAAAGAAAGCTCATAATCCTACTAGAACATATCAGAAAGACAAATATATTAACAATGACATTCGAAAGAAAAACATATCCAACCTAGCGTTACATAAAAAAAATTACCCAACGGGATTTTTGTTATGCAGACAGTAAAAGTTAACTCTCAACAATGCATACATAAATCAAATTCTCGATTAGGACCACATCATCATACAATGATAACGAACAATGTACATGCATTTTTTATAAAATTTAACTCTGCTCGTCTCTACAGTCCATGACATATCCTTGTTCAAAATCAGATACACACATAGACATCACAAAACATTCAAAACTCAGCACCATCAGTTTCTTATTTATAACAGGTGGTTAGGTACTTCTAAATATATCTAAAAATATTTCATCTAGTGATACAAATACTTTACAAATCGATTAAAATTCACTTAAATAAACATTGGGAGAAGTTTTAACTACTATTATAAACAAGGAAATATTTACATGGAGATGAAATTAAAGCTATCTCCCACTCTTGGATCGTCAATAGGAGTAGGAATTTATGTCCACTATGGAATGTTTGGCTAAATGATCCAACAAATGCTTGTAATCCTATTTTGTAACTTTGTTATTTGTTTCTAGCATCTTGCTAAAGATCTACAAGAATAATCGCCTTTCAAAAGAAAATGTTTTACTACTAAACGGAAAACCACTAGACTAAGTGCAAGCAAAACAAGCCTCTTATAACATGCTAAAGATCTACAATAATAACACAAAGTTTGGCCCTTCCACCTAAAGCAGTGTCACTCACAAAACAAAAACACTGAACTAACAATAAAACATTTATCATTAGCATTTTTACAAACACTTGGAGTGCATCAAAGATAGCAAGCTCATATTTTTTTTGTGGTATATCCAAATTGACTACATAATGTTGCAACATTAGTTCACCACGACAATTAAGGAAGTATGAAAACCTAAAAAGAAAAGTTACTGTTTGTGGAGATCAACGGGAGAAAACATCACACAAATTTGTTCGAAAAACAATTATCGACTTTTGAGATATGAGATATAAGGGTTTGAAGGATGCCGACATGGCATAAGGGCGTGAGGAGGGTGATGAGGAGAGTGAGAGTGTTTGGAATCTGCAGGATAAGTAGAGTTGCTGCTGCCGGAAGGAATATTAGGGCTTGAAAAATATATTTGGGGAGAAAATTGGCGGATGATGGGGAAGGATTGATATTTTAGATAGATGATTATGTAAAAACATGTGTACTTGACAATTATGTAAAATGACGAAAAAACATTTTTTAAAAAATACGGTTGCCCGACCATTTTTAGTTGCCCAAACAACAATACCTAACACATACGAGACACTTGTCACAATTTCGATGAGTTGCCTAATGACAAGTTGGTTGCTCGGTCCATTTTCAAATTAAAAAAAAAAGTGGTCCGAAAGTGACTAGCCTCGTAGCGTGGTCTATTTGGGTCATTTTCCATTATTAAAATAGTTAATGAATTTGAAAATTACCAAAATCGGAAAACTAGCTTTTGTTCAAAGGAATGTTGGAAAAATAAGTCGAACAAAAACTTATTTAAATAAGTCAAAAAAAGCCAAAACAGCCTAATAAGCTTAAAACCGAAATGCCCTTAAATAATTAATTGTGCAAGTTATGAGTGTAGGTCCTTCTAGCACAATTGGTATTGGTATGGTGTGTTGAGGCTTTGGTGAGGAGGCCACAGTGTTTGAACTCGTGGCCTACCTTTTGCTATATTTTTTATTTTTTCTTTGCAAAACTTGAAAATAAGATAGAATAAACACTTTTGAAAAGCAATGTTTTTACAATTCACAAATAAGTCGGGAAAAAGCTTAAAAGGTAAATGCTTTCAATAATAATCTACAACCGAACACACCCATCGACCTTAGCTAAAAAGCTATACTAAGTCACAAAGGATAAAATAAACTAAAACAAACTAAAGGGAACCTAAATAAGCAATAATAACCCAAAGTTGAGTCTAAAATAAGCCACCAAGCAAAAATAAGCAAATAAGCACTAAGTGAATGTTAAAATTCCTAAATGAATGTTAAGGGTCGCTAGGGCCTTTTGCTACTAATAAGCTCATAGTAAGCTAACAATTGGATAAGACCAAATCATCTAAACCTAAAAAGCAATAGGGTCTCCTAAATAAGCTGGGAATAAGCGAAATGGCTTAAAATCTATTCCTAACATGTTGTCTAACTCTATACCAAAGCGCCTAGGGGAACATTTAAGCTCATGAATAAGCTATCAAATCTAAAAGCTAGGTCGATAAGCTAAAATAGTTAAAATTAAGCTACCAAAGATCTTGAAAATGAAATTGAGACAATTTGGACATAATAACAAGCTTAAAACTAAGTCGAGAAAATACACACAAAGATGGATGTTTTTGTCATTTTGAAATTTTAGATGATTATGCGAGACACAATAAAGACACAAACTCTTTTGACACTTACCTAGAATTTAAAACATGTATACTTGACTCAACCGAACTCAAATATACCACCTAAAAGACCTTTTTGATAAACTTTTAAACACTAGCTGATAAACAATATTTAAGATTTTAAACTTAGAGAACTAACTTAGAACCTATAAAACTTGTTAAAAATACTTAAAATGACTTCTAAACTATAACAAAAACTGAATTACAGCCAACCAAAGATGACTCTTTGGCCAAAACAAAGCACATCAGCTTAGAGGCTATTGTGCCAAACACCCCCCTTAAACTTGAAAAACAGATTTTAAAACTAATTTAAGCCATAAGACTTGTAGACTGTTGTTAAAGACTGATTTTATTGACTTAATGAAGATATGAAAGCAGTTTTAAACCAAAACTAAACACTTAAACTTGAATTAAAAAAAACATTTTAATAAACATAAAAAAAACTAAACTTTTCATTACTTCATAAAAAGGATACAAGACTTAAAAAGTAAATTACTGTCGAGACTAAACTTAAATTAAAACTTAAAATTACAATTAAAAACTTAAAAATGACTTAAAGAAGACTAGACTCCATCCCATTAGGGTTTACAAGGTCCTATTTATGCTAGAAACTAAGTGTTAGGATTTACTAAATCCATGTATTAAAGAGTCGGTCACCTCATGTATATGTAATCGTTAGAAAGCTCGTAGTGGTAGATTATTATAAGTTAAGTAGTATTTAGTTTAAGTAACACCGTGGAGGACGGACGGGTCTTTACCCACTATATGCCTGATCCACACCCGATAGGTGGCAATTTATGTAATGATTATAAATACTCTCTACCTCCCAAGGTAGAGTTGGAGCTCATAATAAAAATTTTCTTTCTCACTAAAGTTCCCAAACCTCTAACTTTCTCTCTAAAACTCATTATACGCCTATTTGATCTTATGGTTTAGTGTGTTTGTGAAATCCAATATGTTACAAATGGTATCAAGAGCCATGGTTTGATCATCTCTTACATATCTTTGGATTTCTAGTGACTTTTAGGTGGTTTTAGAGTTTGAAAAGTTTAGTAGTTTTTGCATCATTTGGATCATTTCTAGTGTCAAAGTTTGAATCTTGGGTGTAGTTTTGTGTTTAGAATCATTGTATGTGCTTGGGTTTTGATTTGGTAAGCTTGAATCATCGTGGTTGGGTTGTTTTTTGATTGAATAGTGGTGTTTGTTTAATTTTCTAGCTAGCGACTTGAGCTACAGATAATTTATCTTGGTAGCGACTTACTTTGTAAGTTGGTAGCGAGTTGTAGTAGAAGTTCTTAGCGAGTTTGTTAGGAATTAGAAATTCCATGTTAAAGTGTCGGTCACCCCAATTATAGTCTAGCATATGTTAGCTCATAGATTTGTAGTTATTTACGTTATGTAGTAGTTATTTAGTTAATTAGTAGCGTAGTATAGTTTAGAGTAACACCGTGGAGGAAGGACGGGTCTTTACCCATCGTATGCCCGATCCACGATCCGATAGGGAGGACGGTATGTTTGTAACTATAAATACCCCTTCCATCCATGGAAGGGGTGGTGCTTTCAATCTAATATTCTACAATTTGTGAAGTAACTCTCTACCAAGAAAACACCCAACTCTCTAACTTTCTCTCTCTAATGGCTAACATGTATTTTGATCATCCAAGACCACCCGAATCATCAACACAATAAATATTATGATCCTACAATTGGTACCAGAGCCAAGGTTGTTGTGTTTCGATGATTTTTCTTGTGGTTTTTGATTCTTGGTTGAAACTGTTTTGTGTATGTGTGGTCGGAATATTCTTATGGGTAAACTGGTTTTAAACAAGTATACTGTATTCTCCATTTGGTCATAATATTCATGTGGTTTATTCATCTGAAGTTACCAATTATGTTTTGGTCAAAGCTGTTTATTTAGTTTTGGTCCAAGCTATCTTTATTGTCTTTGGTTTCAAATTCTGTAATGGTCAATATGGTCATATTTTAGTGGTCAAACAGGGCAAAAAGTCATGATTTTTTTTATCCGTGTTCTGGGTTTTGATGATTTTACGGGTTTGAATGAATATGGTCGGAAAAACTTGGTCGAGAATAATCGTGGAAAAAATTTAAATGGTCTTATGTTGCTGTTGTTCAAGTTAGCGAGTTGTCTCTGGTGTCCATATTCTATGTACTTACTAAGTAGCGACTTGTATTAACAAGGTAGCGATTTATGTGGTTTTATGATATAGAGACTTGGTGACGGTTTGACTTTTGAGTCAAACTGAAAGGCTAGCGACTTGTCATAAGGCTAGCGACTTGACAATCTCTGCTAGCGACTTGACTCAATAAACTCGCTAGCGACTTGGCTCAAATCTTAGACCTAGCGACTTGGCACAAACATTAAAACCTGGCTACTTGTTATTGAACAAGGTAGCGACTTGTTATTAAGAATTATAGCGACTTATCATGACTCATGGATGCTAGCGACTTGATATTTATCAAGTAGCGAGTTAGTGTGAAAAACTTTGGCTAGCAACTTGGACAGAAATGATGAGATGGAGAATAAAAGAAGACCACGACCACTTAATCTAATACCAAATTCCAAACATGACATCAATCAACCTCACTTTATAAACATCATCAGTCAAGGATTTTAAGTATTGCACGAGCAGATTTAACAAATCAGATCCGAAATAATCTACTCCTACCAAAACTAAACCATGGTCTCTATAATCTCAGATCTCATCAAGGTATATTATTAAGATCTTCATGACCTCAACTCTGTTCCAAAGAACCCCTTGATATTAATCTTCACTGATTATGAGATTTTTGATAAATATTCGAAACTATGAAATGATTTTAACAAATATGCTAAATCAGTTTCACATGTTTGTTTCACATCTAATCTATAACATCTTATTCGAATGAAAAAAATTTTGAATCTCAGATTTGTGGGTTTTCTCATGACAAATCAAGACCTCAAGGGTCTAACCCTCTCAATATCCATCACTGATTCTTTCGAAGACAAAGCTTCGTATTATTTTCGAATACATAAATAATATGTTTTATAACAATTGTGTTATAAACGTTTATTTGGTTCGTTCATGTGCTAAAGAATACTAATCGAAAATGAAGACATCAATAACCAAATAAGTTTGTAACCACGATGATACCTACCGTGATACATCTAGTTTATCTCATGGCTGTCTAAACCCTCGAGCCATCCCTGTGGCGAGGTAATTACGAGATGAAGCATGGATCATGTATAAGTTGTGCTCGTTGCTTCCTGTAATGTTTTTTTCGGAGATGTATTATTGGGGGCGGAGGTTATGTGAGGTGTTAGGTTTTGAGGTGTTATATCTGTGATGGAGGCGGAATGTTTGCAGAGAAAGAGGCGTGCTCTTGTGTGAATGATATTAGGGTAAGAATGAGAGTTAAGTGTGCTTTATACTCCTAAAATTAGGGTAACCAACCGAATATATGAGATGGCATAATAGACCGGTATGGAGTTCATGGTCGTACTATGTGAAGTGGATCAGATGTGTGATTGACGTGATGGGCTCCAAATGGTTGTCTTGTGTTATTGGGTTATGGATTAATGTGTGGATTAAGCTGTTACCTACTGTGTGGACCGATTATTGGTCATGTATTACGTGTAAGTATGCGTAACAATTTGTGAGCCATGTTACTTAAATGTAATAATCACTTGGTCGACACATTACTGCTAATTGGTGTTATTTGGACAATCAGGTGTAATCAACCTGATCGAGATTATTTATTGAATGTGACTTGTTCAAAAGACCATGAAATGTTATCGGACCTCATTGGTTTTAACGAATGGAATGGACGGGAGGGAGTCTATAACTTGGTTGGGCCTAATAATTTTGCACTCATATCAAACGGACGGATTTAAATGTAAAATTATTCGAATTGTTATCAGTATATTTTCATGGAAAATATTGGATATAAATTTTGATATTTTGGTTATGAGTGGTATTTTGGGTCCATTATCAAGAAGGATACTACGTACTCTCGGCTTGAGCTTAATTTTGAGAATAAGATGGCTACGAGGTCTTGTAGGAGTATTACTTACGGGGTTATTGTGTCTATTACTTAATGTAATTTGATGATGAGATGTGATGTGTTACGTGTTGAAGAGATTTGATTTGGGATTGATGCTGTAATTTGTTGTGATGTGGATTTGATATGTTGGTTTATACATTTTCACGGAAAATATTATGTCATAGCTTGAATTGATATGTGAACAAAGTGGACTTCGGGGTTGTTTGTTCGGTATTTCTTATTTGGATTTGAAGTAAGGTTTTCCGGGTGCGGTTACTTAATTGTTGTCTTCTTTTTTTCTACCCTTCCGCGAAGATGACTTGTTTGGGCATTTATGGAGTGTGATAAAGACTTGGCAATTTAGTTACGTTTGTGATTCTTTCTCACCGAACCCACAACGTAGCTAACACTTCGTGTCTCACTCGGTGAGAATGTCAAGAGGTTTTGTACATTGGGTACACCGTTTCTTTTCACGAGGATTAGTACAAGTTTAAGGAACAACTCGGGGAATTTTACGTCATATTCAATTTTGGCATATCGGGTCTATTTCTCCTAGTGGTCACCGCAATAGCCGACAAGATTTGTGAAAGATGTGTTCACCAAAGTGGTTATTAGATGGTTGATGATGGTTGTTGATGTAGATGTTGTTGGATTATGAACCGTTGATGAACCGCTACATGTTCCCCTAAAATAGATTTTCACCGAAACCAAAGTTGTCATAACATATTCAAGCTGACATTGTTCATGGTTTTGTCTTGATTTTGTAAAATCCCACGAAAGAACCTATTTCTCGGTTTAAATCATAGACTTGTAAAATCCCGTGACAATGGAAACATCCGAGTAATAATAAAGTGCATTTCTGGATCTATCTTACGGTTTATTCTTGGTTTTGTAAAATCCCGTGAAAGAAACTATTTCTCGGTTTAAACCATAGAGTTGTAAAATCCCATAATGATGGAACCATCTTGGAGAAAGGAAAGTGTATGTCGGGATCCTTTCTGATGCTGGTGCTACGTTTTCTGTTTTGAAGAAGGGATAACTGAGTGTACTTCATGAACTGGATGTGTGTTTGGATTTTCGTCATGGCAGTTTGGTTATAACATGGTTTTACGGGGTTACGTGCTTTTAACCATGGTCGGGATGAAACCATTATCAAAGTTCATTTAAATGTCAAAGAAGGTTAGATTCGAGCAGTTCAGAAGATGTGACAACGACGTTAGTTCAGTATTATTTATTTGAGGTTGAAGTGAAATATCATGGGCGAGTGTACTTAGTATCCGAAGGTATCGGGGATGGTTGGATGAAGATTCTTCATGATCCTTGTTCGAGCTTATTATCATAAACGAAGACTTGGAAATCTAGTTATTGTTGGGTGTCTTTTACCTTTTCTTTTACCACTTAGGGAATTGGGCTCATACCACCACAAAATAACTATCACTTTAAGGAGTTACGCCAGTAGTGCTCAAAGGTCACATTCAATTGTGGATTTTCAAGAGGTAATGTACGTCTTATACTTGATGGTTGGTTGGTTGAAGAGTATAGAGTACATAGAGTACTTAGAGATGCTAATGGATATCGGTCTGCTTTCTTTGTTACACATGTGCAAGTTTAAGTCACGAGTTTGGGTTGTTCTACTTGAGGTCAAATTCATCATATTGGGTTTTCTATCGCTTGTCACGACAAAGAGCCTACGAAATGATAATGGGGATGATTACATGTTTTGCTAAGAGAGTTGAAAGAGAGAGACTATGACGCCTGCTCACATCGGCCTCGTGCCTCGTACTCTAAAGAAAAGAAAAGTGTACGTTTTAGCGCTTTATCTTCAAAAGAAGAAATCTTCTTATGACGTTTGAACACTACAGTTCAAGCCTCGCACCTCAAAGAAAAGAAAAGTGTACGCTTGAAGGCGCTTTATCTTCGAAAGAAGAGAAATCTTCTCATTAATGACCATTCTCATCAACATGCTTCATACTTTTCCATGCGCTTGGGTCATCAAGTGAACCCGCTCATCAGATTGTTTTCGATTCCACTTTCTCAACTATAATGACGATGGCGACATCCCGTGCTAAGTTTGTGGGGAGAAGTGTGAATTGATTACAATTTGGATGATTTCACTTATTTAGTCAAGAATGGCATCTCCGTATGCAATTCTTGAGGGGAGAAGAAGTGTGAATTTTTGCATTGTTGATTGACATTTGAGAATATAAATGGTCATACGGCTCTAAACTCATGTAAGAACCGAGCTTCTTCTTATCGGGTCATCTTCACATGGAGTTTTTCTTCTAAGAGTCGTTGGTTGACATCTTCACTCGGATTGATGAGTTTATCGGCAAAGTGCTTCCGGTTAATGCTTCACGATACATCAACATGATGATTCGAACAATCTCTCTGTTCTTGTTTGATGTGATTGGTAGTTTGGTGTTACCATCTTGTGTGTTCGTTCGCGCCTCGATTGTCGATTTCCTTGATGAACATCTTTCATTCTTGTTTTATTGGGAGGATTTTAGTTAAGGGATTTGCAAGATGTGTTAATCGGGATGCTTTTTGGTGGGATGCTTTTGGTGTGAGTTGAAGATGTTAACTATCTATTCCCCAACCGCACAATCTTGAAGAAGGCATTTATCAAACAGATTGTCGGTTTAGGGAGAGCACTAATTGGGGAATGTGATATGTCGAATTTAATCCCCAATTAGACTTGCTTACATTATTCAGATGTTGATTCTCACAAAGACTTCAAGCGATCTTCTCAACAAATTTTGTGACAACCCGTACTTTCGTGTCATTTCTACACGCTCATGTCTCATTATTTCAACATTTATAGTAAACTTGGTTTACTTGTTTCAAATTCGCGTAACCTTGGAGGTTTAGCGGCGAATTCATGATCATGACATCACGTACATTTCATATGGACTATGATTAGTCTACATTTCATTGACATCATGTGCATCTCATTAGTACATTCACGACATTTCATTTCACCCTTCAACGCGTAATTTTTATATTTAATAATTTTTATCGCGTGAGTTTTTATTTGGAATATTTAATCCATTACTTTCAAAAATGATCCCGAGGTATTTTTAAACTTACATTTAGTTTATAAAAACTATATTTTAGTTTTCCTAGTGTTTCAAATTTATTTGGTACATTAATCGGTAAAGTTTAATTATTACGTCGTTTTCTTAAAATTTGTACGATAATTATTTTATCACCCGAATTTCACAAGGAAAGTATTTTTACAATTTTTATTATATCATTACATTCTATTTTGACCTAATAAAACTTACTTGTACCAAAATTTTCCAATTGTCTATACTTGTACATTTTCTACATTTTACCTACCTTTTCTTACAAAATTACACAAACATTAAACAAATTATACTAGTAATAGATTTAAATAAAAAAATATATTGAAAGACATGAAGCCCCAAAATCCGGTTCTAGGGAGGTGGTCATTAAATGTGGCATGGCCTCTTGATTTTAATAATTCCATTCATATACATAAGTCTTATTTCAATAATTTCTCATTCACCTCATTGTATCAAAGTGTTAAAAGTCTTCTTCCTCTCTTGCTTCTCCATAACCGGTTCTAACATCAAGGTGCCAAGGGATCAAAACTTTTGCAAGATCAAGTGTTATAACAACCTAGAATATATCCTTTATATGGTTTTGAAATAAAACCAAGGATATTTAAGTTAATCCTTGTTACTTACACCTCTTCATTTTCACTAGTAAGCATATTCTTATCATTTTATGTTTCCTCTTCATTTTCATAAGTTTCTTTTCATTTTGGAGCTTATATGCATGTTATGTGATTTATACCATTTATTTCATGATTTTAAAGTTATATATACAATATGGTCATCCTATAATTACTCCCATGGTATTCTTTGGTCTTGATGGTGATTAGGAACCCATGACACCCTAAGAAGGTGTATGGTAGGATTAGATTAGCTTTGGAGTTGATTTGAAGGGATTAGAATAGGTTTTGTCCGAAAAACTATTTTCGATAACTATATTTTACGCTCTGTCCTTAATTCGATTTCTGGAAAACCAACAGTTGATACGACATGTTGGCCTTGATATTTAGAAAATATACTTTAAAACGAATCCGTGGCCTTTTGAACGGATAAAACGGACTTATAACGAAGCGTGGTGAATTTTTAAAGTTTGACGACGAAACGATATTTTCGAAAATTTCAGCTTGCTGTTTTACATATTTCGGGTCAAAACGAGCCTTAAGCTTCACAAATTATTTCGACTTATCAAAAATATATTAGTTTACTTGATACGGGCTAAGGACATATTTTACGTAGAAAACGGATTTGAAACGACAAATATATGGCCGCTTTCATAAAGTTGCCGTAAATATTATTTTCTAAAACTATATTATTTTTACGTTACAAGTATTTTATTAGTCAGAAGGGCTATGTTTGCGCGCTTTTAACCATGATGTGAAACTTTTATAACGAAATGTCTTCTAGTAAAATCAAGTTCATCGCCATATTTTCAAAACAAAAGCCGCTTTGTCAAGCGGAGTTATAGTGATTTAATTACGGATGTTCAAACATTGGCGAAACTTATTTTCTCGCACACTATTAGCAAAACCACCATCTTTAGCCTTTGATATCTTTATGATCGAGACCTTTTGGACGAAAACTCCTGAACTGAAACTTCTAGATATCGATACAAACTTTCCAAAACCGTCGAGTTCGTTCTCTAACGATCGACGACACCGCTTTACAACTACTTTTCCGAGCCATTTTTGTTAATTTTATGATTTTTCCAACGACATTGTTTTGCGACGAAAATGGTAATTTCACCAAAAGTCATTATAAAACCATTGTAGGATGACATTTTGACGTAAAACATGTAAAGTCATTTTTGATTGGTCTAGACGTCAAAAGAGTATTTTTCGACGACGAGTAATATTTTCAAAACCCGTAAATGGTATAAATAACATACGAAGTGCATGCATAACATTACATTGCAACTCATGACATATCATATCCTTCACAATAGGTCAAGATTAACGATCACATTACATCTCGGTGTACTCACTTTTGTCTTCGCATCATTCCACCAAGTGAGTTCCATAGCCCCTATTTTTACTTGTTTTCATAAATGTTTTGGGGAGATACATGCTCAATTATTTTCATAACTATCATGATTATTTGAAACTACATGTTTAATCGAATCGAATGTTTAGTCATGCAAAGTAACATATACCATACGTAGTATTTCCATGGTATATTCATTGGACCGATGGTCTTGGTATATTCATTGGACCGATGGTCTTGGTATATTCATTAGACCGATGGTCTTGGTACATTCATTGGACCGATGGTCTTGGTACATTCATTGAACTCGATGGTCGAGGTATAATCATTGCACTAATGGTCATGGAACAATTTGATACCGCATTTAATTAGGTGTTATATTAAGTAACTATGGATACATTAAGTTAGGCACTATTTTGTGAACTCATTTGACGATTTGGACTTGAACATAAACTATGTCACATTTTGGCAATGGGTTGTGAACACAAAGTTGCAAGTTTTGTATGGGCGGAACTTGAACCGAGTGGATTTTCAATGCCTTTGCTGCATAAACGATTTTTAAAGGCTTTACATTTCTTCATAAACTCTATGAACTCACTCAACCTTTGTGTTGACACTTTTAGCATGTTTTTATCTCAGGTATCTAAGGTATTCACTTCATGGCATGCATTTGGACACTTCATGGAGTCGTGATGACGACGCGTCTCACTTGGGTTTTACGTACTTTAAAACATCGTTTGAATTGTAACAAACTTATTTCCGCACAAGTTGATTTACATTTGGGACCTACTTTGTAAACTCTGATTGTTTTATTAAATCAAACGATGTATTTTCCAAACGACACTTTAGGTCGTTCAATATAACTGTGATTGTGATGCTATGACAACAATCCCGTGAATTCCATTCCACCGCAAAAATGTAATTTGGGGTGTGACAGATTGGCATCGAGCTTCATTATAGAGAACTAGGTTGCATCATTGACCCTAGACTATAACTACATTATCATAGCATCTCATCATTTCATCACAAGTGCATGTTCACTTTACATGCGGTTTTACGCACATTTTCGAGTTATTCACTTTCATTTCACATCGATTGTCACATGGATGCCCTTAAATACCCATCCTATTATCTTTTCCCCATACTCTAACGTGGAGAATTCTTTGTCATTCCCTATCACAATTTTTATATCAGCTGATTCATCACCGATAACGTCGAATGCCGAGATAAACTTTTAAATAGGGCGAAGTCGCTCTCACTCCTTTGTTTCACCACTAACATGTCGAGTTACACTTTATTCACACATTAAGTCACTAAACCACTCTACATTTGAAGCACCTACAACACCTCATGACCCATCTTTTCAGAACCCATCTATCACTTCTCTTTAGAGCACTTATTATTAACATCGGATTTTGCTACGCCTCACATTTCCTCTTGTTTTGAAGAAGATATGGCAATCAAGAAAGCTACAGTTGAAATGACCCAAGCGGCTATTCGTGGTTAGTGAATGATAGCATTGCTAATGCTCTAAGAGTTGAAAGGGAACGGTGGCTCGCCGCCGAGGTCATGATCGTCTTTGTAGCCGCTAGGCTAGATGTCACATCGAAATGCCGGAGGATCCGGAGTTAAGAAATGTTCGTACAAGGATTTCAAAAGTTGTGAGCCCACGAAATTTAGAGGTACCGAGGAGCTACAAAGAATGGTTCGATGGTTTGAAAAATTGGAATCGATGTTTTTGCTATGTAATCGTCCGAATGATAGTAAAGTTAAATTTGCTACGAGCACATTACTCGATGGAGCATTATCGTGGTGGAATTCTTATGCTCAACCGATTGGGATGGAGAATGCTTTCAAGCTTACTTGGGAGCAATTTAAGGGTTTGGTGACTAAGAAGTTTTGTCCACGTACGGAAATCAAAAAGTTGGAGACGGAGTTCTATGAATTAGTAACCATTGGGTACGATATTGACACTTACATTCGGAGATTCCAAGAATTGGTCGTGTTATGCCCGTCCATGGTTTCGATAATGAGAAGTTGCTAGAGGCTTTCATCGGGGACTTCCAAATTATTCAAGGCGATGTGACTTCTTCCGACCACAAACGATTGAGGAAGCTATTCGATTGACTCAAAAGCTCATGGCCCGTAGTGAAGAGAGGCAAGTACCCCAACACCAACCAAAACAACAACAACCCCAACAACCGCACCAACTACTACAATAACCAAAACAACAATAACAACAACGACGATAACCAAATCAACCACAACAAAAGAAAATGGGAAGACGACCAAGGAAATTATAACAACAACAACCAAAACCGCAACACTAACCATCATCAACAATGTAAAAGAGGGCAAGAAACCGCAATGGTATATGTTGTCGCACCAATAGAAGGCAGAGGTTATGCCGAACCTACCCACTATGTAATCGATGTAAGTATCATCACACGGGTCTTTGTCCCGCTAAGTGTTACAAGTGTCAACAATCGGGACACCTTGCCAGAATTGTAGAGGCAAGGCCATGGTTACGTGTTACGATGCGGGAGCAAGGACACTATCGGAATCAATGTCCTCAAAACCAAGGTCAACAAGTCGAAGGTGCTCATGGAATGTATATATGTTAGAAGGAGGAGGAGCTCGTCAAGGTATCAACGACGCGAAGACCAAGAAGTTCGAAACTAACAGTCTTATTTCTCCTTATGTACTATGTCGTACTAAGTTTATGTTTTCCATCGATCCGAATCTTTATAACCTAAGATGTACTACTTTTGCTAAACCACTCGTTGTAAAATATTCTCATCTATCGTACTTTATTTTCTTTCCGATTTGTTATCATTTACGAGGATTTTAATTCTTTTACTTTATCGATCATTTTAACGACACTTCTCCATGTCTTCTCTCTCGATGTTCATCACAATTTTAACATCATTGACTCAACACCAAACAACATATGAGTCGATTAGTCCAAGCATTGCATAGTTACTCCTAAATTATACATAGCCCGATCACCTATGTCTAATTCAGAAGAATCATGCAATGAAGGGAGTAGTAGGCTTATATGAGTAAGCAATTCCGTAATCGAGCCAAATTTTCAAAAGATTTTCTTCAAACCACTTGTTTCCGCTTGATCCGCGTGATGCTCTTGTTTGATGAGTTGCAAAGATCGAGCTAGAAACAAGTCGTTACCTAAACCGATTTAGCCTAATCTCATGACAGCTCTTGTTTGATGAGTTGTGAGATTAAGTAAAATCGGTTACCAAAAAGTCTTTTGAGGGTTTTGCTCGAATGGGAAAGTTTGCCACATCAAACCCTAAACCCGATAGACTAACACGAACCGAATTCGTGGACCGAATTCCTTTTGATGGGCGAATGTGACAACCCGTACTTTCGTGTCATTTCTACACAATTCATGTCTCATTATTTCAACATTTATAGTAAACTTGGTTTACTTGTTTCAAATTGCAGAACCTTGGAGGTTTAGCGGCGAATTCATGATCATGACATCACGTACATTTCATATGGACTATGATTAGTCTACATTTCATTGACATCATGTGCATCTCATTAGTACATTCACGACATTTCATTTCACCCTTCAACGCGTAATTTTTATATTTAATAATTTTTATCGCGTGAGTTTTTATTTGGAATATTTAATCCATTACTTTCAAAATGATCCCGAGGTATTTTTAAACTTACATTTAGTTTATAGAAACTATATTTTAGTTTTCCTAGTGTTTCAAATTTATTTGGTACATTAATTGTTAAAGTTTAATTATTACGTCGTTTTCTTAAAAATTGTACGATAATTATTTTATCACCCGAATTTCACAAGGAAAGTATTTTACAATTTTATTATATCATTACATTCTATTTTGACCTAATAAAACTTACTTGTACCAAAATTTTCCAATTGTCTATACTTGTACATTTTCTACATTTTACCTACCTTTTCTTACAAAATTACACAAACATTAAACAAATTATACTAGTAATAGATTTAAAAAAAAAAAAATATATTGAAAGACATGAAGCCCCAAAACCGGTTCTAGGAGGGTGGTCATTAAATGTGGCATGGCCTTTGATTTTAATAATTCCATTCATATACATAAGTCTTATTTCAATAATTTCTCATTCACCTCATTGTATCAAAGTGTTAAAAGTCTTCTTCTCTCTTTGCTTCTCCATAACCGGTTCTAACATCAAGGTGCCAAGGGATCAAAACTTTTGCAAGATCAAGTGTTATAACAACCTAGAATATATCCTTTATATGGTTTTGAAATAAAACCAAGGATATTTAAGTTAATCCTTGTTACTTACACCTCTTCATTTTCACTAGTAAGCATATTCTTATCATTTTATGTTTCCTCTTCATTTTCATAAGTTTCTTTTCATTTTGGAGCTTATATGCATGTTATGTGATTTATACCATTTATTTCATGATTTTAAAGTTATATATACAATATGGTCATCCTATAATTACTCCCATGGTATTCTTTGGTCTTGATGGTGATTAGGAACCCATGACACCCTAAGAAGGTGTATGGTAGGATTAGATTAGCTTTGGAGTTGATTTGAAGGGATTAGAATAGGTTTTGTCCGAGAAAACTATTTTCGATAACTATATTTTACGCTCTGTCCTTAATTCGATTTCTGGAAAACCAACAGTTGATACGACATGTTGGCCTTGATATTTAGAAAATATACTTTAAAACGAATCCGTGGCCTTTTGAACGGATAAAACGGACTTATAACGGCCGTGGTGAATTTTTAAAGTTTGACGACGAAACGATATTTTCGAAAATTTCAGCTTGTTGTTTTACATATTTCGGTCAAAACGAGCCTTAAGCTTCACAAATTATTTCGACTTATCAAAATATATTAGTTTACTTCGATACGGCTAAGGACATATTTTACGTGAAAACGGATTTGAAACGACAAATATATGCACGCTTTTCATAAAGTTGCCGTAAATATTAATTTCTCAAAACTATATTATTTTTACGTTACAAGTATTTTATTAGTCAGTAAGGGCTATGTTTATGCGCTTTTAACCATGATGTGAAACTTTTAGAACGAAATGTCTTCTAGTAAAATCAAGTTCATCGGCCATATTTTTCAAAACAAAAGCCGCTTTGTCAAGCGGAGTTATAGTGATTTAATTACGGATGTTCAAACATTGGCGAAACTTATTTTCTCGCACACAATTAGCAAAACCACCATCTTTAGCCTTTGATATCTTTATGATCGAGACCTTTTGGACGAAAACTCCTGAACTGAAACTTCTAGATATCGATACAAACTTTCCAAAACCGTCGAGTTCGTTCTCTAACGATCGACGACACCGCTTTTACAACTACTTTTCCGAGCCATTTTTGTTAATTTTATGATTTTTCCAACGACATTGTTTTGCGACGAAAAATGGTAATTTCACCAAAAGTCATTATAAAACCATTGTAGGATGACATTTTGACGTAAAACATGTAAAGTCATTTTTGATTGGTCTAGACGTCAAAAGAGTATTTTTCGACGACGAGTAATGTTTTCAAAACCCGTAAATGGTATAAATAACATACGGTGCATGCATAACATTACATTGCAACTCATGACGATCATATCCTTCACAATAGGTCAAGATTAACGATCACATTACATCTCGGTGTACTCACTTTTGTCTTCGCATCATTCCACCAAGTGAGTTCCATAGCCCCTATTTTTACTTGTTTTCATAAATGTTTTGGGGAGATACATGCTCAATTATTTTCATAACTATCATGATTATTTGAAACTACATGTTTAATCGAATCGAATGTTTAGTCATGCAAAGTAACAAGATACCACCATACGTAGTATTTCCATGGTATATTCATTGGACCGATGGTCTTGGTATATTCATTGGACCGATGGTCTTGGTATATTCATTAGATCGATGGTCTTGGTACATTCATTGGACCGATGGTCTTGGTACATTCATTGAACCGATGGTCGAGGTATAATCATTGCACTAATGGTCATGGAACAATTTGATACCGCATTTAATTAGGTGTTATATTAAGTAACTATGGATACATTAAGTTAGGCACTATTTTGTGAACTCATTTGACGATTTGGACTTGAACATAAACTATGTCACATTTTGGCAATGGGTTGTGAACACACAAAGTTGCAAGTTTTGTATGGGCGGAACTTGAACCGAGTGGATTTTCAATGCCTTTGTCGATAAACGATTTTAAAGGCTTTACATTTCTTCATAAACTCTATGAACTCACTCAACCTTTGTGTTGACACTTTTAGCATGTTTTTATCTCGGTATCTAAGGTATTCACTTCATGGCATGCATTTGGACACTTCATGGAGTCGTGATGACGACGCTCTCACTTGGGTTTTACGTACTTTAAAACATCGTTTGAATTGTAACAAACTTATTTCCGCACAAGTTGATTTACATTTGGGACCTACTTTGTAAACTCGATTGTTTTATTAAATCAAACGATGTATTTTCCAAACGACACTTTAGGTCGCTCAATATAACTCGTGATTGTGATGCTATGACAATAATCCCTGTGAATTCCATTCACCGCAAAACAGTAATTTGGGGTGTGACAATGATAATGGTGTGCTTCTCTGCACACGGCTAAGGAAAGCTTGAAATAGAGCTTCAATCGCTCATCCAAAGGATTTTCGGTTTGGGGAAGCTGCAGTCTCACTTTCGGATGGTTCAAGTTCTCTCAATTCAGAGCCTCGAAAGCTTTGGTGGTGAATGTTTAAGAGATGATGACTTCTATCCTCTACAACGAGGCTGCTCGATATTCTTATCTTGGTACTCGTATCATCATCCTCTTAACTATATCATCTATTCGATCCTTGTATATATTCATTCAAAAACACAAAATACAAAAATATAAAACCAGCAAAACAAAAGAGAAAAATATAAAACCAAGAAAAGAAAATAGAAAATATAAAATCAACAAAACCCATAAAATCGAAAAAATTTGAAAAGTTCAAAATATGTTTTTCTCAAGACATGTCTTCGGTATCGATAACATCTACGGTCTTAGAAATGTCATTCAATAATGGCACGGACCATAGATGAAGTTCGAGCAGATGTGTAAATATTTTTTCAAAACATGTCTCAAAATATGGCTTACGCTTATTTTAGATCAGAACCCGCTTCAAACTATGGCTTGCTATTTCTTGATCGTGACCGTGCTTAAACTATGGCTTGCTATTATTTACGATAGCAACCCGCTCTTTAAAGGAAGGAAAGTGTTGCGCTAAACAATTTTTCAAATATTTCGTGCACTTATCCTAAAACAATTTGAGGAAAGTATGTTGAAGGATCATTGTTCCTACACAAATGTTTTTCCGCTCTAAAATTCTTCTAAAAATATTTGGTGTTTTCAAAATGGTGGTAAATGAGTTGCTTTTAAAACAATCGATTCGAGTTTTGTAAATTGAAAACTCAATCAATGACTTCAACGTTTTAAATTTTCATAAAATGAGTCATGGATTGAGGGGATAATGTTTTTCAAATCTACATCATCTAACGGGCTTTCTTAATTATCCTAATATGCTTAATTAAAATGATGTTAACCTATGTTGAAGGACTAGGTGCCTAGGATATGATTGCTAGGATTAGATGATTAGAGTTTGATGAACACATTATTCCCATACATCTATATGATCTGATTGATATGTTGCATTGACTTTTATTAGTCGATTGTTGTTTGGGTGATGTCGACCACCATATATTTGTATGTGTGTTCACTAACGTATGCAGGTATATTGGTATAAAAGAATGTTCCCGACCCGGATCCCACTAATGAAGATGATTGGATGCCGAAAGGAAAGGGTAACTATTTCTTGGGTTGACAAATAAAGAAACGGAGCTTAATTGGACTTCAATGGAGAGTTGGCATAAATGCAACGTAAGAGGTCTCACTGCATCAGCAGATGGTTTTCTTCTAGGTGATTGAAGAAACAGAGCTTAATTTGACCTCGCCATATTCAAAATGCAACGTAAGAAGAAATCTTCGCATCACAGACGGTTTTCTTCCAAACCCTACAACAACAACAAGCTTCTCAACCACCTAACGATCTTTGTGCAGGATACCATTTTTAAACAATTTTGAATTATTTGATTAAATTGTTTTGAAAATGGAAAATATTGTTTTGAAAATATATTGGACTAATTTTTTTTTAAATCACCGGACTTCTTGTTATCAAAACCTAAGTCACTCAATTATTGACATCTGTCATGGATTGAGGGGGAGAGTGATTTAAAATAAAATATTTTCAAACGATATTTCTTCACAAAAAGTCCGTTTGTACAAAATTCGTGGTGATCTAAAGATTTAATGTTATGTCATGGTATGATTTTTCTTTTGAATCAAGGTCTTTCAAAATGAAATTTTTTCTGTTCTTGTTTGATTGTGAAATTTTTTCTACTCAAATCCAACCCCAAATCAGCTCTGCATCAACCCAATATCATTTCCATTTCCAAATGAGCTTAGTTTGAATTTTGTTGACCAACATGATATATCGCTTAAATCTGATTCTTAAGCTTACTAAAAGCTATAAACAGCTTAAATAAGCTTATTTGAACTAAAATAAAGCTACTTGGAGCTTAAGTACAATAGCAACTTTAAAACTGATTCAAATAAGAAAAATGCAAAAACTGAGATTTGAGAGATCTTGCAATTGATTCTTAAAAGTAGTTTCAATACATTGGAACAACTTAGTTCAATACAATACAATTTAAAATTACAACTTAAAACCTATTTAAGACATGAGAATTTTAAAAACGACATACATTTGAAAATGAAAACTAAGTAACGCTTCTTCTCTTTCTTCTTCCTCCCTTTATATGCAAGATGTCTTCTCTCCAACTCGAGCATTTCCCACTCGCTTTTACATCCATTGGATCAATTGGGTTATTATTAGCGCTTGATTGAATTTTGGCGCCAAAGTTATTTTTACCAGAGGGGTTGAGTGCAAGGGGAAGGAGGCATTAAATGTTTCTTGTTTGGTTGTTGAGGTGGGGGGAACATGGTGAGTGGGGGAAGAGCTGGAAGGATGGCTTGGTTGAGTGTTTGCAGGCATGGTGGGTGAGGAGAAGAAGAAAAGGAGGGAAAGGGTGCGTTTGTTTGACCGTGAGAGTTGACCGAGGTTTAATATTATAAAGGGGGTCAAAACAGGGGTCAATTGGCTCGAGGGTCCAAATGGTCCAAAGGGTTCAAAGGCTTAGGTTTAATAACAAGGACCAATTTGCAATTTCGATTTTGAGGGACCAATTCTTGCTTTTCCAAAGTTGCTTCAAGGGACCAAAATGACAAGTTCCAATAGTACAAGGACCATAATGGACATTTTCAAACTTCCAAGGACTATTTTGCCAATTTTGAAACTCAAAGGACTAAACTTGTAATTTCTCAAAACTTTTGACATTTTTCACCAAAGGACTAATTTTGACAACTTATGATTTTAAAAGGACCTTTGGTGACTTTTCTTGTAAAATAAGTGCTCAGGACTATTTCGACAACTTTTGAAACTTGGGGACCTAAACCGCCAATTATGCAAACTTAGCTCATTTTTCATCCGATTTTAAACATTTTGCATCCGAAACATATAAAATGCAATTTTGAGATATTTTCAAGATTTTGATGCATTTCGAGCATTTTAAGTGTTTTGCAATTCAGATTGACCAAAATAATGAGTATTTACACACTCATCAATCCCCACACTAAACTATTGCTAGTCCCTAGCAATCTTTTGAGAAAACTTAATGGATTTGAATCTCTTTACCAAAAGCCATTACTCGAGTAGCCAAATGTTTCAGGTTCAAGTAAGAACCTTGGTACAATAATAACCAAATGATTTTGAGCAAATCACCGCCTTCCAACGGTTTTGATTTGTCTTTACCAAGCCGCTTGCTCGGACTAGCCAACTCTTAGATAATATATCTTTGGTGAGTCGATTACAATTATGGTTTTCCACGCCTTTACCACAAGCCATAAACTTGCGGGCTAGCCAACTCTTCACTTTAAGGATATGGTGAAATAATACCATACAATTTTGGGCAAATCATGAGTCACAACGGATTTGAGATATCTTTACCAAGAGCCGTTTGCTCTCGGATTAGCCAATCTTTTGTTTATTAGACATGGCGGATCGATAACTATAAGTCGAGTAAGTGCAAAACACTTACCTAAAAAAATATATATATATTTTTTTTGGCCAAAATGGGGAATAGGGTGGTATAATTACATGATAAAATTCGTGAATTTCCCCATACTAGAAATGAATATTGCCTCAATATTCAAAGTACCGCGGTTATGCCGAAACAAAGAACGAAAAGGAAATACTACGCCATTTTTTGAGAGTTTTTTTTTTTTTTTTTGATGAAAACTTATATTCAACAATGGGGCAACTCCCCACACTAGTGGTGGTACACACGGTGAAGACCCATGTTTAACTCATGTTTTTGATTACCGAGTCGCTAGCTTGACTCGAATTCCGAATTAATTTGTTCATGGGAAGTAAGTGGAAGAGACAATCTCCATCGGACTTTCATTCAAGATGTTTGTATAAACATTTGAAGCACGCGAAAGTTCCACAATCAAGAGATATACATAGACAGGAATCCGGCCACAAATGGTACATGGAAATGCCGGGTCAAAGATAATGTCTTCATTCAAGTAGTGAAGAATGTGAGAAGCCACGGATAGGTGAAGAAGAGATAGAAAATCATGATAAACATCATGACTAACTCATCATCATCGGAAGGAGAATTCATAATAGCATGAATCTCATCATTTAAGCTCAATTGGTCTAGACATATCCCGGGTGTGTCTAGATCAAGGTAGAAGTTATCATACTCCGGCGGAGATATGATATGAGTGAGTTCATCTGAGAACTCCTTGAAGGTGAATGAATCATATTCGAATTGATATGAGTGGGTTCACTAGTGAACTCCTCCAATGTAAATGATTCATAATTGGGAGAGAATTATGAGAATGAAAAAGTGGTACGCCACTAATCTTCTCTCCCATATTATCAAAACAAAAGGCTTTCATTTCCGAATAGAATCATCGGAAAGAATGTCACTATCCTTAATGGGGATAGGAGATGAAATAGCTTTTCATTAAAAGCCTCGATTCTAGAAATGAGAAGATTAACATTCAATAATGTTGCACGGTGCTTCATCTTTGATTTCAAGTTAGTAACTTCATCATTCTCTTCTTCTAAGCTAACAAGCTCAAGGTAAATCTTCCACATAAACGATGTCTCCACAAGACAACGAATCATCATCATCGAATCGGAGAACATCTCAACATGATCTTTTGGGAAGACAAGAGGGTAGGATATCACACGATGCTCGAGAATTCCCTCGTGACTCTCTGGGATTGAGACAAGGTTCTCAACACTAGACTTTATGAATTTGTCCGATTCCTTTTCGTGAATAGTGTCAAGATGCTCGTCCCCATGCTCGTAGAGTGAGTGTGAACCTCGGGTGTGATAGCAGCTTGTTTGAGAATGAATCTCAACTCTCGGGATATCATCCGATGAACTTGATGAATCTTTATAGAATTGAAGGATATCAAGTGTATCCTCATCATCACCGTCATCGGGAATAAAATGAAATTGAGAGCTAGATCCGGCTCTTTTTCTTTTGCAATTGATTCCCTAATAGATTTCTCAAACGCAATTTGGGAATTTATTTTAGCACCGCTCTTGACTAACAATTCTCCCATGGATTTTTGATTTGGATTATCTTGGCAATGTTTACATTCCTTCAAATCTTTCACTAAATCCAAAAGATCAAGGAGAAGATTTTGAGGAAGTGGCTCAGCCGAGGTGGTGCTGATTCATTTAGTCTTCAGAGGTTGGTTATGATACGAAGAGTCGTAATTGTTACAAGGAAATGGATTCCTTGTTTGACAATCGAGCTACTGATGTGGACCTCCACAATACTCACAACAAGAAACCGATGTGGCGTGAGTTATATGTGTAGTAGTCATAATTGTTATCGTGAACTCTCATAGACAAGCGTGTTTCCGATTGACAATCGAATCGGAGTGTGAACCACCACAAGACTTCACAATAGTAAACTGCCGAGTCTCACAAAGGTGGTAGCCGATGGAATAAATCGGTTGTGTTATGGTAAGAATAGGGATCTTGGTTATAGATGGACCCGCTTTCCTGATTCCACCATGCTACAACCGGGGCAATTGCCACCATTATAAGGACCACCACACCATTGACAACCAAGAGGGTGAGGATAAGACATAGAAAGAATCAAAGGTTTACAGAGGGGTTGGGATGAAGAATCAAAGATGTGAGAGGGTAAAGATGGATATTTTGGATTTTGAATAAACATTTTGTAAAAATAAGAAAGAAAATCTTTTGGTTTTTGTGTTTGTTGAAAACTTGAATAATAAAAAAATGTTTTTGGATTTTTGGATTTTTATAAGAAAATATAAACATATATAGATGGTATGAACAAGGAGTGAATATTCAAATCACTAATCTGCTAAACGTAAGATTATTAGCACAACTCCCCGGCAGCGGCGCCAAAAATTTGATCGGGTCCAAACCGTCAGGTTTTATCACACAAGCTAACCACTTGTGAATGGCAACCGTAACAAAAGCCAGACAGCTTGAGACCAAAGCAATGAAGATCAAGAGGAGTGTAGTGTTTCCCCAGGTCGTTAAGTCCCAACGAGTTGTGCGATGAATAATCAAACGAATAGTGATCGGGAGAATTTGAACAGAAAAGGAGGTGATTGATTATACCTAAAGAAAAGTTTATAAATTACAGGGCTTAAATGCAAATTAAAGAAAATTAAAAGATAAATTATATTAAATAAACGCTATCACTATTTTTTAAATGATGTTTTTGATTTTTCTTTAAATTAAAACTACGTAACGCATAAAAGAAAATGTGAAACTGAAGCAATATTAATCCTAAAAATATAAAATGACATTTTTACAAACCTAATGATAAGAGAAAATTTTAGAAAAGAAAATTATTTTTATGACTATTTATTTAATTACTATTAATTAAAAACTATTTTTAACTATTATATAATAACCTAAAATATGATAAAATATGAAATAAGGCTAGAAAAATAAAATTATGACTTAGGAAAATCTAAAATATTACAAAACTTATTTTAAAACTGAAAATATATTTTTAGACTTTTATGTATTTATTATTAATTAATTACTATTTAGAACTAATTAAAATGCTAGAAAATACTATTTAAACTAAGAAAATTATGGAAAAATATTTTTTTGGATTTTGATATTTATCTTAATCTAGGAAAACTGAAAACTTATTTTTTGAAGTTTTTCCGATTTAATTGTATTAAAAGCTAATTAAAAAGTACTAAAACCGATTTAAATGAAGAAAAATAGCAAACCTAACTAGAAAAATCAAAAATTCAGGAAAAGTCTAAATTAATATTCTAAATCTATGAAAATATAAAACAGTAACTTATGTCTGAGAATATGGAATCAGAAGTGACAAGTGCTTATAAATAAGCACTGAAATAAGCAAATGAGCACAATAAGCTACCAAACTCACATCAAGCTAAATTATGCTAACTTATTCTAAAAGCAACTAATTCCAGTTACTCTAAACCTCTAAACAACAAGCTACTAGCTTATGGGTCCAAAATTAAACAAGTGAAATTCGGTTTTGAGGTACTAACTTTCACTTAATGCAACCGCTTATTAATAAGTCAGATCGAAAACCGAAGTTGGAATCTAAAGTGGACTCGGCTAGGAACTTATAAACCAAGAATGAGCCCGAGATAAGCTCAAATGAGCTTTTGACAAGCTCGCAAGAACACGAGAACTTGCTCCGTGACTATGTCTCATTGGCATTTTTGACCTTTTGACAAGTCGATTTGGAGCTTGTACAAAATTACCAAAATCAACAAAATCATTTAACCAACCTTGACCAACCGAACTTATAAAACCAAAATTTCACTTAAATTGATCCAAGAATGAATCAATTAAAAATCACCCAAGTTGGGTGAAAATGATATTACAACTTTTGACTTTTGATGATTTGAGAAGTTTGACTAAAATGAGATTTGAGACCAATTTATGGATGAGATTGATGTTTTAAGGTGAAATGAAACTAATGCAAGCTATCTCTATGAATTCTAAACACAAAAGCAGTTTTTCATTTTACAAAATTCCAATGACATGAAATTAAGATGTTTAAAGGTGATTTTGACTTCTCCGACTTGATGCACAAATGAATGACTCAAATGATCCTAATGATGCCAATATAGACTAATGCATTCCAACTTATCCTAAACTTGAAGCTAAATCTCGATTAGAAAGCGATCCAAACACTACTTATCAAGCTCAAATGAAACTTATGTAAACTAAATCATCGATTCAAGCTAAAGCTACCTCAAATCGATTAACTAAACTCAAATGCACCTTAATGAAGCAATACAAACCAACACAGATCTGATCTAAGATAAGCAAGATCAAACAGTAGCAATGCAGATTCAAAATGGTTAAAAGGGAAAGAGATTGAAGACTAACTTGAAGTCCAGCTTATAAAGCAGCTTATACAGAACCCAAACTATACTAAACTACTCAAATCCAACCCCAAATCAGCTCTGCATCAACCCAATATCATTTCCATTTCCAAATGAGCTCAGTTTGACTTTTGTTGACCAACATGATATATTGCTTAAATCTGATTCTTAAGCTTACTAAAAGCTATAAACAGCTTAAATAAGCTTATTTGAACTAAAATAAAGCTACTTGGAGCTTAAGTACAATAGCAACTTTAAAACTGATTCAAATAAGAAAAATGCAAAACCGAGATTTGAGAGATCTTGCAATTGATTCTTAAAAGTACTTTCAATACATTGGAACAACTTAGTTCAATACAATACAATTTAAAATTACAACCTAAAACCTATTTAAGACATGAGAATTTTAAAACGACATACATTTGAAAATGAAAACTAAATCGCCTCCTCTCTTTCTTCTTCCTCCCTTTATATGCAAGATGTCTTCTCTCAATCGAGCATTTCCACTTGCTTTTACATCCATTGGATCAATTGGGTTATTATTGGCCGTTTGATTGAATTTTGGCGCCAAAGTTATTTTTGCTAGAGGGGGGTTGAGTGCAAGGGGAAGGAGGCATTAAATGTTTCTTGTTTGGTTGTTGAGGTGGGGGGGACATGGTGAGTGGGGGAAGAGCTGGAAGGATGGCTTGGTTGAGTGTTTGCAGGCATGGTGGGTGAGGAGAAGAAGAAAAGGAGGGAAAGGGTGCGTTTGTTTGACCGTGAGAGTTGACCGAGGTTTAATATTATAAAAGGTGGGGTCAAAAACAGGGGGTCAATTGGCTTGGCAGGGGTCCAAATGGTCCAAAGGGTTCAAAGGCTTAGGTTTAATAACAAGGACCAATTTGCAATTTCTGATTTTTGAGGGACCAATTCTGCCATTTTCCAAAGTTGCTTCAAGGGACCAAAAATGACAAGTTCCAATAGTACAAGGACCATAATGGACATTTTCAAACTTCTAAGGACTATTTTTGCCAATTTTGAAACTCAAATGACTAAACTTGTAATTTCTCAAAACTTTGACATTTTCACCAAAGGACTAATTTTGACAACTTATGATTTTAAAAGGACCTTTGGTGACTTTTCTTGTAAAATAATTGCTCGGGGACTATTTCGACAACTTTTGAAACTTGGGGACTGAAACGCCAATTATGCAAACTTAGCTCATTTTTCATCCGATTTTAAACATTTTGCATCCGAAACATATAAAATGCAATTTTGAGATATTTTCGATTTTGATGCATTTCTGAGCATTTTTAAGTGTTTTGCAGTTCAGATTTGACCAAAAATGATGAGTATTTACACACTCATCAGGTAGCGACTTAGTGAAAGTTAGCGACTTGTACTTAAGTTTGTTAGCGACTTGGTATTAGCGATTTGGTGCTTAGCGAGTTTCTATTTAGCGACTTGACATATTAGCGACTTGGTGCTTAGCGAGTTGCTATTTAGCGACTTAACATATTAGCGACTTGCTGTCAAAATTTGCTAGCGACTTGGTGCTTAGCGACTTGGTTCAGGGTTTCTTAGCGACTTGGTTGATTCTGTATGTAATACGGTTTTCTCTTGATATAGTAAAATCCCTTGAAATAATCTATTTCCCGGTTTAATCATAGAGTTATAAAATCGCGTTTAATGCTTAACATGTCTACCAACGTTCCTACAATCATCTCAACTGTTGTCGAGGATGTTCAAGCAATGGTTCAGATACTCATCCACCCATGCTTGATGTAACTGGTACGACTCTTGGGCTCAACGAATCGATTGTACTTGTCTTTGAAAGGGAAATGGGTCAACATTCTCAAATCCATTGATGAAGGACCGATCGGATTGAGACTACTAGAGACATAATTGATACGATTGCGGATGGAACAATGATCTATGGAATAGATGGACCAAAGACATATGATGAGCTCGATGATAAGGAGAAAAGAGATTCGATGTCGATATCGTGGCTTCTAACATCGTACTTCAAGGTCTTCCAAAAGATATCTACAAGTTGCTCAATCACAACACCGGCCAAGGCGGTGTGGGATAATGTCAAGATGCTTCTCTCGTGTTCGAATTAACTATGGAAGAGAGAGAATCACAACTCTATGATGAGTTTGAACACTTCAAGATGAAACCAGATGAGAGTGTCTAAGAGTATTACGTGATATTCCACAAGCTTGTTAATGATATGAGGAACATCGAATGACTATGCCAAACATTCACCAACTCAAAGTTTGTGAACAACATGAATCCCGAATGGCACAAGTTTGTCACCTCGTGAAGCTAACCAAAGGATTGAAGAATACAAACTATGAGCAACTCTATGCCTTCCTTCTTCGAAATGAGAGACATGCTATGTTTGAAAAAGGATTCTTGATCGCTTGAAAACCAACCGTGGAGAAACAAGTTCATCAAAAGATTCAACAACATTTTACACCAATGATGGAACCACTACCAAAGCATCTCAAGTCATTCAAGATCCATATTTCAAACAACCTCGATGCCAATGCGGTCATGGAACACTTTATCAATAAACGGCTCTTATGGTTAAACAAAACTTAACCTTCTCTCCACATACCAATGACTTCACACTAACAATGAAATCGACATCATCCAATCTACACAACCATGATTTGGTCGAGATGGAAAGGTTACAGTACAACTAGCTCAAGGAAGACAATATGAACAAAGAAGAGGTGGAGTAGGAGGAGGTATGTGGAAAATCGAATAGGGGAAGGAATGGAAATCAAGGACAAGTAAAGCCGATCACGTGTTACAACCGTGGAGGTGAGGGACACATTGCAAGGAACGCACATCGCCAAAACGCCTCGAATGCAGTACTTGTGGATAAGATGTTGCTTGTGCAAGCTCGGGATAATGGTGCGACTTTGGATGAAGAGGAGTTGTTGTTTTGGTGAGGAAATGCTAAGACATATGATGCGATGTGGATGAGCAACCAATTCGTGAGATAGGCCATAATCATCGAATGCCTTTCAAGTAGGCGATTGTGATGCATATGACTGATGTTGATGAAGAACCTACTACACAAACCATTTTCATGGCTAGCATTTCTCCAATGGTTTCTCCAAAAGTTTCTTCACCACAACAAACCGGTCCATCCAAAGACAAAATCATTTCGAGGTACTAAAACTATACGATGAAGTTGATGAGCAAAAGATACATGATGAAGTACAATCAATCGTAATTATTGAGTCGATATTGAAAATATGGGTAATGTCGATGTTGTCCCATATGATCAATATGTGAAACAAAGTGAAAGTAAGATTGTACCAAGTGATGTATCTTATGCGATCAATGATGACTATGCTTTTGACGAATACATCGCATGTACCGATGAGTCCGTTATCTCGAACTTAATGCTTATAAAGAACGTGTTGCTATTTATGAACAACGTGCTAAGTTTGAGTTAACCACTGTGAGCGTGAGATGGATGACCAAATGCGTACAACTATTAGACAAAGTAAGTTTAGAGAAGAAGTATTAAAACAAGAGTTAAACTCCTTACAAGAAAAGCTTTCTAAAACGCTAAGCAAAAACAAGAACTTCAAGAAAATGTTAAAGTGCTTAAGCAAGAATTACGTACTAAGGAATCAAAACTTTTGAATGATTTTTCTAATCTAAAACCTTGAAAACAAGCTTGAAAATAAGTTGTACGCGTACAAGGAAATACCATTCAAATCGCTCACTTAATCACTAAGCACGTAGTTTTAAGTGATAAGCATAGCATTCCCTTGTTGAGGAACCAAATCCGAGGGTCATTAAAAGGTTAGAAGTGCTCATAAGGTAATTTATGATGGTAATGAAATCCTTAAGCCTAGACGAAACCTAGTTGTGTTGAGTGCAGAGGAAGATAAGAAATCAAATGAAGTCACTAGGAGAAGATGAAAAGAAACTAGATGATCCTAAATGTAAAGAAAAGAAAATAATTATCACACCCCATGATTACAAAAAGGAGAATTCGATCTCCTTGAACATGTTTAAGCCTAAATGTTGTTAACTCCCAACAAGTGTTCGGAAAATGATTTAGATAGGAAAAAGCAGAATCTTGTTGTTACAAACCCTCCCTTAGGAAAATGCCTTCAATGATCGTGTATCCTCCAAATACACCAATGCATCTAGTTCCTAGAACTATTGCCACTAAAAGCAAGACCTTAATCAATCAATATGTCATATTTCAATTATTTGTTGATTTTGAGAAAACTTGTAAGAAAAGGATCACACCCACCGGATAATCAAAGGCGAAAGGGTTTGAACAAACAAAAGAATGCTATTTAACCGAGGTCATGCCTTTCTTTAAACAACTAAAAGAACATTTTGAGAGTCTTAAAAAGGGGATAGATTCAGATATTAAAGGAATGGAAAAGGAATTTGATGCAATGATAGTTGAGGTTAGTGACTATGAGTGAGCATTAAAATATAACGAGATTGAGAGGAAAAACTTGCATACCTTGAATGAGAATCTTATTTTTGAATGTATTGCTCAAGATGTGTTTTACATTGCTACGAATTGCTCCATTAATGCTTCTCAATTTCATGAACTATCTGTTGCTTTAAAAGTCTCCCATGATCGTGTCATTGAGCTTGAAATCAAAAACTCTAAACTAAGTGAGAAAATTGAACAGGATGATCACGATACTTTGGTAAAACATTTTTCTAAACTAGAAGTTGAACATTTTGATTTACAACTTAAATATCAACATCTCAAAGAAAATGTTAAAACCTCAAACATCAAGATATCCACGGATGTTCCGAGTTTGATGCGCTTTTGAAATAAACAAACGTGATGAACCGATTCAAGCTCACTGTAACACTATCAGAAAGTTGAAAGCCCAAATTTCTCAGTTAAAGGGTGAAAAGAACAATGTGACTGGCTCCCAAATGCCTCCTCCCTTAGATTCTCGAAATTCTCAAAATTTTCATCTTCAAAATTTGGTTAATACTTTACAAAAGGAAAATGAGAGTTTTCTAGAAGAAAATGAAAAGGTTAAACGTCATTTCAATGAATTATTTGAGTCAATAAAAGTCACTCGTAACAAAAATAATGAAAAAATAACTTCGTTGCAAAAAGAAATTGAGAATCTGAAGAGTCAGGTCAAAGGGAAATGCCAATGACCAATGGAGAGAATGGTGCTTCAAAGGTGCATGTCGGTAATAAATATGCTTTGTCTGTGAAATATGTTCCTCCTCATCTTAGGAATAACAAACTTGCCATTCAAACATATTTCTCATACCTTAAGGATAGTCTAGAATGTCTCCGTGAGATTGTAGAAGAGGATAAGTTAGAGAAAACACTTGATAATGCAATTGGCCATGCATGCTTATATGCCAAACGATCTCAAGAACTTCTAGAATGCTTAATTACAATATGCCCTAAATCCCTATGTGAGCAAGTCAACCCCTTGATACCCTGTTCTATGCCTAATGCCAAGTATATAAATCATTCAATGCCCAATGTTATGAATGAGAACTTTAGTAGGCCCTCAAATAGTTCGGATCCCAACCTCTAGTGTTAAGAAAGTGAACCTCAATGTGCCTTTGAATAGTTCACATCCCAAAGACATGAAAACAGGAAAGGAAAAAGTAGCAAAACCAACTAATGTTCCTGCTCACTCTACATGAGTAATCGGTGACATTAAAGCGAGCAGTGTCAAAGTCTTAAGGCAATACAAGGAATGATAGGGCCTCGCAAGCTAAGAATGTGCATTGGAAGAAAGTAGAAGATCACCGTAGGAGAATTTGAAAAACTAATCGTGTTGATTCTAGTATTAGCCATAAGCGCATCGTAATTAATTCGAATCTAATACTATTTGCAAACCATGTAATGATGTCTGCGTGAATTCATTACTAATCATGATTGTGGTGTGAATGCTTTGTCTAATGCGGTCATATCCCCGCTAGTATTGTTAATGCAAAATATCATTCTAAGAAGGCTAAAAGGCAAAGGCGAAGAAAGTTAGAAAACAAGGAAACCCACAGAAGAACATTTAGTAAGATAGGTTATCAATGGATACACATTGGCCATAAGGTTAATCGACTATGCCCACTAGAAAATGGATGCCTCTTGGTAGAACTATTCCTTAAGAAGTGAACATACTTTGAATAGGGCAAATACGGACACTAGTATCGCATCTATTCATAATGATTCCATTACTTCTATTTCGATATGGATGTTTCTATTTCGATGTGGGTGTTCCAATCATCATTACTAACCAAATGGAACCCATTCTTGCATGGGGATCCCAATTATCCGATTATCCATTCTTGTCTCGTGTTCAACTGCATTGTTTAAATCGCTTACGTGGTACACGGACTCAGTCGCTCCAAGCATATGACTAGAGACCGTCATGCTCATGAACTTCGTGAGTAAATTCATTGGGACGATTAGATTCGGAACGACCATTTTGGAGCTATTATGGGTTATGGAGATTATGTGGTTGGTAAAGTGTGATTTTCGTGGTATATTATGTGGAAGGTCTTGGTCATAACTGCTCTTTGTTGGTCAATTCGTGATTCCGATCTAGAGGTGGCCTTTAGAAAACATACTTGCTTCGTTAGAGAACTAGATGGTGTGGAATTATTAAGAGGTACTGTGGTTCTAACCTATACACCATCTCTATCGAAGACATGATGAAGTCTTCTCAATCGCTTGCATCAAAGGCTTCTAAAACAAAGTCATGGTTATGGCATCGCTGCCTCAATCACTTGAACTTCAAGACCATTAATAACCTTTCCGTAAAGGATCTTGTCGAGGCTTACCCGTTAAAATATGAAAAGATCATCTTTGTTCACTTGCCAATTGGGTAAAAGCACGAAATGTGCCCACAAACCAAAACCCACAAATTCAAAGGATGGAAGTTCTTCATACCCTTCATATGGATCTATGCGGACCAATGAGAGTGCAAACGATAAATGGGAAGAAATACATTCTAGTAGTTGTTGATGACTACTCTCGATTTACTTGGGTAAAGTTTTTGAGGACAAAGGATGAAACTCCAAATGTCATCATCAAACTAATCAAACGACTTCGTGTTCGACACAACAATACAATCGTAATTGTTCGAACATACAATGGCACAAAGTTTGTCAACAAAGACTTAATTCGCTTTTATGAAAGTGTTGAATCACCATCAAAGAAGTGTTCCACGAACTCCTCAATGTAACGATGTAGTTGAAAGATGAAATCGAACTCTTGTAGAAGCCACAAGAACAATGCTTATTTATTCGAAGGTTCTAATGTTTCTATGGGTCAAGCCATTGCCACTCGCTACACCCAAAATCGCTCCCTTATTCACACCTCTCATGGAAAAACTCCATATGAACTTGTTCATAAACGAAAACCTGATCTCTCCTAACTTCGTGTGTTTGGTGCTTTGTGCTATCCAATGAATGACAGTCAAGATTTAGGTAAATTAAGAGCAAAGGCCGATATTGGAGTTTTTGTTGGTTATGCACCAAACAAGAAGGGTTACCGAATCTACAACAAGAGAACCCGAAATATCATGGAAACAATTCATGTTACGTTCGATGAGCTGACCAGTCAAATGGCTCCTGGACAATCCAATTACGGACCCGCACTTCAAATCATCCCATTGGTTCATCCCTTGTACCAAATTCTCTCAAAGAACTCCATATGTACCTCCAATCAAGATGATTTGAAGAAATTGTTTGATCCGATGTTTGATGAACACTATGAGCCAAGTGCTAATGATCCATCAATTCCTACAACGAGGTCGCTCATATCCTCGAATGAAGTCAATCCTTCGGTCTCAATATCACGAAGTCGAAGCGCTTCTGCCGATCACTGTCTCATCAACAAATCATCAATCTTCAAATGTACATCATGGAACTGCTTTCGACTTCAATGATGAAGTTAATCCTTTGCTACTCCTCAAGATGCTCCATTTGAAAACATATTTGCTCTGAATCATCAACATAACCATCTTCATCGGAGACATCGACTCGCTACTTCAGCCCACAACAACAACCACATGAACACCTCGAAAATGGACACATGATCATCCATTGGACAACATCATTGGAAACCTCTCTCGTCCGGATCCACAAGGAAACAACTTGCAACCGATGCCTTATGGTGCTTTTCAACTCCGTACTCTCTAAGATCGAACCAAAAGATGCTAAAACCGCCATGAATGAAGACAAGCGGTTCAATGCCATTTAAGAAGAAATTCATGAGTTTGATCGACTTGATGTATGGAATTAGTACCAGACCGAGGCGTGCTATGATCATTGCTCTAAAATGGATCTTCAAAGTGAAACTTGATGAGCATGGTGATGTCTTAAAGAACAAGGCTCGATTAGTTGCTAAAGTATACCGTCAAGAGGAGGGTATTGACTTTGAAGAATCATTTGCTCTCGTTGGTCGACGAGGAAATCGTAATCTTCTTGGCTAATGTTGCTAGTAAGAACATGGTAGTCTATCGATGGATGTAAAGACGGCATTTACGAGCGGAGATCTTAAAGAAGTCATCTACGCCACCAACCGAAGGCTTTGTGAATCCAGAGCATCCTACTCACGCTTATCGTTTAAAGAAGGCTCTTTACGGTTTAAAGCAAGCTCCAAGGGCATGGTATGATACGCTATCAAAGTTGCTTCTATCTATTGGATTCACAAAGGAGCGATTGATCCAACATTGTTCACCAAGAAGTCGACAAACATTTAATTCATGTTCAAATTTATGTTGATGATATCATCTTTGCCTCGACCGACCCCAATGAGTGTGACCATCTTTCAAATGAAATGGGTTCTAAATTTCAAATGTCAATGATGGGACAAATGTCATTTTCTTGGGATTACAAATTTCACAAAGTCCGGAGGCATTTTCATAAATCAATCTAAACATGCTAATGAGATTTTAAAGAAATTTAAATTTGATTCAAGTGACCACATTGACACTCCCATGATGAACGTACTAAACTAGATGAGGACCACTTAGGGATCATGGTAGATCAAACGAAATATCGTAGTATGATTGGATCCCGATGTACCTCACGCCTAGTAGACCGTACATCTTGTTCATTGTTTGCATGTGTGCTAGGTACCGTGCCAAGACTACTAAAAAGCACCTTGAAGCGGTTAAACGGGTCTTCGGTATCTCCAAGGAACCATTAATATGGGACTTTGGTACCGAAGGACACCGGTATGTCACTAACGACCTATCTGAGATGTTGATCATGCGGGATGTCAAGATACTCGTCAAGCACGTCTGGAGGTGCTCGGTTTTAGGTGATAAGCTTGTGAGTGGTCTTCAAAGAAGCAAATGACTACTTATTTCCTCTGAGGCGGAATACATAGCCATGTCATCTTGTTGTGCTCAAATCCTATAGATGAGATCCCATTATCGACTATGGCTTTGAATTCAATAAAATCCCTCTGTCTTTGTGATAATAAAGTGCTATTGCTCTCTCATGTAACAACGTACAACACTCAAGAGCAAAGCACATCGACATTCGACATCATTTCATCGGGAGCAAGTTGAAAGCGGTGTGGTGGAACTTTACTTTGTGAGGACCGAATACCGGTTAGCGGACATCTTCACCAAAGCTCTTTCTAGAGAACGTTTTGAGTTTATTCTTCCACGACTGGGTCTTAAGAGCCTACAACCAGAAACACTCAAACATCTTCAAGAGGAAGAAGAGGAGTAAAAGGTTTCCTTCATCTATATCTTGTAAATATTTATTTGAAAAACAAAATACAAAAATATAAAACCTTCAAAAATCAAATAGAAAAATATAAAACTTTCAAAATCCATAAAAAATTTGAAAAATTTGAAAAATCTTCAAAAAATATTGTCTTTTTGTCATGTATTTCTCGATTCGATAATATCTACGGTCTTGATGCTGTCATTCAAAGAATGACACGGGACTTTAGATGTTGTTCGATTTTCATATATATATATATATATATATATATATATATATATATATATATATATATATATATATATATATATATATATATATATATATATATATATATATATATATATATATATATATATATATAAATTATATATATATATATATATAAATGGGATAAAGAGAAAAATGGTTTATTGTCATTTCAGCAAGAACCCGCTTTTCAAAGATAGAACGAGCCATGCTTTATCTTGGTTTTCAAATTTCTTGCTCGATTCTTTAAACTAATCCTTACTATCTAATGAAAACTAGTTGTTTTGAAAATAACTCGGACTCTATTTTTGATAATCATCTGGACTTAAAAGTTTGTCAAAATATCTATCTCTCAATCAACAACTTATGTCATTGATTGAGGGGAGAATGATTTCAATTAAATTAAAAGTTATTTGTCATACAATTATTTTCAAAAGATAATCATGCATGTTTATTCAATGGAGTTTAAAGTCTCAAAATCCAATCATTATCGCTTAAACGTTTTCATAATCAAGTCACAATTCTCCTTAAAAGCTTTCAAATTCAATTTAAATCTCTGAGATCACAAATCTCAAATGATTTGATAATTGTGATCGGGAGAATTTGTGATTTAAATTGGTTTAAACCGATAATTCGGTAAATGGTTTTATATGGGTGTACAAGCTCTCCTTCCCACATGTGCCAAACGATTTCAAATTTTCCATGCACATGTTGAGGGGGAGCATCTATCTTAAACCACAAAGATTTGAAACATGATCAATGTGCAGGTTCCCTCTTGTATGTGCAAAACTCTTTCATACCTCAAGGCACATATTGAAGGGGGAGCAAGCTTATGAAAACATCATCCTTCCCCAAAATGCTTTATCTACTTGATTTGATTAGGGAAGTGATGTTGATATCTTTTAGAAAATGGTAATCAAAGAAGTTAATTCTTTCTCTTCCCTCCGTGTGCAAAACGATTTCAAATACTTGATGCACATGTTGAGGGGAGCTCTTGTTCTAAAAATATCAAAAACAATTCAGTACAAAATGCTTTGATAATATATCTTAAGTATCCGGATTGATTTTCAAATGGTTTTCAAATGGTTCCAATGGCGGATGAACAATACCAAATAGACCCACCAACTTTACTTTATGTATGGTGATATAAGGATGATAAGGTTAGGTATTTGTTCCCATGATCCGCCGAACCGGAGGGATCTACCAGGACAATCCACTAGATAGTGTAGAAGTCCTTAGGTATATTGAAAAAAGAGAAAATGAGATATGGGAAGAGTGCGGATGAGATTGAGCTAGTCTTGGAATAAACCCAACAAGGTTCTAGCTATGAAGTCTTGGTAAGCTCAAGGGTTGAAGAATGAAAAAGAATTGAATGAGAAAGGGTGAAAACAAATAGCCCTCCAATTATTCAACCTTAGGGCGTAAACCGGGTTCAATTCAGATGCTACTCGGTGGTTACCAAGATAAAATCGGTATTGAAGACAAGACGTCATGGACCCAATGGACGCACTAAACTTCATCTTCCCAAACCACTCAAGTTCCTCTTGAAAGGACTTGTTTCATTCTCGAGGGAACCGACATTATCTATCGACTTTCTCTTAGAGATTGTTGGTATTGAAGAAGGAGACCCTCTCCTAGTCTCCGATATAGGATCCAAATATGCACAAATTGAGTCTAGATCCACGAGATCATCAATAAATCTCATTAGGACACTTTCAATGAAGAATCTTTGTTTCACACAATGTGGAAAGAGAGATTATATCTTGAGTCAACATCTAAGTTTCACACGGATACCTTTGAAAATCGGTCGTTGTGCTCAAAACTCTTTTCTTTAGCACATCGACCGTGTAATAATATTTCAAATCAAAAGGTGTTTTATGATTGATAATTGATTTTCATTAAAACCTTCGTTGTATTGCAAAAACAATTTCTATTGAGCAATACACGATTGTTTTTTCAAATCTCTTTTCATCAATCGAATCTCTATTCACGGTTCCACTACTACACAAAAGGCCATGAACACCTCTTAACAGACCGGTTTAAAAACTAGTTTTATAATTATAAAGTAGGGAGCAAAGAAAGCAAACCAGCTTTTCTCAAACAAACTGGTCTCTTTAATCAAAATAACACTTAAACTAGTTTTGTTAAAAGAAACTCATCTTTTATCATTTACATATCTATAACTAACGAGAACCATCGCTTTACTTAAATTAAAAAAAGCTAAATCCATCATAAATACTAAAAATATTCAAATAATTACTTTGATAATTGCTACACTCACATAGGGTGAGCATCGCAGACCCAAAATTGATCGAGACCAAGAGGACCAATCGGACCAATCGAAACCGAAGGACCAACGTTCGGTCTCGGTCCCGATTTTTCTTTATTTTGGTCTCGACCGGTTCGGTCCGGTCCGGTCCGGATCGGTCTTATGTAAACCCGACTATTATGCCTTCGTTATACCGGACCGATCGTGGAATGGTAAAAAACATTAGAGTCATGTTTTCTTCCACAAACCGGGCTCTATTCCTTGTATACATGTTTCCTTTTTACAAAACCAGCTTAATGTTAAAACTAAGGTTTTGAAGCCGGTCGACCCGGCGGGTTAACTGTTGAATCGGTTTCGACAAAAATACGGGTAACCGGGTTTTGAAAATCGGTTAACCGGTTAAACCTGCTGGTTTTAAGTGACTGCGTCAACCGTTCTCGAAACCCAGCGGGTTCGGATTTTCATTTTTAATAAATAACCGGTTGACCCGATGATCGAACTAGTTGAGATTGAAAAAATAGTTTTGTTTAATAGAAACGTGGTTGACTTGACAATGAACCGGTTAAGCCAAGAACCGGTTAAAACCTTGTTTTCTTAAATCGGGCTCTATTCTTCCTTAAAAAGTTCTAATATATTCTTGAGTCCAAAGCAAGGTGACATTATCACTATTATAGTTAACAACAGTTTGTTTCTTGAAAGTGTCTCCATTCGGCATGGAATCAAATGATAATTATCCTTGTGGTATTAACTATATTTCTGTTGATAAAGTAAGATAATAATAACTCTTGTGCCATTCAAAACAAATATACCAATGTACTTCATTGATATAATTTTTGTTTGCGAATTCATCTACCATGCTCATTATGAGATGCATCTAAGTGATATGCAAACATATTCACAATGAAGATGGAACACACAAATACTTAAACAAAAAATAGATTTGCCCAAGCATTCAAATTGCAAAATTAAGCACTTACGGCACCCTCTTAGCCAATATCAAACAAGCTCATTTTCCGGTTATATGAGATAAAATTCATGATGTGGGTGGCATGTTGGATACCGAGATCTATTCATTAGATCAACCATGTGACAATTTCCGAAGTGAAACAATGGGCGATTCAAATTTTTCTCTCAACTAACTTATTTTGAATCAATCAATGATGTTCTCTACCGGTTATGGATTGACGGATACCTTCAAATATCAATTTTCTTTTACTCGTTTTCTATGAAAATCGATCGTTGTGCTCAAAACTCTTTCTTTAGCACATCGACATCATATTGTGCATGAATATTTGAAATCAAAGGTGTTTTATGATTGATAATTGATTTTCATTAAAACAAAAGTTAAACCCCAACATTGGTTGTATTGCAAAAACAATTTCTATTGAGCAATACACGATTGTTTTTTTAATTACAAATATCTTTCATCAATCGGAAAATGAATCTCTATTCGGATAGGTTTTATGCTTCTATAAAGACAAAGTTATGGGAGAACCGTTTTGTTTACTCCATAAAGGAGACCAATTTAAGGAGAAACACTTTCTATATGTTTCGATCATGGAGATACCCCCTTTAGAGAGTGGTTCAAAACCACTCTTCATGGGCTATTTTGACCGGTTTCGATGAGATTTTTGTAGTAGTGTTCACTCACGTGTTGTCTTCTTTGAGACGCTCGGTTTGAGAACGACTAGAGCATACCGTGAAACCCCGTCAAGGAAATTCTTGAATTATACACGATCACGAGCGGTGACTTGTATTGATCAACGGGAACCATGGGCGTGTACCTCAATTCAACGAAGTGATCAAAGACACTTTCGTGCGCTTTATTGCTAAATGTTTTATGCGAGTACGCCCCACGTTTGCGGTGATCGAATGAAGCGGTCAATCCATAGCCGCATGCTCACTCAACACATTCATCTCGAAAGAAATCATGATTAGTGCATCAATGACTCGATATTTTCACTCCATGCTTCGCTTCGCTACGCCAATATCATGAATCAACGAAAGCTTCCGCTACTCGATGAGAATATATCATGATCCGAATGTGAGCATGTCGGTCCATAAGTCACAACACCACAATGGAAGAGTTAGAGATGTATTATTGCGATGATCTCAAAGCTAGCTCAAAACTCATCATCATGTGGATCGATTAAGACCTCCACTGGGTTATCCAAACATGCATCAATTAAGAATCAATGACTACGGGCTTGAGCAAAGAACAAGAACAAGAATGCAAGAACAATCTTTATGTAAAATCTATTTGTATTCAATGTATGTTTGAGGTGATCTTGAGGTGACCTCCTTAGGGGAGATTGTTAGGATTTACTAAATCCATGTATTAAAGAGTCGGTCACCTCAAGTATATGTAATCGTTAGAAAGCTCGTAGTCGAGATTATTATAAGTTAAGTAGTATTTACTTTAAGTAACACCGTGGAGGACAGACGGTCTTTACCCACCGTATGCCCGATCCACGCCCGATAGGTGGCGATTTATGTAATGACTATAAATACTCTCTACCTCCCAAGGTAGAGAGTTGGAGCTCATAATAAGATTTTTATTTCTCTCACTAAAGTTCCCAAACCTCTAACTTTCTCTCTCTAAAACTCATTATACGCCTATTTGATCTTATGGTTTAGTGTGTTTGTGAAATCCAATATGTTACACTAAGTATTGGGGTCTCTCTTGTTTATGCTTCTTGTTTGAGTGATTTACAGCTAGTGCTTGTTGTGTAAGTGAATCCAAAACACCATCTCAGCCATCCCATTTATCTTGGTCTCCAAGTAGGTCAATCAAAGCCGTCCATCTTTTTTCTCCATTCCTTTACCCAATAGGACATTGTAGGATTGCCAAGGTGGAGTTTGGCATGAAACCCAAAAAACAATACCTTACACATACGGGACACTTGTCACATTTTCGATGAGTTGCCCAATGACAGCGGTTGCCCTCGGTCCATTTTCAAATTAAAAAAAAAGTGGTCCGGAAAGTGACTAGCCTCAGGGTACGCGGTCTATTTGCGTCATTTTCCATTATTAAAAATAGTTAATGAATTTGAAAAATTACCAAAAATCAGGAAAACTAGCTTTTGTTCAAAGGAATGTAGGAAAAATAAGCTGGAACAAACAACTTGTGGAAAACTAGAAGGGGGGTTGAATAGTTTTACCAATTAAAACTTCCTTTTAATCTATGTCGATCGACTTATGTCAATCTATTTGGATGTGTGTGTTGGATGTTGATAAACAAGCATATAAAGGTAAGTAATGAAAAGATAAGAGTAAGAAGCACAAAACCACAACACGAGTATTTATAGTGGTTCGGCTACAAGGACACCTTCCTTGCCCAACTCCACTCCCCGAGTCACCTACTCGAGAGTTCGTAATCACTACACCAATCTCCTTATGGCGGAGAAGCCTTCACAACGTCGCCTACCCTTTTTCCGGTGCTAGGCTAACCACCGGGTTCTTTCACTCCAAGGTAAACCACACCTACACAACGTCGCCTACCCTTTATAAGGTACTAGGCTAAGTACCTAGTTCTTTCACTCCAAGGTGAACTACACCTTCACAACGTCACCTACCCTTTATTAGATACTAGGCTAAGCACTTAGTTCCATTGCAATGGAGGAACTACTACCACACTACACCAACGAATAATCCCAAAGGAGATCTACTCCTTTACAACATCATCAAAGATATCAATATCCTTGGATCTAATACTAGTCTATCTTGTACATCAAAACACACCATATCGAATATACATCTAAGGTACCTTTCACTAATACCTTTGACTAGATCTACAATACATCTTTCACTAATGTCTTGTGTCTTCACTTCTAAGCACCTTTCACTAATGCTTCTTTTCTTGACTTCTAAGCACCTACCACAAGTGCTTATCCTATAGACGATAGATACCCTTCACTAATATCTTCGTCTTGACACTTGAGACATCTTTCACTAATGTCTTCAACACTACACTTCTTTGAAGAAAGAAACAGATCATCAACAAGAGGACTTCAATAGCCTTGATGATGAGGAACCATAGCAACTCATGGACTTGAGCTTTCTCGACTTCAAAGGTGGTGATCTTGCCTTTAAGAGGAACCTAGAAGATCACACAAAAACAAAACTACAAACATAGATCTCTTGGATCAGGTTAGTGAGATTTAACTCAAAGGAGAAAGTGTGTTAGAAAGGGATTGAAAGGGGCAAGAAACCATGAAGAAAAGGCTCACTATTTATAAAGGAAAAACCTCTACTGTTCCCCGGATCCAACAGATCCCTACCACAAGGGATCCGGCTAGCACAAAGCTAGGGATCTGTGGTACGCTCCTCTTTGCCCATGGGTATTTTTGGTTATGGGTCATGGGTCATGGGTTATGGGTTGATCCATGGTTTTCTTTCTAGATTCAATGTATCTTAAGGATACAATGAACTTGGTTAAGCGGTATAAGTAAAACCATGGGTTATGGGTCAAAACCATTTGCTAGTTTTTATCTATTTTAGTATATACTTGTTTTTACCCATTTTAGTATATACTTGTTTTTTACCCATTTTAGTGTATACTTAGTTAAGTATATGTTGTCCCAATATGTAAACACTAGTTGTTATACATGTGTATATCTAAAGCATAAAATCACTTATACTAGTTTTAGTGTTTTATGTGAAAGCGTAAGTGTGTTAGAAAACTATTAGTTCAAACCATTTACGTATTTTATTTGTTTCGTTAAAATGATCTTACTTTTGTTATCGACAAAACTTTAGAAGATCGTAAAATATAAATAAACGTTTTACGGCTTATTTGTATTAACAATCTCTCCTTTTGTTGATGACAAAACATAAGATTATTTTAAGGAAAAGCTAAAATTGTAAGAGTTTGAATTTGTAGTTTTACTTTCTTCTCCCCTTTTTTCGAAACAAAAGAGCTTTGAAAGAAAGCAACACTTTGTTTTAAAAGAATGTGTGAAAATTAGAAATGAAATAAGAAATAAAAAGCAAGTAACGGAAAGGATCTGTCGTTACTCCCCTTGACGAGTCCATCCCTAAGTAAGGGCGTCGGAAAGTAATGCTAATCTAGTTCTATTGCAAATTTTTGCAAAGTTTACGTCTATGTGACGGGTGTGCTCCCCTAGATGATTGCAATTTTGCAACGGAAGTCATGAAATATAAATCTAAGATTGCAAGTAATTTTGCAATGTATTGTTTTGACACCAAGCTCCCTTAGCTTTAGGGTGTCAAATTCTTCATGTGTTAATTGAATAACTACAAAACAAAGGTTAGAAAACAAGTATAATTCACAATTTCTTGCAAATGTGGTCCAAGTTAGTTAGGAAAATAGTTTCTGTCTCACGGATCCCACGGTTCCTCCTAGTAGGGATCCGCTCTGAGGCAATTCGAGGGATCCGTCTGGTGATGAATAAAATCGGCAAAGGTGATATAACAAGTAATGTTATCACTAAGATGAGATATGAATACAAGGTAATCATATGCTCGAAAAAAAACAAGTAGCATGTAATTCCATTTAATAAAACAAGAGTTATGATATACATGACTCTAAAAATAAGAAAATAAACAATACATGACTAGGAATTTCTAGACTAGCTAACGCTTGATTCTAGGACACCACTAAAATCTTCCACCAAGTTTTGTTTAGGTTTAATCTCGTCGAAACGTTCGAGGAGATGATAGAACATGAAACGTTGGTCTTCTCGTACTTCATGTATCAAACTTTCAACATGTTGACAATGATAACAATCTTTGTCATGGCTAGGTAGTGGTGGTGGAAGAAATGAAATGGCTTGATGCGAAGGATCAAGTGAAGCGACTTCGGAGCTTCAAATGATGGAGGAATTGGTGGAGGTGCATTTGAGAATGACTCAACCAAGAATGATGGTGGTGGTAGAGAAGTGTCAACTTCCATATGGTCGGGTGGTTGACTTTGATGATTTCTCATAATCCAAATGGGATTATATGATGGAAACGGCAAAAAGAAAGCCGGAGCAAGTGTTGACTCAACACCTTGATTTTGAACCATTATTCCTCCTAATTAGGAGAATGTTCTTGGCGGAAGCGAATGAGACGGCCTAGGAGGAAAGTCCTCTAAATTGTAGAGGTGTGGTGATGATAGTGGGGATGTAAATGAAATAGTTCTAGGAACCAATGGTGATGGTTTAGTTGAGATAATATTGCTTGGCCTAGGAGGTATGGTGGTGTTTGGCATTGGTAGTTTGTGGGTACTATCCTTTTGGGAATTGGTTTGATTGGATGATGAAGAATTCTATCATTTGTTGGCTTGACGGGAGATGATTCGGTTGAGGAGATTTCGTGTATAACACGAGCCTTTTTCATGGGTGGTTCTTTGGTGGACAAGTTACTACTTGGGGTTTTCCTCATGATGAGATGATTTCAAGAGGTTGCAAGAGCTGAAATTTAAGATGAGGGTGATGACTATGGAGGTCCTAACAAGGTGGTTTATAAACTAAGAGATTTGGCAAGTGCATTTAAGCTTTAAGCCACTAGGATTCATTGGAATGCGATGATTGACATGCACAAGAGTCAACTTCAAAGGTTGCACTGATCTAGGAACTCATTTAAGATGAGATGGAGTGTTTGAGTTAGAAAGATGAGTTGAAATGATTGTTTTAGCAAGATTTGACCTATATCGTCATCCGGATCCCACGATTCCCTCCTCGTAGGAGCCGCCTAGGTTAATCCTAGGGATTCGTCTTCGTGACTATGAAAGAGTGGAAATGGTGTTTCTAAGATCTAAGACCTATATCATATTGAGTGTTTCAGTCCTCCTAAGTGTTTTAAATGAAGGGATGCTTGAGTACTTGAAGGTAATGAATGATGTAGCTAATGATTTTCATTTATGGAAGGATTTGGAACTTTCAAGAGTACCAATGGATGAGCAAGGATGACACTAAAGATTTAGAGTGTCAATTGAAACTAAATGATCCTAGGGATCGGGTTGTGTCTTAGGATAGTGTTTTGAAAATATCCTAGAAGCTTTGAGATGGGAAAACTAGATTTTGATCAACTTTGATAAATTTTGAGGTGAGGATGATTAATGAGCAATTTTGCCATAATCGAAAGATTTCTAAGGCTAGATGTGAGGGATCAAGTAGAAAATGAAGTGTGAGTTTGAGAGCGGCAGAGTAATGGGTTAAAGATGAAAAGGTTAGATCTACAAGCGTCTTAGAATGTGATCTAGGTGAGTTAAGTAGGAAGGATCAACCTATCTTGATAAGAACTTTATTTTGCCTTAAGACACTATGTTTAGCTTAGTGTGAGGAGTTCTAAGGATATGTTTGAAATATAATGCTTGCAATTCCATTTTATGTTTGCCGGATCCCACGGTTCCCTAAGAGTAGGGATCCGTCTAGTAGAATCTATGGGATCCGCCCATCTGCTCAGTAGGACCTTTACTAAAGGTATGCAACGATCTTCACAATGCATTATATCTCAAGGATAGTCTAACGAGAGTTCTAATACTAAGATATCAAATGTAAAATGTTTTATTTCATGAAAGAAATTGGATTACATTGATAAAGCACGAGTACAAGAGAATTGATCCTATTTTGGAGTACTATTAGTTTCCTTGAGTGTTTTCGCTAGGAGGATCATTATGTGATTGATGAGTGTTGGTGGAATCAAGAATAAAGAAAGTCTTCATGAGAGATATGTTTAGCGGTTCGATCATCTTGTTCACAAGTACGTACAACGGAATTTGAAATTGAGGATGGAAGTGCATAACATTATGATAGAGGCGTGTCAAGAAAATTCCATAAGGGATGAGTTTATTCTTGGAGCCTTGAAGATTTGCACCGCTTTATGAAAAAGTAGGCGAGATTGTATGGTTGTTGTGTTAGCAAACATTACAACATGTGAGCACAACAACCGGAAGAATTTCTCAATTTCCCTAAGACTCCAAACATTTTCACGTGGGATGAGTGCAAGAGGCTTGTACTCTTCTCGGATATCCCTTGTAAAGATAATGTTTGGATCGAGTAATATGGTCGAGGTTTGCATATTATGCGATGTAAATCTTCCGGAGGGTATGTGTGAACAATATGGACTATTTTCTTCATGAAAGTTGAAGAGAGAATCAAGAGACCAATCTTCGGTGAAGGCACATTGTCCATGATTTGGAATTCGGAGGATGTGAGCAAAATGCCCAAGGGTTAGAGTGAACTTTTGGTTTTTGATACAAAACCAAAGAGAAAGAGAGCGATCCTCGTTACGAACAAGTTCGACTTGACGGAAGAATTCCATTATGAACCTTGGACATATCTTCTCGTTGATTTCAAGAAGACATTCTAGTCCTATGGCTCGGAAGGAGGTATTGATACCTTCTTGAATTGTAGAAGGTGTCTACAATCGTCCTTCGTGAAAGTGACGGTTTTCGAGGTTATTGAACCCACGGACATGATTGCCGGTGTGTTGGGTTCGAGAGATGTTCGAGTGTATACGCTAGTGAGTGAAAAATCAAACTCATATTCATGCGTCTTAGTTGAACCTATATACATGATAAGTTAATGGAATAAAATGTTTGAGATTAACCAATGATTATCTAATGTTTTTACTATAATTTTATTAACAATGTTTTTTTAACATTTAACTAACTCATGGTTTTGACATTCTAGTGGATTATTAATTTTAGAAAGATAGTGGTTTTAATCTTGCATGAAAACTGTTTTCGATGGGGCGGATCCCACGGTTCCTTTACAAAAGGGATCCGGCTAGTATATCTTCCGGGATCCGTGGATCAGTAGTAATGTAAATGATTTGATAAAAACAGAGATTTTATAATTTTTATACCACGAAATATGTTTTATCCTATATTTTCTTTTAGCATGCATACATGACTTCTAATGTATCACGAAAGAATATAAAACATATAAATCAAAAGAAGTGACAAACATATTATGATAATAATAATCTAGATAAGCTAGATCATTAATAATATTGCATTTCAATACTAAGGATGATACAAAGGATTGGGTATATAACCCCAATATAGATTAACAACACAAAGTAAATGTCTCCGTATGTGAACTTCATCATAGGGAACACAATTGCGATGAGTGTTAGAGCGATGAGCACGAAAAGCGATGTAAACCATGTTGATGACGGATCTTCTTGGTTTCGGTTGAGATGGAATGAGGAGGAAGATGAAGTTTTTGAGTGAGAGGAAATTTTTGAAATTGGAAGATTTGAAAAAGTGAGGATTTGATAGATAGGTTGACGGTGGGAGTTTTTATAGGGAAGGAGGAATTTTTGAAATTCGTGTTTTTGTTTTATTATTGGATTAAAAGAAAAACAAAACAAAGTTTTATAAACCACGACTTTAGACGAGAAATAAGACACGTATGTAAGAAAAAAGGCTTCCTAATGAAGCTTCATGTAAACCATGTTATTTGCACAAAAGATAATCATATAAATACCTAAATAGGTATACTTAATTATCAAGCAAAGTAAAAATAAAATCATACCTCTAAGCGCACTTAGGAATGTTTTTACAAATGACACAAAGAAATGTCACTTAGACTATTCCCGCTCCTTTATGTTTAAGATACCTTTTAAAAACATGGTGTTTGTTTTTATGAAAACCTTCTTTGTAGTTTTCAATTAACTATGGATCGTATCAAGTTTTAAAGTACAATATACTTCAAGAAACTTGTAACGAAGCTCGATGCCAATTGTGGAAAACTAGAAGGGGTTGAATAGTTTTACCAATTAAAACTTCCTTTTAATCTATTTAGATCGACTTATGTCAATCTATTTGGATGTGTGTGTTGGATGTTGATAAACAAGCATATAAAGGTAAGTAATGAAAAGATAAGAGTAAGAAGCACAAAACCACAACACGAGTATTTATAGTGGTTCGGCTACAAGGACACCTTCCTTGCCCTACTCCACTCTCCGAGTCACCTACTCGAGAGTTCGTAATCACTACACCAATCTCCTTATGGCGGAGAAGCCTTCACAACGTCGCCTACCCTTTTTCCGGTGCTAGGCTAACCACCGGTTCTTTCACTCCAAGGTGAACCACACCTACACAACGTCGCCTACCCTTTATAAGGTACTAGGCTAAGTACCTAGTTCTTTCACTCCAAGGTGAACTACACCTTCACAACGTCGCCTACCCTTTATTAGGTACTAGGCTAAGCCCCTACTTCCATTGCAATGGAGGAACTACTACCACACTACACCAATGACTAATCCCAAAGGAGATCTACTCCTTTACAACATCATCAAGGATATCAATATCCTTGGATCTAATACTAGTCTATCTTGTACATCGAAAAACACCATATCCAATGTACATCTAAGGTACCTTTCACTAATACCTTTGACTAGATCTACAAAACATCTTTCACTAATGTCTTGTGTCTTCACTTCTAAGCACCTTTCACAAATGCTTCTTGTCTTGACTTCTAAGCACCTACCACAAGTGCTTATCCTATAGACGATAGATACCCTTCACTAATATCTTCGTCTTGACACTTGAGACATCTTTCACTAATGTCTTCAACACTACACTTCTTTGAAGAAAGAAAGAGATCATCAACAAGAGGACTTCAATAGCCTTGATGATGAGGAACCATAGCAACTCATGGACTTGAGCTTGCTCGACTTCAAAGGTGGTGATCTTGCCTTTAAGAGGAACCTAGAAGATCACACAAAAACAAAACTACAAACATAGATCTCTTGGATCTAATGTTAGTGAGATTTAACTCAGAGGAGAAAGTGTGTTAGAAAGGGGTAAGAAACAAAGAAGAAAAGGCTCACTATTTATAGAGGAAAAACCTCTACTGTTCCCCGGATCCCACGGATCCCTACCACAAGGGATCCGGCTAGCACAAAGCTAGGGATCCGTGGTATGCTCCTCTTTGCCCATGGGTATTTTTGGTTATGGGTCATGGGTCATGGGTTATGGGTTGATCTATGGTTTTCTTTCTAGATTCAATGTATCTTAAGGATACAATGAACTTGGTTAAGTGGTATAAGTAAAACCATGGGTTATGGGTCAAAACCATTTGCTAGTTTTTACCTATTTTAGTATATACTTGTTTTTACCCATTTTAGTATATACTTGTTTTTACCCATTTTAGTGTATACTTAGTTAAGTATATCTTGTCCTAATATGTAAACACTAGTTGTTATACATGTGTATATCTAAAGCATAAAATCACTTATACTAGTTTTAGTGTTTTATGTGAAAGCGTAAGTGTGTTAGAAAACTATTAGTTCAAACCATTTACGTATTTTATTTGTTTCGTTAAAATGATCTTACTTTTGTTATCGACAAAACTTTAGAAGATCGTAAAATGTAAATAAATATTTTTACGGCTTATTTGTATTAACACAACTTATTTAAATAAGCTGTAAAAAAATGCCAAAACAACCTAATAAGCTTAAAAACTGAAATGCCCTTAAATAATTAATTGTGCAAGTTATGAGTGTAGGTCCTTCGGGCACAACTGGTATTGGTATAGTGTGTTGAGGCTTTGGTAAGGGGAGGCCACAGGTTTGAATCATGTGGCCTACCTTTTTGCTATCTTTTTTTAATTTTTTTCTTTTGCAAAACTTGAAAATAAGCTAGAATAAAGACTTTTGAAAAAGCAATGTTTTTTACAATTCACAAATAAGTTGGGAAAAAAGCTTAAAAAGGCAAACAGTTTCAATAATAATCTACAACCAAACACACCTACTGACGTTAGCTAAAAAGCTATAATAAGCTGTCAAAGGATAAAATAAACTAAAACAAACTAACGGGGAACCTAAATAAGCACTAATAACCCAAAGTTGAGTCTAAAATAAGCCAGTGAAGCAAAAAATAAGCAAATTAGCACTAAGTGAATGTTAAAATTCATAAATGAATGTTAAGGGCTGCTAGGGGCTTTTTGCTACTAATAAGCTCTTAGTAAGCTAACAATTGGATAAGACCAAATCATCTAAACCTAAAAAGCATTAGGGACTCCTAAATAAGCTAGGGAATAAGCGAAATGGCTTAAAATCTATTCCTAACATCTTGTCTAAGCTGCTATACCAAAGCGCCTAGGGAACATTTAAGCTCATGAATAAGCTATCAAATCTAAAAGCTAGGTGATAAGCTAAAATAGTTAAAATTAAGCTACCAAAGATCTTGAAAAATGAAATTGAGACAATTTGGACATAATAACAAGCTTAAAACTAAGTCGAGAAAAGCAGACGAGATGGATGTTTTTGTCATTTTGAAATTTTAGATGGATTATGCAGACACAATAAAGACACAAACTCTTTTGACACTTACCTAGAATTTAAAACATGTATACTTGACTCAACCGAACTCAAATATACCACCTAAAGACCTTTTGATAAACTTTTAAACACTAGGCGATAAACAATATTTAAGATTTTAAACTTAGAGAACTAACTTAGAACCTATAAAACTTGTTAAAAATAATTAAAATGACTTCTAAACTATAACAAAAACTGAATTACAGCCAACCAAAGATGACTCTTTGGCCAAAACAAAGCACAACAGCTTAGAGGCTGTTGTGCCAAACACCCCCCTTAAACTTGAAAAACAGATTTTAAAACTAATTTAAGCCATAAGACTTGTAGACTGTTGTTAAAGACTGATTTTATTGACTTAATGAAGATATGAAAGTAGTTTTGAACCAAAATTAAACACTTAAACTTGAATTAAAAAAAAAACATGTTAATAAACATAAAAAAAAACTAAACTTTTCATTACTTCATAAAAAGGATACAAGACTTAAAAAGTAAATAACTAAGCTGAGACTAAACTTAAATTAAAACTTAAAATTACAATTAAAAACTTAAAATGACTTAAAGAAAACTAGACTCCACCCCATTAGGGTTTACAAGGTCCTATTTATACTAGAAACTAAGTCTTGGGGTCTCTCTTGTTTATGCTTCTTGTTTGAGTAATTCTGACTAGTGCTTGTTGTGTGAGTGAATCCAAACACCATCTCGACCATCCCATTTATCTTGGTCTCCAAGTAGGTCAATCAAAGCCGTCCATCTTTTTCTCTATTCCTTTACCCAATAGGACATTGTAGGATTGCCAAGGTGGAGTTTGGCATGTGATAAGTGGGGTTAGGGTTTTATGCGGTTCGATGAGAGTCTTAGGGAGGAAAGAGCAATTTAGGCGCCAATTCCTTTTTACTCTTTTGTTTGACCCGGGTCTTGACCATAGGTATTGGATCAAGATTGTAGATAGTGTAATGGGCTTATGATATTAATAAAGGTGGTATTAGGCTCATGGATGGTGGACCCGATAAGTATTGGACTTAGAATATTAACCGGATTGCTTCTGTTAATATTGGATCAATTTAATGGACTAATAATGTTAATGGGATATTGGGTTGGCCCATTAAATGTGATTACGGTTTCGGATCCGTTTTTCCATGCTCATTCCAATGCCATATCCCGGGGTTGACTTTGACTTCGTCTTGACTTGATAAATGCACAAATGTTGTCGAGTCGATCCGAAAATGTCCGTTTTTTCTCTGTTTTCAATCCTTTGTACCTGAAACACATAAAAACACAATCCAAAGATATTTGAAATATAAATTGGTATGATTGGTTGTTTTTAGTCATTTTTGTATATTAAATGGGTATAAAATGATGAGTGAATAGGCACTCATCAGGGGGCGATCGGACCGCCTCGTCCATTCATAGTCGGCTGGGACAACTCCTCCATCGTTCGGAGATCGGGATCCATATTTTGAGGAATGAGAGCCGCAGGAGTGGGTCCCTAGTTATGGTTATTATTATATATATTAATTTCTTCAAAATTAAATAGAAGTGACAGATCACAACGATTTCTTTGTCGAATTAAAGTTTCGGGACTTGAAAGAGGAGAATTTAGTTTATCCGAAGAAGAGCGTGCTCATGCACTAAAAAGAAATAAGAGAGAAAATATTTTTGGATTTTTGAAAAAAATTGAAAAAGAAAAATATTTTTGAATTTATGAAAAAGATTAAATAAAAAGAAGATACTTATGGATTTTTAAAAGATTTAGAAAAAGGAAAATATTTTTGGCTTTCAGAATTTTTTAACTTTTATTTGATTTTTCTTTTAAAACTACGAAAATAATTTCCCAAAAGAAAGGATCGCCAAGGCACTAACTCGAAACACAACGCAAAAATTTGTCAAATCTCCCTGGCAGGGACGCCAAAAACCTGATTCGGTCGTAATATAAGCAGTTTTAATATTTTAAAGTTTTCTCGTTAGATTTAATAATCACTTGAGGTAAAATGATAATCAATCTTCCGGAGTCGTAATCCACGGCTAGATATGAATTGAAATTTACGTTTATGTCTTTGGTTCTATGCTTGATTATCAAATATTTTTTGTTTCAATTTTTTTTGAAATGATATTTAACACTATTTCAACTTATAGGAAATATTTTAACTACTTAAAATTGGACTACAAATAATGACGAATAGAAATTAAGCTAAGAATATGATAATAAAAGCTATGCTTGTCAAGTGAGGTAAAAAGGTAATTGAGTGTGAATAATCCATTATGCCCATTTAATTAATACCCGTAAAAAAAATTATTTTTTCACAAAGTTGGCTTTTATTGAAAACAATTCTATTTTTTTTCTTGGTAATAATCACTAGATTTTAAATAATCAATAATTCCCATGGCTTTTTCCCGTTAAAACAATCAACTAATTATATCTAAAAATAATCCAGAAATTATTAATCAACAATCTTCGATACCCGTTAAGAAAACTAGCTTCTCACAACATTGGTTTATTTTGAAAACAATTCTTTATCTTGGTAAAAATTACTTGATTTAGAAGATTAATAACAAACGGGTTTTGCCCATTTGATATAACCAAAAATCCACCCAAGTAACCGAAGATTATCAATCAACAATTTCTAATTTTTTCACACTCAAATACAAATTACTACTCACTTAATAGAATATAAAAATCTACTAAATACTCATAACTACTAAGTTCACAATAATAATCTCAACAATAATAAGCATTTTTCTACTAAGTATTTAAGCTAAATGAGAAAGGCAAGAGATTAGAACCAATAATAGAGATCCGATGAAACAAGACTAATTACCACTCGATCTCATAAACTAAGACAAAAATCTAAAGATTATTTCTTTAGTAGCTTTTATTTTACCAAATAGTCAATAAAGTTGTTAATTTTATTAAGAGTGAAGGCTGAGAATACGTAACAAACTTTCTCAAATATACCGATGTACGTAACATACTTATTTTATTACTTTTGTACGTAATATACTTACAAATTTGGATCATTGTACGTAATGTAACCGGTAACTAACAAGTTACCAGGTCAAAAGTTTGAAAAATGACATAAATGGTCCCTGTGGCTTGCGTTGACTTTCACAGGTCATCCATTGACTTTATTTTCGTCCGTTTTTCTTACGTTTTGTCCGTTTTTGTTCCGTTTTTCTTACGTTTTGTCCGTTTTTACCGGTTTTCATCCGTTTTTCTTACATTTTCTTAATTTTTGTCCGTTTTCTACGTTTTGTGCATTTCTTTCGTTTTGCGGTTTCATCCGTTTTTGTCCGTTGTTCTTACGTTTTGTCCGTTTCCTTATGCTTTTATCGGTTTTGTCCGTTGTTCTTACGTTTTGTCCGTTTTCTTACGTTTTGTCCGTTTTATCGGTTTCATCCGTTTTCTTCGTTTTCTTAATTTTTGTCCGTTTTCTTACGTTTTATCTGTTTTCTTTCGTTTTGCCATTTTCATCCGTTTTGTCCGTTGTTCTAACGTTTTGTCCGTTTTCCTTATGTTTTAATCAGTTTTTGTCCGTTGTTCTTACGTTTTATCCGTTTTTCTTACGTTTTTGTACTATTTAAACATATTGAAAAAAATTCCAAAAAGAAAAAAAATTAGAATTTTTTCGCAAATTTGAAAAAAAAAATTCCAAAAAAATTTTGAAAAAAAAAATAGGAAAAAAATATCTCCAAAAAATAAAAAAATTCAAATTTCAAAAAAAAAAAAAAAAAATTTCAAAAAATTGAATAAAAATTATTTTCAAATATATTTTTAAAAAATTTAAAATTTCAATTTTTAAAAAAAATTTGAAATTTTTTCAAAATTGGGAAAAAATTCCAATTTTTTGAATTTTTTTCAATTTTTTTTTTGGAAAAATTTTCAATATTTTTAAAGAGTACAAAACGTAAGAAAAGCGGACAAAAATTAAGAAAAGCGGATGAAAACCGATAAAAACGGACAAAACGTAAGAAAACGGACAAAACGTAAGAACAACGGACAAAACCGATAAAACATAAGGAAAGCGGACAAAGCGTAAGAACAACGGACAAAAACGGATGGCGGCAAAAAGATAGAAAAGCAGACAAAGCGTAAGAAAAGCGGACAAAAATTAAGAAAACGTAAGAAAAGCGGATGAAAACCGATAAAAACGGACAAAACGTAAGAAAAACGGAACAAAAACGGACAAAACGTAAGAAAACGGACGAAAATAAAGTCAATGGATGACCTGTGAAAGTCAACGCAAGGCACAAGGACCATTTATGTCATTTTTCAAACTTTTGACCTGGTAACTTGTTAGTTACCGGTCACATTACGTACAATGATCCAAATTTGTAAGTATATTACGTACAAAAGTAATAAAATAAGTATGTTACGTACATCGGTATATTTGAGAAAGTTTGTTACGTATTCTCAGCCTTCACCCTTTTATTAACCAAGAAGCTTAACAAAATCTATTAAAGCTATAAACTTTAAGAAAATAAGTTAGCTTATGAAACCCTTAAGCTCCTCGCCTTAGATGTAGTATTGGATGCATAAAAATCAAAACTTTATCAAAGTTAGTACAAAAAAGCTAGTGAATAAGCTATAAGCTAGAAGTTTAAATCCAAAATATTAAGTATTTTGGAGTGAAAAAGCTAAAAGCTATAAGATTTAAAGCTAAATGTAAATATTAAACAAGCTAAAGCAAAATAAGCTATTAAAAAGCTAAAAATAAGCTAAAGATTGAAACTTTTTAAAGCTAAAAGCATATATCTAAATCCATCCAAAACTAACGTGTCTATTCCGAAGAGTAGGTTCCGATTGGGTATGTCTAAGTATGAGATCTAACCAAATAAGCTATTAACAAAAAGAAAATAAGCTAAAGAAAAGCTAAAAGATTAAGACTTTTAAACTAAAAGTACTAGATCTAAACCACCCAAAACTAAGGTGTCTAATCAAGAAGATTAGCGCGGATTGGGTATGTTTAAGATTAGATCTAAACAAATAAGCTATTGAATAGCTTATTGTTTTAGAAAAACTAAGAAAGATCAAATACTTTTGAACTTTTTTTTTTTTTTTTTTTTTTTTTTTAATAAAATAAGTTGTAAAAGTAAGTAGATCTCAAAAAATAAAATGTTTTGAAAGAAAAGTAAATAAGAAAAGTGGTTATTTGAATAAGATATGAAAAGCTTATCCAAAATAAGCTAGATCTAAATAAACCAATATAAACTATAAGAGAGCTTATTTAGTGAATAGAAAGAAAAAGAAAAAGAAAGAAAATAAAATAGAGAGGAGTAGAAGAAATAAGCTAAGTTGGATAAATAATCTTCATCTTCATTAATATTTAATAAGTAGTACAATAAGCACTTGAAATAAGCTTACAAAATAAGCACTAAAATAAGCTACCTAAAACTATTACAAAGAGAAAGAGAAAACAAAACTATGTGTAAATTGTGTGTTGTGGATCCGGATATGAGCAGCTGTGATGGTATCTTTATATAGCCTAACCCACAGGGGTATAATAGTCTTTTCCCACGCTTGCACAGCTGTTGATAACCACATGGAATGACACATGTTGCCCTTTCAGTTGCCAGCCCCCGTTCCAAAAGCATCCTCGTACCAATGATGAGCGCCACCGCCATACCGCATTTAATAATCCTCATACACAATGATTAGTTTGGCGGTGGCGCCACCATGGCGACATCGATTGGCAACCGCCATTGACGTGATGGTCCAGCGTGGCGGTCAACGAGTTGGTCAGCGGTCGAATCTGGATCGGGTTGGGTCTTGATTCAGGTCGGGCGCCATGCGGAGGACTAAGGTGGTGCCACGTGGACCACTAAGATGGTGCCACGTGGCATTGGGGGGTATTAATACCCGTTTTGCTCACTTAAGGTCGAAGGTGTGGCCTATTGGATGGGAGGAAGTTGTTATACGCCATTTTTAATATTTAACCCACTAGAACTTTTGGCCTAGTTTACTAATAATAAAAAGGTTCAAATAGGTTTTGGCCTATCAATTTATAAATGTTATGACCTCGGTCAAAAATGAAAGAAACCCTTTTACATGCAAGACATAATAACACATATCCAACATAATTCCAATACAATTAAACATATTTAATGGTTATTTTTCCATTTTGGCATGTTTTTAGATGTAAAATGATGTGTGTTTAAGCACACATCAGTACTCTTTAATCTTTTGGTTAACGTGCTTTTCACTATTTGATCGTACTTAAATACTTACATTCTTTTAAGGGATATTGACGAAAAAAATGCATCGAAGTTGACCACTTTTGGGATTGTGTGTAGCCAACTATTTTTTGTCATTTTAACACACACCTTTTGAATTTGTGTTATTGTATTTATCTAGTCAAGCTAAGCATTACATCGTTAGTTCTTTATATTAACGGTCATTACTAAATAACTTAAAATTTCGTTTTCATATATTTTTATACGTTTTTGTCTGTTTTTAAACGTTTTCGTCTGTTTTGTTAAATTTACTTATGTTTTTGTCTGTTTTCTTATGTTTTCATCTATTTTTATAAGTTTTTGTCCCATTTTTTACTTTTTTATTCGTTTCTATATGTTTTGTTAGAAATATTTGTAATATTTAGTTATAATTGTAATACTAGTAGGTATGTAGTTCCTACTGGTAGAGTAGTAATTCCTACTAGCAGGTATACAGTTCCTGCTAGTAAGGTTATTATAATAGTTAGTAATGGTAGTGTACTTAGTCCTGGCAGTATCAAATAGTTATTCCAGGATAAGATATTAGTTTGTTAGATATGAGGATATGCATGAGCTAAATTAGGAAGAGATATGCATATCATTATCACACTTTTTTGTTAATGCCGATTAGGGTTTTATCAATATAAATAGAACCCATGACTTAGGGAATTGTAACACACCGAAACACAAAACACAATTCTCCTTGTTCTTTAATAGAAATCAATAGAACGATCTTTTAGTTTTATTACTCATATTCTTCTTATTAGTTTTGTCTATATTCCACATAGACATCAGTTTTTCAACGAAAGAGTCTCTCTTGTGTTTATCTTGTGATTACATAGGCTATTCACCATCCTTAACAGGCAGTAAAGATCTATCTAGAGTGGGATCCAACAAGTGGTATCAGAGCTTATTTGAGAGTCTCTCATAAGAAGAATATTTTTAAGATCCAAATAAACCTCACAACCAAACTCCTCTCCACACCTTTAAAATGGTAGAATTTGAGAATGAAAGTGATGACACAGTTGTTCAACCACAACAAAATATCCAACCTCAAATCATCACCATTGTCTAAAAAAACAATGTAAAATTATCTTATTTGAAGAAGGATGAGTACGAGTGCGGGCTATGAAGAGGGAATATTGGATCTCAAACAAAGATATGAATATCTGGAAGGTGATTCAAAATGGCAACAGCTTGAAAAGTACTGGAAGAGATCACGATGGCAATGTCATTATTCTCCCTCCAACAACTGCAGATGAACACATTACTGCTCAGAGGGAATCAAAGGCAAGAACTACCTTGCTTCAATCTATTCCTGACGATCATGTAGCAGAATTCCATTATATGGATGATGGAAGGGATATATGGAATGCAGTCAAAGCAAGGTTTGGTGGAAATGCTGAATCAAAGAAGATGAGAAAGTCCATGCTGAAGCAAGAATTTTCAGAGTTCAGAATCAGTGAAGCAGAAGGATTGCACAAAGGGTATGACAGGATGCAGAAGATACTAATTCAGCTTAATCAACACAAACCAAAAACAAAAGATGAAGATATTAATCTCAAGTTTCTAAGAGCTTTGCCTACATAATGGTCTCAGGTAGCTTTAACCTTGAAAACCAAAGGTGGACTAGAACTTCTTTCTTTTGATGATCTGTACTACAAGTTAAAGACTCTTGAGGTAGATATCAAAGGATACTCTACTTAATCCTCAAGCCAATCTGCAAGTTCTAGCAATTCTGCATTTGTTAGTGCCACTAGTACTAGCAAAAAGATGTCTCATGCAGATAGTCCAAGCTATCCTTCATCTACTGCTTCTTCATCTAAGACTGGGTCTTACAGATATGATAATGTAATTGAAAATATTCTTCAATCTTTTGTTCGCGAGCTTGAGCTTGAGCAACAAGCGGCCTATGAAGATTTTGATCAAATAGACAAATTGGATCTAGAGGAGCTGGATTTGAAATGGCAAATAGCTGTATGTTAGAGTACACAAGCTTGAACATAAAATTGGAAGAAAGATTAATTTTGATAAAAAGGAATCTGCTAGGTTTAACAAGAAGAATGTTAGATGTTACAAGTGTCTTTAAAAAGGACACTTTGCCAGAGAATGCAGGGCAAAGGGAGGAAATGACAAGCAAAAATATTCCTCATTCAAGATTCAGGAGATTGGAAAGAAGGAAGAAGATTCAAAAGCCTTGGTCTCCTCTGTTGATACATTGATTGATCGGCCAGATCATGATGGTCAGAATGATGGAGTTGTTGCTTCTAAAGAGTATGGTATGATTGCTGGATGTGATTCTAAGGATGCAATTGAAGGCTGCACTGCAGGTGATGCTGGAGAATTTGCTCTCTTGGGTGTCACTTCTGAGGTACATAACTGTTAGGATATGAAAGTGCTAAAGATATGCAAGTCTTGTAAACCGCAAAGTACTAGAAGAAGTCAAAGAGTCAAAGTCTTGCTAAAGACAAAGTCAAAATCTTGCATTATGAAGTCAAAGTCTTGCAAGAACAAAAGAAGCTGTTATATTGGTTTATGGAAAGAATTGTACTCTATGTTTAGATTACTTGTCGTACAAGGTTACAAATTGTAAACCGACTAGGATATCCTTGAGCCTATAAAAGGACTCCTAGATTGGCATTAGAGTACGATTCCAAAAGAGTTTTAGAGTTCTGAATTAGTGTTTTAGAGAAAAGTTCGATTATCTTAGAGTTGTATTAGAGTATCGCATAATAAGCGATTTAGAGTTTATAATAAAGTTATTCTTCTTAGCTTTGTTAAGTAAATTCCGCATACTTGATATAGATTGCTCGGTGTTTCTTTGTTAATAACTTAGGATTTATCCGGGTTATTAAACCTTAACAAGCTAGTTAAGTTAGTTTGATTAAAGTATATCGATCCAACAAGTGGTATCGAGCTTGTGTGGAAACTCGACTAGGAAGAAACCCTACTTCAACTATATTCAAGATGTCATTGAAGTTGTTCCACCACCCTCAATCACCTCACCCGAATTCCAATAATCAAGAAGGGAGAATATGATATCGGTGCATGAAGATGAGGCGATATTGCCATTCTGAGACCATGCTCTATGGAATGTAATTGTGAATGGGAATGAAGTAGTTCTGAGAACCCATTAATATTCTGGACAACCAAGCGCACCAAAGGCGGTCTTACCAACAAACAACCATAAGGAATCAAGAAAAGGCTCTAAACATTCTCTTATCGCCATTCGGATGGTCATCTTCTCAAATTTCATGATGCTAAAGATGCTAAGCGACTGGGCTGCTCTCAAGACCAGATTTGGAGGAATGAAGCCTAAAAAGATGCACGAAATTTGTTGAAGCAATAATTTGAAACTTTCACAGTTGGTGAAAGAGAGAATCTTGATCTCGCATATGATAGGTTTCAAAATCTCCTCAACATGTTGGAGTTATACAAGGCGAAGTGTCGATTGAGGATGCTAATTTGAAGTTTCTAAGGAGCTTGCCGTCTACATGGCATGTGATTGCTACTATGATCCGAGGACAACAAGGATTGGATGTTATGGACTTTGATGATCTCTATCATCAATCGAAGGTGTATGAACATGAGATAAGTGGTAAACCAAATTCCAAATCTCACAGTGTTGCTTTTCTATCATCTAAAAGAAGAAGTACTTCCAAAAGTCTGCTTCTCCTCAAAATCTTGTTTCTCAAAATCTTCTTTGTTTACAATCCCCTTCATATGCTCGTGAGCCCCACCATCTACCACTTTGCACTCGGATGAAGTTGTGTGCTCCTTCTTTGCACAACAAGCAAGCTTACATCACTTATGAAGAGGATCTAGCAGTTGAAGAAGATGCACTTGAAGAAATTGATATCGGTGGCAAGTTGCTATGATCATTGCAAGGATCAAAAGTACATGAAGAAGGCAGGGCAAAAGTATTGATTTCAAACCAAAACAAGGAATAACTTTTGACAAATCTCAAATTGAATGCTTCAATTGTCAAAAAGCGGTCACTTTGCAAGGGAGTGCGGGTTTGCTAAGTATCAAGCAAACAGAACATCCGAGAAGCCAAAACTTGAGCTCAAAGAACTTCCAACGATGAAACAAAGGCTTTGGTTGCTCAAGAGAATTTATCGAAGTTGACCGAGTGAAGAGTTTGATGATGAACCGTGACTTCTTGTATGGTAGCGATGGAAGATTCATTGAAGACACGGTGGAAGGATTGAATTGAGCACTTGCTTTTGATGAAGAATCTGAACATCTTTGCTTTGGAATCGATGATGGCTTTGGAGGATTTGATTGGAGCAAAGAAAGTGAAGATGATCTGTTCTTCTTGCTATGGTGGCTACTTCACCAACTCGAGATCCTATCTACGAGGTATGCTCAATGTTATGAGTTTTATCTAAAATTACTTAACAATTATGTGATTGAAAGAGATAATTGTATTAGGGCTAGGTGCGAGGTAGCGAGGTTATCAAATCACTTTAGAGTCTATGGAAGCCAAAATATTAACTCATGAAAATAATGAAATGGCTTGGGGTGAAAAATATGAACAACGGATTATCGGTTAAAACTTAGTGAATGGAAACTAAAGCTGTAAAATTGCTGAAATAGAGAAATTAACTAAGGAACGAGATGATTTGTTAGCTAAGTTTCTTTGATTGGGAGAGTCAAAGCTTGTCCCATGTTGCTTATGTTGAAAAGCAGAGAAGGGCTTACATTAGAAATGACTTAGGATTTGGAATGGACTTTAGTAACATAGATGAAAACCAACCTAGTGATCGGGATGATGGTGTTTTGAGAACATAACCACTAGTGATGATGAGCTCATTAACTATGTAGATACATCTAGTAATGAGGGCTCAATAAGTGAACCATCTCCACGAATATAAGAAAGATAATGGTTATCATCTTGTTCCTCATCCATTAGTCATCAACCCTCTAGGCACGATGTTTCTCATTTTGGAGTAGACAGGTCTAGAGTTTAGGAAGAAGCTTGTAGCTCAATCTAGGTCCGAGAAACCCAAAGAAACTGTTGAAAATAATGTTCAAAATCAAGCGTACCTTTAAAACAAAGTCTTGCTCAACAAGCGATACATACGCAAAACCTTTTCAAAACAGTCTTGCTAAACCTTTTGGGGATAATTTTGGTCAAAAGCAGTTTTATCATTCACCAAGAAGGCAAAATAATTTTGGGCATAGACATAGAAGAAATCACTTTGGACATATGGGTCAAAAAGCGTGTTTTGTGTGTTACTGATCCTCATCACTTAATCAAAGATTGTGATGACACTCGAATATCTAAGCAAGTTTCCAAGGAATAAGTCTACCAACGAGAAACCTAGAGAGCATAAACTGTTTGGAATAATTCAAATAGGGTTAATCACAGACACTTCACACGGATCATAGATACCGCATCGAGAAGACCTTTTCAAAACCTTGAAGATCTCACAAGACTTTCCAGTCTTGCTTTCGAAACAAGGTCTTGATCACACTACTTGGAATAGGAATTCTAGGAGATCTCACTATCAACCTAGAAGGTATTACAATACACATAGGGGATCTAGATCACAGGAACCACGTGTTAAACGAGAATGGGTTAAGAGGAAGGTGCTCTTGAGGACACACATACTTTCAACAAAAAGTGAATCGAGATGTTTTGTGATACAAGAAAAGGAGAATGAACTTGCAAAGAGAGTTTTGTTCAAAACCACATGTTTTGAATAACAAGATAATCTTGGATCATGCTTTAGAAAGCAGTGGAATTATATACTCAAAGAATGTGAGTATGTCACCCCACAGGGAACACAAGTCGATAATGGCTTGGGTTCCTCAAAAAACAACGATTTCATCTTATTAGATAGGCAACCCGGAAGAGGAGCTTAAAGATAATTTTATTGTTGATAGTGGTTGTTGGAAGCATGACAAAGACAAAGAGATTACGTCAGTGGTGTTATTAGTTAGTAAGCTATATAAGCTATATTTAAGGGGAGGACTGATTGATTGATTGGTTAGACAGTCCTATGCATTGCTTGAGGGGAGTTAGAGATGAGAATGCTGCAAGTGAAGAAAGAGAAGGTATTGCATCAACTCAAGATACCGCTCATGGAGATTCAGAACCTGAGGTAAACCCATTATCCTCTCCCAATGATTATACTTCCACAGATAGGTCTCAAACATCTGGAGGAGATGAGGGAGATATGGTTTCTGAGGGTCAGGTTTTGGATACTTATGCTTTGACAAGAGAGCTGTTAAGATTAAAGAAAGATTTTGAAGCTCAATCTGCACAACTGGTGAGGTTGAACAACAAATTTCAAAGATTGAAGAAATTTGTATGGCATTTAGTGAAACATCATAGATTAAAGGTCAAGGCTGAAAAGAAGAAAAGAAAATAGTTTAAGAAGGCTTCTACAGGCAAAAAGGTTTCACAACAATCTTCTATCCAATTGGGGAGGAATTTAAAGTAAGAGAATTTGAAAGAAGATGCTGATTCTTATGAAGAAAAGGAGAATGAACCTCAGAGTACTGAAGCAGAATTGAATGTTCAAGGTACTAATGTTAATCTTCAAGGTACTGAAGAACAAGTTTCTGGTGGACAAGGTGCATACAGATGATAATGTAGCTGATTTACTCACCAAAGGTTTTGATGTTTCTAGACTCAATCATTTGGTGGTGAGTATTGAGGTGATGAATTATTAAGCTACAGTTAAGGGGAGGATTGTATGCATTAGTTAGTTAGTAAGTTATATGCCTTGCTTAAGGGGAGGCATTACAATGCTAGAGCATGATGGAAGTTGAAGAGGATAATGAAATTGCTTGCATGGTCATCAATCTGTTTATAAACTGGACTACCATTGCTGAAGATGATCAATAACTGGTATGAATTTTATTTGAATAAATACTTTTTGATAAATCGGTACTTTTATTCAATGTCTTTAGTTGATCGACAAATACTTTCATCAAAGTCTTGTTTAAATAAACCGATTAAATAAATTTTAGAAGAAACCTTTTGCTAAGTAATAAATATTTTGAAATAAAGGTTGAATAAATGGTTTTGTGATGATAACATCAATAGGTTATCAATCCACCATGGTTACAAAAGGATTGACTAATCCATGAGCAAACGGCTCGGTAAAGATATATGAAATCCGTTTTAGTTGACAACTTGCTAATAAGTTGGATGGTAATCAACTCACCATATCGATAATGTGAAGAGTTGGCTAGCCCACAAGAAAATGGCTTGTGGTAAAGGTCGTGGAAAAACCATTATTGGTAATTAGTTCACCATTAGATAAATGAACTAACTAGTCGAGAAGGTACAACTTTTGGTAAAGACAAATCAAATCATGATAGGCGGTGGTTTGCTAAAAATCATATAGTTATCAATGTACCATGGTCTTATACACCAAAACATTTGGCTACTCCGGAGATAATGGCTTTGGTAAAGAGATCTAAATCCATTAAGTTTTCAATGATTCACCTCTCACAGGAGTTAACACCCACGAAGTGATGAGAATAGTATGCAACTTTAAAGCGAATTAATGTACAAATTGTCATATGTTGATGTGTTCTTTGAAAAGATGGAGATTCTTGGATCTTTCTTTGTGAAAAGAACAATTCTAAGAGATACTTTGACAAGCACAAATATTAAAGAGATACAATCTAAAGACTAAGAAACAATCCGTTTTAAAGATGAAGTCATTAATGATATATTCACAAAGGAACTTGAAGTCAAGCAAGTAGAATTCAAGTTAGGGAGGATTGTTGGGATATGAAAGTCTTGAAGATATGCAAGTCAGAACTCGCAAAATCTTGGAAGAAGTCAAAGAGTCAAAATCTTGCTAAAGACAAAGTTAAAGTCTTGCATTATGAAGTCAAAGTCTGCAAGAACAAAAGAACTGTTATATTCGTTTATGGAAAGAATTGTATTCTATGTTTAGATTACTTGTCGTACAAGGTTACAAATTGTAAACCGACTAGGATATCCTTGAGCCTATAAAAGGACTCCTAGATTGGCATTAGAGGTGCGATTCCAAAAGAGTTTTAGAGTTTACAATTAGTGTTTTAGAGAAAAGTTCGATTATCTTAGAGTTGTATTAGAGTATCGCATAATAAGCGATTTAGAGTTTATAATAAAAGTTATTCTTCTTAGCTTTGTTAAGTAAATTCCGCATACTTGATAAAGATTGCTCAGTGTTTCTTTGTTAATAACTTAGGATTTATCCGAGGTTATTAAACCTTAACAAGCTAGTTAAGTTAGTTTGATTAAAGTATATCGATCCAACAATAACTGCCCTTTTGGTTGTGTCAATAAGTATAATGAACTTCAAAAGTAGTATAATGAACTTAATGAACAAAATAGTAAATATTTTATACAAGTTCAAGCTTATAAGAACTCACTTAAAACTTTGGAACATCAAAAGAAAGTTCTTCAAAAAAATCAGTTGACACTAGAAGAAAAGATTAGGGTGTTGTTTGTTGATCTAGAAAATACAACTAATCTGCTAAAGTATTCTGAAAGAATAAATGTTGATGCTAAGACTGCTAAGAAAGATTTACAGACAAAACTTGATAATCACTTGGCTATAAGTGAGACTAGGACAAACGCTTCCAAAAACTTGTTCAGATTAATTGATAGCTCTATGTCTGTTAGAACAAAAGTGGGTTTGGGATTTGCTAACTATATAGGGGAAAATGAGTTAGGATGGGATGACTCTGAATTTACTGTTTTTACCAATACCTCTGAAGATATGGACGGTAGACCCATATTCAATTGGTTTGCCAAAACTGATTACATGAAGGTTGTGCCTCCAACTCTTTCTGGAGATTACACTCCTCTATCAGATAATAAAGACCTGGATGAATCACAAATGTCTTATGGAGCAAAGTCCTCAACCTCCGGTGACTCTAATTCGTGTCTAATGACTTTGTCTCTTGTGATAACAAATGACAAATCTTCAAAGGTCAATGTCCCTGCCCCCACTGTGTGTAGTGTCAAAATTTCAAAGTCCAACTCACCTGATTCTACCTCCTATGCATCAACTTCCAGTGTTTCTACATCTAAGAGTAAAGCTGAGATTGAATCCAAAGTTAGGGCACCTATCCAAGAACCCATTATTGTTCAAGATTTACCTTGTTCTTCTTGTAATAGATCTGATAAGAATGGATACATTTCTAGGACTTCTTGTAATAAGAATGGTTATTTTAATAAAAAGGCATGTCATTTTAGGAAGAATATTTCATCTGTTTCTAAGTTGTGTTTTGTATGTGGTAGTAGTACTCATATTATTAAGGATTGTGATTTTTATGAGAAACAAATGGCCAATACGTCTGTTGGTAATGGGTTTCGTACGAATAATGTTAATCACCAAAATCAGTTTGTCCCATAAGGTGTACTTTTGAGGACTGGAAAAATGAACATTCCTCATGCTAGACCATAACCAGTTCCTACTTGTAAGCCAAAGGTGCCAACATCCGTTCCTACTGGTAGGCTTAATAGGCCTTTTCCAGTTCCCTCTGATAGAGGATATTCTCCATCAGTTACTACTGATTGGTGAAAGAGTAAGGCTAGACCTATACCCCATAGACCTACCATATATTATTGTCGGACATATACCATATGTACCTCATATGAATATGAAGTATGGTTTGGTGAGGGCAATTGTTGTTTTGGGTAAAGGGTTACCCGGTAAATATTATTAAACCGAAAAATTAAGTACAAATGGAATATGGTTTGAGATACCATATTTACCTCAAGCTAAACGACTTGATAAACATTTAAACCTAGTACTTATGACATGCCATAAGCACTTACAACTCTAGGAACAAAAGATGCACCTAAACCAAAACAATCAATCGAACCAAGCTAACCAAATGACTACGGTGAAAGAAGAAGTTTCACCGGTATGTGGATTAATAAATAAGTTAGCCGATTCATCATACACATTTTCAACATGTTCTTCATCATCTTCACCATCCAGAACTAATGCAACATACGGATTAGATGTAGTAATATTACCTTCTTTTGACTTAGTGCGAGTATACTTCAACATAGTCGATGAGTTAGAAGCTTTACTTATAGAAGTAGTACTCTTCTTAGGTTCACTAGGTGCCGCCTTTGGGACATATTTAACATTCTGTTTAACCGATGGACCAAAAAATCGATTACCATTAGAAGACTTTACTTTACCCTTCTTCTTATTCTTACCGGCCATTTGGAAACCGTCATTATCCATCACCACACTTGGATTACCAACTTGTGGATTAGAAACAACAGGAGGGCTCACCACCTTTTTAGGACATTGATCATGAGTGTGACCAAAAATCATACATACATTACACCTGGGAGGTCTCCATTCATACTCAACACGGATAGTAGCTTTAGTAAAACCCTCCCCAGAAAGTGAAGGAAACCCAATAGTAACAACATCCACAAGATCAGCTTCAGAGTTTATCTCAATAAGACACCTAGCAAAGCTACTTCTTCCCCACGAATCCATACACATAGAGCTCGTATAAGAATCAAGCATAATAGGGTTTCCAATAAACGCGGGGGGCAACTGTTGTTAAGCCCTCAGCAGGTTGTTCTTGGAAAACATAAAGGAAAGGTTCATTCTGAGTACCTAAGAACAATAGTGGATCTCATACATCTTCATGGCCACACTTTTCAGATCCACAAGGCAGACCTAAGTCATAAGTGGCTTGGGTCCCTCTTAGACACTAATTTTTCTCATGTTGTATATTTGTAGGTAAATCCTTTTTAGATGTTGTAGATGAAGGGATCTTTGATAGTGGTTGCTATAGAAGCATGACTGGTAACATGGCAAGAATGGATGATTTTCAAGAATTTCAAGGAGGAAAAGTGACTTTTGGAGGTGGTGAAGGTAGGATTACAGGAAAAGGGACAATCAGGACTCCCATATTGGATTTTGAAAATGTCTACTATGTGAA